>OU015766.1:29305308-29608572 GCA_907173295.1 Fagus sylvatica
GTGCATAGAAACACACACACGCATCAGGTTATTTATTTATTTTTTATAACAAATTAAAAACAAAAAGTCAAAAACAAAGAAACCCTATCCCTAACCTCTCCAGCCTCCAGCGCCGCCCCCCTCCCTCAAACACAAAATACAACCAAATCCTAAATCTTAAAGGATAACCTCTTTCTCTTCTCTGTGTTGCTCTCTGTCGGGCGCTCTCTCTCTTTGTGCAACATTTCTTTCTCTCAAATCTGAATGCAAAATTTGTTGTCTTTAAGTGTGGTTTTGCATCCATGGAAGCAGGGCCGGCCCTGGGGTAAGCCCAGCAAGCCCCTGGGCTAGGGCAACCCCCCTCCATGGGGCAACCACACCCAAAAAAAAATTTAGTATACTTAAAAAAAAAAAAAAAAAATAGTCTGCAACAATCCTTAGACCAACAGACATGAACCAACAGATTTGGAGATCAACCAAAATTTCAATTAAAAAAATTATTAAAATAAAACAAAGGGCATCATAAACCATGTAATAGCAAAATCAAAACTACATCCTTCCATGCAGGGCCGCCCCGAGGTTTGGGTTGCCCAAGCCCAAACTAATTTTAGTTGCCCTAAAAAAAAAAAATTTATTAAAAAAATAACATAAAAGTCCAATTTTTTTTTTTTAATGCAAAATCAAGGTTACATCTATATCTATATAAAGTTTAGCAAAAAAAAATATATATATATATACCTAATCGCCAAACCCATACCATTTAATTCTTTCTTCCTCAAGACCTGCCAACTAAGACTCCATCCTCCCATAAATTTCTTCCTATTTTAATTCACCAGATTTGGAAGGTCAATTGTCTCCACTGATGTCTCCAATTAAAATTTCTTTTTAGAATCATATCAATTGCAATTATTTATTGTCCTTACTAAAATGCAAGTGAAATATTTTATAACATTCTTAAATTACATTAAACCACGTCAACCTCATTTTTAGGGTTTTTTAATTTTTTTTTTTTGTGTGACTTCCCATTTTATATCCACATTTAAGTCACCGGATTTGGAAAGTCATTTGTTTGTACTAATGCCTCTTTAATATTTTTCTTTTGCTATTTGAAAACTTATTGTTTTTTCAATGTGAGACTTGTTGTCTTGTTGAGAAAAATCATACTTGAAAGCTAAAAACTTAAAACATAGTAATAGAAAATTATATAATAAAATATTAAACATTAACAAAATTAAAAAGAAAAATCAATTCAAGCCCACATATATAGCATGTGTCATATACACGTTATTCTACAGTCTCACTTGTTAACCCCACACTAGTGCATAGAAACACACACACGCATCAGGTTATTTATTTATTTTATAACAAATTAAAAACAAAAAGTCAAAAACAAAGAAACCCTATCCCTAACCTCTCCAGCCTCCAGCGCCGCCCCCCTCCCTCAAACACAAAATACAACCAAATCCTAAATCTTAAAGGATAACCTCTTTCTCTTCTCTGTGTTGCTCTTTGTCGCACTCTCTCTCTTCTCTGCGTTGCTCTCTGTCGGGCGCTCTCTCTCTCCGTGCAACATTTCTTTCTCTCAAATCTGAATGCAAAATTTGTTGTCTTTAAGTGTGGTTTTGCATCCATGGAAGGATGTAGTTTTGATTTTGCTATTACATGGTTTATGATGCCCTTTGTTTTATTTTAATAATTTTTTTAATTGAAATTTTGGTTGATCTCCAAATCTGTTGGTTCATGTCTGTTGGTCTAAGGATTGTTGCAGACTAATTTTTTTTTTTTTTTTTTAAGTATACTACTAAATTTTTTTTTGGGTGTGGTTGCCCCATGGAGGGGGGTTGCCCTAGCCCAGGGGCTTGTTGGGCTTACCCCAGGGCTGGCCCTGTATATAACATTCAAAATCCAAGTCTCCAAAATGTTTTAAAATTATTAATACTCGTATAATAAGCAATTAATACTCATATATTAATCATATTGTAGTAAATTATAGAATACATATTCAAGGTTCTATTCATGTGTTGTCACCAAACAGATGAATGATAATAGTTATTACATTACAGCTTCTTTTATTCCTTGTAATACTGATTCCTATTACAGTGTATCAAACGTACCCTTAGTATATGAAAGCACATCATACAAAATGAGCAAAGAGTTGAATTGGTGTGTGATCTAGCATTAGAGTGTCGAAATGGGCACTCCGTATGCAGATTGACACCTTTCGACACTCTGAACCTTGGTTGATACTTTTGACTTCTTGACATTATTTTATAGTTATCCCTTTTTGTTTTTATTTTTTGACTTTCAAGTGATAATTGCGAGATTATCATCAAAATTAACCTCTTTTCTAATCAGATTTATCCTAGGAGAGATTAGGCTATCAAATAATCAATTGAGTACTCATTTATAAAAATAAATAATCAATTTAATAATTTGAACCACCTAGTTTTTCCCCTGGTTTTATTCCATGCATGAGTGTTCATCCTTTCTTTGAATTTAAACCAATGATATTTTTACGTTTAATTAATTATAATTGTGCCTATTTAAGGAATAAGGACCGATTAAAAGTAATCATCTTTCATTATGTGCATTCAATCTCATTTTAAGGATGTTTCTCCATCGTTGAAAATTGATCTTTCAAACTAAAGCTCTGATTTTTGCACGAAAAGTGACTGTTATCCTTAAAATTTCAGATCATCTCCTATGTTAAACTCTCGATCCTTTAGTAATGCAGTACTTCAATCTCGCTCAATTTAACTTCTCACTGAAGAAGGCAATTGGTCTTACCGTATTGGCTGATCAGTGCGCCTCTAATTCCAATGCCAGATTTATCACAATCTAGCTCAAAAGGTTTTATCAAAGGCTGGCATTGCAAGAATAATAGTTTCAATGAACAGTTTCTTCAAGTCCTTAAAACTCTCCTAGGCTGCTAGAGTCCACTCAAAGGCCTTCTTCTTTAGGTAGTCTGTCAAAGGTGCTACAATTATGTTGTATGTAGGCCACTGAACAATATCTTTACCTTAGATTCATCCATAAAGAACCCCTACGCAGAAAATGTGCATTTCCAAGGTATACCACATTGCTTACTGCAAAACTGCACTTCTTTAGATTGGCATATAATTTATTCATTCTCAGTAACTCAAATACTTGTTTCAAATGCTTAAGATGGCCTTCCAGATTCTTGTAATTGTATGCTAGGATGTCATCAAAATAAACAACTACACCCACTCCTAGTAATGACTGCAACATTTGTGTCACTACCCTTATGAAGGTGTTAGGTTCATATTTGTCAAACCAAATGGCATGGTCGACGGTTCTGAATGTTGTCTTCCTTTCATCCTAAGGTTTGATCCTAATTTGATGATACCCATTTCTTAAATTTATCTTAGAAAAAACACTTTCACACCGGCTAGGCAATCTAACATATGATCTAGTCTTGGTATGAGGAAGAGCTAGGAACCTCTTATTCTTGATGGTGTTTTTGTTCGTAGCCTTACTGTCACACACATTCTCCATGACCATCTTTCTTGGGTGTGAGGATAAAGCATTTCTCTAGCAGTTCTTAGCCTTGCCTTTGCAACTCTTCCTTCTCTTCTAGGCCCATTCTGTAAGCTACTTTATTTGGTAATGAAGAGCTTGGGATCAAGTCTATCCCATTCTGTATGTCTCTCATAGGGGGAAATATAGTAGGGCTTTCTTTGGGAAATACATCATCATATGCATGCATCAATTCCCTAACAGCTAGTGGTGCATGCATGTATGCTATCAAGTTCAAGATGATAGTAACATATATATAGATATGGCCTATTTATTAACTCTCTTCAATGAAATTTTAGTTGCAAATAAGGAATGGACTTGAGGTTTAGCGAGTTTAGGTGGAACCTTTTCCTTCATGGGGTAGAAGAATGTAATGTTACAATCCCTTATAGAAGTTGTAGGTGTTTCTTTTCCCATCAATATGAGTTGTTTGACTGCCATATCGGCAAGGCCTTCCCAACAAGAGATGACAGGCATCCATTGAGACATCAGACTCAACATCATCTTGGAACTTATTTATGATGGAGAATGAAGGCATCTTCTTGAGACTTTCACTTCACTGCCTTTCTTGAATCAAGACAACTTGTAGGGTTAGAGGTACTCTTTAGTCTTGAGGCCTAAACTGTCCACAACCTCCCGAGACACCAAGTTTTCAAAGCTTGCTCCATCAATTATTAGGTTGCACACTCTTCCTCCAAAATTACAAGTAGTGTAAAAGATATTATTTCTCAGTCATTCTTTTTCTCCCACTTCCTTCTTTGGTGCTATCATTAGTAACATCAAAGGTGCACTCAAAGCAAGAGTGCGACTCATTGATTTGGTGGATGGGGAGGTAATCCTCAACCCCAAGGGAGATATTCCCAATCTTAACATGAGACATAAAAACTAAATTCTCCTTTAATTATCATAAGCTTCCTTTAATTATAAGGCATATATGGTACTTCTCATTCAAAGGGATGTCATTATAACTAACAAACTAATTTCTAAGCACATAAAATAAATATAAGCTAAGCTATTTATTACATATTTAAATCAATTAAGCATATGCCTTAAATAATTGAACATATGTTTTAAAAGATAGTTTTGCCGTGTGTGCGGTTAATAAATCCCAACCCGCGTTTCCATTAATTTATTTTTATTTTTTATTTTTGTATGGGTAAAATTTAAGTACAGTTTCTTAGGTCAAGTACATTAGATTTCTAGTTGAATTCAAACACATTGAATTTAAATATTCTTGGAAAAGATAACATTGTTTGTGTTTCATTGGTTAATGCAACCATGTGTTTGAATTTAATTGGAGAACTTAATGTACGTAACCTAAGGAACTATACCTAAGTTTTACAATTTTTGTATTACTTCTCAACTATTCTTTTTCTCCCACTTCCTTCTTGGTGCTAGCATTGGTAACATCAAATGTGCATTCAAAGAAAGAGTGTGACTCATTGATTTGGTGGGTGGGGAGGTAATCCTTAACCCTTAGGGAGATATTCCATCCCAATCTCAACACGAGACATAAAGACTAAATTCTCATTCAATTATCATAAGCTTCCTTTGATTATAATGAATATATTGTAATTCTCATTCAACACGATACAATCATAACTAAGTAAACTATATTTTGTGTTGTAATAAGACGTCTCTCCCTCCCTCTATCTATGAGGCTTGGTTGAGAGATTCTTTAATTTGTTCAGTTTAATGAAAATTTTGATGTTTAGCAAAAAAATAACTAAGTAACTAATTCCTAATCATATGTGTAAATGAATTTGTCTAATGCTAAAATTAACATAAGCTAAGCTATTTCTTACATATTTAAATTAATTAAGCACATGCATGCCTTAAACAATTGAACACATGTTCTAAAAGATAGTTTTGCCGTGTGCGCTGTATATAAATCTTGACCCACCCCTCCATTGATTTTTGTTTTGTTTTGTTGTTTAACTTCTCATCCACTCTTTTTCTCCCACTTCCTTCTTTGGTGTTAACATTGGTAACATCAACGGTGCATTCTAAGAACGAGTGTGACTCATTGATTTGGTGGGTGGAGAGGTAATCCTCAACCCCAAGCGGAGATATTCCCAATTTGTACACGAGTAACACGACACATAAAGACTAAATTCTCCTTCAATTATCAGAAGCTTTCTTTAATTATAAAGTATATGTATATGGTAATTCTCATTCAACAGGATGCCATCATAACTAACTAACTAATTCCTAACTCCTAAGCACATCTGTGAATGAATTTGTCATATGCTAAAATAAACATAAGTTAAGCTATTTCTTACATATTTAAATCAATTAAGCACATGCCTTAAGTAATTCAGCTCATGTGTGCTGTATATAAATCCCGACCCAACGCTCCAATGACATATATATATTTTGCATCTTTTTTGGGTCCCTACTCCACTCTTTCTTCAGAGTTCGATAGAATCATGGCTAGAGCTTGCTAGCTCAAAGATGGATTGGTTGCATAGGGTGAAGAGAGATGGAGCTGCTGTCTATACACCAATTCGGGCTTGTAATTCTGGTTAGTTTTTGCTTCTTATTGCTTTAATTTATTGTCATTTAAATAAAAAGATTATTCTTTTTGGTTTTTTCATCAGCTGGTGAAGAAAGAACCCGGGTTTTGGCTTCTCAACGTTTGGATCCGACGTCGTTTAGGAGATCCCTCGATAGTGCTGCTAAAGAAAAAGGGAAAGAGAGTGAGTCCGTTGTAGCCGTCGGATGCTTTGACCATCTGAGAAAAGACGTACTTTTGACCACAACGAGCTTAGATCGCGTTAATAGCAGTAGTAGTAGTAGCAATAGATTGGAGCACAGGATCATAGTCTCCTCTAATCCAAGTGGGATCCACCAAAGATGGAGCGACGTACAGCCGTCTGATCTTCTATATCTACGGTCAGAAATGATAATGAGTGACAGCCGCAGATTTTTGTCCACATCAAAATCTCGAACACAGCAACAACAACAACAACACAGTAATAACATTAATAACGGGTGGCGGACGTGGTGGAGTGGTGGTGGTGGTGGTGGCAGAAACGTGATAAACGATAGAAGCGTGTCGGAAATCACAGGGTTAAGCAGGTTTCCAAACAGAGGCACTAGTAATAGCAGCCACCAATAATAGTACTTGGAAAAAAAGCTTTTGGTATTATTATTATTGGGTTTTGCTTGGATTTCTCAATCACGGCCAGCTGTACGGTTTGGACGTACTACGCTGCAGTTGAAGCTTTTTACCCTTCACTTAATTAAATACGTACACTGTACCACAACAGTATTAAATTTAGGAGGACACGAGGGACCCCCACTGTTGGTTTTGAAAATGATTTTCCTGCAAGGCTGGATGTGTAAGATGTAACGTCATTCTCATAATCATGTCTGGATTGTAAAGAAAATCCATACATACATGCATGTGAAAGGAAAGGGAAAGGGATTTTATCATTTTTATGTACAATGTAGTTTCAGATGCACAGTAAAGAAAACTACGGGCACCGAAGAAGAATGAAAACTACGGATACCGAAGAAGAACGAGAAAAGAGGACGTGTGGATGAGACATGTTACACACGAACGTGATACGGAGATCATTGTTTCTTTGCAGTTTTGACATTTGTCACTCTTTTTTTTTTAGTGTTTTTTGTTTTTGTTTCAATTATTGTTATTAAGTTTTGAATTTTCTTCTGCTACTGGTGGGTGACAATGGCGGGTATGGGAATTGTGAAGTCCACAATTTTTTTTTCTCACGGTGGGACAGGGTGTTCATCAATTGTACAAAATTTTGTCTATTAGGAAAACGGAGGTGACGATAGGATCACATATTTTATGTTCCACTACTTAGCTTTTTATTCATGGAAAAAAAAAACTAGGAGTAGCTTTTTTCTCGGTACTTGTGCAAACTTTCTTTTAAATTTTGATTCACATATGTGTTTTTGTTTTAATCATTCTTTTATTTATGGATAATTGCTCAAGCCCATTTAGTGGATTAATTATGAATCTAATTCAGTTGAAATAAAAAATAAAAGGTACCCTTCTTCGCTCTTCAAATTGCGGAAAAATCACACCAGCCCTTGTTTGGTAGGATTCCTTCTTCTCCTTCATCATCACCACCTAATATCTCTGCTTTTTACGGGAACCCCACCCCAGAAACCATTTTTATTTTTAAGAAATAGATGGGTTTTGCTTAATTATTAACACAAATTTTGATATAGGGTCTTACACTTTATTTTTGTTAATTTGCGCAAACTCGTTGGATGGGTTTGGTTGGTTATTTTTAATCCTATGAAGTGTTTGTGGTGTATGGTCATTTTGGGAATCGTATTGATGGAGGGAGTTGACAAGTCATTGTTAATTCTTCCCTTTCTAACCCGATAAATCTCTCTCTATGAGAGAAGGAGAGAATTGGACTCTCTTTTTGGGTTATGATTTTGTAATTTCTCTCCTATCAGCTCAATCTTTATTTATTTTTTCCTCATTTATGGATAATTGCTCAAATTTAGTGGATTAATTATGTATCTGTCATTTTACCTTTTTATTTTTAAGAAATAGAAATTATTAACTTTTGATATAGGGTCAGTCTTAAATTAAAAGTATATCATTCTCTTTCTCTCCTAAAATCTTTATTTATTTTTTCCTCACTCAAACTGATTTGTCTTAAATTAAAAGATTGGGTCCAGTGCATTGGTATCATGATTTCAACGGATCTAATGTACTCGAGCATTAGACCCAAGTTGCACTCTATAATTAATATGTGTACTGTATACACCACCATGGATTCATATCCCATGCAAGGATTGAGATCTCATGCAATACTCAAAAAGTATTGTATAGGTGCAATTTCTTTTTCCATCTCATAAATTTTTCACTTTTTGTTTTTTGAATTTTATAACAATTTTTTATTAAGTGGTTGAGATTAAAAGTTAAGAAGTTAATTTTCAATCTCAACCACTCAATTGGTATTGCAATTGCATGAGATCTTTTTGAGTATTGCATGGGTGCAATTCCTTTTTTCCTCTCACATTTTCAAAATTTTTTCACATTTTACTTTTTGAATTTTTTAATAATTTTTTTATTAAGTGGTTGAGATTGAAAGTTAATACCAATTGCATGGAATATGAATCCCACCACCATTACTTGGAGAGAGATAAAGTAATTGAATGAAAGAGAGAATAAAAATAAAAATGGAGAGAGATGAAGCTAGTTGGAGAGGGAGGGAGTGGGATTGGAGACATGATCACATGAGAGAGAGAAAAGTAAAATTCCAATGTTCAACATCAGAACAGACATGGGAAAAAAGTAAAATCCAGATTCCTTACATCTATAATTTGTACCCTTCAAAATCCAAAAGCTTATTTTATTTTGTCATTAATAATAATTTTCCAATTGCGTCCATTTTATGATCAATGCTACCAAAAACAACATTTTTTTTTTCTCTTCTTCATCATAATTTACTATTTTAGTAAGTTGAAATTTGAATAACATCACTTATACTGCTCTCATGATTAACAACGCTTTATTATGAATAAATCATATGTCATTTTAACGGTTGGTAAAAGTGGATTCCAATTAACTAAAATGGTAAAGTATTAATATAAATATATATATATATATATATATATATATATATATATATATAGACTCATTAGATTTTGATAAACCTGGAGTTCCATTGGGAAGGATAAAAAAAAAAAAAACTAGGTTTTTGGTTGGCTTTTTGAGCTTATTTTGGTGTGTCTCATATAAATAATAATAATAAAATTCCCTTTATTTTTTACAATACTTTTAATAAATAAATAATCAGTAAATCGTCTAAATGCACACTATGATTTGAGTTGCTTCTAAAAACCTTCTTAATATTCCAATGTTCTGACTCTAACCCACTCTAAAAAACTAGAAAGGAACAAGGAGTAAAAAATCAAAAACAATTTTAACGAAATTGACTTTATGATTGGCCGGAATGAAGAATAAAATAGATTTTTTTGGACAATAATACGTGTACACTATTAGTGCACACTATTCATAGACATTATCTAAAATGTAGATATATATTCATAAAATTGTGGACATTTGTAAATGTTGATGTCCATACAGTATGTAGATGTATATCTAGATAGTTTGCTATATTGGTGGTGTACAACAATATTTATCTTTCTTTATTTAACCATTTTTGTTTTTTATTTCTTTTTTGAGGGACATAAAGATTGATTCGGGTCAGTTTGGCTTATGCGTAAGTTTTTATTTTAAAAAATAAGGCGCCACATAATTTAAGTATGTCACGTCATTGCTCCGTTACCCACATAGATAAGCAAACTAACTAAGTTTGACGGTAGAACCAATAGTATTCATTTTTAAATTTTAAAAACTGAAAAGCTTAGAGCCTGTTTGATACATGTTTTCATTTTCATTTTCATTTCCTGACTTTTGTCAACTTTTCAAATTAAAATTTGAAACTTGTTTGAATTTGTTTTTTTTTTTCTGTTTGGCACCCTATTTTCTCACATGTTTTCAGTCTTGTTTTTATTTTAATTTTTATTATGGGTAAAACTTAGGTACAGTTCCTTAGGTTAGGTACATTAGGTTCAATAATTGAATTCAAACACATGATTGCATTAACCAATGAAACACAAACAATGTTATCTTTTCTAAGAATATTTAAATTCAATACAATTATGTATTATCCTTTTATTATTATTCTATTATTATTATATTAAAAAAATATTATTATATTTATTTTATGTGTAAAAACTAAAATGAGATAAAAAACAAATAATGAAAACAGCTTATAGCTGTTTTGAAAAAGGGTATGGGACCCACGAAAAAAAAAAAAACAAATTATTTTCAAAAACAAAATTGAAACCGATGTATCAAACAAATTTTTTTTTTTTTGATAGGATTCACGAATTCTGCTTTACAAATATGAAAACAGTTTTATAAAAGTGTATACCAAACAAGACCTTAATTTCAAACTTGAATGATCCAAAACGTTTGATAAGCAAGTGAAAAGGCATTTACAAACATTAAGTCATTAACATGACATTGTTAAGCATAATTTGCGGCTGTATAGTATATCGAGTGCATTATTTATAGACTTGGACCATTAAAGAGTCATTGATTGACTGGTACATTGAATGAGAGACAGTTAGCCGAATGAGACCCATTGATGGAATTTAAAAAATTAATTCTGAAGAGAAGAGCCAAAAACTAAAAGGTTCGAAGTGAGAAACGCAGGAAAGGGGGGACCTGCTGGAATGTACCAAGTACGAATACGAGACGTCTGGCACATCTATCTAAGAAACGTGTTATGGGATTCGGTGCCACTCTTGCCGCGTGCACTTTCTCTTCGTCTTCTTTAAGTATATAAATCCAAACCCACCTCTCCATTGCTTTTTTGTACCTTTTGTGGGGCTTGGTCGTGGCTCTTTATTCAGAGTCCGATTGAGTTAGTTCACTGAAAGATGGATTGGTTACATAGGATGAAGAAAGCTTGGGTTGCTGTCTCTACACGAATAAGGACTCGTAAATCCGGTTGGTTTTTGCTTCTTATTGCTTTAATTCATTGTCAATCATACATTTGTTTTATGATCAATGTATTGATATGTAAAATTTGTTTAACAATATAATTAGGTGGTGGTGTAAGCGGAGGTGGTGGTGCAAGTACTGGTGATGATGGTCTATTGAAGCTACGTGATGATGTACAGATGTGTGGATACAAAGATGTGCAAGTGATGTGGAAAATGTTAAGTGGATCACAGCAAGAGCAGATGGCAGCAGCTGAAACCACAGTCACTACTACTCAACCTCTCAAACGCATCAAGCAACGTCAACTCTCTTGGAGGGTGTTGTTTTGGACGAACAATAGGAGGCCTTAGTTTATGTACATTTTGTGGTTTGACCCTCCTGTATATAGCAACATTTACTGTAAATATAAAAATATTTCATATTTTGTGTTATCACTCACCTGAAGGGTTATCCAGCTATTTCTTGAACTTTTAATGCATTAAAAATTAAATGAGAGGAGAGGGAAAAATGAAATCCGTATAAAATTGAACAAAATAAACATGTGATCGTCAAAATTAACAAAATGATAATTATACTTTTTTTTAGGCAATTATACATGTGTAGAAAGATTTTTTTTTATTTGATTGTTGAGGGTGTGAGATTATTTTTTTCTTGTTGCATGAAAGGGATTTTGATTTTGAATAGCATTATCTCACAAACAAATATAGGAATGAAGAAACTAAAAATATATATAACCACACACAAGAGAAGAATACCAAAGATTTATATGGTTTGGCAATAACCTACATTTATGGGCACTAGAGAATGAATTCACTATGTAATCAAATAGAGATTCGTAAGTGTTGACTCTCTCAAACTAATTCAAAAACTCTCCTTATGTAGGAGAACCCTTGGATCAAAGCCATTATGTATTATTGTTTATTTATAAGACTTTAATACGTATTCTTATTTCCTAGGAACACTTTTCTTGATGGATAAAGAATATTTTTCTTCTTCAACAATGAATAGACTTCCTTTCCATTCCAAGAAAAAACAAAACCAAGTCATATGAGACAATTTCTAATAAACCTCGCTCTTGACTTGAATTCCACCGAGCAATATTCCTTTATTTGATAGGTATCCCGCCTTAATTCAAAAGGCAAGAGTCATAATTTAAGAAAAAATCTACACACATGTTTTCTCCTACTTGGTGAAATTGGCAGATTATCAAAGTTCAAACTTGGCCGTGAGTTCCCTTGGGAGCAAGTTCTGAATTTTTCAGCCATGAAAGGAGGCCCCCTTTTAAATGTGGATTCCTTCTCCTTTTAATGAGGAAAAGTCTCTCATACTTTTAGTGCTTATGAGACTCTTGTTTTATCATAAATAATCAGGCATTTTATCCCAAAATGTTAGTATATGAAAGCACATCATCAGTTTCTCAAAAGAAAAAGAAAAAGAAAGCACATCATAAAAAATGAGCAAAGAGTTGAATCGGTGTGTGATCTAGCATTAGAGTGTTGAAATGGCCGGGCACTCCGTATGCAAATTGACACCTTTCGACACTCTGAACCTTGGTTGATACTTTTGACTTCTTGACATTATTTTATAGTTATCCATTTTTGTTTTGATTTTTTAACTTTCAAGGGATAATTACGAGATTATCATCAAAATTAACCTCTTTTCTAATCAGATTTATCCTAGGAGAGATTAGGCTATCAAATAATCAATTGATTACTCATTTATAAAAATAATTAATCAATTTAATAATTTGAAACACCTAATTTTCCATAAGGTTTTATTCCATGCATGATTGTTCATCTGTTCTTTGAACTAGTTATAAACCTGTGCGATACACAGGAAAATTATTGAAAATAAAATCTAAATTAATTTTGGTTCTTTTTACTTCTTTTGTTGAATATTTTTTTTTTTTTTTTTTTTGTAGTTCAAAATGTTGTAGGCAAGATCGATAAAGAGACTTTACGAATCAGATTTAGGATAGATCCTACTTTTTGGTTTAAAAAAATAACTAAGAAAGTATTTACCATAGGATAATTAAAATTTAATATAATGTAATTTTTCTTTTGGCATAAGTTGAATATAGTCCAATTTTTATAAAACACGATTCATGTTTATATTTACCATATGGATCATGTTTCCATCCAAAAATAAAATAAATGATACTTAAAATAAGAAGAAGGACAAATAAATACATGGGCACATGATTATATGATCAAACCTAAATAATTTTCATAACTCATTTCAAGCTCACATGGTTTCATTATAACAAATCCATCCATCTTTCTCCATTGCCAACAACAAAATTAAATGAAATACATAAGAAAAAAAAAAAAACTCTAAAAAAACAAATCTTGATGAAAATTGATAATTATGATTATTATTAAAAGATATTTATATTGTGTTTATATATGGAATATATTTTAGTATTAGACATTAATTATGATTGTGTTTTATATATGGAATAATATATTCTTATATTAAAGAAAATATGATGTGTCAAAATTTTAATGGAAGGTTTAATAATAGAATAAAATTGAAATTTAATTAGAAAATATATATTAAAATAATGAGATGTAAAATTGTGAGATTTCAAAAGCTTATGTGGCACAACATGATGAAGTCAACCAAAAATAAAAAAGTTTCGATTTTACATTATAGTATAGATTTAAACCAATGATAATTTTACGTTTAATTAATTATAATTGTGCCAATTTAAGGACCAATTAAAAATTATGTGCATTCAATCTCATTTTAAGGATGTTTTTCCATCGTTGAAAATTGATCTTTCAAACTAAAGCTCTGATTTTTGCATGAAAAGTGACTATGTTATCCTAAGATGTCAGATCATCTCCTATGTTACACTCTCGATCCTTTAGTAATGCAGTACTTCAATCTCGCTCAATTTAACTTCTCACTGAAAAAGGCAATTGGTCTTACCGTATTGGCTGATCAGTGCGCCTCTAATTCCAATGCCAGATGTATCACAATCTAGCTCAAAAGGTTTTATCAAAGGCTGGCATTGCAAGAATAATAGTTTCAGTGAACAGTTTCTTCAAGTCCTTAAAACTCTCTTAGGCTGCTAGAGTCCACTCAAAGGCCTTGTTCTTTAGGTAGTCTGTCAAAGGTGCTACAACTATGTTGTATGTAGGCCACTCAACAATATCTTTACCTTAGATTCATCCATAAAGAAACCCTACGCAGAAAATGTGCATTTCCAAGGTATACCACATTGCTTACTGCAAAACTGCACTTCTTTAGAGGCATATAATTTATTCATTCTCAGTAACTCAAATACTTGTTTCAAATGCTTAAGATGGCCTTCCAGATTCTTGTAATTGTATGCTAGGATGTCATCAAAATAAACAACTACACCCACTCCTAGTAATGACTGCAACATTTGTGTCACTACCCTTATGAAGGTGTTAGGTTCATATTTGTCAAACCAAATGGCATGGTCGACGGTTCTGAATGTTGTCTTCCTTTCATCCTCAGGTTTGATCCTAATTTGATGATACCCATTTCTTAAATTTATCTTAGAAAAAACAATTTCACACCAGCTAGGCAATCTAACATATGATCTAGTCTTGGTATGAGGAAGAGGAATCTATTATTCTTGATGGTGTTTTTGTTCGTAGCCTTACTGTCACACACATTCTCCATGACCATCTTTCTTGGGTGTGAGGAAGGCTGGAACTGCACATGAGCTAATGCTTTCTCTGATAAAGCATTTCTCTAGCAGCTCTTTGCCTTGCCTTTGCAACTCTTCCTTCTCTTTTAGGCCCATTCTGTAAGCTACTTTATTTGGTAATGAAGAGCTTGGGATCAAGTCTATCCCATTCTGTATGTCTCTCATAGGGGGAAATATAGTAGGGCTTTCTTTGGGAAATACATCGTCATATGCATGCATCAATTCCCTAACAGCTAGTGGTGCATGCATGTATGCTATCAAGTTCAAGATGATAGTAACATATATATAGATATGGCCTATTTATTAACTCTCTTCAATGAAATTTTAGTAGCAAATAAGGAATGGACTTGAGGTTTAGCGAGTTTAGGTGGAACCTTTTCCTTCATGGGGTAGAAGAATGTAATGTTACAATCCCTTATAGAAGTTGTAGGTGTTTCTTTTCCCATCAATATGAGTTGTTTGGTACTGCCATATCGGCAAGGCCTTCCCAACAAGAGATGACAGGCATCCATTGAGACATCAGACTCAACATCATCTTGGAACTTATTTATGATGGAGAATGAAGGCATCTTCTTGAGACTTTCAATTCACTGCCTTTCTTGAATCAAGACAACTTGTAGGGTTAGAGGTACTCTTTAGTCTTGAGGCCTAAACTGTCCACAACCTCCCGAGACACCAAGTTTTCAAAGCTTGCTCCATCAATTATTAGGTTGCACACTCTTCCTCCAAAATTACAAGTGGTGTAAAAGATATTACTTCTCAGTCATTCTTTTTCTCCCACTTCCTTCTTTGGTGCTATCATTAGTAACATCAAAGGTGCACTCAAAGCAAGAGTGCGACTCATTGATTTGGTGGATGGGGAGGTAATCCTCAACCCCAAGGGAGATATTCCCAATCTTAACATGAGACATAAAAACTAAATTCTCCTTTAATTATCATAAGCTTCCTTTAATTATAAGGCATATATGGTACTTCTCATTCAAAGGGATGTCATTATAACTAACAAACTAATTTCTAAGCACATAAAATAAATATAAGCTAAGCTATTTATTACATATTTAAATCAATTAAGCATATGCCTTAAATAATTGAACATATGTTTTAAAAGATAGTTTTGCCGTGTGTGCGGTTAATAAATCCCAACCCGCGTTTCCATTAATTTATTTTTATTTTTTATTTTTGTATGGGTAAAATTTAAGTACAGTTTCTTAGGTCAAGTACATTAGATTTCTAGTTGAATTCAAACACATTTAATTTAAATATTCTTGGAAAAGATAACATTGTTTGTGTTTCATTGGTTAATGCAACCATGTGTTTGAATTTAATTGGGGAACTTAATGTACTTAACCTAAAGAACTGTACCTAAGTTTTACAATTTTTGTATTACTTCTCAACTATTCTTTTTCTCCCACTTCCTTCTTGGTGCTAGCATTGGTAACATCAAATGTGCATTCAAAGAAAGAGTGTGACTCATTGATTTGGTGGGTGGGGAGGTAATCCTTAACCCTTAGGGAGATATTCCATCCCAATCTCAACACGAGACATAAAGACTAAATTCTCATTCAATTATCATAACGAGACATAAAGACTAAATTCTCATTCAATTATCATAAGCTTCCTTTAATTATAATGAATATATTGTAATTCTCATTCAACACGATACAATCATAACTAAGTAAACTATATTTTGTGTTGTAATAAGACGTCTCTCCCTCCCTCTATCTATAAGGCTTGGTTGAGAGATTCTTTAATTTGTTCAGTTTAATGAAAATTTTGATGTTTAGCAAAAAAATAACTAAGTAACTAATTCCTAATCATATGTGTAAATGAATTTGTCTAATGCTAAAATTAACATAAGCTAAGCTATTTCTTACATATTTAAATTAATTAAGCACATGCATGCCTTAAACAATTGAATACATGTTCTAAAAGATAGTTTTGCCGTGTGCGCTGTATATAAATCTTGACCCACCCCTCCATTGATTTTTGTTTTGTTTTGTTGTTTAACTTCTCATCCACTCTTTTTCTCCCACTTCCTTCTTTGGTGTTAACATTGGTAATATCAACGGTGCATTCTAAGAACGAGTGTGACTCATTGATTTGGTGGGTGGAGAGGTAATCCTCAACCCCAAGCGGAGATATTCCCAATTTGAACACGACACATAAAGACTAAATTCTCCTTCAATTATCAGAAGCTTTCTTTAATTATAAAGTATATGTATATGGTAATTCTCATTCAACAGGATGCCATCATAACTAACTAACTAATTCCTAACTCCTAAGCACATCTGTGAATGAATTTGTCATATGCTAAAATAAACATAAGTTAAGCTATTTCTTACATATTTAAATCAATTAAGCACATGCCTTAAGTAATTGAGCTCATGTGTGCTGTATATAAATCCCGACCCAACGCTCCAATGACATATATATATATATATATATATATATATTATTATCTTTTTTGGATCCCTACTGAAGAGATTAGAGAAGAGAGGGATATAGTAGACAGTAGGAGAGAATTGAATGAGTTTAGAAAAGATATATTCAATGTAATTTGTCTTAGATGTACAGGTAGAGTATATATAGACAGGAATAACAAACTTATCTAATGCCAATCTGAAATAACTAAACTACCAGATTCTGTTATACTACCAGAATCGGTTATAATGGAGTTATGATTATCTATACTCTAATATCCCCCCTCAAGCTAATGTTCAGGAGCGGACAACATGAGCTTGGAAGTGAGTCTTTGAAAACGTTGTGTGGAAAGAGGTTTAGTAAACAGATCAGCCAACTGATCATCAGTAGAAATAAATTGTAGATGGAGATCACCTCTGACAACACGTTCTCGAATGAAATGGTAGTCCACCTCGATATGTTTTGTGCGACTGTGAAAAACAGGGTTGGAGGCGAGTGCAATGGCACTAGTATTGTCACACCACATAGTAGGGGCATTAGGTAAGACAACACCAAGATCACATAAAACTTGACGTAACCATGCGAGTTCTGTAGCACCAGAAGCAAGGGCCCTATATTCGGCCTCAGTAGAAGATTGAGAGACCGTGTGCTGTTTCTTAGAAATCCAGGTGATGGGGTTATTACCAAGAAATACAGTGATGCCAGTGGTGGAACGGCGATCATACGGATCACTAGCCCAATCAGAGTCCGTGAAGGCAGTAAGAACTGGAGAACCAGATTTGAAATGAATACCTAGTGATAAGGTACCCTGCAGATATCGAAGAATACGTTTTACAGCAGCAAAATGAGTGGTAGTGGGTTTATGCATATACTGGCAGACTTGATTAACAGCATAGGTGATATTTGGCCTTGTGAAAGTAGCATATTGGAGGGCACCAACCAGACTACGATATGGTGTGGGATCAGACAAAATAGCTTCGGTGGAAGGCTGTAACTTGTGAGATATGGAAAACGGAGTAGATGCAGCTTTGCAAGTAGGCATATTGAACTTGGAAAGAAGATCAGTAATGTATTTCCGTTGGTGAACAAACAAACAGTCAGAGCCATATTCAATCTGAAGCTCGAGAAAGTAATGGAGAGGACCCAAATCTTTTAACTCAAATGTAGCAGCTAATTGAGTAATCAAAGAAGTAATAGCAGCAGGACTATTTCCAGTCAAAATGATATCATCAACATATAATAAGAGATATAGGAGAATAGAACCTTGTCGAAAAACAAAGAGTGATGGATCAACCGTAGATGCAGTAAACCCAATGGTAAGAAGATGAGAGGTGAAGCGTTCAAACCAGGCATGGGGTGCTTACTTCAAACCGTAGAGAGACTTGTGCAGTTTACATACATGATTTGGGAAGTCTGAGGGAGTAAAGCTAGGTGGTTGAAGCATGAACGCATCTTCTTTCAGAAACCCATGGAGAAAAGCGTTGCTAATGTCGAGTTGCCGGAGAGACCACTGATGTTGAGCTGCCAAGGAGAGAACAATCCGAACAGTGGGTGGTTTGACAACTGGGTTAAAGGTCTTATCGAAGTCAAGACCCGGTTGTTAATGGAAGCCTTTAGCTACAAGCCGTGCTTTGTAGTGTGAAATTGAGCCATCATAATTTCTTTTAAGCTTGTAGACCCATCGACACCCAATAATGTTGTGACCAGTTGGTGGGGGAACCAAAGACCAAGTATTTGGACGCTGTAAAGCATCAAATTCATCACGCATAGCAGCTATCCATTCAGGGATTTTAGAGGCAACTGTGACATTGGGAGGTTCGGTGTGGAGATAATCGGGTTTGGGTTTTGTAGTGCAAGTATGAAGGATTTTCTTTTTGGAGATGCCATTTTTTGACTGGGTTATCATGGAATGGGTATTGGCAGGTGAAGGCGGCTGTGCTAAGGAAGAAGAAGAAGGATTAGGGTGAGGCAAAAGGGAGTCGGGTAAAACTGATGGGAGAATGGGGTCATTGGGCATAGTTGGCTCATTGGGCTCGATAAAAGCTGGTGGGAAAGGAACAGATGGGCCGTGGGCTGTATGAGAAGTATTAGGTAGTGAGATAGGTTGAGGCGGGCCAGGAGTAAGATGGGAAACAGTGGATGGGTGTGGGCCTAATATGGATGGGTTGGGTAATAGTGAAGAAGGATGAGGGCCCAAAATTGAAGTATGAGTGCATGCTTGGAAAAAAAGTAGGTTGCTCAACCATGGATTAGGAGTTGAAGAAAGAGAAGAAGAGGAAGACGTAGGTGAAATATCATGAAAAGGAAACGTAGTTTCATCAAAAATAACATGACGGGATGTGTATAAACGATTGGTATTTTGATCAAGACAAAGATAACCTTTGGCATTAGAAGCATAGCCAAGAAAAACACATTGAGTGGAACGAAGACGAAATTTATGAGAATTATAGGGACGTAAGAGAGGATAACATGCACAACCAAAAATCTTAAATGACTTGTAGTCAGGAGAATTTCCAAATAAAATTTCCCAAGGAGACACATAATTGCGTATGACGGAAGGTAAACGATTTATAAGATAAACCGCAGTGGAAAAGGCATATGGCCAATATGTGTATGGTAATGAAGAATGTGAAATCAAACAAAGAGCCATATCAACTATGTGTCTATGTTTACATTCAGAGACACCATTCTGTTGTGATGTATGTGGACATGTAAATTGATGAAGAATATCATGAGAGGAGCAAAAAGATTGAAAACTATTTTTGGAATATTCACCCCCACAATCGGCTCGAAAAATTTTAATAGTAGTTCCAAGAAGATTTTCCATGGTATTCTTGAAGTGCATAAAAGATGATAACACTTGAGATTTGTGTTTAAGTGGGAAGAACTAAGTAAACCGACTGTAAGCATCAATAAAAGAAACATAATATCGAAAACCATTAATGGAAGAAATAGGGGCAGGACCCCAAACATCACTGTATACAATTTCTAAAGGGGAAGATGCAATTGTATTAGAATGAGAAAAGGGCAATTGGGTCATTTTGCCTTGAGTACAGTGTTTACAGAATTGAGAAGTAATGGACAAAGAAGGATTTACAGACTTTTGAAGAACATGACTTAAAACTCTATCTTGTGGATGACCGAACCGAGCATGCCATAGACTAGAAGCAGAGGCAGTGGCTCGGGCTGAGTGAAGACAAATAGCTTGAGCAGATGAAGAAGAGATAGATGGACTGGATCTGAGAGGAAGAGACAGACCATGAAGTGGGTATAAACCATCTCTACTGAGGCCCTTGTAGAGAGGTTTCCCCGTAAGATGATCCTGTATGTGAAAACAATCAGAATCAAAATAAAAGGCACAATGGTTATCTCGGCAAAACCGATTCATAGAGAGAAGATTAGAAGCCATGGAAGGAACACGCAATATATTTTTGAGTTTAAAAAGAAAAGAAGAGGTGTAAAGTTGAGCATTACCGATATGGGAAATTGGAAGTTGCTGGCCATTTCCAACCGAAACAAGCTGAGAATCATCATAAATGGAGGAGTCAGGAAGATTTCCGAGATCTGGGGTAAAATGGTCAGTGGTGCCGGTATTGGAAATCCAGCAATTTGGGGAGGGTGATGGAGATGCGGCAGAGGCTAGGGCGGCGAGTTTAGCAGGTGGGTGGCGGCCTTGATACGAGAAATTCATGCGGTTGTAGCAATCAAGGGCCGTATGACCTTGTTTGTAATAGATTTGACAGTGTGGGGCGGTTGGGGTTAGGGTTTGAGAAATTGGGGTTAGGGTTTGAGAAATTGGGGTTGGATTGGGGGAAATTGGGGTTGGATTGGGGAAAAGGTTGAGGAATGTAACCTTGATTACCTTGATTATGGCCCTGATTATATCCATCCCGTGAAGAGAAACTTCCTCTGTTATTGCCTCGGCCTCGACCATTGAAACCGCCACGGCCTCGATTGTTAAAGCCACCCCTTGCTGAGTTGTTGAAATGCGTGAGATTTCCTTTGTTTGCTGCCATTGCCATGATATAGTTCTCCTTTGAATTCTCTTGAGAGCTCTTGAGAAGTTCTTCGTGGGTTATCATGAGAACATGAAGTTCTTCAAAAGATACGGGTTCACTCTTGGTTAGCATTGCTATAGAGAAGGATTCATATTCAGATGACAATCCTTTCAAGACAATATGCAGTAAGTCTTCATCGTCTACAAGAGTTCCCACTGCTGCCAATTTGTCTCTTGATTCTTTAATGCGTTGCAAGTATTGAGCTCTTGTATCAGTATTTTTCTTCACATCATGAAGTTGCTTTTTCAGGTTCAGAATGTTGGAGCGAGAAACAGAAGTGTACCTCTTGAGAAGAACCGTCCACATACCAAAAGCAGATGATTGCCCAATGATCAAGGAATGTGCAGAAGGTGATAAGGTTGCACTGATTAGAGACATTAGAGCCTTGTCTCTAGCTTGCCACTATGAATATACAGAATTCACCTGAGTTGTGATTGCTCCGAGTTCATCAACAAGAAACCTTGGAGGACAGGTATTGTAACCTTCTACATACTCCAGTAAAGAATATGTTTCAAGAATGTGAGTAATCTGAAATTTCCAAGTTAGGAAATTACTGTGGTCAAGCTTTACAGTAACATATGTTGAGATGTTTGACAAAAGGAAAATTGGGGTTTGGTTGTGAGATGATGGAGAATTGGTGTTTGCAGGAAGAGAAGTGGTTGAAGAAGACATTTTTACAAGTAAGGATTTTTATGCTCTGATACCATGAAGAGATTAGAGAAGAGAGGGATATAGTAGACAGTAAGAGAGAATTGAATGAGTTTAGAAAATATATATTCAATGTAATGTGTCTTAGATGTACAGGTAGAGTATATATAGACAGGAATAACAAACTTATCTAATGCTAATCTGAAATAACTAAACTACCAGATTCTGTTATACTATCAGAATCGGTTACAATGGAGTTATGATTATCTATACTCTAATACCTACTGCACTCTTTCTTCAGAGTACGATAGAATCATGGCTAGAGCTTGCTGGCTCAAAGATGGATTGGTTGCATAGGGTGAAGAGAGATGGAGCTGCTGTCTATACACCAATCCGGGCTTGTAATTCTGGTTAGTTTTTGCTTCTTATTGCTTTAATTTATTGTCATTTAAATAAAAAGTTTTTTTTTTGGTTTCTTGTTTTGTTGGGAAACTAATGTCATTCTTTTAGTTAGTTTTGAAAAGATTCAGGAAAGACCTCCCATTTTTTTTTTGATAAAAACAAAATTCATTTAAACTACATTCCTCCAAGCATCATCCCATGAAACATGGGACAAGGAGGAATTATTACAACTTAAAAGCAGAAAAGGAAGAGATCTCAAACTTTGCCATTGAATGGGCAGCATAATTTGCTTCCCTTCTAACCCAATAAAAATTACATAAAACAAAAGGCTATCTAACGTTACTAATATGGTAGAGGCTTCAACTTGAAGTGGATTACAGTAGCTAGACCTTTTTGCCCAGGCCTTTCGTAACATTGTTTTTGCTAGAAAGCCTTCGATAACATTGATGTACTTGTACTAATGTATGAAACATATAGAATATGATTGAGTCAGTAAATAAATGCTTATATAGAAATAACACGTGATTGATAACAATATGGTCGGGTAAGGAGGTTTGCCTTGATAGAGAAAGAAAAAGAAATTCAACAGGAAAAATTAAATAGTTATCACAAGTCATTTGATAAATTACCATGACCTAAAAGTTTGAGTTGTTAAGAAAAGATGAATTTAATCATTTAAGTAATATTCTGCAGTTTGAGTTGTTAAGAAAAGATGAATTTAATCATTTAAGTAATATTCTGCAGTTTGAGTTGTTAAGAAAAGATGAATTTAATCATTTAAGTAATATTCTGACATTATTCATGACCATGGATTTGATACGTAAAAGTTGTTAACAAGCAGGTGGCAGTGTAGGCTGAGGTGGTGGTGATAGTATCGATGATTATGGTCTGTTGAAGCTACACGACGATGTACAGATGTGTGAATACCAAGATGTGCAAGTGATGTGGAAAATGTTAAGCAAATCACAGAAAGAGCAGATTGTGGCAAATAAAACCACATTCATTCAACGTCTCAAACGCACCAAGCAATGTCGATCCTCTTGGAAGGTGTTCTTTTGGACTAACAATTGCGAGTTTAACACTCCATGATAACATATCACTTTTGGGCAACTCCTAAGGCCATTGGACCTTGTAATTACCCGGTGCATGTGAGATAGATGACATGTGTCCATGAGATTAGTTGGGACGAAATTTTGGATATCTATATTATAAAAAAGAAAAAGAAAAAAAGGTGCACATCCTATTCCTTCTTTTTGTTCGGATATACTCTAATTTTGCAGGAGACCTTAGTTTAGATACATTTTGTGGTATGATCCACCTATGTATATTGTCTGTAGCTACATTTCTTATAATAAAATAACAAAATATTTCACAGCTCCTATCTTCTTTGCAAAATAAATATGGTGTGTAAGTAAATTGTTCCCGATGGAAGTGTTAAGTAGAAAAGAGAGGGAAGAAGAGAAAATGAGAGGGGAATCATTGTCTGTTTCTAACTTCCTTTTGTTCGAACGCCTTAAAAATAAAGGGGAGGGGAGAGGAATAAATAGTAGATACTATATGCCCCTTCCTTAATTTGGTGGTAAGTTGATAAGGAGAGCAATGAGGAAGTATTATATAAGGAGATAAACGATAAGTTCATAATATAGACATTTTTTTTTTTTGGTTAAATTTAAATAAATATAATTAGAGATATTATTTCTTTTATATTATTTACATAAAATTTCTCTTCGGAAATCCATAAGATAATTAACAAAAGAAAATTATTCAGTACTCTAGAATATAAATAAATGCACACTTCATTCTCTCACATAAACAGTGGGTCATGAATATAATTAATGAGACTCATCATTTATGTGAGAGGAGTGAGCAAATATTTATTGTACTCTGGGAGTACTAAATAATCACTCATGAACAAAATAAACATTTGATAAGCTAAATTAACAAAAGGATAATTATACCCCTTTTTATGTTTTGTATAGGCAATCATACATGTATAGAATGATGAATTTCTTTTATTGGTCATTAAGGGTCACACAAATGAGTGGATCTTCGTCGATTAGCTGGCGGAGTGAGGGTTATTGTTCATAATGTGTGTGAGAAAATTATAGAATACTCCTTGAGTATGTTAATGTCGTACCCATGGTATAACCTACTATTCAAATGAACCGTTCACCCCTAGTTGAAGGAAGTATAATAAAAAGGTTAATTTTGTCAACTGCAATAAATCATGGGTTTAAAATTTTAAATTAATAATATCAAGGTGTGTTCTAAAATAACCCAAAACCATGGGGTGTTATTGTAATATGACCAAAAAAATAACCTTAAGGTGTAATATAGAAAATGTTTAATAAATTGTATTAGCAATTGAAATTTTCAAATATCTTTAAGATAACGGTACATAAGCCCAATAATCTCTATTCTGAATTGCACCTTCTCCTCCTCAATTTCATGTAACAAATTAGGTTGACTGTTAGTCTTCAACTCTAATTATTGTTTGAATAGACACACATCTGTGTGCTATGCGTGCATGTGTTTTCTAACCTTCAATTTGATACTCAAATGTTGCTCCTCATCATAATCAATATAGGGATTCCTTCCAATGGAAGCATGGAAGCAAGCAAGTTCTTCCTTGGCACACTTCCCGAGCAGTTTAGTGCTAAGATCCTCCTTTTAAATTTTTAGCATGTTATTTTCTTCATGTTGCACTATTGAAATCTGTTGAAATCTGATTATGACATTGATTTCGAGCAAAGGATCTACACTAAAGGAGAAGTTGATAAAATAGAAGGATAAGGCTTGGCTACAAACCAGTTTGTAATTGGTTTGCTACAACTCACTACGTGCTGGTTTGTAGCTGGTTTGGTACAACTCACTACGTGACAGCTTATAAGACTATCCACATGTATTATTTAAAGAAATTACATGACTCATTAAATAGGTCATGTGATTAAATTACACGTGGATGATCTTATTAGTTGTCACGTAGTGGATTGTAGCAAACTTTGTCCAAAATGGAATCCAAAGTAATTATATTGACAGTATCTTATCTTTATTTTTTGTATGATGATAAGGTTCTGTGGACCACCCACATGCTAAAGTTAAAATCTGGAAAAATTAAAATTAAAAAATAATAACAGTTATTAGTGTCATGCACAAATTTATAAATGAATAAGTAACTAATGGTTCCACATGATTCCTAAGAGGTAGATCCGACTATCCGAGTGGTGGGAATCATGTTTCTTAAGAGATAGTTTTAGATTTAAAATTCAACCATAAAAATAAATCTACTAATTTTTAGGACAATGGCTAATGGTGGTAACACATGTATGCCAACTGCCAAGAGCATCTCCAACTAAGCTTCAATATGTCAGAAAATAATTGATGGCTAATGTGGCAAATTAGGTTTAAATTTAACATCTTCTACACACTCTAATCAATATGTCAAACTTAAAATTGGCACCTACAAAACTAGATACTCACTATAATGTGATTCATGGTCTATTTAGAGCTATTGACACTATATATCAACATAGATTTGAAAACACGATTGGAGATACTCAAAATAGAATTTTATTGTAATCGTTTGTGGATAAGGATAATTGTAACTACTTGTGGATAGGATAAAAGAGACACTTGGATCTGATTAGTTTATACTATTTTTCCCATTTCTAAAAAAGGTATGATAGAATTGGTGGGAATATTAGAATGCGTTTCTAAGTTAAACTCTATAAGACTTAAAATTTTACTTATTTATCTTATTTTCATTTATTTTAAGTGAGAATATGTTATATTTTAGAGCACGATTTAAAAATCCTAATGATTATAAATATTGCATGACAGAGTGTTTTTTGTTTTTATTGAAAGCGAATGGTAGAAAAGTTTTGAACATGTAAATGTAGGGTTGGAAAAAGACAATTATGAATTATGAGTTGGGAGAGATTGACGGGTGATATAATTGACATTGATCAACGATAAGAATCAGACAAAGCAATTGATGTTGTAACCGATTTTGCCGCTAAACTAAGTCAGTAACCACCACCACTTTTTTCACCTTTTTCCTTCTCTCTCAGATCTCTGCAATAAAACATAGCCTCCTTCCTTTTTGCAATTCGCTCTAAATCAAATTCTATCAGATTCAAAATTCCAAGGAATCATCGTTGTTTTGGCCAAAATGAGTGCGTTATCTTGGCCTTCCCAAGTAGAGGTAATTTCTTAATTTCATTGCTTCATATTCGCCACCACATTGTCGTTTTGTGATTAATTCGTTGCGTTTTGTACTGATTTGCTTATTGATTCATGTTTTTGATGGTGCATTATTGGTTGTGTGTGTAGAATTAGATTGGTATTGGGATTGAGATTTATTATTTTGTTAACCAAACAATGGCTTATGAAAACTGTACAATGTGGTGCAGCTAAATGGAATTAAAAAGATAGTTTCAGATATGTCTGGGAAAGGTGTTGAGGATGTTCGAGTTGTCATCTCTCCTTATCGGATTTGTCCATTGGGAGCTCATATCGATCATCAGGTGAATTGAGAGCTAAGCTAATGAACTACGTTTTTTACTGTGGCATTGTTCACTTCAATGTCTAATAAATTCAATTACTTGTTTGGCCTATGTTTACAGGGTGGGACTGTTTTAGCCATGACAATCGATAAAGGAATACTTTTGGGATTTGTTCCTTCTGGCGACACTCGGGTAAGAACACGATACTCTTTTAACTGCTGCTAAGGTTTTATTTGGGAATGTTTGCATTTCGTTCATATTTATATGGAATTTAGCTATGCAGAGGCCTTATAGGTATTGAAGGATATGAAAATATGGGGGAGAGATTTGTGAAAAGAGTACAAGAATGGTTCAAGACCTTCTTAGTTATGTGTTGGTCAAGAAGTTAAAAGCTTTAGAAGACAATTTGAAGACTTGGAATGAGCAGGCTTTTTGGTGATTTTGTTGTTAAAAAGAGCAAGTTGCTGTCCGTAATCTGGATATGAAGGAAAGGGAAGTCGGGTTGTCTTAGGAGGGGTGGTGTAGGAGGGTAGAGCTTAAATCAAAATTAGAGAGGTTGTTTTAGATAGAGGAGATTTCTGGGCATAAAAAATCAAGGGCATTGTTAAAAAAGGGGATAATTACTAAATTCTTCCCTAGATTGGAGAACTGGTGGTTGGAGGATTTATCCTGTGCAGTTTCACCTCTTAGTGGGAGCTGCTCTATATGTCTCAAAAGAGAGTCTCGTTCTTGCTGAAGTTCGTGAATCTGGGCCTGTTATTGCAGTCCTTTGATCTATTGAATGTTCGTACAAATTTTATTCCAATACTCAAGGAGATTTTGAGGACCAACGAGGCAGTGGGAAAGAGCGATCACAAATCTCACAAAGCAATTCAAGAGTGAAGGTAGAAGCCAAGGACAAGATTTTTTGGTTCTATTGTAATTTGTGTAAAGATTTTGTTGGTTGGAGACCAATGGAAGATTTTTTGCACTTCTCCATTATTGATTCAGAGTCTAGGGGTTGATTGGAGAGTTTTCAAGAAGGAATAAGTTTGAAGGGCTAAAAGGATATGATGGGAGACAAAGCGCCAGGTGGGTCATTTGCCTATAATATATCTGGGATTGCCATTGAGTTCTTGTCTTAAGGCATGGACAAGGTGGTATGCTGTCATTGAAAAGGTGTAAAAGAGAATTGTGGGTTAGCAGAAGCTTGATTTTATCCTGAGGAGGGAGGATCACTCTTATCAAATTTCGTTATCCAATTTACCCACATATTTTATTTCACTTTTTACTATACCTTTTTACACGTTCTAATAAGCTGGAAAAACATCAAAAAACTTTTTATGGGGTGGGCTGATAGATGCCACCGAGTTTCATCTAGTGGACTAGGGGCCGGTGTGTTCTCTCCATTGAAGGATGGAGGATTGGGGGTTCATAAATTGAGCACGTGTAATAAAGTCCTTCAAGGGAAATGGTTATGGAGATTGGAGTTGAGAGGGACCAAGTTTGGAGGAGTTTTATTGGTGTACATTATGGAGTAGCATGGAGGGGAGGACAACAGAGGTAGTTAGCAGGTCACAATGGGGTGAGTTTATGGAAAAAAATTTAAGGAGGAAGAAAATATGTATTATGGACAATATATATCTTATGCAATGCCAAAGACTATGATTTAGATGCTTGATTGCTGGTAAGGTTGATTTGGTGGCCATAAGAGTTCAAAAAAAGTGGAATGCTGTTCTATTGTGTATTATGGACAATATATATATATATATATATTGAGAGAGAGAGAGAGAGAGGAATAGTTGGATTTTTGAAGGTGTTGAACATCCTCAGCATGTTATTAAACATATATATATATATATTTTATTTATAAAATAAAATGTTTAATAACATGCTGAGGAGGTTCAACACTATGATTGGATGACTACCTTAGGCAGTATCCTTTTCTTGTCTTTGTTAGATAATTTTAGATCTTTTGATTATGATTCTTTAGGACTAGTTTTGATACACTTCCTGAACTATCTCCACTTTTGAATAAAAGACACATTTACTTACAGAAAAATAAGACTTTTAATGGTGTTGAGTGTCTGCTACGAGCTTAAATCTTTATCTTTAGGAGCTTTGCATGTGTGGATATTGTCTTTTGGTGGTGTACATGTCTCGTCTGTTTTAGATTTTTTAGATCACATGAATTTTCTTTTTGTAATCTTTAGGTGTACTTTTTAATGTTTCTATAGTTGGAGGATAACAAGGGTGGACCAAGTGCATCTACTACTTTTAGCATTAGATTCCAGGTGCCTAATTTGTTGGGTGTTGTATGAATTTGAGTTCTTACCAATCAAACTTTACACCACTGGCTTGCCAATTTCAACATTGAGCTGCATGGCAAGGGAAAAATCTGATCTCTATCTGCTTAATTAGTGGATTTGAATCATTTGATGGTACTCTACCAGCCTGACCCTCGAAGCTCCAAAGCATTTTATATGAAGTATTAAGAAAAAAGAATTAGGCCTCATTAAGTGCCAACTAAGAAAGAAAAAGAAACTTCTTACATGGATTTTGTGCAAATTAGAATTGGCTCATTTATTATTTGTGGATATTCCAAATTTCCTACAAGCCTCAGCTTGTTACTGCTCTTTTTTTGTTCTCTTTTTCCGGATGAAATTCTAGGGAGATAACTGACTTAAGCAGTAACATATATAAGGGAATTCATACTTCTAATAAAGTTTCATATCTTCTTTGACTGTTGTAGGTTGTATTGCGTTCAGGGCAGTTTAAAGGAGAAGTTAAGTTCAGGTATGGGGACTATTCTTATAATCATCTCTGAATTTCTCTATTTCTTTTGAATTATGTTCCAATATTCCAAGCCCCATAATTAAATATTAAAATAATTTTTTATTGCATTTTTCCATCGTACAGTTGAGTTTCAAACATTTTATTTTTATTTTTATCGGAGTTGAGTTTCAAACAGAAGAAGCCAATGCAAACGATTACATTGATCACACAAACAAGATAGACAAATGTTAAGGAAGAAAATTATGGTTGAGGCACATTAGTGTTTGCTTCTTCCTGTGAGAGATTTTAACATAAAAAGCCTATGAAAACAATGACATTGACCATACAAACAAGATAGACACATATCAAGGAAGAAAATAATGGTTGAGGCACATTAGTGTTTGCTTCTTCTTGTGAGAGTTTCATACAAGCCTATGCAAACAATGACATTGACTATACAAACAAGATAGACACATATCAAGGAAGAAAATTATGGTTGAGGAACACTAGTGTTTGCTTCATCTTGTGCGATGTAGGATGGCTTTCCAGAAATACCCATGGACAGCATCTTAAACAGTAAATTTGATATTTTCAAGGAGTGTTTTTAATGATAATTGGTAGTAGGCTATGGTAAGGTTTATGAGCAGGACTTTTTGAACTAATTTAAGTTTGACAAGGGACTAGTAGGGGTCTGGTTATGGCTGTAAATTTAAAGAAAAGAAGGAGGAGGAGGAGAAGAAGCCTTGAAATCTCCTAACACACTGTAGGAGATTTCAATAGCGTCTAATAGGCTGAAATTTTTGTAAAGCAGAGTAACCAATCAAAAATATTTTTTGTTAAGCAGAGTTCTCCATGTAATTGTATTCTTGCTTATATAGAAGTAAACTCATAACACACTCTGGAAAACTAAGAACTCCTAATTAGAAATTTTTAAGACTCCCTAATTATTTATACGACTCAAAGTAAACCTCAATAAGAATAAGCTAAACTAGACTTATACAACTACTAACTTCAAGACCAAACAACCTAAATTATATGCTTACTAAAATACCCTAAAATCAGAAATTTCCATTTTTAAAAATAGAAATCTAAATACACTGAAACTAGATTAGTTGACCTTATCAATTGTCATTGTACTTGTTGATATTATGAAATTCCCATTACCTAGTTGATTGATAGTTATCCCTGTTATTTGCCTCGGTAATTCCCATTTTCATGTAACCACCTCTTCTTTGGCAGTGGCAAATAAGGATTGATGATTGTGATTTTTTGTCTTAATTGCATTAAATTAATAATGTGGCCAATATTTATTTGATTCTTTGTTTTTTTTGTTATCGTCCTTATAGAGTTGATGAACCTCAGCACCCAAGACACACAGTTGGGTTGAATGGTGAGGTCCTTGCAAATGATTCATCCAGATTACAAGAAGAATGTAACTGGGGAAATTATGCCAGGGGAGCCCTATATGCACTAAATAGTAGAGGAAAAAATGTTACCCAGGTTAGAATATTTCTTGGTATTATTTGAACTTCTTCATTGGTCTATGAAAAGCTTGTGCTCTACAATATTTTTAAACTTTTTAACAAAAACAGGTAGAATGAAATAGGTTATCATTGCACATTTTGGCATGATCAAACCGTTTTCCAGTTGTTCTAGACAATAGAGGAATAAATAGAGGGAAGTTAAACTCTCTGTTGTTTTGTTAATTGACATGTCCTTTTTTCACTACTTTGATTATTGTTATTCTTGGTCTTCCTCTACCTTTTTTCGTTCCCTCAACTTGAATTAATTCACTCATACTCATTGGTGCATTAATTGCTCTCCTTTGAACATGACCAAACTATCTTAAGCTACTCTTCCTCATCTTTCATCAATAGAGGCCACCCCTATCTTTTAGCGAATTTCCTTATTTCGAATCTGGTGAAAACAGAATTCTTGTACTTTGAAGGACGTGAACTAGCAGTGCTAGATATCAAGCGCTTCTTCCTTAGAACTTTATATGAATGGATAACTACTACTAATTGCTTTACTTTTTCTTCTTTGCTAGATTTTGTTGAGCCGTTAAACTTAAGATTTTAGTATTTTTTTTTTCCTGTCATGTATACCTCTGGTGAGCTAAGATGCCACACCCTTTTTACACTCTTTTAATACGTGTTTAATGCTTATAAAAGAAGATTTTTCCTTTAATTTTATGGGTATCCTACAATCACAATGTACTCCATATATGCGCCTCTCTCTTTAATTCTACAAGAAACATTCTCCTCAATCTCTCACTCTTTACATATAATTGAATTACAATACCCAAAATAATCACTTGTCAGTATCTCTGAACCATCTAATCTTACTATCCCTTTATTTCTACTCTTCAAATTTGTTTGTATTGCTTGAGTGGGATAGTCTACTTTTTGGAAACAAGATTATCAATATCAGTTTTTATCCAACACTGTAGACCAGACAGAGAAAGAAACTTTAGATGGCACCTATTTTGTCCTGACCCATATCCTACTCAAGCAATACAAACAAAATTTGGCTTTGGACAAATCTATCCCATATGCATCTTTTCAGGCCTAACCAAAAGCTATATGAACTTGACATCTGAGCCTCTAAGGAAAACACCTTCTGCACTTGAAGAAGCAAGGTAGATGTGATTAAACTATTTGTTGATCAGGTTTCTTGAGAAATTTTTGAATGCAAGTAAAATGTCATTTCACCTATTGTAAGATTGTGCAGTTTTTAGAATTCATTTATAAGATCATTTGTTGCAATTGTTGCAGGGTATCGTAGGATACATATGTGGTTCTGAGGGTCTTGACAGTTCAGGCCTTAGCTCTTCTGCTGCTGTGAGTTTGTTTCCTTTTCCATGCCTTTATTATAGTATGTTGACAGTCGAGAAATTAATAGACTACAGAACCCTGTAATAGTGAAAAGGTTCACAATCAGTAAAACAATCTTTCATTTTCTGAGCAGAATTTAAAGTCGCCCTCTCTTATCTTGATAAGGGCTGGGGAAATTAGGACTTATGATTAAGGGAATCAAGTTTAATGCACTGATATTTATCGTGCTTATCAGAATTCTTGAGCTAATTATGTAAGATTTTTAGTTTGCTTTGGTGTGTTTATGTGTTGAATGATTTCCTATAGAATACGGTAATGTCTGCCCCACTCCTTTCAATGCAAAATGATTTCTTTCTTATTAGAAGTTAATGAAGATGACATGCTCCTATCTAAGTTCTCCTCACTGCATAAGAGTAGGAGAGAAGAATTCTCTAGAATTACCTGTTGTAATCAAACTGATTGGTAGTTGACTGCTTAATAAAATTTCTTCTCAGAATTCTCTCATTTTGCTTGTGTCCCGCACTTACTCTCCTTGTGATGACAAGGGAACCCTACACTGAATTGCAGGGTAATTGAATTCACTACCTTCCACTATGTTAAAAGCAGAAGTTAATAGAAAGGTGGGCAATAGGATTTGAATGCAAGACCAAAGAGATAAAAAGAGAAAGACAAGGCTTTGATACCATGTTATGGATCATAAGATGGGAAAAGATAGAATGAGAAAGTTTTTCACAGAGAGTGGCTGGCTCCTCTTTATATATATCATCACTTAAATAGTAAAAATTCTGAAACAGAAAGTTTTTATATGATAATTGGCTTCATTTGACATTGATGATAATTTTGAAATTGATATATGGAAGTATACACTAATTCTGTTGGATGAAGTTTGTCTTATTGGAGCCTGGGTACTTATATTCAAGGAAAAATTGGGTGTGTTTGGATTCATTATATGGGAATTGAAGTGAAACTCTGGTAAGATTGACTCAAATATGTAATGCAGGTTTTACTTTTATGTCTGGTTTGCATAAGGGTTTTCTATTTACAGAGCTATTTCGACGCCTTATTGCTTTTGAGTAGCACCTTTTCTTTTTAATATAATAAGTTAATCTGTATAATTACACGTTTGTCAGGTTGGCATAGCTTACCTGTTGGCATTGGAAAGTGCAAATAACATTATGTTATCTCCGATGGAAAATATTGAATATGATCGGTATGTTTCTCAAAAAATTTGGAAATGTTTTTCATGGTAAATATATCATCATTATTTTGATGGGCTGCTCTTGCGCATAAGCATAAACTGTTTAGTCTGTCAGGGGTGAATGCCCTTGAATTACCTCGGCAACTAGTTTTGGCAGTTGCCCGTAGGTTTTACTTCCTAGAGACAAGTCCAAAAGGCCCTTCTTTAGAGCATCTCCAACAAGCTCTCTTGTTGTGAAGATGCTGCGTTTATTTTCTCTATGTATTGAAAAATATTTTTGTTGCTTTGAGATAAAAAAAAAATATTTGTTGAATTTTTTTTTTTTTGTTATTTTGGTGCCAACATTAAAATAATATACATTGTAAAAGTTACTTATCCCATTTGTTTAATCATACTAGAATTTTCTAAATTACACTTTTGTACATGTGTAGGTATATCGAAAATGAATATTTGGGTCTGAGAAATGGCATCTTGGATCAATCAGCCATATTGCTTTCAAGCCATGGTTGTCTAACATTCATGAACTGCAAGGTAAATTATGAATGCTATTACCCATATATATGTTAAATGAAACAAACTCCTAATTATATCAGAAACAACAGATGATTTTAGTTAAGTGCAGAGTTGGATTCTATTTCAGTGATGTTGATCTTTTCCCCTGGTTTGTCTTACATGCTACTACTTGTATTATGAAGTTTTTAAGGTGCATATTACTTTCTGTGTTTCTTCTGTTATGTTTTTTTCTAAAATGTCACTTGTTCATTATTTTTATTTTTATTTTTGTTGGGGGTGGCTTAGGTTCCCAAATGCATTCCTTAGATCCAGTATCATATCCACTTATTGACCCAGCGAAGTGTATATTTTTGCTATCTCCTAAAACCCAATGGCTATTTCGTTTATGAGGCTTGCATTGTCACTGGTGCATTAAGAATGTCCATGAGGTGGAAATGTTTTACATATCAAACCAAACTGCTTGTATTGACTTAAATGTGGAGATTATTCATGAAAATTCTTGACACATGGATTCAAATGAGAAAAATGATATACATACAAATATAGTAAAACGAATATTTATCAAAAGCCTAAAATCTATTGCTGTTAACAAACTTAAATTTAAGTGTGTAGAAATTAATTTCTATACAAGATCTTCTGATTGGTCCATCATTATTGAGCCTCCAATCTATTTGGAGTTCTGTGGATAGAAGGAAAATATGTAAAATTTCATAAGTAAAAAGAAGCTATGTACAAAATTTACAAGGTATATGTAAACAAAAAAATCTAGAAATTGCATTTCTTTTTGATTGGTACCAAAGGAACTTTACAGGTTGTTTCTTTTAGTGGAACATAATATATTCGTATTGCTTCATCATAAGTGAATAAAAGTAAAGCTGGCTAGTGGTAATGAGATTCTAGTGCTTTCTTGAGGTGTATGAAGGAAAGATATAGTGGATTGAGGAATGCAATCTCGAAGACCTCTCTGTCTCCCTGTTTCTTTCTCCCCCTCTGCAGTGCAGCGAGCAGGGGTGGGGGGATGCTGTTACGGCATCTAGCCTAAATGCTTGAACAATTAGGTTGAGTGGCCCTAGTAGAGCATAAACCTGTAATTAAGCGCATAAGTTTTGTTTAATGCGCCCTCCAACCACATTTTGGCTAAACAGAACTGGAAGAAATCCAATAACCTGTAACTAAAAGCTTAAACTTTTAGGTGGAGAGGCCCAATGATGTAAGATAAATGCTCTGATGCCAAACTAATGTAGGAAAGCAGGAGATTTGTTTCTAAGGTTAATCAATAGCAAAGTATAGGGAAAAGATTGTGCCTCTTCATATGTTAAAGTTGGGAAAAAGAAGTAGAGTTTTAAGGGACTGGAAATAAGATTAAAGGTTGCAGGATTTTTAATAGCAGCAGATATTTGAGAGGATTGTTTGGTTAGAGCTAGAACAATATTAGGGAATTTCAGGTTTCAAATAGGGTAAGGAAAGGCATTTGGTTTGGAGGTAAAACATGGAAAAGTACTCAAGTTTTTGGCTGCTGTTCTGGGTGCTGTAAACAGTAACCATGAACTGTAAAATTGAATTCTTGGGTACTTTCAAAGCTATTTGATGTATGAGGGTTTAGGGTTTAATGAGTAGGATTTTAGTGAATGTGTGTGTAGTCACATCTATTTATTCTTCAAGATTTCATTGATAAGTGTTTTCATTTCTGTGTTACTGTCCCCTAAGTCTTAACGGATTAATTGATAATTATATGTAAATTCAGGAAAACATTTGATTAATATCAATTGAACAATAAAAGAGATAGTAAAGTAAAAATTAAGTTGTGTGTGGAAGCACATCTTGTTAGACTAAATTAAAAAAAAAAAAAAAAAAAGTGGCAGATGATTGATATAATTTAAATAAATATGATTTTTTTTAATGGCTACACTATAATTTTTTTCCCTAAAAAAAATATCAAAAAGTTTCAAGTTGATCCTCAAAAACATTCATGTCAATTTGGTCCCTTATTTATTTTTTCTGTACCAATTGGATCCATTCAGTGAGGGTTTGAAAGTCTCTCTTCCTCCTACCGCTGTTGGATTTGTGTGTTTGTCTCTGCCTTTTCAAAGGGCAACAATTATTCTTAAAGGAGCACCTATCTGCCTGACTTGAAAACAGTACATGCTCCCTCCGATTGATATTTTTTGTTCTTTGCTTGATTACTGGACTACTACTGCTGGAAGGCATTGTCACTGCGACTTGGTGCCTAGTGTGCTCTTCATGGAAAGGAGTGAAACGAGCAACAAGAGAGAGTCAATCTTAATGTCAGTGATAATAGGAAAGGAAGAGACAAGATGCGAACTGTCAGTCGAAGGAGTGGAGCATAGAACCTTTACTTGAGATTCTATTAGTAAAGCACACTTATTCTAATGGCGTCCCTTTTGCATGATGGGTCAGCGAGAAAATGGGAACAATGGCTTAAGACATTAGGTGTAGGCGCTTTCCAGAGGTGGAATCTTCTAGTTCTTCCTATTTGACCTGAAACCGATCGATCTAGCCATGAGCAGGAACCTTTATGTTAAGTCACTTGGCATGAGCACGACATGTAGGAGTAGGACACAACGTTTATATATAGTATATGATATGCCTTCTAGCTTTTGTGCGTCTTCAAATTATGATATCTCTTCGATGCTAGTATAATATGTTTCTTTGCAATGTGATATTGGTTTTCATCTATCTAAGCCATTTCCTTAATCTTGAACTACAAGTATATTGGATTCTGCTTCAATTTTGAAAGTTAATAGATATTGTCTTACTCTTCTATTTATTAGCATTATGCATCTTGTGCATCTCACTTGGCATTTGTAGACCAAAGAACATAAGCTTGTACACCCACCAAAGCTGCCAAAAACCCGCAAAACTGAGTTGCAGAAAGCATACAGAATATTATTGGCATTTTCAGGCTTGAAGCAGGCTTTGACTACCAACCCTGGATATAATCGCCGAGTTTCAGAGTGTCAAGAGGCTGCAAGTATTCTTCTCTAGTAAGATCCATTTTCTTTGTTTCAGAACCTACTTTGAGAAATCATCAGTATTATTTATATGATTTAGATCTGCTTCATATGCATGTGCATCTTATAGTTATAACATGATAAATTACCGCCTGTCCCCAAAGATTAAGCTGATAGGAAATGGTGAATTTAAAATCACTTCAATATAATTCTATTCTCCCTCACATGTGGGCCTAGACTTCCCCTCAATAAGTGGGCCCAACACATGGTACTTTTAACTTTTTAAATGGGAGGTACAGTGGAAATATGGTTCAAACTCAGGACTACCTGTTCTAATACTAAAATAATTTATCGTGTGTCCCAAAAACTTAAATTGATAGGAAAGGGTAATTTAATCATTCAACCATGATCCTAACAAACATGACCACAAGCCTTCTTGAGGTCTTACCTGCAAATTACCCTTTGGTACCAGCTTTGAGTAGGAACAGAATTGCTCAGGTTTAGGACAGGATAGCCCGGTCAAAACCTGATCCAATTATAAACAAGACATCCCAAGTCCAACCTGAATTAGTTTTGGGTTTAATATTTTTCCCTAAAACCAACCAGACTCGAATCAGGTTTAATTGTTTCTTCCGAAACCTGTCTCAATGTCAACTATACACCACCCCCAAGTTTGTTTCATTATGTGTGAAATGTTCTAACTGATTATGCTATAACATTTATATTGAAAATATATACATAAAGAAATCATGTTTACTGTAAAATCATATATAATATTATTTTCTTCTTTCCACAGTGCTTCTAGAAACAACAAAATGGAGCCTATCTTATCAAATGGCAAGTATTTCACTATTTTGTCCTGATAACATTCTCAAGTTTGAAATTCAATTTTCTTGGCTGGTTGTAGAATGATTTTCATTTTTTTTTTTTTCTTTTCTTAATGTAAACAGTTCAACCAGAAGCTTATGATACTCACAAGGTAAACACATCAATCAGAAGATTTTGCATTAATTAATTCATTGCAGTCTATGGTTTCATATGTATATAAATGTGTATGCATATGTAGATATTGATAAGATCCTAATTGACTCCTTATTTTATCATAATGTAAATGAAGAGTCTGGTTAGCATAGTTTAGTTAAAATTAGTTTGTCATTTGTTTCTAATCTCTCTTGCTCTCATATTCTGCAGTGCCAATTAGAACCCGATCTAGCTAAAAGAGCAGAGCATTACTTTTCAGAGAATATACGGGTTAACAAAGGTTTAACCCCATTAATGCGATTACAATAATTTTTTTTATAACGAATATATTCTTATGTTCTGTTAATTTTTTACTTTTTTGGGTGTTACAACTGATAACTAGTTGAAAGCATGATTATTTCAGGAGCTGAATCTTGGGCTTCAGGCAAGTTGGAAGAATTTGGAAAGCTTGTTACAGCATCGGGTTTAAGTTCTATCAGAAATTATGAATGTGGTATAATCTAGTCTCCTTTGTTCATAGCTGCTAGCTGCTGTTCATCTTTCTGCCCCTTTGTGACAAAACTAAAGAAACGAAGCACATTTTTTAAGATAATTTAAAAAAAAAAAATGAAAACCATAATTAGAATTACATTTAATGTCTCTAATTTATATGTATTTGTAAAATCATTTTTGGAAGTAGTGCTAGTCTTGCTAGATCTGTTTGCCACTTCTGAAAGAAGAACCAACTGTACCACTGCTTCTCTTCTGGAATGGGAGATAGCCAGTTCAGGAGTCATATGGATACTAACCTTTAGCAGAGTTAGGTTTTTACTTATCCTTAAGTAATTGTATGTGAAATAACTGAAATCTTCTTTCACAGATATCAATATGTTGTTGTGACGTTATGTTTATTTGTAGTATTTTCATTTTTTTTTCTTTTTATATGGTCATTCCATTTCTGAGGTTGCACGCCAAGTTAGTAAACATGAATCGATGGTTGAATGGTCCCATTTACAGTTTTGTCTCTGGAACTGATTTAAGAGTAATGGTTTCCTCATTCTTTGCTTTTTAGTAGCATGACCATTGAGTTGGGTGGCTCTGAGCATAAAACTTTGATGTTAGTTTTTTCAATTCTATTATTTCTTATAAATTTTCTTCTGAAAAGAAGTCTAAGATCAAAATTAAATTTTCCACTTCTGATGCTAACCACATCACGGCATGAGCACCCTCTTAATTTTCTGTCAAAATTCTCCTGTATATGACATTTATATTCCTTTTTACCACATGAAAGAAATAAATCTTGCTTTCATTATATTCTGCAATAATGCTCTTTTCCTTGCCATCATTTCATAATCTCATTTAATTTTGGCTTATTTCATATGTTTCATTACTTCATTTTGATTTGGTTAAATTTTTAGATGTTATATCAACATGGAGATTTAATCCAGTTTCAATACTTTCACAATTCAATTACAAAAATTGGAGAATTCAGATCTAATCCAGTTTCAATACTTGTACATATGGGTACTTATTTATATTGTTTTGGTCCTTAAAATGCTGTGAAGCATCAAAGTAATTGATGACCATCCAAACTGCTGCGATAACAGGTTGTGAACCACTAATTCAACTGCACGAGATCCTTTTGAGAGCTCCCGGCATATATGGGGCACGGTTTAGTGGGGCTGGATTTAGAGGTTGCTGTCTGGCATTTGTCGAAGCTGATCGTGCAGATGAAGCTGCTTCATTTGTCAGGGAGGAGTATCGCAAGGTCCAACCAAAGTTGGCTCGCCAAATAAGCAAAGGCAAAGAGGTCTTGATATGTGAAGCAGGAGATTGTGCACGTGTGATCTGAAATGCATTCCTGAACCACACCTCCATCTGTTCTTTGTTAAGTTTGCAATTCGTTTTCTATTCTTTCTTTGCTTGCAATTTGCAATACGTTTTCATTGGTGTTATTTGTTGTATTGAATTATTGAATATCCTATGGTTTCATATAATAAAGAAAATAAGATAACGCCTTGTGGTGTTGGTGTTGGAAATAGCATCGCATTTGGATTGAGGGATCCATTATAGTATACTTCTCGCTGATCAATTTTTTGGATCCATACATGAGAATTTGAATACATGGAAATGTAATGATATACACTGTTTGGTTTGACAAGATTATTTGTAAAGATGTGATACTCTCATCCTTCACTTAATAGAAATTCTGAAGGATTATTTTTATTCCAAAATACCATTGTAAAATATAAACTTGAAACATTTTAATATTTCCTGAAAAAACAAATAATATTGTCTCAAAAAGCTTATATAAAATGGGGAGAAAAGTTAAATAAGTCATTACACGGCCTCTAATGCATAAACACATTACATTGGCATAACAAAAAAACTCTCAACGAGTCTTCATTTTTTTTCTTCTTTAAATGTAGATTGATTAATTATGCTGTTTGATTGATTTTTATGGAAGAAATAAGTTTAAAACATTATGACTTACTAAAAAAAAGTTGGAACACTTTCTTAATTATTTTAGTATCTTATTAAAGGTTAGGTTCTATAGTTATATGAGGACAATATTATCACTTATAAAAGATTTAACTTTCCCAAGTCTTGGATGTAGGAGATATTCATTTTTTTTATTTTTTATAATTCAATAGTTGAGGAGGGGGGATTTGAATCCTGAATGTTTCCACATCACGTATTAATTGAGTTATAAAACTCTTGACACTTGGTAGGAGATATTAATTTGTTTTGGAGGGAATCTGCATTCCTACGATAATAAAGATTCATGGAAATATGCGATCTTGGATACCTATAAGGCTATAAACATCTAAATTCTCTTAATTACAAACAAATAAGGAAGACCTACAAATCCTCTCAAGACTTTCAGGAATCTAAAAAGATGATATAGATGTTTTTGTAATTTTTTTTTTGATAAAGCCAGATGTTTTTGTAATTTAATCATACTCTTCACGAAACAATTATATTGTATAGACAGATAAACAACATAGAAAAATATAATTTGTAATTTGACTAGAGTGAATTTGGCATATACTCTTTAAACAAATTGTATCTCCTCCCGCATAAAATGGGTGTAGGTTAAGGTAATAGGTTCATATGTATATATGTATATTTTATAGACAACTCACACACTAAAACAAGATTAAATATGTGACATTTATACATGTATACATTTTATAAGAGTACAATTCGGTCTCTTGAGGCATTTCCCTAAACCATAGAGATGCGCTACCAATTTCGACTGGGTGGACATGCAAGAGATTGGGAAGCACAAGGCATTTTCATTTTCGTTAGTTTCTTTTGTTGGCTGGCGGGTATGTGGTAAACTGGTAATTCAAAAAAGTCCGATTTTTTTTTTTTTTTTAATTATTTGTATTTTGAGCATCTATATTAATATATATTATAGTAAAATGAGAGAATTTAACTCACCCTCTAAGCCAATAAACGTTTATTGGAAGAAAAAAAAAAAAAAAAAAACTATATCCATTGAATGATTAATAAACGTGTAACTTAAAGAACAATTCCATCTAATGTCGATAATATGAATCTCTTACCCTAATTCTACTATGGAAACCTCTGTTTCATTTTAATACATTAGACACTCTTAATTCTTCTCGTGTTACCAAAGCAATTATGTGAAGGTGCACTAATTACATAATTTTTCCCATTCTAAACTTGACATATATGATATATCTACTATTGGAGTTGAAAATGATAGTCTGGTATCAATTATTTATTTTTAGATAAATCAAAATTTAAAATTGTGGGTTTAAATTTTGGACAAGGTTTGGCTACAAACCAGCTTGTAGTCCGTTTGCTACAACCCATTACGTGGCAGCTTATAAGACCATCCACATGTATTATTTAAAGAAGTCACATGACTCATTAAATAGGTCATATGACTAAAGTACACGTAGATGATCTTATTAGTTGCCACGTAATGGGTTGCAGCAAACTGGCTACAAATTAGTTTGTTGCCAAACTCTCTCCTTAAATTTTATTTTAAATTATATCTCATACTTTCAGAAGTTTCAAATTAAATCATGCGCTCTAAAGTTCCTTCTACTTCTTCTTCTTATTTTCTTTCTCTCCCTTTCTCTTAGCTTATCTATTACATTCTAGATTACAAATAAAGTAAAACAAGACGAAACCTTGACATTGTTTTGTCGGCCAACCAGCCCAGTACTTGTATTAACGACAAAAAAAAAAAATGGACTCAGTTTTTTCACTGATTTCCTTAGCTTTTATTTTTTCCCTAGAGCCCCCATCACGTACGTGTGCTTGCACTTGTATAATGGGTAATTGATATATTAGTTGGGTCGCACTTGCACTCTAATCTAAATTATTTTAATGATATATACACACATAGGATATCTTCACTAATCAAATTATTTTTCATTAAAATAACAGCTGATTGGGTTTTTAGTTTTTACAATTACAATTGTGAGATATGTGTGATATTGTGATGTGTTTGTATGATTGTATGAATGGGCCCTGCATTGTGTGATTTGTTAAAAAAAATTATCCGCACAATGACCATGTGCTTTTGTCTTTGGGGGTAATCACGTAAGCAATTGTTTTGTGTTGTTGTGTTCCTATATTTATTTAATAATTTTTTTTATTACTTTTAATTTATTATTAGTATTAATTTTGTTGTGTTTGTAGGACCGTGAGATATTTTTTTATTTCTTTTTTTGTTATTAACACTAATGTATTTTTTAAGTTAAAAAATTATTAGACATATAATAATATTAAAAAAACTAACACTAAGTTACATTTTTTTTTAGATGTAATTCAAGCTAAAAGAGCAATGTTATCCTTGATTTTGAATATATATTTTTTTTTTTTTTACTTTTTTTTTTTTTTTAATATTTAATAATAAGTGGGCAACCAAAATCAAGACAGGCTTGGACAACCAAAAACCTAGAGACTAGCCTAGACTAGTTTAGAAGGTAATGATTCTTAATTAGGTATAAGAGATCTCGAATCAAATTTAAATCGTATCAGATAATAAAAAATCTAATGGATATGGAGATAACTACCTCCTGTTATATAATCCATAGACCTGACTCATCAATCATGATCTTCCCTTTAAAAAAATGTAAATGTGTTGTTAGACCTGCACATGATTCGTAATATGGAAAATCAAGTTGGAAGTGGGAATAGAGCTAGTAATATATATAATAATATGGAGAGTGATGCTAGATATGGTGGGTTCTGTAATCTATAGAAAAAACAAATCTCTCTCTCAGTAGCAATAAAGTAGTACTACGATAAATTGTTATCGTGGTGGTGGAGTTAGGTAGGCATGGTTATATAGAAAATTAGTCGTGGACTCGCGCGATGCGAGAATTTTTTTTTTATATGGTAAAAGCAATAATCCGCCTTAATAATTCTTCCTCATTTTTAGATATCTATCAAATGTTATTTATGTCTTTAATATATTTTTTGAATCTATAATCCATTAGGAGTTAGACACCCCAAAAAAATATAAACGAAAACTTTTTTTTAATATAAAACCAAGGGACAAAAGCTTCATCAACATTCATGGGCTCCTTATTTATTGGCATTTACATGAACCAATTCAATCCAAAAAAGAAAAAGAAAAACACATTCAATCATAAGAAGAAAAAAGTACATATTAAATCAATAATCCCATTAGGGGTTAGACACCCAAAAAAATATAAACTAAAACTTTTTTTTTAGTATTAACATAAAATAGTTCTCAATGTGTTCTGCATGTCGCTCTCTCTCAATTGCTTGTTCCAATCTACCTTTTTCATTCACGTTTTTTCCTGCTTGTTTTGAAATGAGATTTCCTTTGCCTTTTGAATCTTCAGTACGAGCCTTTAGCAGTTGCAGAACCAAGATCGATAATACAAAAACAAAAATGAGAATCATAGGAGGCAAATAACTTTCTTTTAAGAATACATTTGGCTATTCCTTGGCATTATCAAACGTCTGCTCAACCATGCATAATAACACTCTATACTACCTACACAAAAACAAATACATGATGATAGGAACAAACCCACAAAGGCAATCGGATATGAAGCTTAGGAAACCACATAAATGTGTTTAAATAAGAGATTGGGGTGCAATCAATTAGGAAGATGGGGAGGTGAGGGAGTTCAAGAGATGAGGTAGAAGAAGATGTGAGGAAGATGAAAAGTCTATGAAAAAGGAGAGAATTAAATAGAGGTAAATGTTAAAAGGTAAGAGTGAGAGAATTAATTAATTAGAGGTATGGGTGGTGAGAAAGGGTGTGTGAATATGAAATCTGATGTGACATCTTTAGGGAGAAAGCTAAAGCTTCACCTATTAGTTTATATAATAGATATTAAACATCAATGATACTATATTATATAATTAGATTTAAAAAAAAAAAAATTAACCGAATATGACATACTTAAATTATATTGGTAACCTTTCTAAAAAAAAGAAAAAAAGAAAAGTTATATTGGTAATTTGGTGCTACATGATGGTCGTAAGTCGTAACTTGCAGCGAGTCATTAGGCTACAATAATTAATGTAGATAAGGTTTCATTATCGAAAAAAAAAATGTGGATAACGTGATCGAGGTTGATGGTTGATGGGTAATTTAAGTCTTTCAAGAGTCCTATATGGTTGTATTTGCAGCAAGTGATCATTGAGGTACACGTTGATGCGATTTTGCCAGGTGGGGCCTGATAGTGGTTGCTGATGGGATTCCGATGTCTCTGCACATTAATGGGGCTTTTTGTTTGTGTGTGTGTGTGTGTGTGTGGGGCTCTTCGGTCTCAGACTTCCAAGTTGATGATGATGGCAGTTATTTCAATGTATTTCATTTTCTTTCATAAGATCTATTTGTAACAAGGCTACTTCTACCTTGGCCACAGATGTCTTGTCCTCACCTTCTAATAGGGTTTGGTTGGAGAATTGTTCAAGCTCTATTGTACAGTTGGATATTTCTCACTAATAATATGCTAACGTTTCCAATGAAAAAAAAAAAAAAAAAAAAAAGAAAAGAAAAAAAAAGTTGAAGATGATGAGATTTGAATTCCCAACTTTTCATGAAAGCTTTTTCTATTAAATAAAATAGTTATTTTAAGAAAAGGAAGTGATTCTTAATTTTTTAGTTCCTGATGGTTGAGCTGATAATGTTATAAATAAATTGATTAATAATATTAATTTTTTTTTTGAGAAGAGTATTTAAATTTTTTTAATAACATAAAATATATTAAAACATATACATAAGTTTAAATGAGTTTTCATATCTTAATATATGAAGAAGATAGAAAAGGGTGAGTTTTTAAAGTATAAACTATTAAATTAACATAACAAATTTAACTCTTTTGCAATTAAAAAATCAAACTGAGTACAACATTACAAGTCAACAGTAAAGTTATTAAACTGGGTCCCAACTCCCAATCTAAGACCATAAATTCACTTTGTAGCGACTATTAGATTACAAACTATTTCCAGCAAACTGCTGCTATCAAACCCATGAATTCCCTTAATTGATCTGAAATCCCAACCTATCCAAAAAATCAAAAAAAAAAAAAAAATTCACAATTTCTACACAAGCCATAATGAAACTATACTAAACAACACATACGCACACATAGGATAAATCAAACCGAAGAGGGAGAAAGAGAGAGAGGAGGACCTGTGACAGAATCAAAGATCTTTAGGCTGATCAAATCTTCGCTGGGGGAAGAGAGTGGCTTGGATGGGAGTGGAGACGAAGGAGAAAATCGTGGCTGGGGAACGTTATTGACCAAGAGAACTTGAGAGAGAGAGACGTGTGGTTCTTTTAAGAAGAAGAATTTGATATTAGGGGACAATCGGGTATCAACCAAAAACAAAATAAGTGTTAAAAAAATAACAATGATGTGTAAAATTGTGAATGTTTAAAAGCTGATGTGTGAACATATTATGAAGTCAACAAAAAGTCAAAAAAGTTTCGGTTTTACATTATAGTATAAATTGACAATACGAGTATAGCCTAACACTCATTATGTATTATAATATTTAGAAAATTAATTTGAATTATATTACACTCCATTAAAAAGAGAGGAAATATAAATTGTTAAGATTTATTTATTTTTAATCGAAAACGGAAACTATAACAATTTATGGCTTATTATGTCAATTGTTTCTCATATAAATTGTTAGAAAAATAACCATAAAAAATATTTTACAAAAACATTACTACAAGTTCATTTTGAAATTCTAATAATTTTATGGCTTATGCATATAATACTCATTATGTGTTATAATATTTCAGAAATTAATTTCATTTATATTAGACGTCACTAAAAATAGGAGAAATGTAAATTATTAAGAATATGAACGTATTTCTTAAGTGAATTAGAGATCAATAATTATTTCAAATTTCAAGTTTTTAATTAAGAAACATAAATTATTGATTAGAGATCAATAACCACTTCATTTATAAATGTTGAAATTTCAAACTTTTTTGTATTCTAAAATTATAGAAAAATGTCTAGTGTAAAATTTCATGAAAAAAAAAAAAGAATAAAAAATAAGGGCTACATCCTTTTGTGAGGAGTTAGTATAATTTTTTTAGCTCTCATTAAAAAGTTAACTCTCTCTTTCTCTCTCTCTCAACATCGCTTTTGGAAAGAAAGGATTTGTGGAAGAAGTATAAATTCCTCCTCATGTTCTTGTGTTCATCACTGGTTCTGTTGGCGAAAATGAGAATTAAGGAGGTATTGCATGCATGTAGCTTGAAATAGATTATTCAACCACTGGATGGACAGTTAGGAATGGTTCGAAGGTGGTAAGGGAGTTATAGACCGTCGGATGGGAATGGAGTTGATGGAGATGATTAATTAATTAACTATTGTATTTTTGTCAGTCGGGTTATACGAGAAAGCTTTCTCATCTTGCTACTTGCAAAGCTTTTAACTAATCGAAGGAACTTTATCAAAATCTGCTAAGGATGTCTACTACTTGGATCGATGTTTGTGTTGGGAATTGGATAGAGTCATCCATTCTCAACAATATGAATAGGGTTGCAATTTAGTGGTGCAATGGCTTTAGGGCCTCCTCATATAATGATTTTGATATTTTATTGCTACCTTGTATTTAAATACAACCAATAATTGTTTCAATTTGTTGAGAGGAATGAAATATTTTGATATTAGTTATTACAAGTGTCATGTACTTATGTATTTGCTTAGAGGTCACATAATTTATTAAGAGTTTTAAAAAATATAAGTTTATGTCTAGCTTAATAAGTTGGCTCAATACGAGGTTTACATTTTTTCAACATAAAAGTAATAAAAAAGATAATCCATTTTGGCCCATATATGCAAGCTCATGGCTAGCTCATGTAATTTTTTTTTTTAATCAAAGTCTAACTTGGGGTTGGCAATTGGTATTATTGGCGGGGGAATGGGGGACAAAAACAAAGGAAAAAAAAATTATTGGGTGTACAAAACAAGAAATGCTTAATGTTGTTGGCAAAAAACCAAGTTGTACAAATTACAGAACAAAAAATGTAAAGAAAGGCTTATTGATTAGTGGTGTAACCAAGAAGAATAAGAAAATGTTATACTGAAACAATTCGGCAGTGCTATACTGACCAGCTTAATGTCTGACAGCATCTGTTTTTGAAAAATACCATTTTTTTTAACAAGGCCAAAATAAAAATTACACTCAAGATTAACGAATGCGAGTGAAACAATTACATTAACAATAAATAAAAACTTTGAGACAAAATTGAGCATATTAAAATTTCAGAAACTAAATTGATAACAAAGTCAAACTTAAAAGAACTAAAATGTATTTTAAAGGTGTCGAGAGCTTTATACTTTATAGTTCAATCGGCATTGCTCTTCCAACTATCGAATTATTCAATAAAAAATTTATTTTAGAGGTAAAATTATTTGAAAGGCTTGAGAATAAAACCTTATGACATGCATGGGTTAGAGCCTTTTTTGTTAAATAAGGCATTTTTTTTTTTTTAATTATTTGACTAAACAGCACTATATCCAAGTCTTTTTGGAATACTAAACTTTTTTTTTGGTACTCGAGTATCAATTAGTGTGCATCCTACTTATCTGACTTTGCTAAAGTGACCATTTTAAAAAGCTGTAGTATAAACTTATCAAAAAAAAGCTGTAGTATACTAACTCGTGTCTTGAAGAGACTAGTTCAAACAACTGTGCTATTTGGGCAAATAATTTTGGAAAAAAAATATATATTATTAAAGAAAAAATGTCCCATAAGTTTGATAAATATGATAGGAAATACTTTACTTTCAATTCATTATGTGACAAGTAAATAAGTTATATATGTGTATTTTTAGTCATATGATATTTTTAATAAGTCATGTGACTTTTTAAAATATATATGTAGATGATCTATTTACTTGCTATGTAGTGGATTGAAGGAAAATTCTTTCTAACTGGATTTGAAGTAAACTCTGTCCAATATGATATGGGTTGCTACATTTCTCATACCATGTATGTTCTCTTTTACGCGGTGTCACTTCACTACTGAGAAATTCCACTAAATCACGTAGTGCCATGCCCGGGGCCCTTTATATGCCCCATCCAATTTAAGCATGGTTAGGTGAATCTTAACTCAGTAAAGAACTAAAGATGAAGAAGGCTGCTTGTTTTGGCAAGAAATTAGAGACTTTTTATAACTCTTCATGCAACAAACTTTCTTGTTTCAATCAATCCTGCCGTGGCCTAATTTGGTCGTTTTATCGTTTCGTTGTCTTCCATCTCAACCCTTCCTGTATCCAGCTCAGTTACTTCATGATTGTCTCTCTGGCTGGTTATCTGGCTTTGAAGATCTCGAAGCCAAGAACTACATGGTTTAGGCCTGAGGACTTTGATGTGTTCTTCACGTCAGTCTCTGCCACCACAGTTTCAAGCATGTCAACCATCGAAATGGAGGTTTTCTCCAACACCCAACTCATCATTATGACCATCTTAATGTTTGTTGGTGGAGAGGTATTCACTTCCTTGCTTGGACTTCAATTTGCAAGCTCCAATTTCCACAAAAATGATCCAAACTATACTGATTCCGACAATCAAATTGAACTTGTTGGTTTAGAAATCGAGAAACCTGAAACCAATATTGAGAATGAGATTAATAGTACTACTCTAAAGTATAGCTCTATCAAGTGTTTGAGTTATGTGGTGTTGGGTTATCTATTCGTAGTTCATCTACTTGGTTCTATTCTTGTTTTATGGTACGTTAGCTATGTTCCAAGTGCAAGGCAGGTACTAAAAAACAAGGGCCTAGAGATACACACGTTTTCTGTCTTTACAATTGTTTCTACTTTCACAAATTGTGGTTTCATCCCAACAAATGAGAACATGATGGTTTTCAAAGAGAATTCAGGTCTCCTACTACTTCTCATTCCACAAATCCTTATGGGGAACACTTTGTACCCACCATGTCTTTTATTTGTCATCTGGGTTTTAAAGAAAATCACTAAAAGAGAGGAATTCAGATACATATTGATGAATTATGGAGATATGGGCTATGGTCATTTGTTCTCTGGTCTTCACGATTTGCTTCTGGCTATGACTGTTTTTGGCTTCATATTGATACAATTTATACTGTTTTGCACTATGGAGTGGGATTCACAAGTCATGGAGGGTCTCAATTCGTATCAGAAACTCGTTGGCTCGTTGTTTCAAACTGTGAACTCGCGGCATACGGGTGAATCCGTCTTTGATCTCTCCAGCATCTCTGCAGCAATTCTGGTCCTCTTCGTCATAATGATGTGAGTCTTACATTTCGGTTACTCTAATTAATTTTCCTTGTTCTCTATTTCTTTGCTAAGTGAATGCATCTTAAATGCATGATTGTGTTAGGAAAGTTAATGGAGCTATAGTTCTCAATGGCCGGCCAGTCACACCTCTTACCACTTTCACTGGCTAGGCCACTTACCAGTTGCCCCTATGATATATAGGAAACTCTCCGAGTACTACGACTTTGTATGGTGCATCTCACCATACATTTAAGACTAAAATATTGTTTTTATCCTTAAGCTATACATGAGTTTCGTTTATAAAAGAACGAAATTCATGTGTAAAAGTAAACTTTTTCAAAGTTTAGGGACGAAAACCAATTTTTTCAAAATTTAGGGACAAAAAACGAAACTCATGTATAATTTAGGGACGAAAATTATAGTTTAACCTAAATTTAATTAATGAGATATACTATTATACATATGAAATGAAAGAATATCATCTATATTTTTATTCACTTGACTCACATTTAAAACCTGAATCATTTTCCCAGCATAGGACTGAAGTGTCAATATTCCACTTGATTATAATCTCCAATTCTCCATTCATTAAAATTTGACGATTACACAAATTTTTCTATCACTCAATCGAAATGATTTCTCTATCTAAAACTCCAAGGTCATGTAAAGTTCAAGGTGCTAATTACCAACAAGACAGAAGGTGGAAGCATTAACTAGATATTGTTCTTCTTCTTCTTTTTTTTTTTTTAAAAAAAAAAGCAAAAAGAAAAAAAAGATTGACTGTTGGAGACTTATGAATTTCTAAAAGAAAATCAAGAAATAAAATTTTATTAGAATAAAGGTAAAATGCTTTATCCTCAAATAAATTCCAAAGTGGAACTTCTTTCTTTTTTCCTTTTTGTACGGTAATACTTGAGGATATTAGGACCCAAAAAATGCTTTATCCTCAAATAATACTTGAGGATACTTGAGGATATTAGTTCCAATCAAATTCCATAGTGAAACTTGTGACCATGTGTGAGGATATTAGGACCCAAAAAATAGGCACATAAACCATGATTATTTGGTTACTGCATAAAAGTGTAATCTCAACCTTTAACAGCGATACTAGATTATAATTTACTTATCTGCTTTTCTGAAAGCATCACCTTTTGTTTTTTGGAATCAATTAATTTCTGGAAGCATCAATTACCACTTCGTTAAAGCGAGTCTTTGGCTCTTCGTAATTGTGCTTCTGACCCCACTATTGTTATTCATGTCATTGGGTATTTGGGTTCCAATGGTGATTCCAACATTATAGGAATAGGAATAAGGCCATTAAAACTGGCATCCATTCCCTCCTCTCATATTTCAAACCGAACCCTCCAAGATATTTGGACCAAGACCATGCTAGAAGGAACTAGAGTATGCAGCATGACCTCACAATATTTAACATCCAAACATTAATTCTTCTTTTAACCTAAAAAAAAAAAAAAAAAGATTTCAATTTTTTTTTTTTTCATAAAATTATTACTTTTCTTTTTCATATATTTTTTTGTATTCTCATTTACTTTCTCTCTGGCGCTTCAACTATAACAAGAAAGGTTGTCACAATTAAAAATATATTTAGGATAATTATAAATGATATGATAATCTATTTAAACCCGTAAAATAAAATTTAACTATAAAATAGATTCTCTTCCAATGAAATGGAGATAAGATCCTACTTACTCCCACCTCTTATTGACAAATATCAAGCATTCAAATTTCAAACCCCATCACTAAAGCCCCATCCATCAAACCACAGTGAAACATCCAGAGAAACAAGTCAAAACTTTCCATCATTCTTAAAATACTAATATCACCAAGCCGTCATATCAAACCCCCAACAATAACCTGGATTGAGATCCAATGCAATATTTTTTTCCTCTTACATTTTCAAAAATTTTTCACTTTTCACTTTTTGAATTTTTTATTAAGTGGTTGAACTTGAAAGTTATTAAGAAGCTAACTTTGAATTTCAACCACTCAATTGGTATTACATGCAATTGGGATATCAATCCCAAGAACCCCATCCCCACAAATTAATTTCTCTCAGTCGGCTTCCCCACAATTGTCTCTAAAATTCCCCCATCCAATCAAATACCAAACTTCAAAACCTATTCACGCCAAGTTGGGGCTATCGTTATTGTCTGTTTGTATGTTATCCTCAGATTTCAAAATCTCTTATAAATCCAAGAACTGTTTTCAGCTAAAACTAGATTGAACTTTTTCACACTTTTCATCCTGATAAAATGTAAGTTAGGAAAATAAAAATGTAATAATATCCCCAAATTGTTAAGTAAAATTATCTAGGAGAACTATTTATGTGGATATTAAGTATATGGTGGATATATTTTGTGACTCTTCATGATGAAAATAATTTTAATCACATGCATACCAAGTTAGCTCAAATGAATCTAAGAGTTCCACTTAATTTAACTACTAAAATTTATTGTTGTTGAATAATAGATTTGGGATCGAATTATATACTAAAAAATTGACATGCTAATAAAGAGTAATTATATAAAACGAATATTATAAATCCAAATATTATTGTATCTAAAAAATTGAAGTTAATTAAATTTACTAAAAAAAATAGTTAATCGGGCAGCTATGCTTACTTTTCTCTTACAGGTATCTCCCACCATATACTACATTCAATCCAACGAAAGTTCCTGAGGAGGTCCCAGAAAATGGGAAACAAAGCCAAAATCGAAAGAAGACTTTAATGGAGTGTATGATCTTCTCACAACTCTCCTATTTAGTCATTTTCATTATTCTCATATGTATTACAGAGAGACAGAAATTGAAGGAAGACCCCCTCAACTTCAATGTCTTGAACATCACCATCGAAGTGATAAGGTAAGCTGCTTTTTCCCACTTTCTTTATACTAATCTCTTAAATTAAATTATATCTTATGATGTTATGCATGTAAAATAATTCGGATGAGACACAAAGTAATTCCTAAATTGTAACTTATTATGGATCTATTTTATATATGCCTAATAATTGATGTGACAAAGTGAGAGGGAAAGATAAATATTGTAAAAAACTGAAGGTGGGATTGGAGTTTTAGGTAAAAGAGTGGCCTAGGAATTAGTAATTTAATTAGTAGTAGCAAACCAACAAGTTCAATTGTATGACCTATATTAATTGTTCACATATATAATAATCTAAGATTTCTGTGATAACCTCTAGTGCATACGGGAATGTTGGGTTCACAACTGGATACAGCTGCAAACGGCAATTGAAACCAAATAGCTCCTGTATAGACACATGGTATGGATTCGTGGGAAGGTGGAGTACCAAGGGAAAATTGATCCTCATCATTGTCATGTTCTTTGGAAGGCTTAAAAAATTCAGTATGAAAGGTGGTAAAGCCTGGAACCTTTCCTAATGGAGGTCTTAACCTTTATGAAAGAAGTTTAGTTGACTAAGTCTTTAATTTGTAACTATAACGTAATAGGATTTTTTTTTTTTTGCTATACTGTAATATAAAGTATTTGAGCTTCCTTAGTGTTTAAAGTAAAGTAATTTGCTAAATTTTTCTTTTCTCTTCAATGAATTGAAATAAGCATATATATAAAAAAAATAAAAGGCTTTTAATTAAGTTTTTGTTAATCATCTCATCTATAAAATATCCAAGAATGTACCATATGCATGTGAAAAAGTCAAAAACCTAATGGATAATTAGGTATTTTAATTTAATTAATTATCTATTTCCAAAAGCGGATAATTAATTGAAATTTAAAAACCATAAATTTATATTAGGTTAATCTAATCAGAAAATGGTTCAAAAGAGGTTTAAAAATCATAACTATTCTCTAAAGAAATCAAAAAATGGAAACAAAAATAGATTGCCTTGAAAAGAGGAACTTGGATCAGTAGTTTGCTAGGAATTGAAGTGCTCAACTGCTCATCGGCATACATATATAGCCATTTCTAATACCATGTTAAAATTCAATGAGATTAACTCACTCTAAAAAGACACCTTAAGCGATGAGGGATATCCATAACTTAATTATAAAAATGCACAATCTAAGGAAACTTGGCTAATGTAAGACTAGACTTTTTCTTTAATACTTATCTTATCATATCACCATAAGAAATAATTAATTGTTAGATAACCTTATAAAATAGCCTTTATAAGTCTTTCAGACTTCTCTTCTATATATAAATGGAAGGAGACCCCACACATTTAGAGGACTTTTAATTGGCCCTAGACTTTTGGAGGTGAAAATTTTCAGAAGTGAGTGTATTACTAATTTATGAAAACCCAAGGTAAAGACCCCATGACCCTTGACTTGAGTAAGAAGACCCCAATTTTCCTCACCCAAAAATACCTTTCACCTTTATTAGAAATTCCCCCATCTATTAAACATTTACACCAAAAACCCTAGCTTTATGGACACAAAATCATCCAAAACCATTTTCCTAAGCTACATCATGGTTTATTGCTATTCCAATACCCAAGATTACACCCAAAATGATCCTTAATTCCATTAAAACACCTTTATCAAAAGGTTTCTTGGTCCTCTCGGATTCGGTTTAGCGAATCCATTATTTGCTAGAGGCATTGAGGCAGACATTCCAATATTCCATCATTCCACCAAATCCATTCACGAGGCGGTGAAGGCACATCACTGTCATCATCCTCCACTTGAAGTAGGGAAAAGATCCACTCATACGTGAAGCTCATCCGACATCAGGTTCTATACTAGAGGTAGTGTATGTCGGTATAAAATTCTAACCTATTTTCAATTTCTGCATTTTCTTAACTTGCTGTGAATAAAAATGTTACTGAAGTTTGATGAAATATTGCGTTGAATGTCTTAATTACATGTTTCTTTAGATTATGGATTTAATTTGAATTGGTGTTGCATGTGATAATAACCAACCAAAATTGCATGAATATGATAAGATTAAAATTTGAGTGTGCATACAATATGAAACCAAATGTGATTGAATAATCCACGATCTTTTCTTGAAATAAGGTAATCATTATTTTAAAAAGTGATTGTGTGAATTGTTCAAATGAGATTTTTTTAATGTTATGTGGACTAACCCATCCATTTCTCTTGAATGACAGGTTCTTTGTCGGAAAAAAAATTATGTTTATTTATTTATTATTATAATTTTAACATGATACGGATGAAATGTTTGAATGATGGTATAACTTGATCATTTATTTTTAGAGTCGGACGTAGGGAAGGCAACGGGACGGATCGGGACCGGATCATGGGTGACCATGCCCCGTCCCAAACTATAAACATGTGACCCGGTCTCGCCTCGCCCTGGTGGTCGGGGCAACCTACCCCACCCTGTCCTCGAACCACCTTACCCCGAATTTACAAAAAAAAACTTGTATTCCTCAATTAAAATGAAAATCCAAATCTCAAAAATTCAACTAACACGAGTTCTCTTTAATAAACACAAACAAAGATTAAAAAAAAAAAAAAAGAAAGGTGAGGCATGCAAAGGATAGATGAAGAAGATGTTTTGCTTCTTTCCATTGCAAGAGAGAGAGTAAGGAATGAGAGAAGTGCGGCGGCTGTAGGGAGAAATGAAGAATATGTGAGGGAAATAGAGAGTTTATATTAGAAACCTAGGGTTAATTAAGGGTATTTTTGTAATATTATTAAAAGTAGGTGCGGGTCGGGACGGGTTGGGCTAATCGGGGTGGGTCGGTGCCAATACCCATTACCGCCCCACCTCGGTGATTGGGGCAAAAGTCTTGCCCCGTCCCCGCCCCGCCACCTTTACAGGGCGGGTAAAATCCGTGCGGGGCAAGGCGGTTTGAGGCCGGTCGGTGCAAAATTGTCATCCCTAGTCGGACGTGCCTAATACTCCATATCTCATAGTCTTCCATGTACTTTTCTATTTTAAGAATGTAGGTAAGAGTAAAAAGGGTGTATTTTCCTAGGTTTAAACTAGGAGAAAAAATCATGTCATTTTCAATTTTTATTTATCTTTTGTGAAAGAAAATGTAATCTTAAATTTTAGTTAAATAAATATGTATTTTTTTTCTTTATTTATCTTTAAATAATTAAGTGGCAACTCCAAATTGTAAAATCTTCTATCTAATCTAAGAGTAAAACATCATTGATTGAGTAATCATTTTGAGACTCATTGACCTATCATCCCAGGTCGTGTTTTTCACAATGTTATAGATATAATTTTGTTGTGGTTTTGTGCTTCACACTTCTTTTATCAATATTTATGACGCAGACGGAATTCACAAGAAATAGAACACGTCTATTTCAAGAAAATAACCCTTGAATTCACAAGAAGAATCCCGAAATCCACAAGAGAAAATAAAGGGAACAACTCTTCTAAATAATATTATTGAATAATGAACTAGTTAGCATTGATGGATACAAGCAATATAAATACTAAAGAATGCTTAGGGCTACTAAGAGACCCATAGGAAACCCTAGAAAATAGAAAAACTAAATAAAATTCGTTTGCGGACTTGGAAGCCATTTTTAAGGCTCCATAAAACCTAATTGACAAGTAAAAATATTCTAAAAGAGACCCTAATTGATACCTTACCATAATAGGACCTTAATTTGACCTAAAAAGCATAAAAAAACACCTAAAACCAAGGAAATAACAACCCGAAACCTAATATTTCGAACTTACATGAAAATATCAAAAGTAGTAAACAACAAAAATTAAACTCATCCTACATCAGACCCTTCCATTTGAAAAAAACTCATCCTTGAGTTAATAGTTGAGATTTGAAATCTACCGTGCCAAGCAAATAAATATTTTGAATACTTCAACCCATTTGCCTTCTTTCCATACTAGCAATTCATCAATTGAACTAACAAAGCGACTTGAGATTCTTTTTCCTTGGTTTTCATACCACTGACAAGATTTACCAAATAAGAGTCGATAACCCAATCAAATCTTTCAACTCCAATAAAATCAACATATTGTAACATTTTGTTGCTTGTAAAAACAATTGGATTGTCTGACTTGTGGGTCATGGATTTACCTTTTGAATTGATTTTGAAGTGATCTTCCTTAATTGCCTTCACAATATCGATTTCAAGATCTTTTTCTATAATAGGATCTTCATTAAGTTCCTTAGAAATCTCCATCTTTTCGTCTTTGGCTTCTGTGTCATCTTTAAGAAAGATATTATCTTCAACACATATTCTTGCATAGTATTCTCATGATATTCGCCATTCTTCTCGATCAACTCAATATTCTTCTCTTTGACTTCTTCATCAATTTCTTGAAAAACATCATCTTCAAGCTTAAATTCGTCAACTTGTTGAAAGACTTGATCTTCTTTGACCACTTCAAGATTTTCTTCAAAACTTGGCTCTATATTATTATCCCATAGTGTTGAATCTTTTCTTGATGACTGATTACAGATCTCATCAATATAATTCTTCGAGTATGAACTTTTTGGCCAAAATTCTTGCTTTGTATATGACAATATTACATCATGATCCAAGGGAAAAAAATTCAATGGCAAGCATCTTTTTCATCCTTGGCCATAAATGAATTTTGTCTTTACCTCGTCAAAGCCTATGAGATTGTATTTGTTCCCACCAACTTAAGGCATATCAACTAAGCTTAAACAATTTAATTGTATTTTTTATTTTTTTATCAGGAATATTCATATAGTCAAAGAAATCATCTATATCAGGTAACCAATCAAGAAAATCTTCCTTACAAAAATAACTGTTAAATGTTGCAATTCTTTGATGACGTCTATAATCATTATGTCTAGCATGGAAGGAAACATGCTTACCAATAGGTTCTCTGTGAATTATGTCTCCGCGACAGTTATCCCTATTGCTCCCACAATTCCTATTGTTGTAAATACTTCGACCAACAACCAAGTTTTGGTGAAACTGCTTATGGATGCCATAGTCTTGACTCGTCATCTTAGCAAGGGTGTCTGTGAATGCTGGCTGCATACCACACAGTACTTGTTGGATATCACTGGAACTGCTACTGTCTCGTTCGTTACTCATTAGCCACCAGACCAGGGTTGGACAAGGCTTTGATACCAACTGACACAAGCAGAATTCACAAGAAATAAAACATGTCTATTTCAAGAAAATAACCTTAAATCCACAAGGAGAATCCTGTAATCCACTACAGAAAATAAAGAGAACAACTCTTCTGAATAATATTATTGAATAATGAACAAGTTTGCCTTAACGGCTATAAGTAATATAAATACTAAAGAATACCTAGGGTTACTAAGAGACCCTTAGGAAAATAACATACGGGCATTGGCAATGACTTAATAAAGATGATTTGTTTAAGTTCATTAATTGTTTAATGTATTTGCAGATTTATATGCCCTTAATTTAAAAAAGGATGAATTAGTTTTATATTTTTATAGATTTGAATATAATAAAATCCTTTTGGCATAAAGTTATAATAAAAACTTAAGGACGCGAACGATTATAAAAATCAAAGAAAACGACATTCATCCCACATCCCACATCCCACGGGTAGCTAGATAATATTGTATCTTGATCGTGGGGAGAATGCCACGTAGATTTGTTGCTGAAACAAAATAAACAATAAATCTAATAATAGGACAAATTTGTTGTTGTATTTTATTTTTTTGCTAAGTAATTTTATTGAAGCACCAAGCCTAAGAACTAAGAAGACAGAACAAAAGAAACTTTCCCATTAACCAAAAACTCAAGAACAAGTGAGGATTCGACGTAGCGAGGATAAGATCCAAAACAAATACACACGAAGACCCAAGGCATCCCAACAGAAGCAACAAAAGAGGCCACATCAACCAAAACCAAAATAGGCATCCCAACAAAAGCAACAAAAGAGGCCACATCAACCAAAACCAAAATAGGCATCCCAACAAATGCAACAAAAGAGGCCACATCAACCAAAACCAAAATAACATAAACATCAACAACAAAAAACCCACTACAAGAGACATACCGGCTTCAGAGTTTCAGCAAGGGGATAGAAAAATGTGGTTATTATTAGTATACAAAAATAGAAAAATGTTAAATCTATTATACTTTATTATAAAAAGTTTTAAAAACAAATATCTAAATTACTATTTTGTGATTTAGTCATTATAACATCACTTACAAAAATAATGTTAGTACCAAAGTGATTAATTTTGTACTGTTTCGATATAAACACCCGAAATATTTTGTTTCGATACTCCACATAGTACAAGAAATATCACCGAAACGTACCTTGTTAATATTTCTAGGTATTTTGGCCGTTTCAGGGTGTTTCTGGTAATAAACAATTTAAATTTTTTATGTTTCTGTTTTTAGAAAAAAGTTTTATGTTAATGTATTTTAAGTAACTTTTAACTTTTATATTTATGTAAAAAATAATTAAGTTTTCTCACTTATGTTAAATAATATATATAATCCGAAACGATACATCAATATTGGTCGATACTCAAATATATCATTCTTCTAATTAAAATGAAAAGATTTTCGGTACAATATTGACTACTTTAGTTAGTACCATTCGTTGCATTAATTAAATGTTTTTTTTTTTTAATTTGTAAATAAAAAGGCAAAGATGTATTCCGTACACTCCAACATATTTTCGTCCCCATACAAAACAAAGGTTTATCTTGACCGCGCATGTGCGTACTTTATAATGCTTTGCATCCAAGTGGGAAAGGTCTAATAGGGATGGCAATGGGGCGGGTTTGGGGCGGGGATCCCATCCCCCGCCCCCGCCCCGTTATCCCTGCCCCATCCCCCGTACCCGCCCCACCCCATCTCGGGGGGACTTTCTTCCCCCCATCCCCGCCCCACAGGGTACCCACGGGTACCCGCCCCGCCCCATATAAATTCCTTATTAATTTTTTTTCCAAAAAATATCTATGACAACAATCAATTTATCTGCATCAATTTACATGAAACAATAATCTACAAAAATATAATAATCTCATAATGATATTATAACTAAATGTTCCAAAAACCACTAAGTTGAAAAACATGAAATTGAAATTACAATTTCAATTTAAACTAATGAGAATATTTATATGTGAGTAAACTAAGTAGGGTTAAAATTTAAAAGAAATAAAAGAGTTTTTATAAATGTATTATATTCGGGGCGGGTATGGGGCGGGGGAGGCATCCCCCCTACCCCGCCCCAAACCCGCACGGGTTTTTAAAACATCACCCGCCCCCACCCCATTAACACTATGGATCGGGTAAAACCCGCCCCTAACGGGGCAGATCGGATCGGGTATCCACGGGTCGGATGTAAATTGCCATCCCTATACTCAAGAATCTGTCAGCTGAGCTGAGAGCAAGGCAGCAAAAGCAGTTCTTGTATTAACTAGGGAAGGCTTTTTCTACACTGTCCATAATTAAAAAGATCAAACTCCATTCACATTTTTCTTCATGGCTATCTCTCTCACAAACACAATGCCTTCTATGGGTACATGCAAATTCAATCAATCAATTTTTTTTTGGTAATTTATGATTAATCCAACGGCTCTGATGAATTCTCTGTTTAATTTATCTGTGTAGGCGGAGCTAACGAGCATGATCATGAGCATCTACTGGTGGTGGACGTAGAAGAGCCGAGCCCAGAAGTAGCCGAAACGAAATTCCGGATAGTTAATCTGACAAAGGAATCGGATGCGGGCGTTCCTATACTGAATGGGATCAACGCGGAGATACCGAAGGGCGTGATCGTGGGGATCATAGGGCCTAGCGGGAGTGGGAAATCAACGATGTTGAGGGCACTGAATAGGTTGTGGGAGCCACCTTTGGGGACTGTGTTTTTGGACGGACGTGATATTCGCGATCTCGATGTTCTCACCCTTCGCCGTAAGGTGGGCATGCTCTTTCAGCTTCCTGCTCTCTTTGAAGGTATGCTAATGCTAAATGGAGCCAATTGCTTCTTACTTTGGTTTTTTTCAATAATGGAAGTAGCAAAATTAGTCCACTACTCTAGTGCAGTGGGTCCACATGGATGCCACTTGCAAAAGTCTAATGATCATGATAATTTTAAAAAAAAATCGAAGTGGGAATCAATCTGAATTGAGGTTTAAAAATGCAATAACAATAAATTGAGAAACATAAAAAGTGAGATAGAGGATTTGAATTCAATTATTAATTTGCCAATGATCAACAATTTGTCAATTATAAAATAAATAAAAAAAAAAAAAAAACACCAATTTATAAACTCGCAACTTGCGGGTAAGAATCAATAACAACTTATCAAGTAAAATCCAGTAAAAAGAGTTCTTTGTTATATGGAGAAGATGATCATTGATATGAGTTTATGCTAGTGGAACATTGGACAAGATGTAGGTGACACCCCACTTAAACCAATAGAAGAACCATTGCATATTGGTGTACAACTTTTTTTTTTTGGATGAATATTATGGTACAATTTAGAGATCAATATATGCGCCATTAGGCATGTCACCTTACCATGAGTGTATCATCTTTGCAGGCACAGTCGCATCCAATGTACGATATGGACCACAATTGAGAGGGAAGAAGCTTAGTGATGAGGAGGTTTACAATTTGCTCAGACTTGCAGATCTTGATTCCTCTTTTTTCAACAAGACTGGTGGTGAACTATCTGTTGGTCAAGCTCAAAGGGTCGCTCTTGCTAGGACCCTAGCTAATAAACCAGAGGTAACCCTCTTAACACATGATATATTTGACTATTTGCTGTCGGTATTTGTTAAATGTTAGCATTACATCATAACATTTTGTGGTAGTGTAATGGCATTTTGAAATTTACATTTTACGCGGTACCTGTGTTGCCTGATTTGATTATGTGCTCTTTCTCTCACAGGTTCTGCTGCTGGATGAGCCAACAAGTGCCTTGGATCCAATATCAACGGAAAACATAGAGGATGTTCTAGTGAACCTAAAGAATAAACAGGGAATGACAATTATAATGGTCTCTCACAGCATCAAACAAATCCGGAGGATTGCTGATGTTGTCTGTCTCCTTGTGAAAGGTGAAATTGTTGAAGTGTTAAAACCTGATAAACTCTCAGAAGCCAAGCATCCTATGGCACAAAGGTTTCTTGAGCTCAGCTAATATATATAAATAAGCTCATAAAAGTCATTGTTGGATATTTGCTTTGTCAGTGAGTGGGTTATAGTTATAGATCATGTTGGTTGGTGTACACTATATTCCTGTGAAGTATGTACCATTATTAAGATAATATCATGAGTGCTTATATATAAACTCTGATAAGTGAGTTATCTTAAGCAACAGAAAACATAAAGGAACTAACGCAGAGAGCAAATATAGGAACTGATACTTAGCAATATATATATATGTATAGGCTTAATTTAAAGTTCAAACAATAAAAAACATGACCCACTTGTTTGACTCGAATTAACAGGATCCATTTCAATATTTTTTTTTGTTGTTGTTGCTTTGGTTGATGGCGAGTTCTACACTGTGAAACACAATCCATTCAATTGGTATACTGGGTTTGTGAGGAGTTAAACCAATGAACCTAACCGATTTGATTGTGTCTCGCTATGTGTCAATATGCATATTTGACTATATAGGTACATATATACATGTATGTGTAGGTTGTAATATAAGTAAATTAACTTTAAATTTATTAGCCAAAACAAACCTTTAAATCAAGAAATAGAATTCTGTATAACTGAGGGCCTACCCAACTCAAATCATGATTCTGTGATTTGAATCCAAAATCCGTGGGTTTACTAAAAAAAAAATTGTGTTTGGTACACAAGATTTGAATCAATTTTGAAAAACTAACTCAAATTCAGAATGAGTCTCACACCTAATTCAAATACAACCTTTGGGCTGTTTTGAGAATTTTTGAGTTGTAACTCAACTCAATTATTACCGTTAGTGTGGGTCCCATGCCAAAACAGAAACCTCTAAAATTACAAATGTGCCATAGATATTTTTCTCTCTCTCCTCCATTAATCCCTCACCTCTTTCTCGGCTAAAGAAGAGTTCTCACTTCAGCCAACAACCACTGTCCACCTCAACGAGACCCAACAACCCAAACCCACCCACCTCAGCCAACAACCATCGCCCCACGTCCATCGATCCACTCTAACAACCCATGCTAGCGACCAAACCCACGGCAACACATGCCACCGGCGTGACCCAAAATCAAACCAACCAAATTAATGTGACCCTAATTGATTGATTGAGCACGGGACCTGAATTAATGTGACCCAACTTATTGTACTTGCCAGACCTGAATTAATGTGACCCAACTTATTGTACTTGCCAGATTGTAGGCCCAAGCCCATGAAATATTCGGGCTAGCCTATGCTGGCCCCTTCCCTCCACACACATGGAAAGAGAAATGAAGAAGTTGTGGTCCCATTAATTTGGTTGATAACGCCAACGAGGAAGAGCAAACGAAATAGTATATATATATATATATATATAATTAACTAAACTCTTGTATCTCTCTCAAAACTAGCTCCATAGACTTGAGATCAGATGCTTCTCTATTCCACTCTCTCTCTCAGTCTCTCACTGGCTAAGCGAGCAAATGGAGTTAGCTCAATGCATTTCACGCTTTCTATGTACCCCTATCCCTAAACTTAATCCTCTTCCACGCTTCTTATCTACTAATCTCCCAAACCAAAGCAAAACCACTCCAACGATGAAGCCGTCATCGTTGATTGTGAATGCTAGACAAGGCAGTGGTGGTGGGGCTGAGGCCGAGACTACAACTTCCGTGGCGGTGAAGGAGAAGCCTAAATTAGGGAGCTTCCATGTGTCTCGAGGTTATCTGACATCCGTTTGGTGCCACTATTCGGCCTTCATGGCCTCGTTCAGCCTCCACGGCCACATTTGGCCTCATTCCCGGCCTCTACGGCCTCACCACGACCCCTACAGTCTCATTCAACCTCGTGAACTCAGCACGTCTCAAAGACTATCTTGTCACTTTAAGTTCAATCATTGGAGGAAGTTTAATTCTACCTCGTTGCAAAGCAAATCCAGTCTCCACTTCCCTCAAGATATTCAGGTAAGTGAAGACTGGGGGGCTATTGTGGTGTCAAAAAATAATGGGCTAAGCCTAATACACCAGGCCCACACGGGCCCATTAGAAGAAGCCCAAATGGGCCCATGAAGAGGGGGAGAAATTGAATAAAAGAGAGAGGGAAAGAAAGGGGAAGGGGGACGGCAAACCAGGGAGAAAAAAGATAGAAAAAGAGAGGAAGAAAGAAAGAGAAAGAGAAGAAGAAGAAGAGAATGGGGCTCTGGCCCCCTTGTTCATGCTTTTGTAAAGGCTATTGAGCCATTTGTATGTATTTCTCCCCATTCATTTAGTGAGAAACCCCCTTCCCATGGATGTAGGCATTGTTGGCCGAACCACGTCAAATATTGTGTTCATTGTTGTGTTTTCTCTCCTCCAAGCTTGTGTCTCGTCGGATTAAGCCATCGAATCGGGCCCCTGTCGTGCCGAAGCTCGCCGTTAAGAGGTTCCGTCCGTAACCCGAAATTTTTTTGTCATTACATATATCATTCTCCTTATCAAAGCGAAATGGTTTTGGGTACTTTAGTTAGTACCACCATTGCATTAATTAAATTTTAGGGTTAATTATAGTAAACCCACTTATGGTTTGGCCGGTTTTAACATTGCCAACCTGTGGTTTAAAAAATGTCACTTTACCCACCTAGGGTTTAAAACGTTAGCAGCCGTTACCCACCTCGCCCAATTCCGTCAGAAAAACAGGTCGATTATAAAAGCAACCTATTCCCAATCGATTTTTAGGGTTCTAACTCAATACTATTGTTGCGATTTGATTTTCTTTAACCCAATCTCGGATTTCTGGGCAGGATTGGGATTTTTAGGGTTATAAGCTTTGGATTTGTTGCAGAAACCGTTGGGGATCATCTTTTTTTCAAGATCAAGGTATGTTTTTGACCTAGGGTTATATATTTTTCGAAATCTGGAGAGTGAAGTGAGGATTGATCTATAGTATGTTATAGTAGATAAATGTCTTCGTCTTCGTCAACTGGTTACTACGCGAATGGGTATTTGTGTCATTGTGGGGCAAGATCTGTAGTGAGGACAGCTTGGACAATTGGAAATTTTGGGAGGAGGTTTCATGGGTGTAGCACATATAAGGTAGGTAATGTTCATTTAATTTCCATTTACCACAATTTCCATTTAATTTTCATAAATCTGTGATGACCACAATTTATTTTTTTTGCTAAACATAAACTTTATTCCCAAATTTTAATTTCTTAGGTGCAAGAACATTGTGGGTATTTTGAGTGGATTGATCCACCAACTTGTGTGCGTGGGACTGAAATTGCTGCAAAGATAATTGAAAAATCCAGCAAGCTTGAGAAATCTGTGTTAATTGCTCATGAGAGGGAAGTGGTGGCTCGTGGAATGGAAGCAAGAGCTAGGGAGAAAGAGATGATGACTCGAAAGAAAGAGAAAATGTATATGCATGCTTTAGTTGTGTCATGGTGCTTAATTGTTGTGCTGCTTGTGTCTTTTTGGTACAGTGGTCAAGTTGGTAAGATGAAGAAGACATTGAGCCTGCCATGATTACCCACTGTGTAGTTGTTGTGTTGTTGTTGTGTTTGTCTTAGGAGTAGTGTGTTGTGGTGTTAGTTGATTGATATCCAATGTGTTGTGGGTGGAAAAGTGTTGTAATTAATGGCCAAGATGTTGTGGGAAAGTTTTATAATTTTGATGGCCAGAAGACAATGAATTTTTGTACTTAATGCTTTAATGAACTATATGTTATTTTCAAGTTATGTGTACTGCTTTAATTTCATTGCCAAAATGTGTTTTGACTTATGAGTATGTTACAACTTCAAATATAGAATTTGTAAAACAAGACAAACAATTAGTGGCCAAGTATTGAATAAGTATCTTTTTCACATGGCAAACATTTTTCCATAAAAGAAGACAAACATTTGTCCATAGACAAAAAAAAAAAATTGTAAATTTTGATGCATGGCAAACATTGATCCATGCATAAAAACCAGTATCACTTGCATACATAGCAAATATTTGTCCATACATATCTGCATGTTTGTCACATGCATAAAAAAGTTGTCACTTGCATACATTATAATGTTGTATTCCTTATCCACATGCATAGGCAATAGGCAATTTAACTTGACCTATCTATTCCAAAAAAAAGGGTATTGTCTACCATTTTTCAACAAAAGAAAAAAAGTTGTTCCTTTTTTACAAAACAAAAAGGCTGACTGCCTATTCCACCATATTAACAAAAAAATATCATCATTGTTTTAAAAATTGCATTGTTTCTTAAAAACTGTCATTTGCCTTTCCCACCAATAACTGGAAGCTTTGGTGGCCTTGAACTACCACTTCCTTCTTGTTCTTTTCTCACCAAGATTCTTTACAGTTGCACCATTAGTCTAACTCCTGCTTGCACCACTAACTTGACCACTGATTGAACCCCTGCTTGCACCACTAGATTGACTACTGGTTGAACCCATACCTGCACCACTGTTTGAACCCCTGCCTCTGCTTGCACCATAGGTTGCACCCCTGCCCTTGCCTGCACCACTGCCTACACCACTGCCAGCACCACTGCCTATACCACAGGTTGCACCCCTGCCCCTACCTGCACCACTGCTTGCATCCTCTGCCCCTACCTACACCACTGCCTGCATCCCTACCTCTGCCTGCACCACTTCTTGCACCTTTGGTTATTAAATCCCTCACACTTACAAGATGCAAAAAGATAGAATTAGAATTTCTTATTCACATCACATGTTAGCAAATATCATATCTTAGCAATTATGGAAAGTTTAGAAAATACTTGGGATGATGAGGCCCTTGAATGCCATGTCTCTCTAGGTGCATGAGTGGTTGGTTGGGTGGAAGAGAACCATTGTGCAGATCTACTTCTTGTTGCTGGCTGTGATGGTTAGGGCTGTGATGATGGGGGTTGTGATGATGGGGGCTATGATAATGAGGGCTGTGATGATGGGGGTTGTAATGATGGGGGCTTGTAATGAGGGCTGGGGGCTGTGATAATATATGTCCTTGATTAGTTGCTGAAGAACTTCCTCCTTGTGTCTACAACCAATGCGAAATGCAAAAAACAAAGAAAAAAAGAAGAAGATATTTAAGTGCATGTAAAACCTTTGAAATATATAAAAATAGATATTTAAGTGCATGTAAAGCTGAAATCTTACAGTTTTTTGTTGCTTTAATCTTTGCCTTCTCTGCCAGGCTGTCTCACCAGTAATGCCAGCATTACATGATCTTGAATTATGACCAACTTTGTTGCACTTCCCACACTTAATCTGTCTATTCATTCTAGAAACCTTGTGGAGGTTCCTTGGCTCATCTGGGTCTCTTCTCCTCAACTTTTTAGGTCTTCTAGGGGTCTAAAAACATGTTGTGGCTGTGGAGGCAGATGTCCACTCTTAATCCACTCATCTTGGCCAGGCATTGGATGAATAATCTCACTATAAACATCAAGATATGCTTCCTTTAGATAGCAATCATGTAGGTAGTCCTTAAGATGCTCAAGGTTCTTATAAATAGCTTCAACCCCATGTTTGCATGGGATACCTGTGAGGTCCCATATCCTACAACTACATTTTTTCTTCGTGAGATCAATCACATGTCTCTCATAAGAATTATCCACCTCATATTTAAACATACCATAAGGCATAGCAGAAAATTCCATTTTCAACTTCTCAAGTTTGTCTTGTACATTAGGACACACTGATCCACCATATTTCTCCATCCCAATCCTTTTAGTATGCAGTCTAGTCATCAGCCTAACCTTAATCCACTCCAACATTGACAGTTTTGGCTTGTCTCTAGCAGGTAAGATCATGGCATTGAATGACTTACTTATATTATTAACTAGACAATCAAACAAAACCCTTTTGGTAAAGTATGTCTTACACCATTATTTGGCTAGAATTTTGCTAAGCCACTGCCAAGCCTTCTCATCCAAACCCTTCAAATACTCTGTTCTTCTCTCAAACTTTCTCTCAGCTGAAGCAACTACACAACTCCACTAGGCATCTTTTAATTCCAACCCTTTAAACAACAATTTAAAATTACTGTAAATATGCTTCAAGCAATACCTATGTTCAACTTTTGGGAATAGCTTCTTAAATGCAGGTACAAGTCCCTAAGTACAAACAATGCATTGAAATCAATAACCAGAACAAATGAAAACAAATGACAATTACAAACAAACAAAAAAGAAGAAGTTTAAATTCATACCTTCTGTCTATCAGAAATGAAGACTAAGTTGAGATCCTGTGGATCTCCAATATCTTCAAAAAAATGTTTCAAAAACCAAATCCATGACTCCTTACATTCTTGCTCCACTACAGCTACTGCAATAGGAAATATGTTATCATTTCCATCTCTTGCAGTGGTTGCTAATAGCTGTCCACCAAATCTACCCTTCAAGTGGCAACCATTTAAACCTATTATTGGTCTACAACTAGCCAAAAACCCAACTTTCTGAGCATGGTATCTCACATACATCCTTAGAAATCTAGGTTGTCCACCATCTTCTGAACAATCACATTTTATATACACCTTACTTCCCACATTAGTCTTTCTAATCATTGTTGTATAGTCCCACAAAGTAGAATATTGCAACTTCTCATCCCCTTCTAGCATTTCTCTTGCTTTCCTTTTGGCCCTATAAACTTGATTCCTACTTAATTCCACTGAAATATCTTGCCTAACATGATGTTGCACCCTTGCCACCTCCCACTTAGGGTTCTTGCCAAAATCTTGCAGATACTTCCTTGCAACATATGAAGAATTCACTTAACTGTGTTTAAATGATTTATCACATGTGCAAACAGATTGAAATGTTTTTATTTGGAAAGTTAGTTCTCCAGGAACAACTGATGCATATAATCTCCACCCACAGTCATTCTTGCAATGAACAGATATCTTGGTTTTCTCATTCAGTTTAAACTTGATATCAACAGCCTTATTAACTACATATTCCCTCAATGCCTCTCTAAAAACTCTTGAATTAGGAAACTTCATACCAAGAACTAAATCTGGCTTTCTCATGTCAGTTTGCTGATTAAATTCTGGAGCTTTATCCCTGGGATCCTCATCATCAGAAATTGCACCAGTGTGGATTTCATAATCCTCAATGCCTGGCTCAGTCCAATCAGGTTCTTGTACATCAAGTTGGTTAGGTCTAGTAGTAGAGGGTGCATACTGTCTTACTCTAATCCTATCTATTCCCATTGTTGGTTATGCATTATTCCCAACTTCATGTTGTGCATTATTCCTAACTTCAGGCTGTGTATTATTCCTAATTTCAAGCTGTCTATTATTCCCAACCTCAGGCTGTGCATTATTACCCTCGTTGCTCCCAACCCTAGGCTGTGCATTATTCCCCCCATTACTCCCAACCTTAGGCTGCATTGATAGCTAAATATCATTTGCATTATTCCCCCCATTGCCCTAAACCTTAGCCTGCATTGATGACTGAGCATCACTTGCAGTATCCTCCCATTACCCACAACCTCATTATCATCCTCATCCTCATTTCCCCCAAAAATATCATCAACAAAGTTTGCCCCTTTAAGGCCATCATTCATCCAATCATAGCTCACTAACTCATTCAACTCATCACCTTCAAATACATTACCTTCATCACCTTCAAGTTCATCACCTGTGCTGAAATAATCACCTTCAACTTCATCACTTTCAAGTTCATCACCTTCATCAACTACACCACCAAAATCACTTTGACCTACAACTTGCAGTGGCTCCACACCACCTTCTACATACAATGTGATTCTATCAATTGGTCATGCACCATGTAGCTCACACATATATAAGACTTCATCATCTCTAGTAATTAATCTTAAACCCTACTCTAAACTACCCCCAGGGATTTAGTAATAAACCAAACTAGTACTAGGTGACCCACATTCAGCAACCATATCTTGAATTTCAAAATAGCTCAAACGATCAGGATCAACTTTGCAGTATGTGGACACTTTACCACCTAAATAAACTAGTTCTGGGTTTCTCTCAAATTGACCACCACTATGGATCTCAATTTCAAATAACAAATTTGTCATCTGCATATTAAAAAAACCCAAATTAAACAAATCCACATAGAATAATACATAACAAAACAACAAAACAGAGAAGCAGTGAGCAGATAACATTTGTGTATGCCATGTTGGGGACCAGTAGACAATTAAAATTATGAAAATTGAAGCTAGGGACCACTTTCAATCAGTTTCAACATAGTAAATACAAGATTCCTAAATGTGGGGTTAGGAGTACAACACGTGGGTAAAACTCACAAACAACACATGCAAACAAACATCTAAAAGCTTCTTTAACAAGGCTTAAAAGGTTCTTGGGGACCACTGTTATCACATAAGTGTAGGAGTTACAAAATGGAATGAGAGCAAACGGGAAAACCTTAGGTCACAGACAAAAAACAAAAATTCCCCAAATTTTTTTTTTGTCACAGTCATAGAGAAAACCCTAGGTCACATATTTAAGAATCAAATCCCAATAGATAAACGTGTTACAAACTTTTACTTTTGGAAAATTATAAAACCCTATGTCACATACCTTGATCCAGATTTCGGATTTCAATCCCCAAGTTTCTCACCAACTGAAATCCCAAGATCTTCCAGTTACGAATCGTGAATGGGTTGAAGAAATTTGGTGTTATAATTTTTAGGGCAGACGAATCGATTTTTAGGGCAAAGAGTCGAATTTTAGGACGTTTTTTTGAGCTAGAAAATGTTTTTGATCGATTGGAAAAATGTTACTTTTATAGTCAACCTGTTTTTCTGACGGAATTGGGCGAGGTGGGTAACGGCTGCTAACGTTTTAAACTCCAGATTGGTAAAGTGACACTTTTTAAACCACAAATTGATAATGTTAAAACCGGTCAAACCACATGTGAGTTTACTGTAATTAACTCTAAATTTTATTTTATAAAATTTGTAAATAAAAAGGCAAAGATGTATTCCGTACACTCCAACATATTTTCGTCCCCATCAAAACAAAGGTTTATCTTGACCGCGCATGTGCGTACTTTATAATGCTTTGCATCCAAGTGGGAAAGGTCTTACTCAGGAATCTGTCAGCTGAGCTGAGAACCAGGCAGCAGAAGCAGTTTTTGTGTTAACTAGGGAAGGCTTTTTCTACAGTGTCCATAAATAAAAAGGTCAAACTCCATTCACATTTTTCTTCACAAACACAATGCATTCTATGGGTACATGCAAATTCAATCAATCAATCTTTTTTTTGGTAATTTATGATTAATCCAACGGCTCTGATGAATTCTCTGTTTAATTTACCTGTGTAGGCGAAGCTAACGTGCTTGAGCATCTACTAGTGGTGGACGTAGAAGAGCCGAGCCCAGAAGTAGCCGAAACGAAATTCCGGATAGTTAATCTGACGAAGGAATCGGATGCGGGCGTTCCTATACTGAATGGGATCAACGCGGAGATACCGAAGGGCGTGATCGTGGGGATCATAGGGCCTAGCGGGAGTGGGAAATCATCGATGTTGAGGGCACTGAATAGGTTGTGGGAGCCACCTTTGGGGACTGTGTTTTTGGACGGACGTGATATTCGCGATCTCGATGTGCTCACCCTTCGCCGTAAGGTGGGCATGCTCTTTCAGCTTCCTGCTCTCTTTGAAGGTATGCTAATGCTAAATGGAGCCAATTGCTTCTTCTTTGGTTTTTTTCAATAATGGAAGTAGCAAAATTGGTCCACTACTCTAGTCCGGTGGGTCCACATGGATGCCACTTTCAAAAGTCTAATGATCATGATAATTTAAAAAAAAATCGAAGTGGGAATCAATCTGAATTGAGGTTTAAAAATGCAATAACAATAAATTGAGGTCAATAATAAGCCCATACGAGAATGATAAGCATTTAACAAACGATAAGGTTTGGCTATAAATTAGTTTGTAGTTAGTTTGTTACGACTTACTATGTGTGAGTTTATAAAACCATCCATATGTATTATTTTAAAAAATCATATGACTTATTAAATAGGTCGTGACTAAAATGCATGTGGATGATCTTATTAGTTAACACATAGTAGATTGTAATAAGCTGATTAGAAATTAGTTTGTAGACAAACTCTATCCTTTAAGAAATATAAATCTTTTATCTCACATTTTATTTTTTGGTTTATATTCTACTAACTGTGATATACTATGTGTCCAATTGTTTTTTTATTTATTTAGTTTTCCATTTTATATCTTAGTGCTTTTTTTTTTTTTTTTTTTTTAAGGAAAAAAAAAAAAAAAAAACATTTTTGTTTTGATTGATGGATGAGAAATTATTTAGTCTACTCCTGACTTGTTCACCATTCCAATAAAAAAAATACCTTGTCAGTCAAAAAAACTAACTCTCTCTGGCAAGATCAACCATCACCAACACCGGCAACCACCACCCACCCCCAAATTGCAAATTCCAATCACACCATCCAATGTTTTTATATTAAAAAAAAATAAAAAATAAAAACACAGCAACCCGTGGTGTTGATGTGGGATGTTGATAAAATATCCATTAATAAAGGATAAACTAAGATTCTCAATGCTTCATGGTGTTGCCAACTCGTCTGGAGAAGCTAATGGTGAGGAAGACGCCGGATCTGAGGCACTACACCGCCTTCATACTGCTACTGCTTTCGTCTGGAGAAGCTAATGGTGGACGACGGAGCGTCGCTGTGGGCAGTGGCGAGGGTTCAAGAGTGTTAGATCTGGCAAGAACGGTGCCAGATCTGATGAGGAAGACCCCGGATCTATCGAGGAGGACGCCTTTTGATGAAGTCACTGACTTGCTGCTATGGATCCAGAGATGCAGCGGTGGTAGGTGGTTGCCGGCACCGAATTTGGGAAAGGTGAAAAACTTGGAGTTTTTTTCTTTAAAAAAAAAAAAAAAAAGAATGGGTTGGCGTGAGATTTTTTTTATAAAAAACATTGGATAGTGTGACTGGAATTTGCAATTTGGGGGGTGGGTGGTGGTTGTCGGTGTTGGTGATGGTTGATCTTGCCGGAGAGAGTTTGTTTTTTTGACTGAGCTGATTAGGATTGTGATTAGGATATTACTTAATTACTTTGAACACGTTGTATTCTTTTATTGGAATGGTAGACAAGTGAGGTGAATGGTAGACAAGTGAGGTGATTCACCTGGTAGGTTAAATAATTTCTTTGGATGCAGTATAAGATGAAACACAAAAAGTAAAATAGGGGATTTAAATTCCAATTTATTAACTTGCCAACTCGACTCAACAATTTGTCAATAAAAAAAAAAAAAAAATATTTAAAATGTAAAATATTATGAAAAAGTTGCGGGTTCTAATTAGAATCAATAACAGCTTATCAAGTCAAGTCAAGTACTCAACAATTGTAAAAATTGTTGTGAAAAGTTGGTGGCCCATATGATAATTAATAACAACTTACCACTTAAATTTTTAATGGTGGTGAAAAATGTTGTAATTCACTTTGTTTTGATTTCTATGAAACACAAAACAATAAATATATCAGCATCAACCTTTATAATGCATGCTCTTTAATTTATCAAAATCACTATTGGGTTGTCATTGGGGAACCTGCACTAGAGTTTAAGATTTCTTGGTATATTTGAAATTGGGTAAAACTTAGGTATAGTTCCTTAAGTTAGGTACATTAGGTTCTCCAATTGAATTCAAACACATAGTTGCATTAATCAATGAAATACAAACAATGTTATCTTTTCCAAGAATATTTAAATTCAATGTATTTGAATTCAACTAAGAACCTAATGTACTTGACCTAAGGAACTGTACCTAAATTTTACCTTTTGAAATTAGATATTCCAACTATTTGTCTTTCATATGAAGAGTAAAAAAATATGAAGAGTAAAGTGGCATTTGACATTAACTGTCATTTTTTATTTAGTGTTAGATTCATTGTTGTAAATATTATAGCTGCATTGGAATTTTTCCAAATCCAATGTGCCATTTACCTTTTCTAGGATTACACTCTTCTTAACATGAGGAAACAAATTAATCTGGAAAAAAGAAAGAAAAAGAAAAAAAGAATCAGCAAAGAAAAGCCATACTTGGCTTCTTATAATCAATTGGCTGATCAGAATGTGTTTCATATAAAGTGTTATTAGTAATAACTTAATTCATTAAAATGATCAATTATTAAATAAAAGCAACTTTAAGAGTAAAATCCAGTAAAAAGAGTTCTTTGTTATATGGAGAAGATGATCATTGATATGAGTTTATGCTAGTGGAACATTGGACAAGATGTAGGTGACACCCCACTTAAACCAATAGAAGAACCATTGCATATTGGTGTACAACTTTTTTTTTTTGGATGAATATTATGGTACAATTTAGATATCAATATATGCGCCATTAGGCATGTCACCTTACCATAAGTGTATCATCTTTGCAGGCACAGTCGCATCCAATGTACGATATGGACCACAATTGAGAGGGAAGAAGCTTAGTGATGAGGAGGTTCACAATTTGCTCAGACTTGCAGACCTTGATTCCTCTTTTTTCAACAAGACTGGTGGTGAACTATCTGTTGGTCAAGCTCAAAGGGTCGCTCTTGCTAGGACCCTAGCTAATGAACCAGAGGTAACCCTCTTAACACATGATATATTTGACTATTTGCTGTCAGCATTTGTTAAATGTTAGCATTACATCATAACATTTTGTGGTAGTGTAATGGCATTTCGAAATTTACATTTTACGCGGTACCTGTGTTGCCTGATTTGATTATGTGCTCTTTCTCTCACAGGTTCTGCTGCTGGATGAGCCAACAAGTGCCTTGGATCCAATATCAACGGAAAACATAGAGGATGTTCTAGTGAACCTAAAGAATAAACAGGGAATGACAATTATAATGGTCTCTCACAGCATCAAACAAATCCGGAGGATTGCTGATGTTGTCTGTCTCCTTGTGGAAGGTGAAATTGTTGAAGTGTTAAAACCTGATAAACTCTCAGAAGCCAAGCATCCTATGGCACAAAGGTTTCTTGAGCTCAGCTAATATATATAAATAAGCTCATAAAAGTCCTTGTTGGGTATTTGCTTTGTCAGTGAGTGGGTTATAGATCATGTTGGTTGGTGTACACTATATTTCTGTGAAGTATGTACCATTATTAAGATAATATCATGAGTATTTTCTCGGCAACTATTGACCGATTCAGTGGACGGCGAGGTCTTCTCCGGCGGTGGATGTTTGGTGGGCATCAGGTTTGGGGATTTCTTCCAACTCGAGTCTCTATCAATCACCCTACTCTTGGGATAGATTTTTTAAAACTCTTTTTGAAGAGCCCCTACCACACCCGAATCGAATGGCAAATTCGATTAGACTCAGTGGTTTGCTTGGCTGGGATCAAAGACCTAAACCTTCTGCTGTTCTGGACATTAGCTGCTGGTGTTGCTCTTGCAAGCTTCTGGAGTTTGGTCAAGTTCTGTGCCATTTTTTGTTGCTGTTGTTGTTGTATAGTTGTTGTTGTTGTTTGTAGTAGTTGTTGTTGTTGTTGGTGTTGTTGTTGTCGTCTTTTTTCTTTTCTTGTACTGTCTTTCTGCCCTCAGTGTAGGGTGTTTTGTTGCCTCAGTGTAGGGTGTTTTGCCGTGACGAATGTTACCTTCTTTGCCCTCTTGTAGGGTTTTGTATCCCTCTATGTAGGGTCTTGTAATATGTTTTATTTTAATAAAGTCTTTTTATTTATCGAAAAAAGATAATATCAAGAGTGCTTATATACAAACTCTGATAAGCACAATCCATTCAAACAATAAAAAACATGACCCACTTGTTTGACTCTAGTTAACAGGATCCATTTCAATATATTTTTTTTGTTGCTTTGGTTGATGGCGAGTTCTACACTGTGAAACACAATCCATTCAATTGGTATATTGGGTTTGTGAAGAGTTAAACCAATGAACCTAACTGATTTGATTGTGTCTCGCTGTGTGTCAATATGCATATTTGACTATATAGGTACATATATACATGTATGTGTAGGTTGTAATATAAGTAAATTAACTTTAAATTTATTAGAAAAAAAAAACCTTTAAATTAGGAAATAGAATTCTGTATAATTGAGGGCCTACCCAACTCAAATCATGATTTTGTGATTTGAATCCAAAATTGGTGGATTCCACTAAAAAAACAAAATTATGTTTAGTATACAAGATTTGAATAAATTTGAAAAACTAACTCAAATTCTGGATGAGTATCACACCTAATTCAAATACAGCCTTTAGGCTATTTTGAGAATTTTTTAATTGTAACTCAACTCAATTATTACCGTTAGTGTGGGTCCCATGCCAAAACAGAAACCTCTTAAAATTACAAATGTGCCATAGATATTTTTCTCTCTCTCCTCTATTAATCCCTCACCTCTCTCTTAGTTAAAGAAGAGTTCTCACTTCAGCTAGCAACCATCACCCACTTCAGCGAGACCCAACAACCCAAACCCACCCACCTCAGCCAACAACCATCGCCCCACAGCCACCGATCCACTCCAACAACCCATGCTAGTGACCAAACCCACGGCAACACACACCCACCGGCGCGACCCAAAATCAAACCAACCAAATTAATGTGACCCTAATTGATTGATCGAGCACCAGACCTGAATTAATGTGATCCCAACTTATTGTACTTGCCAGATTGTAGGCCCAAGCCCATGAAATAATCGGGCTGGCCTATGCTGGCCCCTTCCCTCCACACACATGGAAAGAGAAATGAAGAAGTTGTGGTCCCATTAATTTGGTTGATAGCGCCAACGAGGAAGAGCAAACGAAATAGTATATATATATAATTAAACAACGTAATCATCTCTCTCAAAACTAGCTCCATAGACTTGAGATCAGATGCTTCTTTGTTCCACTCTCTCTCTCAGTCTCTCACTGGCTAAGCGAGCAAATGGAGTTAGCTCAATGCATTTCACGCTTTCTATGTACCCCTATCCCTAAACTTAATCCTCTTCCACGCTTCTTATCTACTAATCTCCCAAACCAAAGCAAAACCGCTCCAACGAAGAAGCCGTGGTCGTTGATTGTGAATGCCAGACAAGGCGGTGGTGGTGGGGCCGAGGCCGAGACTGCAACTTCCGTGGCGGTGAAGGAGACGCCTCAATTAGGGCGCTTCCACGTGTCCCGAGGCTATCCGACGCCGTTTGGTGCCACCTTTCGTGACGGAGGTGTCAATTTCGCCATTTATTCTGCCAATGCCGTTTCCACCACTCTTTGTTTGATCACTCTCTCCGATTTACACCACGTGAGTCACTCTCTCTCTTCCACATTGCAATTTGGATTTAGGACTTTGAATTTGAGTGTTTCGTTTTGTGATAAAAATGCTACTCCATTTAACCAATGAGCTCTAGCGAACTTGATAATGATTAAGATAGAATTCGCAATAATTGCTTTTTCTTAGTTTCTTTTGTATAAGTGAGTTGCATGAAGCACAAATGACACTAGGTCCTAGGTTTAAAACCAATCGAGTGCATGCGTAACTTACTGATAAAGAAAAAGTCATGGTTGATTATTTGTAAGGTTTTAGGGTCTTGTAATGAATAGAATATTATGAGGTTTTTGTAACATATTGATTTTTTTTTTTATAGGTAATAAAAAGTTTTATTGCATCAAAAATGAAGAAATGTCCTAGTACACAGGGAGTGTGCTAAGAACATAACTAGAATGAGTTACAAAATACAATAATCCAAAAAATAAAAAATAGATGAAAAAGATGTCAAGCCTGAGGCATTTGACCATTCCATCAAAGTATAAATAATCAGCCATTTAAGGTCCAGCAAGTTTCTTTCCTTGCCCTCAAAAGTTCTAGAATTTCGGTCCCACCAAATGCACCAAAATACACAATGAGGGATCGAGTTCCACAACTCCTTAATCTTCAAACTACCCCTGCCAACCCACCAGCAAGCTAACAAGTCCCTTACCTCCTTTGGCATAACCCACTGCAGACCAAATATACTGAATATAAAGGTCCATAATTCCCTTGCAGCTGAGCAGTGTAACAACAGATGAGAGGTGGATTCACCACTGTTAATAATAAAAATTTAGCCTTTGGCTTTAAAGTTATGTTAGTAACTTAGGGCTTGCTTGATTTAAAAAAAGACTTCTTTTATGATGCTGGATTTGTAGAATGTGTGGGAAGAAGCTGGATTTTAAAAAAGACTTCTTTTATGATACTCATAAGTTCAACTAAGGAGTTGTTGCATGTCATGATTAGCAGAGATATTTCATGAATTTTGAGGTTTACAAGATCTTCCTTTTGAAACTATTTGATGAAATTTATTTTGATAAAGTTGCTTTATACTATTTTTGGGAATTCTTAATTGAACTTACGAGATTTTAAGTCTCATAGTTTGTGGTTTTTATATAACTTAAATATTGCCATTTGTCTATGCAGAATAAAGTGGCTGAGCAAATCACACTTGATCCATTGACTAATAAGACAGGCGATGTCTGGCATGTATTTCTAGAAGGAGACTTCAAAGACATGCTTTATGGCTACAAATTTGATGGAAAGTTTTCCCAAGAAGAAGGGCTTTACTATGATTCTTCTCGGATTCTATTGGATCCTTATGCAAAAGTTAGTGGCCTGCATGAGTTATTTAGATCTTTGTGCCTCTTGTGTGTTTTTCTGCCCCTAATACCTTTAATATTTACTTATTAACATTTTTTTATGGATAAAATTTTACTCCTTCGGCTGCTTAAGTTAGGCAGATTATTTGCTTCCTATATCTGGATAGTATAATTTATGCATGATTTTTTTGGCAATCCAGATTTTTCCTCTAAAATGCAATGGACTCTGATTTCCTTTTCATTTGTCTAGGCAGTTATAAGCAGAGGGGAGTTTGGTGCCGTAGGACCTGATGGTAATTGCTGGCCCCAAATGGCCTGCATGGTACCTTCTTTTGATGATGAGGTACTATAACTACATATACTTCAAACTGTGGTTTTTCTTTTTTTTTCTTAAATTATTATTATTACTTTCTAAATTTTTATTGATGCTTTATATTTCTATTAAGGAGCTTAAGGTTTTTTTTTTTTTTTGGTTTCCCAACCGGTATCCGAACCCACTGGGCCGACTAATCCGGTTTCGGAGCGGGTCCCGGGGTTAAGGTTTTAAACTCCTCCCAACGGGCTTGCGGGGGATCGAACCGTAGTTCTCCCTACCAAGTCTAGCCCCTGGCACCACTAGACCAAGACACCGTTGGTAGCTTAAGGTTAGATGTAGACAGAATTGTCTATATTACAGTTAAATGTGTGTTGTCACAGAATCCCTGCCTAGATTCATAAGCAATTTTTTCTATCACTTCTTTAACAATGTTTTTCATTTTTCATGTTCGATATGAAGATTCTGGGGTTTGCCTCTCAGAAAACCATGTTTATTACTTTTGATTGAACATGTCTTCTTCTTCTAATGGACTTTATCTGAAAATTTCATTAGCAGCAGAGATCTATCTTCTTTTCTAGAAAGCTTTCTTCTTATTCTGGAAACAAATCTTACACTATTGATTTACCGTGTTTCTACTTTATGAAATTTCACATTTCAATATTTATTGAGCTCTTTGAGCTCAGAATTGATATTTGATTATTTCAACTTCAATCCTATTATCTTTTTCTTTGCTTTTATCTTCTTGTTGTTGGAATTTCTCTTAAAACCCTTCTTCTACACTAGACCTAAGCTCTCCTCACCACACCTCATTTGTTAGCAATGAGGACCTAATCCAAAATTTGCCTTCCTCTTATGAAGGCATTATTAGACTCTGATAAGACATTTTGCAGCACCATCCTCAGCCTATTGGCTAAAACTTTCACCAGAACTCATACATCCCTCCAACTAAACTAATAAGCCTGAAATTCTTTACATCCAATGCCCCAGGTTTTTTTTGGAATCAGTGCAATAAAGTAGTTTTCAATCTTTTTTCAAATGTAGCTTGCTCATGGAAAGCACGAAACACCTGCATGATGTTATCCAGGATTCCTACAAGATTCACTGATTCTAAAACTCCTTTTTTCTATTTATATCTTTGTCAATCTCTGTTCTGAAATTAAATATTTTTTCTTACATTACTTGTTTTCAGTTTGACTGGGAAGGAGATTTGCCTCTGAAGTATCCACAGAGAGATCTTATTATATATGAAATGCACGTGCGAGGATTTACAAGGCATGAATCTAGCATGACTGAGTTCCCTGGTACATACCTTGGTGTTGTGGAGAAGCTTCATCACTTGAAGGTATAATTCAGAGAACCAAAACAAACATGTAAGGCTTATTAGAGAAGTCTGTTAAATAACTTGAATGGTTTATGCGTTTAAAAGTTCAAAATATTATTCGTGCTGATAACCTTAATTTGCAGTTTGTATGTTCTTTCTAATGGCCAACGTAAAATGTGGTAAATTTTTAATGAATGGATTAATTTGTTCTTCTACAATTACTGTCTGAAAAAGAAGGGATATTATATTACTATATTAATCAGTGATCAATTATTGTTAAGTGAAGTCTCCATAACGATTTTGGTCTCGTAAGTCTTTTATTGAGATCCAAAACTTTGTGGTGGATTCAGAATAAGATGCCAAACCATACTCTACACCCCCAAGAAATTTAGGTAGATGGTCACAATAATTGTTAGTAATCTAATGATCTTTTGTTTCTTAAGAGAGTTAAGGGGTAGAGAAGCATAGGGAAGGAGCAGTCCAACAATGCACCGGTGAACCCCAAGGGGTAGTACAATTGCCAGGGGACAATGTGCTTCATCTTATAAGGCCTAAATAAGTATAAAATTATACATGTTAAATGTATTATCTAACATCAACTTTTGGAGTGGAAGATTTTGTAATTGTCATATGTAATTTATTATAATTAGAATGATTGCTGGAATAATATCTTCCAAAAACATGATATATGAAATCATCTGTTAACGGCTGCAATGATTTTGTTAAAGTCATCACAAAAAATGTATGATCACACACTGCTAATTACTGATGTCCTCAAGAGGTATTTTTATCTTGCAGGAACTTGGGATCAACTGTATAGAGTTAATGCCATGTCATGAGTTCAATGAATTGGAGTATTTCAGCTACAACTCTGTCTTGGGTGACTACAAGTACAATGTTTCAACCTTTTTTATATCTTTTTTTTTTATAATAACAATGATTTTCTAAATTTTATTTAGAACTTTTTTCTTTGGGGGTGTGCAACATTTTACTAATTAGTGTTTGCAGTAAACTATTAAATGACACGCCACAATCTTCAGTTCACACCATATGCTTAATATGAGTGCAATGTAGCCACTTACTTGTCATGTTGGTTGATAAGGGGAGTAGGGACCTGGGGCCCCTTTTAGGATCCATGAGTGATGAGTCTGATCTTATGCTTGGGGGACAAACCTTCTTCGTGTTGGATCAGAAATGCGTTATGATGTCGTATTGCCTGCCGGAGGATGGAGACTTGTCCTAGGATGCTCTGTTGAGCATGTTGGGGACTGGTGGCTGATCGCGCCACAAGACACTTACTTTTGGATGGCTTGGAGGAAGGGAGTTACTGTTCACGGCCAATGAACAGTGCTTGAACCTCTCTCTTCTTCCTTCTTTGCAACCCCCGATCATCTTAAATCTGTCCTATGTCATTAAACCTTCAAACTTGTTGAAGAATTTAAGAAATTGTAACACATTATACCCCCCCCCCCCCCCCCCCCCCCCCCCCAAAGAAATAGAAAGATAAAAAGAAGAAAAAAAGAGAGAGCCTAAAACCCATTTGTCACGAATCCTCTACAATCATGACATAACTTTTTTTTCATCTTTTATGTGAAACTTGTTATCCTAATTTTTTTTTTTAATCAATATGGCAATGAAAATAATTTTAATTTTGCAGTATCTTTAGACTTTAATTGCCTCCCTCAAAATGAGGTAAAAAGAACAATCTTTGTTCTTTCTGAAATATTTGACATACAGCATGTTGGCACATTTTAGTCATGTAATGTATAACACACCGTTTCTTGTCCAGGGTTAACTTTTGGGGATATTCAACTGTCAATTACTTTTCACCGATGACAAAATATTCTTCTGCTGGTGTGCGTAACTCTGGCCGTGATGTAATAAATGAATTCAAGCTTCTTATCAGAGAAGCACATAAACAAGGAATCGAGGTGGCATTTTAATTGCAATAAGTTTTTTTTTTTGGTGTTTTAATTCTAATTCAACTTAAGCAGGTGATCATGGACGTTGTTTTCAATCACACAGCCGAAGGGAATGAAAATGGTCCCATTTTGTCTTTTAGAGGTGTTGATAATACTGTCTACTACATGCTTGCACCTAAGGTATTTTTCTTGAAATTTACAATTTTTATGTGCTGTTCTTTTTAAAAAATGAAGACTTTTGGAGAATGTTAATAATACTCACTGCTACTCCATAGAAAAATCTTTTGTTTTTGTTTTGTGTTTTTGTGTTTTTTTGGGAGAGCAGCACATAATTCTAATATTGGAAAGTTTTCTCACTTTTGCAGTTTGTTCAAATTTTATGGTCATTGAATCTATTAGGTGGCAAAGTCTAGTAGACCTCCAACGTTATCTGATTTCATTGATTCACTGTACCTGTAATTTGTTTAAAGGAACTTTTGGGTATATATCCATTATACTCCATTGTTTCCTTGTGTGTCTTTATTTCTTGGTTCATGAAATCTTTTATTATCTTTCACCCAAAAAAAAAAAGGTCTAGAAATACCTGTAAATATGGTCAGTTAATGTAAAAAATAGCAAAAAATTTTATTCAATGATTAAGAACGGAAACCTGTGATCCAATATAATCTCTTTTCTTTTTTGGGGATTGATTGGAGAAAAACCAGACTTATTCAAGAGCAGTTTTCCGGCTTGCTTTTTGATTGTTCTAGGTCTTGGGGTTTTACGGAAGCTCCTTGTCTTCCGGATTTTGTAGTTTCTCTTATTGCTGATTAATGTTTGTCTCTTTTTTGTAATCTTTCCTCTCCTGTGAATGCATATTTTGTGCACTTGGGAGAGTTTTTTTCAGATCAATGAAGCATTTATTACCTATCAAAAAAAAGAAAAACCAGACTTATCCATTGTTTCAAAAGAAGTTGTCTAGCTTGTGGAGTCCTTCTTGTATTAATATATAGGGTCGTTATTTGAAGAAATTAAAATAGTAAAGTAAGATTTATTTTTTATGTGTCTATTTATGATATATGTGCCAAAGGGATGATGAGACTGTGTATCACTTGCTGCTTCATTGCCCTGCAATTCAGCCTTTGTGGAGTTTTGTCTTCCATGCTTTTAACATATACTGGGTTCTTCCTAGGCGGGTGATGGATTTATTATTTGGGTGGAGGAATTGTTTAGGTAGACACCAATCCAACATATGGAACTTAGCTCCCCTTTGTTTAATGTGGACGGTGTGGCGTGAAAGGAACTCTAGAACTTTTGAAGATGTGAAGAAGTCCGCAGATCAGCTGCGTGGTTCCTTTGTTGAGTCCCTTTTCGACTGGTCAAGGGCTGGGGGTTTTACCACTGCTAATACTGTTCATGATTTTGTTGCTGTATTGCATTCTGATTTCTCTCATATTTCTTTGCTGTAATGTTGCTCTCTCGGGTGCACATTTTGTGCACTCTGAGTTGTTTTAATAAAAGTCTTATTACCTATCTAAAAAAAAGATGTATGTAGCACAAAGTGAATGGGAAAAAATTGTGATATGCTTTCTAAGGAAATTACTACATGCTTTTGTTTCTCTTAAATTTTGACTGATTTGTTAAGTTGGAAGTGTTTTTACTAGTGTCAATCTGGTCCATTTGTCATGATAGTAGAACATGAAGGCTTCCATTTTATACCTGCTAGGTATTTTTGCTAGTGTCGTCAAATATGGTCCATCTCCGTTTGATTCTGTCTATTCTAGCCCATTCAGTTTTTTTATCAATATCCTAGCTCTTTACTTTCTTCCTTTTTATTTTTTATTTTCTTACTTATTAAGCATTTTTAAATATTCTTTTCTTTTCTTTTCTTTTTTCTTGTTTGCATTTTTTTATCTTTTACTCCCATGTGTGTGAAATTATACATGAATCTCATAACTACTTCTTAGCAGTCAATTTGAAACAACCACCAGATTGATTCACTTGTGTAACATTTCATTCCAGATAAATAAATTTAAACACCTACTGACGCAAGTTTGGCTATGTTGGTACTTGAACATCTAATGATGATGTGCAATATTGGGTTAAAAGTGCGCCAGTGAGGGTTTTATGGCCAAATAAGTTTTAAGCTAGCTTGGGTTTACAACATTTTGAAAGCTCATTACATTTTCGAATCCTATCTTCCTCATTTGATATCCCTTGAGATTATTTATTGTGAACTAAATGTTCTTTAATGGTTTTACAGGGAGAGTTCTATAATTATTCTGGATGTGGTAACACATTCAATTGCAACAATCCTATTGTACGCCAATTTATAGTGGACTGCTTAAGGTAAATTTATCAGAACTGTTCATAACAGATAGTTTATCATATGCTATTTCCTGAGTTTTTTATTTTCCTGTTTTAGCTAGAAATTTTTTCACTAAATTCTTGTTTGAAATACTTTAGACTCTTGTATTTCTTGATTCTTTAGTCCTTAGTATATGACTAGTATGCTGGTTGGGCTGGTTCTTTGAATAAAACTTATTATTTATCAAAAATGTTTCTATTATGTATATTGACTTTTATAGGCATATACACACCCCATATTTGACAGACTCAAAATATTTTATTTACAAAGGCATATAAAAGAAACTATTAAACTTATAATATAGAAACATAACAAAAAGCATTCTTGTACTAAATTATCTTGAATCTTTTGTATAATAAAAATATTCTTTGGATTTTAAAGTCACAGGTTTGATGCATGTTGAGATTTTCTAGTTACATTTGGAAGGCATGGCTGCCACACTAAGCATAATCCATATGGCTGAGGTGCCAAGCTTCCTATTATTGAATTTGGTTGTATTGCAGAAATAAAATATTTTAGTTTAAGTAGAACCATGACTGGACAACAAACTCGGAAACTAGAATCTTTCATTGTGATATGATACTATAACCGAGATTTTGCTCCATTTTATTTTTTATTTTTGTATCTTTTGTTATGGAGAATGATAATATTTATATTTTTCAATACAAACTTTCAGCTATGCCATGTGTCAAAAAGATTAGCCTTAGTTTGGTAATAGTTAGAAACTTCATCACCAAGCGAGGCACTTCCCTGCCTTAAAGACTGTCCCACTCTATGGATGTTTGCCATGTGATCTAATCAGTTGAGTCATTTTAATTGTGGTTTATTTAGTCAGTTGATGTGTGCCAGTTTAGATGCTTATTTCTGTCAATGAATGGCACAAGCTCGTTTAGTTGGTAAGGGCTATACTTGTACCTTTTGTGTGAATTATTTTGAATCATTTCTCCTCTGGCTACACAGTTTAGTTGACTTTTATCATCCATTGATGTTTTCAAGGAATAGCCTCTATTCCAACTTGATAGTGAGACTGTTGGTGATCTTCAGCCAATGAGCTCTAGGTCAAATGACGGTTACTTCTTACATAATAATTGGATAGAGGGTGAGGTCAAATGCATGTGTAACTTACCAATAAAAAAAAGGTTGGTGATCTTGAAGTGGAGGTGTATATGGAGCAAAAACATAAATATGTTGCTAAGGGGTGTCATGAAGGTTTGTGAATTGAATGAAGTAATTTATGTCCATAAACAATCTAATTAGAGCATGGTTTGATAAATTTAATTAGTAGCTACAGCATATAGGTTGAGAAGAAGAGCAATATTAGATCATTCACCTTTTTTTAGGATGATTGTCCATGTACGTGTTGGGTGCAAGACCTGATAGATCCTAATGTTAAGTGTTGTAAAGATAAGGATAAGGTGTTTGAATATCTGGAAATTATAGAAGTGATGCAGGGTATATTGGGGAATCTTTCTACGTGTACTTGTGGTAGGCTTAGGGTTAGGAGAATTTTTGTATTTAAGGTTTAAAACTTTAGAAAGAAGGGTTAGGATTCAAGTGATTAGGGTTTTGGAGGGAAAATATTTATTTAGTGTTTCAAGAGAAGTGAAAAATCTGAGATTGAATCTGTCCACAAGTTGTGAACAGTAGTGTGCACAATATTGTGGACAGTAACATCAATAGTGATTTACTGCCATAAAGAAGGCCCTCTATGGTGAGATGGTCTGGGAGCGCAGATGAATGAAGATTCTGAATTATGAGACTTTCTTATTCAAGTTTGTCAGTGCTTTTGATTGTGTGGTAGAGTAGTGATATCATTATGCCATTTGCTATATGCTTGAATCTTGTAATTTCAAGTATACATTTTTAGTGTTGTTCTCTCTCTTCTATTTCTGTCTCACTTTACTTTTTAGCTTCCATTATTAGTTTGCTCATATTCTATAGTTTTGAAATTTGTTTCATTTATGTATTTTTAAGTTGCAGTCTGTTATATGGAATTAAAAGTCTTCATAAATATTTTCTGTAACAGATATTGGGTCACAGAGATGCATGTTGATGGATTTCGCTTTGATCTTGCCTCTATTATGACCAGGGGTAGCAGGTTATCTGCTAAAACTATCTGCCAGATCCTTAATGATGTAGCTCAGTTCGTACTGGGGGTTAATGTTTTTCCAGTCTTTTTTATTTCCTTCCTTCTTTGTCAACAGTCTCTGGGATGCAGTTAATGTGTATGGGAATTCAATAGATGGTGACTCACTGACAACTGGGTCTCCTCTTAGCAGCCCTCCATTGATTGACATGATAAGTAACGATCCAATACTTCGTGGAGTGAAGGTTTTTACTATAGATTCTTTTCTTATTCTCCCCTGCAAATCTTAATCTCTTTTCCTCTCTCAAAAGTCCAAGTACATCCAAGAGCCATGTAAAAATGAATTAACCTGTTTAAATAACATTATATTTATAGAAAACCAGAAGATTAGACAAATACTGCTTCAATTTCCATATGCCTATGAAGAGAAATGAATTTTTTTTATAATTCGATAGTTGGGGGAGGGGGGATTGGAACCCTGGATGTCTCTGTTGGAAACATCAGGAGGTGCCAATTGAGCTACAAGCTCTTGGCCTATGAAGAGAAATGAATTTGCATATCTTCTTTGAATTTTGATTGCATGGAGAAACTATAAATAATCTGCCTATATCTTTTGGCTTAGATTCCGTTATGAGAAATTTGTTTGTGTAAGATTGTTCACTGGGTCCCTTTCCTAATAGTTTAAATCTTGGGGATAATTAATTAGCCTTGTCTGACCGAGAGGCGCTTTGGTTCAAGCTTTGCTACCCTTGTTTCTTCTCTTCTATTTGCATGTGCAAGGCCCGCATTCTCTTTTTAAGCCCATTCTTTGTTGAGGATTGTTAGCGGGCCTACACATTGGGGAAGAGGGAAAGGGTTTGGTTTATGCTTAATATACATAGGGTTAAATTCAAATTACATCTAGTGTAACTATTGTCAATATTACGCTACTTAATAACTCATTGTATGAGAAATTTGATAAATGCACTGTTGGATTACATGCTCTTGTATGCGCCTTCATGCACACCAATAAGATTATCAAAGATTAAGAACTATCTCATCTATAAATTGTTTAAAAAAATTTGTTTTCCAGATTTAAAAAAATATGAAAATGAGTTTATTGATTGGGTAGTGAATTATATCCAATTAATAAAAAAAATTGGCATGTGTGAAAAGTATGAAGATAACATTTAATCCAATGGTAAGACTCAAAATGTGAATCCAATTAAAAGTTTTTGACTAGTTGATATAGGACAGCCTTTGTATTCTTCAGTTAGTGGCTGCCTTACATAATAACAGGTTGCTGGTTATTTGCTTTTGTGCTGCAAAAGATGCCTCATCACCTGGCAAAGTGTCCAGGGGAAAAATTCCCACACACCATTCCAAAGGCATTAAACATTGCTGCTCTAAGACGTATCAGTTTCTTTGGATTTATTTCCTTCTGTGCAGCATTTTAAAGGCATCCTTTTTTTCTTCTTTTTTTTTTTTTCATTGTAATTATTATCATGTTTAAAATCTAGTTTTCATTATCTAATATTTGTTGTTTCTCTAGCCTCTAGATTTGTGATTTTACTGTATCTAGCTCAAGGATATTATTTTCACTGGTTGTTTTTTGCTCCAGAGCTTTCACTGGTTTCAACTATTGATTGGCTGTTATTCTTATCTGAGTATCTGCCAAATTGTCCAAAGGATTACAACTAAACTTATTCTATGCCTATTTCAAATAGCTTATTGCTGAAGCATGGGATACTGGCGGCCTATACCAAGTTGGCACATTTCCTCACTGGGGTATTTGGTCAGAATGGAATGGGAAGGTCAGAGCTGATATTCAACTGTTGTACTCATCATCCCAGTTAATTTGTTATGACTGCAAGATGGCATATATACTATACAGCATGCAATATATAAGCATTCCCATTTACTCCATCTGGTTTTCCCCCTATTTTAAAAGCCACCGGTTCATAATCCTAAAATTGTGAACACTGAGGTAGAAAGGTTGTACAAGTAAAACCTATTTTGAAACTTGCATCTACTAGTTTTTCTTTTTCTTTTTGCCTTTTTCTCTTTATATTCATTCCACATATGTAATTTACAAGGATATATGCTGACTAGTGACTACTTCTCTGCTTGTTAATCAACTACACAACAATCTCAATTTTGTCAACAACTCCAATATAAAGGACTTTTGCTTGGATTGAGCATGTGAACTAGAGCCTGGGAATTCATACTACATCTATTTGAATTTCCTGAAGGGCTTCACAAAATTATTGTTGCCTTAATGTGAACTACTACGGACATTTATTCTTGGGTGTTGCCTTAATCTTAGGCTTCCAAAGAGGATATTTTTTTTCTAGCCATGCAATAGTTGCACCATCAGGGTTTTCATATTTTTTTTTTTAATGCTAAGCACCAATATCAATCGATCTCAATTCAGTGCATTAATAGGTTAAAAATGGACAATTTTGGATCAGTGTTGAAGCCTCTCCGAGTTTTGTTTGTATAATCACAATCATATTTTTTCTTCCAGTTAAACCATCTGTCATCCTCCCAGGCCATTGACAATTATACATGGTGCAGTTCTAATTGCTATTTTTCATAGAACCTCAGAGGCAAAACTATACTTTAAGTTTTTACATACATTTACCTTTATTTTTCCATAATGTGTGGGTGAGACTAAATATGTATTTTCTTGTCATCTCCAGTATCGTGACACGGTGCGGCAGTTTATTAAGGGTACGGATGGCTTTTCTGGGGCTTTCGCTGAATGCCTTTGTGGGAGCCCTAATTTATACCGGGTAATTTTGTTGTCTTTCTTTCATTCTATAGATATGATAATTCTTTCTTCTTCTTTTTCTTTAAATTGAAATTTTACAATGTTCCTTTTCCATGGTAGTGTTTGATTTCTGACAATAAACCATTTTTTGGAGCAATACCCAGATTGTTTTTTTCCATCTGAAATGTGATAAAATTCTATGATGGAATATGTAAAATTATATATGCTAAATGATTTTCTTGAGCAGCTTCCCTTACTATTTCCATGATCCAGGAAGGAGGAAGGAAACCGTGGAACAGTATCAACTTTGTCTGTGCACATGATGGTTTTACGTTGGCTGATTTAGTGACCTATAACAAGAAGCATAACTTGGCAAATGGAGAGGACAACAATGATGGAGAAAATCATAATAATAGCTGGAACTGTGGACAGGTAAAAATATTGATTGACTCATTGACATGGATACTCCGATTTCTGCATTTGTGTTTTGCTTAATGCTTGGTATTACTCTGTGTGATAAGAACACCTGCATTAATGCCATCTATCTAAAGTTGTATATGGCATCCAAGGTTTCCATAATGTTGACCTCTGAAGGCCCAGAATTTGACACAGATGACTTTGTGCTGACACACAATCAACAAGCATGTGGGTCAATGCGTATTGAATGGGAATAAGGATAGTGCCATTTATGCCACTCACTACATTTCCTGAAAGATTATATGCATGTTCAATAAGATTCAAATTTTCCTTTCGATTTCATTTTTTTTTTCAGTGCATATATTCACGATCATTCGAATCTTGACATCTTAACATAAATATATAGCAATAATGGTAGTTATAAATGAGAAGAGAAAAGAGAATGATGTCACACCTTTTTACCACTTACCAGATGTTTATGCAAGGCCAGCAAGGGAGATTTTGCCAAGTTTCAAACGGATCTTGCAAATCACGAGTGGATTCTGTCTAGTTAGGAGTCTGTGGGTTATTTTTTAATCACTGAGTAATTAATATTTTTCTATCAGTTGAATATTTCCAAGAAAAATGGTGATTTTTTCTCATTGGTGTTACAATCCCATTAGGCCTTCTAGCAAGATATCCTGCAAATCATTGTTTACTGTTTCTGGAGTCTGAAAGTAGAACTCTGCAATTGGACAGATAATTTCGTCAAATGTCCTTAGAAGAAAATATGTATTTAGTTGCCAGAGACTTTAGTGACAGCATGATCAGGCATCTAACCTTGTATGTCCCAGGACCATAATACCTAATATGTTTTATTGGTAATTTTCACACGAACATTGTGGATCTTGACCCCATGACCTCACCCCCCACCCATTGTTTATTTTATTTTGTTATCGACGGTACTTTTATTCTATTCAATGAGTTGTAGGTTCTGTTGGATAAACTATTACTGGTAAATATAAGTTTTTTTTTTTTTTTTTTTTCTGAAAACAATTGTTCAGGAGGGAGAGTTTGTGAGCATTTCTGTGAAGAAATTGAGGAAAAGACAAATGCGGAATTTCTTTCTCTGCCTCATGGTTTCTCAAGTAAGGTTCAATTCATATAGCCCATTCTGTATTCTCAAGTATATATTCACTATTTAACTTACTGATAATTGAGTAGCATATGTTACTAGATTGTGTTTTCTTGATTAGTTTCTCTAAGAGACCTACTTATTTGTCACCTTACAGTTTCTTAAAGATAGGTTCTCCCAACATCATTCTCTATATTCATTTTTATTATTATTATTATTTTGAATAGATTATCATGTGCATATTCTAAGTAAAGAAGGTTCTATTGTTACTATTGACTACTTATTATCAAGTTATACTACAGGTACTTCCAGTCCACACTCCACATATAGATATTGTTCCGGGAAAGGTTTCCAAATGTGGAACAGTAATGATGGTTATTCCTTGTAAACTTGCCTAGAGCCTCTTGGCATAGTGACACTTCTGGCTCTCTCCATAGGAGAGAGTTCAGGTTCGAAACCAGGGGCAAGGTCTCCTCAACTTATTGTAGCAAAAAAAAAAAAATTCCTTGTAAACTTTCAACTTAAATGTATCATTCAAGTCATCATGCTACTTACCAAAAACAATTAAATGTTCAACTCATCATGCTCTAGAGTTGATTATCATTTAGTGGAGTTTTGACCTTCGGAAAAGGTTGGATCAACAAGTTATGGTCATGGTTGTTGGATCACTAATCTGTATGTAGTTCACCGAGTTTCTTGGACTTACAAACATGACTTTAGAGTTTGCAGGTTGTTTAGACATCCCATGCATATATGATACCATTTTGTTTTACATAATCTTTTGAAATGGGTCATTTGTTTCTCTTAACTATTTTTTATTGACCTGAATTTCTTATAATGTTTGAAATTAGTTTTTGTAATGTGTGTCTGCCCCTCAGGAACCCAATACATACTTGTGGGCACAAATCTTGAGACTTGTATGTATCGCGCCAAATTTGTTATATTGTGTAGGAAAAGAATGTTGAGTAATAACTAAAAAGAAAAAGATTAAAAAAATGAAAAGCCTGAAACGAGTTGCTTAAAATTTGCTTGGGTTTGGAGTATAATGGAATGGGAATGCAACAATGGTTCAAACTTTGTAAAAAGTTCACAATCTGATATGTTCAAACTGACGCATAAAATGATCTAATATTTTCCCAATTACCTTTTCTTCTATATTAGACAGAAATGTACCTCATGCATTAGCTAAAACTTGTGTGGCCAACCTTAAGCAATTTCCACACAAATGGTGCTGATAATGCAATTATCTTTAATCTTTTCTGACTGATTTTTATTTAATCAGGGTGTTCCAATGATACATATGGGTGATGAATACGGTCATACTAAAGGAGGAAACAACAATACATATTGCCATGATAATTACGTAATCCTCTACACCTTGCTGATCTCTGCATTCTATCAAGTCCATTTGTAGACTCTTTACTTGATTTCAGCTATATATGTTGCAGATTAATTACTTTCAGTGGGATAAGATGGAAGAGTCTTCCTCAGACTTTTTTAGATTTTGCTGCCTTATGACCAAATTCCGCCAGTAAGCACTGCTGTATATCATTGACTTAAGTAGTTAGCTTTCTGATTGACCTGTTTTTTCTCACTCAATCAATGTGAGTAATGATCTTGCAGTGAATGTGAGTCACTTGGCTTAAATGACTCCCCAACAGCAGAGAGGCTACAGTGGCATGGTCATACTCCCGGGATGCCAAACTGGTCTGAAACCAGCCGTTTTGTGGCCTTTACACTGGTATGCTTTCTTGTAACTTCCACATCATATTGGTACCGTTACCGTAATGCTTTCTCCTCTGGAATATTGGCTCTGCTAACAGGACCATAGTTTGAGATCCCATTACTAAGTATAACTAGCTCCATTGAAGGAAAAACAGATTCTCATTTTCAATTAACTGAGCTTAGTTTACCGAAGTGGATATAAATCAGAAGATAACTTCATTTTACATGGGCTTTATGAAAGAGTCAAGTTTGTAGTTTGAAGTACTCTGGGATATAACTTGTTGCTTTTATTTCAGAGGAAGTGAAACTTGGTTTTTAACATGGGCACTTCAAAGTTCACATTGGGTGTAAAAGAAGAAAAACGGATCGCTTCAATAATTTAATTGTGCCCTGTTACTGGAGCTATATAAGCTTGTTTATCAAGAGTTATTAACTGAAGGGCAAAGGGGATGTGGTTCAATTTTCCCCATTTTAAGGAATCCTCTTGAAATATGTTTAAGAAGTGATGTCTGAGTGTGAACAGATTTAAATTTCTTGAGGAAAAAGATGATATAATGAATGTGTGAAGATGATATCTTTCTCAAAGAAAATAGAACAAATAATTTCCCATGTAAAAATGAGATTGCCTTGACCCCTTTTTTTCTTCAAAGAGACTAACAGGAGAGAGAGAGGAGGGGTTATTCCCTACCATTGTCATAAATTTTGTATCATAAGTTCATTTACGTGATAGTTTGTCAACCGGTACTCTTTTTGGTTCCAAATTTTGGTAGCTTTGGCTTCTCGACCATAATCCTACTGTAATTTTATATGCTGAAGTCATTTATTTCACTTTTCCATTACTAAGTGATACTTTATCTTCTCACATCTAGACATGATATACTCCCGTAACTATTGACTAAGTGCTCATTTATTTCACTTTTCGTCTACATGTTTTTTTTCTTTGGCTGGAGATATATAAATTATTTAGTCCTTCATAGAAGAACTCTCTCAAAGAAATTGCCAACATTAGTGGCATCTGTAGTTTCCATCGAAGTTAATACTTTGTGTTTGACACCTCTCGTGCAAACCCTCTGAAATTTAGTCCCAATTTGCTATGTCAATATCTTGATTTGATACTCCCTATGATGTCATTATATTCAACTGAGATGAATTCTTATAAGGTATGAACTTGAACCCAGATTGACTCAGTGAAGGGAGAAATCTACGTTGCTTTCAATTCCAGTCATTTATCTGTTATGATTACATTGCCAGAGCGGCCTGGATTCAAATGGGAGCCCTTGGTAGACACCAGCAAGCCCACACCATATGACTTCCTCTTGAGTGACCTTCCAGGAAGAGATACCGCAGTTAAACAGTATGCTCACTTCCTTGACGCCAACCAGTACCCCATGCTTAGCTATTCTTCCATCATCCTCTTTCTCTCTCTGGAAGAAAGTACTTAGCTCAAAATCCTGTGCAATGATGTGTGGCTCAAAACTCAACAGAATCGGAAAATAGTTTGCCTCAACATCATTTAGTTTGGGAAAACATTATTTCAACTCCCCATTTGTTGCTTCCACACCACCTTCACAGGTGTGGGCCGCTCACACCTGTGATTTGGATGTGTACTGATTTGGATATACTCATGGGTAGCCCTACTTGAACTCCCCATTTGTTGCATGAACACCATCCTCACTCATAGGCCCCACACCTGTGAATGAGGGTGGTGTGGAAGCAATAAAATGGAGTCGAAATAAGGCTCTACCCTTTGGTATATATACAAATCCTTACATGATAGTGTTGGAGCCCGAAGCAGACTGTGGAGCCAGTAAATAGATATTGCATTATCACAGAGGTCGCATATATAAAGGAGAGGAGACTGAAATCACACTGAGAAGGAATTTGTACTGTAATAGTTAAAAACATGATTGTAGTAGTGTTTTACTTGCTGGTGTCCCCTTTCTTCTTTTTTATTTTAATTTTTTTAATTTTTTTTTGGAGAGACTTGTGGGTGTTGTTTAGAAGCTGCGCATTTGTATTATAATGCTATAGTTTTATAGATATGATTTTGATGGAAAATCATCATGTAATTATTGTATGTCTCCATTATGAATAAGCAGTGAACTTGTAGAAAATATGTATAATATCTTTTCATGAGAGAAAGGGGGAGAGAGAAGGCTCAAAGTGATAAATGAAGATTAAACCAATTGTAAATAATTGTTGGTACTCTGAGTACTATCTGTATAAATATACAAAAACAGAATAATAGTTATGGATTAGTGTTGTATCTAATCTAATGGTTAATCTGTGGACCATTTATTTCTACCATGTCCAATGGCACGGGAGCTACGGACATTGGTTTTATGTCTCTTCGGGGTAAGTTGGGTGATATCGAGTTTAATAGTTGCCCTCTTGGGATGTTGGAAATGGAAAGGGGTGTTAAGCATAATAGTGGAGAGGTTTCAAAGTCAATTCTGCTGTGTTTAATAGTGGAATGTGGAGAGAAAGGAATAGGCATACTTTTAAGGAAAGGAGCAATCAATGGTGTAGTTGAAGTTTTTTGGATTTTTTGTTCGTCAAGTTCTCTGGACGTTGACTTCTAGATGTTTTATTACCTCAAATCTTACTGACCTACCAGTTGAAAATATGATTTTATCTTTGAAATTTACTCGGGGCTTAATATGAAAATATGACAATAGTGTAAAAAAATACTAATGCTGTAGTCATTTATGTTTCGTATTAAATTTTCATTTTTTTTTTCTTTTAATTTGATCACCTTTTATGTTGTTTATTTTTTTAAATGTTCCTACTATAAGTTTGAGTTATAACAACTAAAGGCTTCATAATTAATTAGTAGGCACACGTTGATAGCATGTTTGGTGCCATTTTTTTTTAAAGCATGAAATTTTATCTTCATTTTCTATTAAGATTGCCAAGTGCTTTAAGTTTGGTATCTTTTTATTATAATACCAAATAGAAACTTAACTATTCTTTTACACTTTATCTATGCATTTCAACTAATTAAGACAATCCCACTTTTAATATTTTTATCATATCATTGATGTGGGAATCTGATAACATATAGATTTTAAAAATATAAAACTAATAATCATTGGTCACATATGAAGTATTCCACAAACTTCGTATAGTATGTGCATATGCTTCATTTTAAACTAAATTATTTGGATTGAAAATTATAGGTGGTGAAGTAATTTTTATGATATTATTTTTTTTATAATATGTGTATTTGAAGTTTCATCCCAACTAATCTCATTGGTAAGTGCAGTCCTCTAATCTTACACGCATTACATAATTATCAGGTTTCAATGGCCTTAGGAGTGATTTCAAAGGAATCTATTGTCATTGAGTGTTAAACACGCAATTTACACTTCCTTACGTGCATATTACGGTTCGTTCTTAATTTATCCCCTTAGGGTTATCTAGATCTCATCATTGTCCATCAATTAGTGACATTGGTCTCCCATTTTACACCAGTTCACCATTAATACTACTTTTATTACCCATTAACACCGTTTTTCTAGTTATTTCATTTCATTGGACAAAGTAGCACAATATATAACTAAAAATAATAATTATTTCCATTTTAAATAGATCTAATTCTCGATTTAAATTAAATATTAAAAATTTAAAAAATAAAATCTTAACAATTAAATCATCTTTCTCAAACCTCATTAAATTTAGAGAATAGCATTCAGTGGAAGTAATAAGTATAATAATAGTAGCAGCATATTGAATGTTGAGTGTAAAGGGCAAGAGTAGAGTCCCGAATATGGCAAGAGTGAATTGGGCAAAAAGAACACGCGTCAGTCAAAGGAGCATGTGTACTACTATGTATAACTCTGCTGTGGTCCACGGTATTTGTCAAGATTAGGTAATAAAATTTTGTTGACGTTTATAATAAATAAACAAAAATTATGTCTTTCTAGAGAGCTCTAGGGAGATAGAGAACCCAACAGAACAAACCTCTCTCTTTCTCTTTTTTATTTATTATTAATTGCGTTGTTTTACAAAAGAATATGAAGAATTCTGTGGTTTATGAATCCATCAACATTTCATAAGATGATGATGATCATTCTTCCAATAGTCTTCTGATTACTCCATTATAAGAAATCTCTCAGAAGAGCAACCTCACTCTTTGCCTGCCTGAAGTCTTCCATATTCAATGGAAGGATCTTTCCTCCTGACCTTCTTTTGTGTCCGACTCGATGAATTCTTTCCCTTCTGCAGTGCTTTCCCCATCTCAAAACAACTACAACTGTGGCTTCCACTTCTCTGATTCAGAACAAAATCTTGTGGTTGCTCCACCCCGTCTCTTCTCCCGCCAGAAAGATTTATGAAGATGAATTTGTCGTTATTGTGGTCCGTGATAATCCTCTTATTGTCTTCCATGTCTGTTTCTGGTGTCTTCTATGACACAATTTTTTTTTTTTTTTTGACACAATCCGTTTGTTCTCTCTCTGTCTGTCTGGTGTCTTCATGACACAATTCTTACTTTTTTGTTGTGACACAATCTTTGTTCTGTCTATTTGTTCCGTCTGGTGTCTTCTGTGACCCGTTTGTTTTAGTGTCTTCCGTGAAAATCCTTTTACTCTATCTATTAGCTTCCTTTTAATCCTGAAGACAGTGTTTGTTTCTGTTGTCTTAATTTTCTATATTCTTTTATTCATTGTTTTGGTTGTGTCCTCTGTGGCAGTCCGTTGTCTTAGGATGCTGAGTTGCCGCCAATAATGGAGGAAGAAGAGGCGGAGATTGGAGTGGTGGAAGAAGCAAGGGCTTTTGTGTGTGGAAGCAGACCGAACCACGGTTGAGTTCTCTATTTGTTCTCTCTATGACTATCTGGATTTTCTAACATTAACAATTAAATCATCTTTCTCAAACCTCATTAAATTTAGGAATTATGGAAGTAATAAGTATAATAATAGTAGCTGAATGTTGAGTGTAAAGGGCAAGAGTAGAGTCCTCAAGAGTGAATTGGGCAAAAAGAACATTCAAAGGAGCATGTGTAACAACGCTGTGGTCCAAGAGAAGGTAATAAAATTTTGTTGACTATTAAATAAACAAAAATTATGTTCTGAGAGCTTAGGGAGATAAGCACGAACAAACCTCTCTCTTTCTCTTTTTTATTTATTATTAATTGCGTTGTTTTAAAAAGAATGAAGATGATGATGATGATGAAGAAGATGAAGAGGAAGGATCTCCTTTTTTTCTCTGACTCTCTCTCTTCTCCCGCCAAAAGATTCGCCGCCTGGTATTTTTTTTTTTTTTCTCTCTCTGTACCTTTTTTGTTGTTCTATTTGTTACCCAGTAAAGCTAATCTTTGTTTGTTTCTAATTTTGTTTTGGTTGTGAAGGATGCTGAGTTGCCGCCAATAATGGAGGAAGAAGAGGCGGAGATTGGAGTGGTGGAAGAAGCAAAAGCAGTTGAGAATGAGGATTTGGAATTATTGTCTGCTCCTCCCATTCCAAACAACGAAGAGAAGGCTATTGTTCTGTTTAAGCACGTGAATGCTCCTTTTTTACAACATTCACCTTCTAATCTTTCCTTTTCTGTTGATTCTCACATCATTTCTGGCTTTAAGAAGAGTAAGTCCACCTTCCCAAAACCCAAACCCCCATTTATTTTTATTTTTTACCAAAATAATAAATAGTCAAGAGAGAGTGAGAATGAGAAACATACACAAATATAAATGCTTTTGTATGATTGTGTGTCTTAATTCAATGTTTGGACATGATGGGTAATCCTTAGATTTTGCTTGCAACTCTATATTTGTCAAAATTGCACATCCCCCCCCCAAAAAAAAAGGTTCCATTTAAGTGAAAATTTGCATATCAGTCTTTGTTTGTAATAATTGTGGAAAACCCATGAGTTGGGTCGGTTTGAAAGTTTAGAATGAGCTAGTAATTTGTGTGACGGTTTTTTGCAGATCAATTTTTCGAGTCGAGCCAGTTTGGTCCCATAAAGTCAGCTGAGGAGGAAGAAGAAACTAATGTGGGCACAAATGATTGTTTGGCTGTTGTTCCTTGGATTCCCTCTCAGTTCCCTCCTATGCCGGCCACCCAATTGGAGGGTCCGGAGTTGATGGATGCAGAAGAGACGGGAGTATCGACAATGGATATTGAAGAAGACAACAATGCAGGGATAGAGCAAGTGCACACAAATGTAAATGTGGGTGGTGGTGGAAGTGAGGGCTTACATCAGTGGCAGCAACAGCATTGCTTGTACCCACCGTTTCCACAGAACACCTCCACTCCAATTACATGGTTCCGGTGACAAATTGATAAGTATTTGTAGGGTGCACCTTCATTTTGAAATTTTTGTTGTTGTAAGGGAGAGTGGAGCTGCTGAGCTAGGAGAAGTGTAGTTGATGGGATTAGGGACTCAGAATGTCCTTCCACAATCAACATGGGCATTTCGGATGGGAATTCCTTGTAAAAAGAAAAAGGAAATAGTGATGTAATGTGAAATCAATGTAGAAATTCATGTGTTTTTATCTCATGAATTATGGGTTTTGTGAGCCACTGCTAAACTGAATACGAAGCTAGTTGATTTAACAACATTTGAGCTACATCCACTTGCAAACTCCTTGTAGTGTTTGGGGTATCTAAGATTATGGAATGGTGGGTTAGGGAAATCTTGGTATTCATTATCTAATCTATATTTGCTGGTTAAAGGCGGAAGCGGTTCCACATTCCTTTCACTTTTTGTATTAACGTGATTGTGGGATTGTCCATTAATCGATGTAACTTTCCTTTCTATTTGATACGGTTTCTTGAGGCTTTATGTTCAGAATGGAACCATTTTAATCAATCTAGAAATTTATGTTGTGGTATGTTACTCTGTGGACATATGACATGTCTACTTAAATTCATAGTGATTATCGAATGGAATTTGTTGTGCCTTGTTTTTTGTGATCCAACGAACATTACATGCTTCCTTGGATATATCGATCTTGGTGCTTTGGACACTGAGTGCTGTCTAGGAAATAGGTTGTCTATGCCACCCCTGTAGTAGCATAACAATCGGGTCAATCAGAGAGGTCTGACAGCAGCGAGCATATCAGCCAAATGTTTTTTTTTTTTACAAGCCAAATCTTAAAAAAATAAAAAAATAAATAAAAAAATAAAAATAAAAATGGAAAGCCAAATGTATCTTTAACTAGGCAAATACAGCTAGTTTAAAGCATATATCATTTGGTTGCCCAAAGCCTTTTATGCAATTAAAGACTAAACATAAGATGGAACAGTTGCTTAGCTAAAATTTTCACATCCATGTATATTCTGCTTGCCTTCAAGTTCAACCATGTCCCTAGACCACAGATATCTTGGCATCATGGTCACATATAACCAAAATAGATTGGAGCCAAGTTCGTAAAAATAAATAAATAACACCCACCACAAAACCAAATGCCATTATAAAGTTAGGGTTAAACACCAAGTTGAATTCAATGTTTACAAATATGCATGGGGAACTAGATCAGATTGGCATATAATTTAGAATTTGAATCCCTATTCTAACAAAAGAGTAACATCAAAATTTGAAGAAATATAATTTTAACAGGTCCCTGATGCATGTATTCTCCTATTTCATTCTTTTCTCCTGTCCTTCAAGAACAAGTATGGGCCTTCTCTATGTATTGAACAACAATATGCATCTCTATGAGGGGACAAAGGTGGAAGATGAACTGTACCAAACTAGGCTTCCTGATCATATCTATGTGGGAGCTAGTCTCCCGTGACATACTTTTTCTCTGCATAGTATTTCTTCTCACTCTCAGCCTTCTTTGCGTTGCGTTTCTGCATTGAAGATAAGATAACAAAACCATGAACATTTATTTTTATAACTGAAACTTGCAAACGCAAAACAACATGCATAAATTGCTGATTTGTATTTCAGATGGGATGCTCAAATTTACAGAAATTTGCTGTAGACATGCAAGCATAACAAAAGAAGAAGGTATACCATATAAGCCTCATGATTGGCCATTATCCTATGGGCTACTGAGCTCGTAGTTATATTTTTGGGGCTCTCAAGCAACCGGAAAATTCCCATGCTCTTGGGAACCTTATAAGGATCATTTTCACCCTAAGGAATACAACATCATCATGATCAATAACTCATATAAAATGGGCAATAATTATTGAACATATTTAACTGAAGAAGAAAAAAAATCACCAACTTACAGTCAGTGAGGAGCTATTCTCAGCCACTGTTCCATGGACAACCAATGAGATGTTGAAAGTTGTAATCTGCTCATAACAAGAAAATACACCTCAGATGAACGATATTTGAGTGTATAAAGAAAACACTTAAGTGGAATGCTATGACACATAAGAGGAAAGAAAAGGTATCCCAAGCTACAACAATCATTTCACGAGAAACCAGCAGCATCTGAATCTTGATTCTCAAAGTGAAGGATATTTTGCTTTATTGAAAATTATTGAAATTGTCCTAAATCGTGTATCAACTCTTTGCCATAAATATGAATTGTGGATAAACGGAAACCCATTTTAGAAAGATAAATCAGGGGAAAAAAAACTACACACCATGTCAGTTGTAACTTCCCAAGGTGTACCAATGATAACTTCATCAACATAACGGCAAGCCAGCACGCTAAGACTACGCTCATGTAAATGCATAATTGGATGCTGATTCCCCCTGTGTTCACTGCATGAAACAAATTGTCTTCTTTATTTATTCCTTCCATTACTAAAAGGCAGTGTAGATAGACAATCTAATGTACAACTTCTCAACTTTACAAAAAGCCATAGGAAAGTGGGGGAAGCAACTGTGAACTTGAGTCAAATCAAGCAGAAGAACCAACGGATATACCTCACAGTCTCGTCTGCGTGAATACCAACCAATAGAAAATCTCCAAGCTGCCTAGCACTCTTGAGGATCTGAAGAATCAAGAATGATGGGAAATAAGCATATCATAACAGAATGATGAGGAAGGTTCAATGATATCTTCATGAAACAAAGGGGGAAATATATCAAAAGATCAAATCATGCCTATTTTTTATGCAATCAAGAATATGAAACTTATTTGTAGCAATATCATTGATGGTGCAAAAGGCACGCTGAAGCTTGATGACATTATGGTATGCTTAATGGTGATAATCAGGGCTATTCCAAAACAGGGCTCAGATATGTGACATATTAGACTGTGCTGAGACAATCCCCAATAATTAGGTAAAGTGCTATCATACAATAATGCCAAAGTGATAGGATCCACAGAGCATCAGCATGGCCAAGATAAGATACCAAAGTGTCACCTCTTTATAGCCATTTCTCCGCTTAAAATGATAGATTTAATTGCAAAAAGACACCATACGCATGTAAAAAAGTCCAATTAAATATTAACTTGATATGAATGACAGCAAAGGAATGTATAGAATCACCTAAAATCAAAAAGAAACAAAAAGATGCTAGCAAGAGTATACATGAAAATTTTACCTCAACATGCCCAGCATGAAAGAGATCAAATGCCCCATCAATGTACACAACACGAGCATTTGGTGCAGGTCCCTAACAAATAGAAAACAATGTTATATGAACGAAAAAAGATCCAGATAAAGGGAGGGGAAAATTTTAACCCCGCAGCCCTCTGTTCTCATATTAGTTCAAACTGATGATAACAACATACTGAATCAACATAGAAATATAACAATGTGTTATTGATGCCCCTCATACCTCCCTGTAAAGAGCCAGTGTTCATTGATTTAATACAAAGCACTCATTTTCATGGGGTCATTCATTGTTATTGTGTAAGTACAATTCTCTTCAATGAACTCCCTATTATTTAACATATTCAGATTGCACTACAAAAAAAAAAAAATTAAATATAGTTGGCAAATAGATAGTTATGTCTTAATTTACTAGAGCACCAACCCCAAGAACATCTCAGTCCAAGAAATTAGATATATGGCTGATGGATTAGAGAGAGTGAAAATAGGTATAGAATCTATAGGGATAGAATATAGATTAATTAACTTGTAACATTTCAACACATAATCCTACTTGGGTTTTTTTTTGGCTGAGCAAAAGGTGGTCATACTTGACAGTCTTTGCATGAGAATAACCCAACCAAACAATACCTTGCCATTCGAGAACTGCACAATCCGTCGGGATGTTGGTAGAAATTGTGATACATGGGCACCCTTAGATCCACTTTCTTTACGAGGTTCTCCACACAAAGAAGTACCATTATGATCCTGAGAACCTTTTGTGTCCCTCATAGATGAGAGTATTCTACCTACATTCAGAGAATATATGCAGAGACTTAGAACAAAGAAGTACAATGAGTTTAATGTGAAAAATCTAGAAAAGTAGAGTGATGATCATACAGGCCCAAACCTAGTGGGCCTAGTGCTGAAGTAAACTTTTCAAACTAGAGTCTCATTCCCAAGGGACTCGGATGGCCTTGGGTGGGGAGGGGGGGTGGAGTCATTTTTCAACCAAAAAGTAAAATTCTTCCTTTTTCCTTCAATACAATAATAATTTCATCAATTAAGAATTAGGAGATAGATCAAGATAATCATAGTACCTACAATGTCTGTGCTGGAGACACCTTCAGTACGTTTGATCTGCATGTAGCGGCCAGCCTTTTTTGCCAAGCCATAAGCATCAGTTCCATCTGGAAGTAGGCAAGGATCATCACCATGTATAATGTAGTCAATCTTATGCTCATTAAAGAGACTGTTCATAAATTGCTCCGTAATCTCATAAGGAGCATTGGTTATTACTTCATCCACCCATTTCAACCCGCTAACAAGGGCCAACCTGGAAAACAGTCCATATAAGCACTTGGTTAACTTATAACCAGCACACCTATCAAATTTAAATAGTCTTTCAACTCATGCACCCAATGGGTTTTAAACACATGACCTCACCCTCCACCTTACTTTTGCAAAGGGAGGAGGTGCCATTTCATTCAAAACATCGTTTCAAATTTTTTGCATAATTTTTCATCTTTTATATTAGTCAATAATAGAAGAGTATAAAACATATCTCCAACTCAGAAACTTGCATTCATAATAAGTGACCAATCTCCTACAGTAATTCCTAATAGGTTTGACATGACTATTGTTAAGATGTTTCATTGGAATGATCAATTTTAAATTTAAGTGTCTTGTAAATACTATTGAGCCTTTCAATTTTAAATCAATTCATTGTGTTATTGTAGGAAAACACATATAAATTGAGTCATAAACTAAACTAAAATGAAAAGAAATGCACACATATACAAACCTTTCTTCCATCGATAAAACGGGTGGACCCTTATTGGCAATGATCTCCTCATCACTCACAACACCCACCACCAACTCATCCCCCAACGCCTTGGCTTGCCTCAAAGCATTGGCGTGGCCATAATGCATAAGATCAAAGCAGCCATCCATATAAACCCGAATGCGCTTCTTCCCCCGTTTCTTCTTGTGGAAAATCCCAAAATCAGACCACAAAAAGGGCAAGGGCGGAACACCAAGGCCGGCAAAATAGCTGGTGGACAAGCCGAGCAAAGCTGCCATGACCATCAGCCCACCAAATAGGTGTGGGTAGTCATACACCCCTTCCCATATCCAACTATTGCTTTCATAGTGCATTGATACCACACCCTTCTTCTATTTCTCTGATTCAAACTCTCTTTCAGCACAATCACTTTGTAATAATAATAAACATAAAACATAATTTGCCAACTTTTTTTTTATAATTATATTCTGAATTGAATTGCTAAACAAGTTAAGACAAATATAGATCTAATATGAATTCTAAGCTTAGCAAGATGCGATCCAGAGCTTCAAGAAAAACATGATTGAATAAATCACAAGAAATAAATTCAGAAATATGGAGTCAATTTAAAGAAAAGTACCTGAGATTGATAAAATGGAATTTAGAATAAAAAATGAGAAAGGTATGGGAAAATGAGAAATATAAAAGAGCAGGGAAAAGGAATTGGGAAATGGAAATGAGCAACGTAAAGTGAAGTCATGCCTATGATATGAGGAATTGGGTATGCGTGTGAGATCGGAAAAATGTTTTACCTTGATTTCCTTTCCTTTTCCTTTTCCTTTTCCTTTTCCCGTGTGGTGGTGGTGTTGGCTCCGTGTCTCTCTCTTTTCTGGCTTGTGGATGCAAAAACACACAAGCAAACAAACAGACAAACAGAGAGAGGTTTTTACGTGGTAGCAAATTGTTGTTTCAAACGTGCGACTTTCATTTCCAATTACCATTCATATTTAAACCTTGATTTAGTCTAATAAGTCTGCAATTCAGTTTACAAGATTTTTATATATTACAGATATTTTTAAATTCCTTACAATTTTTTATAGTAATTTTTTGTGTTTTCCTTAATGACAAACAAAATGTTGTTATAATTTATAAAACAGAATTTGACTACCAACTAATTTGTAACCCGCTTGCTACAAATCATTGCATGGCAATTAAATAATACATGTAAATGATTTTATGAATTGTCACGTACTGGATTGTAGTAAGTTGATTACATATTGATTTGTAATTAAACTGTGTCTTAACTTATATGAGACAACATCAATGTTAGTTTGGAAGATATTATTTTTATTGGTTTATTAATCTTCGGAAATAAATTGTCTAAAAATATAAGTACAACTGTGTCTAAAAAAAAATACAGTTTTGAAAGGGTACAATTGTTTTTTATTTTTTGAGGACAAAATTCTGATTTTTTAAATTTAAGGAACAGACGGAAATCAAAGTTGGACACCATTTAAAGAAGGAAACAATATAATTGTTTTTAAGTAATCAAAACTTTACAAGGAAATTCTCATTATTTCACTCGGTTCCTAATCAAGAGTCATTATTGGTTTCCTTTTTTTTTTCTTTTCTTTTTTTTACTTTAACCAGGTAGGTTTTATCTTTAAAATTGTAATTGATGATGTAGGATTAAATGTTTGTAGCCTGCTTTAAGGATCCATTAAGAAAGTCGTTTTCTTAATTAAGAATTGATTGATTTAATATACGACCGAGGTTTAAGATTCTCTTCCTAACTGTGTTAAATCAAAGGTCGCTTAACGATTTTGATGGAGTGTTCAAGTTCAACGGAAGGTTAAAAGTTGAAAACGGTAAAAAAAGATAAAATTTTGTCTCTGTGATTGCTTTGCGTGTGGGATGGAATGCATATAATATCAACAAGAGACCAATTTTCTTGGAACTCACGGTGTGAAACGTGCATATTCGTTGAAATTATTTATTTGTAGAATACTCGGTGACTCCGTTTATTTGGACATAAAATAAAATAATTATGGTGGATGCCAAGGGGACCCGCGAGTCCTTCTCTCTGCCCTATGGGGTTCTCCTGTTGACTAGTTTCAACTTTTTTACTTTTATGGCACTTGCCTTTTGTTCTTATCAATCCTTCTTTCATTTATTGTTTTCATCTACCCCATCTACTACCTTTGTCGTTTTCTGTGCTATTTTGCTCCGTAGTTATTATGGAGAAGTTAATTGCTAAGGTCAAATCACTTGGTTGGGCTGATGCAGGGTCGGCTCAATTATTTTGAGGACCTTAAATGAAATTTCAAATTAGACTTTTGATTATTTAATATTAAATTAAATTAATATTTTTGAAAAATTTTATTGATATTTCATTATTCTCGTTAATTATTGATCACATCTACATTTTGGCATCCAAAAACTTTGTGGATCTCAGCAAAAAGAAAAGGTAATAGATTTAAAAAATAATAATAATAATAATATATGATTCAAGTGAAAAACAAAAAAAATATTTGATACTTATCAGAAAAAAAAGTGAAAAACAAAAAAACCAATTAAATTATAAAAGGTCAAATAAGTCAACTGACAACATGGGAGATGGGGGGCTCTAGAATAGAAAAAAGGTGAGGGAAGGATTGTGTTGGCAGAAAAAAAGTGAGGTGAGAGACTCTAGAAACACATCTTTAAATGGTTTATTTTAAAAGAGAAGAATGAAGAGAAAGAAAAGAAAAGAGGGAGATAGAGAGAAAAAACAAGAAGTGGACGTAAAATAAGATGATGGCTTTGTGACTGTACCGTGCTGTGCTATGAGACGCAGACAAAAAAATGAAATTGAAGGCTGGGCTTCTCTTTTTTCTTTATCTTTATCTTAAAGTTTCTTTAAACTGGGGTCTATGAGCTTCTCTTTTTTAAATTCGGGGGGCCTTGTTTTATAAGTTTTTTTTTTTTTCAATTTTCCGGGGCCTCAAGCAACGGCTTACCTCGCTTTAAGGTTAGGCCGACCATGGGCTGATCAACATGTGGTTTTAGACATTAAGCCTGATGTTGAGGAAAAATCGAAGCTGATGCTTATAGGTAAGGTTTTGTCCTTTAAAGTTTTCACTAGAACAGTGGTGAAGGAGATCATCACCAAAGCTTGGAATACGTCCTTTGAAGTTGAAGTGGCTGTGCTAGATAAAAATATTTTCAGTTTTTCTTTTCGTCATGAGGGCAACGTCAGGAAGGTATGGGATAGACGTCCATGGTCCTTCAGAGGTGAACACTTGATTCTCAAAATGTATGAAGCTGCTTGGAATTTGAAGGATATAGACTTTTTAGTAACTGACTTTTGGGTTCAGATTTATGGTTTGCCTCTTAATAGGCAAAATCCTCAAAACCTTGAAAAGATAGGTAGGATGATGGGGAAAGTGCTTGAAACTGATCTATCTGGAAACGGCATAGATGGATGGAAACGCTTGGTTCGAGTTCATGTTGAGATCGAATTAGAGAGGCCGCTACGTACAGGCTTCCCACTTGATAGGAAAAATCTGTCGCCTTTATGGATTCCTTTTAAATATGAGAAATTGGGTAAATTCTGCTATAGGTGTGGTTTATTAGGGCATGAGGTGAAGTCATGTTTGGACGAGGAAGTTCAAAATTTGTTGAAGGAAGGCGTTACTTTTGGAATCCATGGGAACTGGTTCAGAGCGGAATCGAATGAGTTCCAGCCTGGAATTGATATTGGTGGTGATGGTCAGTCTCTCAGTGACTCAGCTTTGGCCATGGCCTTAGCAGTGTGGGAGGAGATGCAGCAAAGGATTCTGATGGATCACTCAGAATCATGGGTTGAGGATACCTTAGAAGACATTATAGGGGAGGTGGAGCTAGTGACGAAGAAGCAGCATGTCTCAGAAGATGTTGCGTCGGCTGGTTTGCAGACTCTGCACATTAAAAAGACAGAAACGTCTCATCATATTGAAGATAGTGTACTAGTTATGGGACAACTAGAGGCAACCCATTTCGAACCAAATCAGTTTGTTTTTCCCCTAGGGAGAATAATGGACTTGGGCCTAGATGCTGAAGGGAGTAATCTTGATGGGCCTACTGATGAAGGTCGTATAAAGCCCAACTCCCCACTTGAGGCCTCTACTGCCTTGAATCAAAACTTGGGCTTCTTTATTGGAAAGAGAAAAGCAAATGAATCAGACTGCCCACCCCAGCCAGGCAAGAAGGCCTACACAGGAATTAAAAAATCTCTTGGTAAAAAAGAATTTTTTCCCAGCCGTGGCACTAAAGAAAAGAAGAGCCCCTCCATCAAAACTCTGGCCAGAGCAAAATTAGGGAAGAATAAGGAGTCTAGCAGTAACTCTCATGAAGGTAAGAAAGATAAGGAGGTTCCTTACCCTTCTATAGTTGATGCTTGTATTCCCATCACAGTCCAAATGATCGAGGAGGTGGGCTTTATCATGCCCTCTCCTCCGCCATGAGGCTACTGTCGGGGGGCAGGCAGACCTCCAACAGTCAGAGCACTCAAGGCTCTTGCTCGTAAAGAAGGCCCTGATGTGCTCTTTGTGACAGAAACAAAAATTAAAGCTCCAAAGGTAGATCGTTTGAGGTTGTCTATGGGTTTTGCTAAAAGTTTCTGCATGGAAAGTGTCGGAAAAGTTAGAGGTCTGGCTTTGTTTTGGAAGTTAGGTGTGGATTTGGAAATGGTCTTGTCAAATAAATATTGTATTGCTGCTTTAATTTATTCTGATCCTCCTGAGAGTCCGTGGTTATTGATTGGGGTTCATGGCCCCCCATATTTTGGCCTTGAGAAGGAAATTTTGGAGATAGATAGAGGAGATTATCGAAGGGTTCTCTGGTCATTGGTTATTGATTGGAGATTTGAATAGTATAAGTTCATCAACTGATAAGAGTGGTGGCAGGTTCAATGGGGGTTCCTCGAAGCATTTCAAAGGTTTCATTGAAAATGTCGGAGCAATTGATTTGGGTTTCAGGAGCCCTCATTTTACTTGGTCAAATAAAAGAGTTGGGTGGGCTAACAATCGAGAGAGACTTGATCGAGGTTTATGTAATGTGGAGTCAGGGCCGGCCCAAACTTTTTGGGGACCTCAAGCCAAATGTCAAAATTGGGGCCTTTTTTTTTTTTAACCATTCAATACTAAATTAAATTAATATCTATGATTTTATTTACTAGATTTTCATTTTTCTTGCTCTTTTTTATGCCCAGATTCATATTTTCAAGGAGCCATATAGTGAAAAAAAAAAAAAAAAAAAACACAAACAAATAACAACAAATACTTTACAGCCAAAACAACATGTAACAATACTACAATAGTACCTAACTAACAAATAAAATTAAAATAGAAAAGTATAGAACAATAGAACCTGATTACGCTGCTTTATCCCAATATCTACTACTCTATATAAGTTTAATATCTGAACAGTGAATATCACAAATTCACAGTTTATTAAATCTTAATTGCAAAGAAATAAAAAATTTATTCAAGAGGGTAAAGATTGATATTATTACCTATTTATGTGTTGAATCCAAATTTTGTAGAAGATTTCAAGACTCAAATCCTCAAATTTGAAGCCAAGAAAAAATAAAAAAGATAAAATATTTATTGACTATTGTAAATTTGTAGTGAGAGAAATACGTAGAGAGAGAGAGAGAGACTGTGAGAGCAATACGTAAAGAGAGAATGAGAACAAAAGCCAAAATTCACTAGACCACTTGAGAGAGTTAGAGAGAAAAGTGAAGAAATTGAAGAAAGAAGAGAGAGACGTTGAGGGACAGAGAGAGTTGAGTATCACATGCGGTATAGAGAGAGAAAAAAAAATCTAATGTAATTGAATTGATGGGCCTGCTGCCTGCTGCTGCTGGTATAGTCGTACAGAGAGAGAGAAATTTTTTTTTGGGTAATTGAGTACAGGTTGTACAGTTGGTGGGCTGCTGCTGTTGGAGAGAGAAAAAAAAAATCTAAATGTAATTGTATTAAGTGGGCTGCTGCTGGTATAGCCGTATAGAGAGAAAAAAAAAAATTTGGGTAATTGGAGTACAACTAATGGGCAGCTGGTGGGCTGCTGCTAGTGGTACAGAGAAAGAAAAAAAAAATTTGGTAATTGAATACAGCTGGTGGGTGGGCTGCTGCTGATGGTGGGCTTGAAATTTTTTTTTAATTATGTATTTTAATGGGCTGCTGTTGCTGGTGGGCTTATATATTAATGGGTTTTTAAAATTTTGGGGCCCTCCCAATTTGGGGGGCCTCAAGCCATTGCTTAAATGACTTTAAGCTTGGGTCGGGCCTGTGTGGAGTGGCAATCTTTGTTCCCTAAGGCTAGTATCAAGCATCTTTCTGCCCCGAATTTGGATCATAATCCTATCCTCCTTGATACCTACTTGGACGATACTGGTGGTTCCAGACCATTTCGATTCGAAGCTATATGGGTTTCAGATGAGTCTAGTGCTGAGGTGGTTCAAGCAACATGGTCCAGCCCGGTGGAGGGATCTCAATGTTTCAAATTAGCTAAGCGTTGCCAAAGAACGAAGAAGGAGTTCATTATTTGGAATAAAACAGTGTTTGGTTATGCCAAGACTCGCATCAAGAAGATAGAAGATAAACTAAAAGTTGTTCAAGCACTAGATCCTTTTTAGGAAAATCTTGCAATTGAGGCGACACTTAATCTGGAATTGAATGAATGGTTGGAGAGAGAGGAGCTAAAATGACGCCAAAAATCAAGAGAGCTGTGGTTGAATGAAGGCGATAGGAACTCTAAATTTTTTCATTTGTCTACAGTGATTAGATGTACAAGGAATTTTATTGCTGAAATCAAACTCCAAAATAATCAGTGGATTCAGGCTCAAGCTGATATTGAGAAATACTTTACTGATCACTTTGTTGAGTTATTCCAGTCGACTACGCCAGTTATTCCTGATGAGCTGGAGAATTTGTTCATTCTGACTATTTCCACTGAAGATAATATTAATATTGCTGGAGTCCCTGACTATAAAGAAGTGAAAGATGTTATTTGGAGTATGCACCCCCTTAAAGCCCCTGGCCCTGATGGTTTGCCAGGGCTATTTTTCAAGCACTATTGGGACATTGTTGGAGATCAGGTTGTGACTGCGGTTCAAAGCTTTTTTAGGGAAGGTTAGATGCTGCCTCAGATGAATCACACATTTATCACATTGATTCCTAAAAAGCAAGGTACGTGTAATTTCAATCAGTTTAGGCCTATTAGCTTATGTAATTCTGTTACAAAATCATCTCAAAGATCTTAGTGAATAGGTTGAGACCCCTCCTCCCTAAAATCATAGAGCCAAGTCAGGCTGCATTTGTCCCGGGTCGATGGATAACTGAAAGTGTGGTTTTAGCACAGGAGATAGTGCACAATTTCAAGCAATCCAAAAAGAAGAAAGGTAATGTGTGGCTCAAGCTTGATTTTCACAAAGCATATGACAATCTGGAATGAGATTTTATTATCAGGGTATTGAAAGCAATGGGTTATGATCAAAAGGTTACTAATCTTATTTACCAATGTATCTCATCTATCAACTTCACTTTCCTTTTAAATGGCAATAAAAGTTCGACCTTCTCTCCTTCTAGAGGCATAAGACAGGGAGATCCTCTGTCTCCCTACCTTTTCATTCTATGTAGTGAGGTGTTAGCTAAACTTATAAACAAAGAAGTGGAGCGTGGAATGATTTGTGGTCTCAAGATTGCACCAGGTGCTCCCTGCATCTCCAAGCTTCTTTATGCTGATGATGTTCTCTTATTTTGTGGAGCAAAGATTGCTAAGGTGAACAAAATGATGGAAAGTGTAAAGAAGTATTGTGCCTGGTCTGGTCAATCCATTAGTACGGACAAATGTGGTGTATTTGTCTCCAAAAGGGTTCACGCCAACTTCTGCTGCCAGCTCAAAAATATATGGGGGTTCAAGCCTTTACCTAAGGATGTGAAGTATCTTGGCCTTCCCTTGCTCCTCTCTCACAGAAAGTCTAAGGACTTTTCTTTTGTTAAAGATAGGTTGGAAACTACAATCTCGGGGTGGAAGGGTAAATGTCTCTCTTGGATGGGCCGTGCCACTCTTATCAAATTCGTTGCCCAATCCATTCCCATCTTTGCCATGTCAGCTTTTAAGCTCCCTAAAAGTCTTTGTGCTGATTTGGATTCCTTGGTTAGGAAATTTTGGTGGAGCCCCACTAAGGAAAGTAACAGATTCTATAGTCCCATTGCTTGATCAAAGTTGTGTAGACCTCTAAGTGCTGGAGGTTTGGTTTTTCGATCATTTCAAAGCTCTAATGAAGCGATTGTTGCCAAGTTAGCTTGGTGGGTTTTGTCCAGCCGGGATAGTTTATGTGTGAGGATTTTGAGGGCCAAATACAAGGTTGGCTCTAAGTGGCTTGTGGATAGACCAGCTTCCTCAGCTTCTTATTCTTGGAGGGGCCTAGAAAGTTGTAAACCTCTCTTAATTAAAGGAGCTTGTAAACTTGTGGGATCAGGAGAAATATTCTAGTCTGGGAAGATCCATGGGTTCTTGATTTGCCTGGATTTAGACCACAGCCTCGAAGTGATCAGGTGCCAAGATTATCTTGGACTGTGGCTCAACTTATGAACTAGGAAAAGTCTGATTAGGATTGGGGCCTTCTTAAGCAAGTGTTTAATGATGAATCAGTGCAGGCTATCAAAAATATTCCTAAGTGGTCAATTGGCAAGGAAGATAGGTGGAGCTGGATAAAGACTGCAAATGGAGTCCTATCATCCAAGTCAGCTTTCAAGGAGATCTCTTCTAGTGTTGCTGGTCAGTCTGAGGTTAATCAGTCATTGAGCAAAATTTGGAAATCTCGACTCCATGATTGCCTTAAAATGCATCTTTGGAGGGTAGCTGCAGGTTTACTACCCACGAAGGAGTCTTTATCCAAGTTTCCCACATCGTTTGACTATATATGTGTGTTATGTGACCATAGTTGTGAGTCGGATGTCCATTTATTTTGGGATTGCCCAATGGCTCGAGCTTTATGGTTTGGAAGTAGATGGGGAATTAAAACTGACCAGATCACTATGTCTAGCTCATGTCAGATAGTGGAATTGTTATTGGCCCCACCAATTGAGTTAGAGATTTCATTTGCAGACAATGATAGCTTCCTTCTTAATGGAGCTTTAATTCTTGATCAAATTTGGAAGTTGAGGAACTCAAAAATGCACGAAGGAAAATGGGTGATTATGGAGAACTTGGAAAGGAATATTTCTATGTCAGGTACCGAGCACAAAATGGTGTTTGGTTCCCAATCAGGCTCCCCCCAAGATGCTAAAAAGATTTCCTAGCTTAAACCTCCCACTGATAGCTTCAAGTTTAATGTAGATGCAACTGTGGGAGACGTTCACTCCACTATTGCTATTATTGCCAGAGATTGGAGAGGGACTGTGGTGTTGGCCTTATCTAAGAAAGTTTACACCACAATCCCTCTTCAAGCGGAGGCCGAGGCATTGGCGTGGGCTTTGACTATGGCGGCTGATCTGAATTTGAAGTGAGTCTATTTTGAAAGCGATTCTAAGGTATGTGTCGATAGTCTCTCTGGTGCTTCAGCCCCCCATTGGCGTATTGCTGGTTTAGTTTTTGATCTAATTTTGACCGTTGCCAGTCATCCTCATTGGTCCTTTGTTTGGACTAAGAGGGAGGCAAATTGTGCTACACATGTACTTGCTGGTTGGTCCCAGAGATGTTGGTTATGGGGATTATTTGGTGTAGATTCTGGGCCTTCTTGCTTTTTGTTAGCTTGTTCAAAGGATCTGAAATGAGATCCTTGCTGTTTTTCTTGTAGTTCTGTTTTCTTAATGATAATTTTCTGTTATAAAAAAAATAATAATAAAATAAAATAAAAATATATATATTTTTAGTATTTAGTGCAACTAAGGCTGTGTTTGGATCCTCTATTTTGGGAATGCATTCTAGAGAATGCATTCCTGCTATAATGTATTCTTGAGAATGCATTCTTTAAAATGCATTTTGCTAAAAATAGTGCGTCTGGTAAAATATTGAAATTATTTATAATAAGTGATTATGCTAAAAGGAATTATGTTTGGTTGGTATTTTAAAGAATGCATTCTTTCTATTAAATAATATATTATTAGTATACATTATGTAATTAACATTTTTTTTTTAAATATCTCAATACAAGGCTAAAAATACATTTATTACCAATACAAAATTAACAATGTAATAAAGAAATAAAGTATTACGTTGTGATTTAAATTAATGTCTACTAATAAAAAAAAAATAGATAATGATTTGTGCACATCTCCTTGCACATATTTTTATAAAATTTGAGCAATGTAATAAAAAAATATAGAGAAATACGTATTGTCTGTGTAATAGAGATATACACAAACCATTTATGATAAAAAAAATAAAATAAAATAAAAAGGGAGAAAAAGTAGGGAACACAACAAAAAAAGAGAAAAAGTAGGGAATAAAAGAAAGGAAGAGAAAAATTAAGCAAGGGAAAAAAGAGTCATTCAAGTAATAAACTGTTATAAGTGGATCCCATTTACTTTAGCAAAAATTAAAAGTAGAAGTTAGAATCAGAATCTAAAAAATTTTGGATTCTGACTTCTGCTCTAGAAATGAGAATTTGCAAAATGTATTATGCCTAAAATGCATTTTGTATTTTCCAAAATCCCAACCAAACACCTTAAATTTTTTACAGAATACATTTTATACATAAAAATTCATAAAACCACTTTTAAGTAAGGGATCCAAATACAAGCTAAATATCTTGATCAACTTTTCTCTGAATTCCGCGTAAAATGACAAAGTAACAGACATCACTGTTTTGTTGCATTGTCAACTCACGATCTCGACTTGGTGGCTTAAAAAATGCCAAGTAGAATTATGATATTTTTTAAAGTGAAAAAAGTGGGGTTTAAGTTGAGAAAAGATATATAATGATGAAAAAATGCCAAGTAGAATTATGATATTTTTTAAAGTGAAAAAAGTGGGGTTTAAGTTGAGAAAAGATCTATAATGATGAATGGTAATTTTTTTCGGTTGCTAAGAATGATGAATAGTACTTGATTTTTACAAATCAAGAATCTTGTGTCTTAGCCCTAGTCTTTCACTTATTTTACAATACTTTTGATTTGAATAATTTACTTCTAATTTGAGAGAATTGCTACAACGACTCCTTATCATCTAAATTGGATGGAAAATAACACACGTGCAAATTATGTGACTTGTGAGCACAACTTTTCTATCAAAGTCACCACCAATTTAGATGGTGGGGGACATTATAACAATTCTCTTAAATTATGGGATTAATTGAGCACTTTTGAAGTTTGGAAAACATTGTAAATCATTTGAAATATGACAATGAAAATTTATAATTTGCCCTAAATATTACCCATAGCTTTTCTGTATAAGGAGCCCCTCCACGGCCCCAATTATGCGGACCAGTTTCAAACTGGCTCTCTTGTGTGATTTAAATGGGGGGCAAAGCATTAACACTTAAGTTTTTTTTTATTTTTTTAATAGCAATATCACTTTAAGTTAATGAATGAGAATTCAAGTCAAGCTTATAATATAAAAATGCTAAATAATGATAGGAGGTTAATATGCTTTCGTCAATTCTTATTTCTTGTCAAGTGTCTTGTATTGTAACTCAGTAGTATTTTTTTTTGTTTTTCCAACGAAGACATTCAGGATTCAAATAGTCCTTCCCCAACTATCGAACTTAAAAAAAAAAAAACACTCTTATTTCTTCTACCAATAGGCAATAGAGGTGTACTCAAGGAGGATTGGATACTCGAGTCCATCGAGAAATCAGTTGACTTTCCCTTGACAATACTGTGGAGCCATGGTTTTTTTTTTTAGGTAAGTGATCATTTATTTACCCGTGCTTAGGCCTAATTATGCTTCTTTTATAAGGTTACATCAAGAAATAAAAGAAGACGAAGAATACTTCAAATTTGAAGCAACGTGGAGACAAGGTAGTGGTGTTTGATATTGTGCAAAGAATGTTACAACAGAAACAAGAATAACTCCGGTTTGTCCCCTTTTAATTTAAGCTGTTGATACGAATTTGTTAATGTCAATTAAATTTGTGTTATTTGTAACCAAGTGACACATAAGTATTTTGTTAGTCATGTTAGTAATTTCCCAATAAATATGGCAATGAAACATATGATTCAAAACAATAAGAACTAAAATAAGACGTAAACAACAGCAACAACAACAAAATGTACAGACCAAAATGAAACCAAGTCGAAAAGTTGAGAACCAAAAACATATTTTAAGCAAAAATAAATAAATAAATAACAGTTAATTGGTCTGTTATATTTTATTAACAAAATGCCCCAACTGTTTTATTCAAATTTTTCTTCTTTTTCTTTTCATCATTGATAAAATCAAAATATCCGCCATACTTGTTACTTAGGCCATAACGATTGGTATGGGAAAAATACGATTTCTGTTAGAATAATGTTTAAATGACTAAACTCACAATTTTTTAACAATTTAAGATTTTGGGAAAATTGATAATTTATCATAGTATCAAAGCATATGATCTCAAGTTCAAACTTAGACTCTACTCTATCTCTCATTTAACAAGTTAAAAATCTCTCATGTTAGGTCATATTCAGTAAGGGGAAGTCTCACGAGTTACCTAATTGCTATAGGAACTAGTCGCAAACCCGTGCTATACACAGGAGAACTACTGAAAATTAAATCTAAAAAAAGTTACGTTATTTTTAATTTTCTGGTGAATGTTCTTTTTTGAGACATTGATTCAATCATCATAACTTACGGACAACTGGTTATTCAGAAGCATTCACCCTTGATGGGGTAAGCAGTTTATGCTCATGCCCAACAGCATAGTCTAGCAAAAATATTTTTCATAAATACGTGAAATACTTATAAATAGAAGATGAAATTAATAATATAGTAAATGTAGTAGATATTGCAAAAGTAAAAGAGCATAATGAATAGATGCTTAGTATTGTTTAAAGTTCGGTATAACATGGTTTTTCATAGTTCAAACTCCCAATAATTGTCTTTTCTAACAAAGACATCCAGATGCAAATCCCCATTTCCTATCAAAATCTATTAAAAAAGAAAAAAAAACTCTCAATAAATCCAATTAAATCTTGAAAACCCAATTTCATACTAAATACCAGTGCTATGTGGACCACGTCTGCCATGTTCCAGAATCCACCTTGGCCAAACGTCATCTCTTTAAAGGATGATCAAATAAATAGTGCTAGAAAGCTCTTCATGAAAGCACCACCAAAAGATAGCACCACATACATATCTATCACAGCTTCTTTGAAGGACTAGAAGGTGGGATTGGTCTTGCTTTTGGCAAGAACCCCAAAAAATTATGAGGTGAATTCTGAGACGTGGGATTCATGTTGAAAACTTGGCTATGACTTGTACCATGGGTCGATACATGACGAAGCGCTGACGTGGATGTGGGTGGGATAAGAATAGATTTGAACAAAAATCATATGCATATGAATAGATTTGCTTTAAAAGTTATTAGACCACTGTTTCTCTGCGTCTCAGGGTAAGACGACTGTCTCACCCTAGCCGCCAGTGGAATCCATTGTCCTTGTCTTTGTACAAGATTATCTGTCCCCTCCAGTAGTTCTATATTACAGGTAGGGCTTGGTCTGTCTTTGCTTTCCGGAGGGTCAACGTGGAAAGGAGGTGAGGTTTTTATTTTCTTCATAAGGAAGTAGAGTGGGGAGCGATGGAGGATATGCCGGGAATGTGGGAAAATTTTCATTTGAATGATAGAGAGGAGGTTCCTTTTGAGTTTGGTCCAGAGGAAGAGATAGAGAAATTTTACTTAGCGGCTAGGTTCATGACTAGTCGAGTACTCAACATCGAATCTGTGGTACGCACTTTCAAGCCGTTATGGCGAGCGGTACATGGATTCACGGCTCGAGATATGGGCAACAATATGCTGGGTTTTGTTTTTGAGGATGTGTCTGATTTGGAGAGAGTTCTACAATCGGAACCATGGTTGTATGACAAGCATTTAGTCTCATTTCAACGTGTAGAGGCTGATACCACTATTTCTGAAATGGATTGTCAATGGGCCTCATTCTGGGTGCAAATTCATAATCTGCCAGTGAGACGTATGAATCATGAGACTGCATCGGCATTGGGTGGTACGTTGGGGGTGGTTGAGAAGGTGGTGGAAAGTGAGGAGGAAAGGGGTCGTGAGGGATGTATGAGAGTCCGTGTTAAGGTGGACATCTCAAAGCCCCTATGTCGTGGTAGGAAAGCTCGGTTACTGGCGGGGAAAGAGACATGGATTGCCTTCAAATACGAACGACTTCCAAACTTCTGCTACTGGTGTGGCTTACTCACACATGGTGATAGAGAATGTGAGAAATGGCTACGAAGTAAAGGCTCCCTGCGAAGGGAGGATCAACAGTACGGAGCTTGGCTCCGAGCTTCGGTGGAAAGACCAATTCGGCGTGTGGAGGTCAAAGTGATAGGGCGGTCGGAGGTCCATCGATGGGGGAAATCATACCAAAGCAGTGAGCAGCACGGTGACCAAAACTCCATTCACGGTGGCAGCGGGAGCTCCAAGGCGGCGAAGCCATTTATGGATTTTACGCAACTCAAGGAAAATCTCCCTAATCCCGATACAGCTGTGAATGAAGACCAATCTTTGCCCACGAAATCCGCAGCTCCCATACCGTGCTCTGACCCAATTACAGCTGTTGATGAGGAGCAATCTCTGCCCAAAAGTTCCGCAACTCCCATACCAACTTCTGACCCAAGTCCAGCTGCAAATCACGTGGAAAGTTCCTTGCACTCTTGTGCAAAATCTCTACCTGATTCTTCGCTGCAACATGACGTGAGCAAGAGAGTAGATAAGACAAACCACAATGACATCCTCCAAGACATATCGGGTTCCATAGTGCAAGGCAAAGCAAGTCAACCACGCAAGAAGAAAAATATGAGTGGGCCCAAAAGTACACCAATTGGCAAGGAAAATATATTACATAACACGTGTGGCTCTCAAAATACCCCAAATGGTAAGGATAATATTACTACTAACACGTGTGATTTTAATGGCTTGCATGAGGTGACAATTCAAGCAGAGGCTCGGGGCTCTTGGAAACGTGTATTTCGGGAGAAGGTTTTATCTCAAGAGACAATTGAGGGCTCTCAATTATCTGGGGTTACTCAAATTAAAAAATTATCAGGGGTAAAAAGGAATGAAGCTTCATCTGATGGAGATTCAAATCACTCGGCCTGGCAGAAGAAGTTGCGAGGAAATGAAGGGATTAAAACTACAACGTTGGTTGGGGATGAGGCGGAGGCTGTGGTACAGCCCCGCCGTACCCAATGAATCTATTAAGTTGAAACTGCCGGGGGCTTGGGAACCTCCAGGCAGTTCTGGTACTTCACAATCTAGTGAACTCTGAAGGACCCATGGTTTTGTTTTTAATGGAAACGAAACTAGACGTTCGTGGTATGGAATTAATTCGAGTCAAACTGGGTTTCAAATCATGCTTTTCAGTTCCTAGCTTGGGAAGAAGTGGGGGGTTGGCTCTTTTGTGGAATGATCCTGCTCAAGTTACAATCCAGAATTTCTCACAGAATCATATTGATTCTCATGTTCAGTTGGTGGATGGTGCTAGATGGAGGTTCACAGGATTCTATGGCCATCCTGAGGGTCATAGGAAATGGGAATCTTGGGTTCTTATGGATAAGCTTCACAGCCTTGATAATATCCCATGGTTGTGCATGGGGGACTTTAACGAAATTTTGTCTTTATCGGAACGGTCTGGGGAGTTTTTGGGGTCCACGAGACGAATGCAAGATTTCTATGCTGTGGTTAATAGGTGTGGATTGATTGACTTAGGATTCAGAGGAATCCCTTTCACTTGGGAGAATAGGAGAGACGGTGAAGATCTAATTCAGAAGAGATTGGACCGCGCATTGGCAAATGCTACATGGTTAGACTGTTTTAACCTTTGTTCGGTATCTCATATGGTTTGTTCATATTCAGACCATGTACCCCTTCTCCTCCATATGGATACCAGTACCAGACATTGTCAACCAAAAAGGAGACCTCGTAAATTTGAAGAGAAATGGTCTCTTCACCCCGAATGTGAAACCATTATTCAGGATGTGTGGTCTAGTACGGAAGCAAATGGAAGCCCAATGTTTATCCTTTGTGAAAAAATCAAACACTGCCGAGAAGCTCTATATAGGTGGTACAAGGAAGTTTCAGGCGAATTCCAAAATAAGATAAAGGTACATACAACTTCCCTTACTTCTCTCATCAGTTCTAATATTGCAGGACAAAATAATTCCGCCATAGCTTCTCTTAAAGCTGAAATTAATCAACTGTTGTTGAGTGAGGAATTGCACTGGCGTCAACGGTCTCGGATGACTTGGTTAGCTGCAGGAGACAGTAATACTAAGTTTTTTCACAGCCAAGCACAACAAAGACGCAGAACAAATCGTCTTTCGGGGCTTTGGAATTCGGATAACGTGTGGTGTACTGATGAAAATCAAATTAAGGATATTGCAGTTTCCTATTTTGATGATATTTTCCACACATCAACTCCTGTGAATTTGGAGGATACCCTCTTTGTTGTAAATAGCAGAGTCACTCCGTAAGCTAATCAGCGACTCCTCCAACCTTTCACAGCTGAGGAAGTCCGAATGACTTTGTTCCAAATGCACCCCTCAAAGGCTCCGGGACCTGATGGTATGTCCAGTTTCTTTTTTCAAAAGTATTGGAATATTGTTGGTGCTAATGTCTCTGCAGCAGTTCTTTCAGTCCTCAATTCTGGGAAGATGCTACGTAAAATAAATCTTACCCATATCTCTCTAATCCCCAAGAAGAAAAATCCTGAAAGAATGAGTGAGTACAGACCCATCAGCTTGTGTAATGTGGTTTACAAGATTATATCGAAGGTTTTGGCCAACAGATTAAAAGTGGTGCTCCCTTGTATCATTTCGGACTCCCAGAGTGCCTTTGTTCCTGGGAGATTAATTACGGACAATGTCTCCGTAGCTTTTGAATTTATTCATAAGATGAAGGCGAAGCGAAAAGGAAAAAAGGCAGAGATGGCGATCAAGCTGGATATGAGCAAGGCTTATGATAGAGTTGAATGGGCTTTTGTTGAGGGTATTATGAGAAAGTTGGGTTTTGCAGAAAGATGGATTTCTCTCTTAATGGAATGTATCTGTACAGTCCAATATTCGGTCCTCATTGATGGAGTCCCAAAAGGATACATTAACCCGACTCGAGGCATTCGTCAAGGAGATCCGCTGTCCCCCTATGTTTTTCTCCTTTGTGCTGAAGGCCTCTCTGCTCTCTTCCAGCAATCTAGTGCCATGGGTCACCTCAAAGGATCCCAATTGTGCCGTGGTGGTCCTTGGGTATCGCATTTATTTTTTGCTGATGATAGCTTACTATTTGGGCAAGCTAATATCTCTGAATGCAGGAAAATTATGGAGATTTTGAATCTCTATGAAGGCAGCTCTGGCCAAAAAATTAATAGGGAGAAGACAGCCATTTATTTCAGTTCCAACACTTCTCAAGTCACCCGTCATTTAATCCTAGAGTTTTGGGGCTCCCAGGGAGCGAAGTAATTTTGATAAATATCTAGGTCTCCCTGCTTATGATTGGTAGATCAAAGAAATCCATATTTAATGGTCTCAAGGAGCGGATTGTTCATCGTCTTCAGGGGTGGAAGGAGAGATTCTTATCAAAAGCAGGGCGGGAGGTCCTAATCAAAGCTTGTCGCCCAAGCTATCCCTACATATGCTATGAATTGTTTTCCGCCTCCCAAAAGCATGGTGTGAAGAAGTGAATAGTCTCATTGCTCGTTACTGGTGGGGGCAGAAAAAAGATTAGCGTAAACTGCATTGGATCAAATGGGATAAGTTGTGTACGGCAAAAGCTGAGGGTGGTTTGGGTTTTAGAAATTTGTATTCCTTCAATACTGCTCTTCTTGCAAAACAGTGTTGGCGGCTCATACATAACCCTCAGTCTTTGTTTTACAGAGTTTTTAAGGCTCGCTATTTTTCCTGCGTGTTCTTTCACTGAGGCTCAATTGGGTTCAAATCCGTCATTTCTATGGCGAAGCATTCTATCAGGCAAGGAAGTTCTCATTAAAGGTTTAAGATGGCATCATGAGGAGGGGCAGCTATCTCGGCCTCTTTTGGAGTGAAACAAAGTCGGGGATTTTCTTCAGTGAAATCTGCATATGAGTTGCTTGGAGAGAGAACGCAGCAGATCAGCTACAGGGGAGTGTTCTTATTCAGTACATCTTAGATGGTTATGGAGGAAAACTTGGAAGCTTGGCTATTCCAGGGAAAATCAAACATTTTCTTTGGAGAGCATATCACGAGACTCTTCCTACAAACCATCAACTTCATAGACGAAAGATTCGTAGTAGCTCACTCTGCTCTGTCTGTGATCAGAAAGAAGAAACTACTTTCCACGCTCTTTGGCAGTGTCCCCTAGCTAGAAATATGTGGGCTTTGATCCATTGCCGGATGCAAAAGCTCTCGAATCAGGATGGGGAGTTCTCTAGCTTTTATGCAATGGATTCTCAAAGAATTTCCCAAGGAAGAGGTGGAAGATTGGGCTGCCATCATTGCTTGGTCTATATGGAATGCTCGTAATCGATTTGTTCATGAAGACTGTCAAGTACCTCCTCAAACCATTAGAGCAAATGCTTTGGCTATTCGTTCTGAGTTCAACCAGGCACGGCTCTCCTTCCAGCATTAATGCGTAGGATTTTTTGCCTTTTCCGTGTCTTGGTTAGCTGGTTTTTAAGCATTGCTGGTTCTTTTGTGTTATTTGGTTAAATCTATGTGTTGGTTCACATGTTATCTGCTAGTGATGACGGTCTAAACCGTTCCTAGTTGATGCGAGGCTTCTATTGTTGGAGGTCCTCTTTTACACTTGTAAGTTTTTTCTGGTTTTATTAATAAAAGCATCTCTATCTTCAAATCAAAAAAAAAGAAAAAAGAATAGATTTGCTTTGTAGGCGGTAGAGGCACTGTTCGACCATTAGAAGCACAAGGATTGAGGTAAGTTAAAGTCAGAGAGAAACAATACATAGAGTTTCGGGAGAGAGAGAGAGAGATAGGAGCACCGAGTATTAGCGGGTAGAAAATAAAAAGAAAAAATAATTTAAAAAATAATAATAATATGTAAAATTGTGAGGATTTAAAAATTGACGTGTCAAAGTTTTAAAAAGTCAACAAAAAGTCAAAAAAAAACTTCGGTTTTACATTATAATATAGATTAAGAAATGTTGATTTGAATTTGAGGATTTGAAGAACAATGGTTAATATAAATTTAACAACACCTAATGATCTAAGGTTTAGAGATTTTACTCAAATTAAAATTAAAATAATTATGATATTATAGATTTGAAAATTGAAATGACTATCATTTCAAATCAACATAGTAATAAAACTCAAATCATTTCGTATATTTCAATAGATTTTTTTTCATAATCAAATTCAATTCGTTCTATTTAAATTCCTTTTATCCAAAATGAAGAACAAAACATTTTAAATGTATATGAGAATGATTTTGTCTTCTTCGAAGGGAGATATACTGGCTCTTAGATTTCTGGCTCCATCAACCATACAGGATGAGTTGTATGACATGTATTCCTACATGTATGGTTGTCGAAAAATGGTGGAACCGTAGGTTCAGCCTGGGCCCATATGCCTTGAATAGTTTGATTGGCACGTGATCGGCAAGCAAAAAGGATCACATAAATATTTGGTCTTACATTTTGACCCAACTTTCAATTTCATACCCAACTTTCAATTTCTTCTCTATAGGAAAGATATGCAGCAAGGAAAGATAAGCCCCTAAAATTCCTTAACCGACTCCATGTTTCTCAATTATCATTTTCATGAATAAAATCGAATTGATATGCACCAACATATACTCGAATGAGATGAATTAGTGAGATACTTTACAGATCCAGATCATTGAAATAAATTACCAATTATGAAGGAGGGTACCTTTCAAATTCTATGGAGAGAAAAAACACACACTTTTTGATAAAATAATAGGGTTGCCTCTAATTGTAAGTTATATGAGTTTGGTTTGCGGTCATTGTTCCCGAATATTAGACACGGTACAAATATGGCACGTGTATGAAAATAATCACAAATCAATCTCGTATTCCATCCAGTGCACTAGAACACTAAAATCTTGTTTAAGATTTATATATGAAAGAAACTCAATTGCACTCCAATCAATCTCACTCCTCTACACCCTTGATAGAAAAAAAATTCATAAATAAGATAATTAATTAGTTGAGTTACTGAGAGATAATAGTTGAGAATAATTGTAGCTTTGAAATGTTACAAAACTATTGGAATGCCACATGTTTTATAATAATAAAATCAAACGAACTCATTTTTATCAAATTGTTTAAGGTTACATGTGAGCATATGTAACCTTTTTGTGAGCATGTGAGCATATGTAACCTAACGAGAAATGAACAAGCTAACTTTCAAGTTTCAACTAGCCAACCTGATAGTGATAGGTTCTTTTGTTGGTCGTTTGAACTTTGAACGTGTGAGGACTGAGGCCTCATGAGTCATGACTTTTGTTTTTTTTTTATTAAATCATGAGTCATGAGTCATGAATCACGAGTCATGACTGCATTCATAAATCCATGCTCATCCCAGTTTCCTACGAAGTCCAAGCGAATGTTGTGCTCCATGTTTCAAATTTTGTATTGCAATTAAAAGAGAAAAGAGTACATCGCATCTTTGGGATCAACCATTTCTTTTAAACGGAATTAATATACGTTGGGAATATATTACGTGATTTTGTAAAATAAACAACAACAAAAAATATATCACAGTTAATAAATAATAAAAACTCACCTACAATGCAGAATGAATTGATCAAATCTAATGTTTGACGCTATCTCAAGACAGATTTCGCCTCACTCTATTATCTTAGTGGTGCTTTGAGACTCATGACGTATGTCTCCCAAGATAAAATGATCTCCGCACGCAGAAGAAGCACAAACAATCTTCATGCACAACGGATGTAATTAGTGTCTTTTTTTCTTTCTCTTAACTTATGCAAATGAGATTTTCAAAATCGTAGGAAATAGCTACCTCAAAAACCAACCAACACAAATGAATGAGGGGCAACATATTTATAGATAGAATCACATATGTTCAGAGAATGTGCAAAATGAACAGTCACAACTATTCTGAAAAGATACAACACTTTGATCAAATTTGTCAAACACCATATTTTTCAATAAAACTCACAAGATTGGCCTAATTTAGCTAATCTTCATCAATCTGGGGCAATTGGCCTTGTTTAGTGCCTTCGGTTGTGTTTCCGACTCAAATTACAGTTTTCATGCCCTGATCCAAGAAATGTTTTTGGTAAACAATGCATAGTAGCAATACTGTAATAGTAAACTAGTGTTCAGGCTGGACTAGGGACTCTCAAAGATGGTTTGTTAGTGACAGTTGATCTAAAAAGCCCAAACCTTGAAATTGAGATGGCTGCACCCAATAAGTAAATTTTATTGCTTTGATCATGCCTCCAATGCATGTGCTGAAGATGTTGAAGTTTTGATTATTCATATGCTACTTATTCTCGCTTTATTACTTTTTTTTTTTTTTTTTTGTAATTAACTTATCTCATTAAATGAAAGGAGCAGCAATATCTTTTAATCACGTATCCGAAACAGAGGGCGGAAGAGAATCAGAATTACAACAGAAGAAGAGGGAATGATGAGAAACAAATTTGGCTAAAGCATGAGCCACCAAATTAGCCTCTCTATACACCCAACAAAAAGAGCAAATATCAAAATCTAATTAAACTTCCTTTTTAACCAAATAAAATAAAATAAAATACTGCAGTACTTCTATACTGTAATTATATTTAAAAATAAACTCTATTATTTGTACACTTTAAATGTATTCTCTCTCTACCTTTCTAATCTTCTGTGCAGTCTGAATGAAACAAGGTAGTCTTCCGTAAGGGGCGCGCATCATTCCTTGGAAGTACTGTCTAGCCATTTATACGAATTGTTTAAGTATTAAATAAGCTATCATCTAACTCAATTCTTGGCTTTTTTATTCAAGGAAAAAAAAAAAAAAAAAAAAAAAAAAACCTCAATTCTTGGTGGTGTGAGATACTGCCCACGAAGGGAGGGATGTTTGTGGATTTTGCCTTTGCTAAGTTATTTATAATAATGAGAAATAGATGAAGAGGCCTTTTTAAAACAATTTTAGGACATATGTAGCTTTTAAAAGAATAAAATAAATACAACCCTCTTAATTACAATGGCATCTAGCAGCTGCAAAAAGTTCCAAAATAATTTTTGGAATTGGTTTACGAGAAAAATAATAGAAGAGTATTCCATAAAATTGATATGTGACTGTTTGTCATCAAATTTTATGTTTAACCTATTAAGTTATTTGCTTATGTATATCTTTTTAAAGTCTCAATTTTTATAGGTATAACCGTATAACTATATCTTAACCAATTTTCAACAAAAAGCCAAACAAATTGATGTCAAATAGACACTTCACACTTTTTTAATGTATAATATATGTATATTCAAATAAAACTAAAATATTATACCAATCTTAAATTGTTGAAAAATGAAATTTATAAGACTAAATTATACTTTTGTCCCTTTATGTTTGACGTGTTTTCATTTTGGTCCCTCATGTTTGAACATTTTCATTTTAATCTTTTAAGTTTGATTTCATTTATAATTTCCTCCTCTTGCCCGTCTCTATAATTGACATGGCCGTTAAGTGTCAAATAAGTTCAAAACGGTGAAGCTTTTCTATTCAAAATTTGGTGGGGGCAACATCAGTGAAGTAAAAACAAGGAGTGTACGTGGTTGAAAAAAAGATAGAGAAAATAAAGAAAAGAATTAAGGGGAAGAAAGGAATTTTGGATTTTGCAAACTTTTAAAAAAAATGATATATTTTGATTAAACCAACTATCATACATTATAAGGTTTTTTGGGTTAGGTAATTATGGAACATCACTTACAGAAGTGAATGGAAGTACTATATTGAGAATGATGACACTGTCATGGATAAAAATGAAAAAGTTTTAAAGATAAGGAACCAAAATATAAATACACCCAAACATAAAAGTATTAGAAACGTTATTATAAATGAATAAATAAAGAAAAACGTGTTAATAAAAATTATCACAATGGTAGGGAAAGTTTCAGTAGAATCAGAAGGGAGCCCCACAATAGATCAAGAAAGAAAGAAAGAAAGAAGGGGCTCCCACAATTAAAATAAAAACAATCCAGCCTATATAGTCAAAACTCAAAAGCATATGTAGCTTTATTTATTTATTTGTTTATAATTTTTCCCTTACACAAAACCCAAAGGTTTGTTATACCTTAACAATTATTATCCCCATCTCTGACCTCTAGCTATCAACTATCAAGAAACTGAAAATGAGACTTTCGGATAGAGTCAATATTGATGTTAAAATTAATATAAAAACAATGTAAGACTTCTGGATGTTTATGCAACGTTAAATACCCAAATTTGAGGGCCAGGCTTATTCAGTCCTCACTCCATTTGTTGCTTTGAGAAGTATGGCAACAAAAGCAACTAAACATCAACTTCTAAGAACTTTTCTATTGGTTTTGTTAATAGTAGTCGTCTCAGGCTCAAACTCAACCATTGTCACTACTCTACCGGGTTATTCTGGTGATCTTCCTTTCACACTTGAAACCGGGTGAGTTATTTTTATATTTTGTCTTGAAATTTAGTACATTACATTATTTTCTTCAAATAAATTTGTTATCTAAACAATGTTAATAATTTGACTGAAGTTGTTTAAGTAATTGTTTAATTTGAAAAATACCAATTGTTTGATTGGATGTATTGGTACATGTAGATACATTGGTGTAGGCGATAACGAGACCTCGCAGCTATTTTACTACTTCGTTGAGTCCCAAAGAAGCCCTACGCAAGACCCTCTAGTGTTATGGATCACAGGAGGCCCCGGTTGCTCTAGTCTTGCTGGTTTTTTCTTTGAAAGTGGTATGCTACTCTCTTAGTCCTACTTATCTTTTTTATTCATTTTGGAGAAAATGGGTATGAAATATTTATTAAGACAATTGTTTGTGCATATCCTTAATTCACATTTCTAATGCACACTCACATGTGAATGTCCAAAAATTGTAATATTCTACTGAATTGTGGATAACAATGTCGAGGTGTTAAACTTATTTGCTTTTCACCTTCTTTTGTCAAGCCCAGTAGCCCATTGACACTAGCCCCCACCAAAATGGATTACATTTGAGTTGATCTAGGAATTGGCTTTGGGCTTGTCTTGTAATATTAAGGCCTCATCCACATCACATGCATTATTTCAGGAACCACAATAAGTAATAGGGTTTTTTTTAATGAAACAGTAATCTTTTCTTAAAACCCTATAAATCTCAAGTAATGAATTTGAGAATCTCAAGTAATGAATTCAGAGCTGACAAATTTTTATTTCCAAGTATTTATAGAGGATTTAAGATTTCAATTAAACCCTAGTAGATATATACAGAAACAAAACTACATTCAGCTTTAAGAGACATGAGCTCTCTCAAAATTTACAAAAATTAAAATTTTACCCTTATTTTTACTTAAAATTTTAACAAAAGTATATAGATGGTCCCCAAAACTCTTCATATTTATTATATGACCTCCAAACTAATTAGTTCTGCCCCTAGTACATGTGATTGACAAATGATATTTCCTTTATGAAGAACAGCCTTCTAAATTCTAATGTATATCTCACTATTATATAGGTCCTCTAACATTCACACTTGGAGATTACAATGGGAGCCTACCAACACTTCAGGAAAACCCATTTGCATGGACGCAGGTATGAATTTAATTGCGCTAATTTAGTAATTTGATCTATATGCACGTTTTATGTCAACTCTATTGTAACAAAATCTTAATCCATCTTATTGAAATGTGATGATGATTTTTCAGAACCTCAACATAATATATATGGATGGTCCAGTTGGTACTGGATTCTCTTATTCAGAAACCTTAGATGGCTATATTATGGATGATTACAAATTTGTAGCACAAGCCTATGAATTTCTACAAAAGGTGTGTGAGAAAGTGGATAATAATAGTATAATATTCTTGGTTAAGAATTGTGTCTGTTTTTTCAAGTTATATCCATTGGTTGAGGCGTTTAAAACTTTAAATTTGTCTAATTTAATTCCAAACTTTATGCAGTGGTTGACTGAGCACCCTCAGTACCAGGAAAATCAACTCTATGTTGGTGGTGACTCGTATTCTGGCATACCTATTCCGATGATAGTGCAACAGATAGTGATAGGTAATATTTGTAGATGAGGACCAAAACTTAACTAAAACTCTTCTTCTTATTAACCTTTATGTTGTTCTTTTTCTTTCATAAAGACCCATAACTTGGCTTTTTCTTACCTAATAATTGGTTGTATGATGGAACAAGTTTATATTTATAAAGTTTACCCCTTTTCATAATATATATATATATATATAACATTTTTTTAGGACAAAATTTAGGTGGAAGTTGCACCTTATCTAGTTATCTCTAATTCTCTATTAAGTTCAACCATATGACCGCATTAGCAAATGCAGTTAAAATGGTGTTCTCTTTCTCTAATGAAAATAAATTCAACCATATGACTTATTGGTCATGTAACCACGTGATTAAAATTAATTGGAGAATCTAAAAGTACAACACCGAAAAAATTGTACTTAAGTTTTGCACATTTTTAATAGGGGCTTTTTTTTTCTTTTTTTTAGCTTAAAGTTTAACTAGGATTCTTTCCATTTAAAACGAATTTATTTAATGGTTTAGATTAAAGATCATAAATATAAAACTATATTTAGTGTCACTTCATATATTTAAATGATGTGACAACATGTATAGGATACAATATACAAAATCAGCGTAACTTCACACGCACCTTATCACATGAACAAAACAAAGTAGCATAACCAAAAGTTATGTAATTCGTTTGATATTAATTATTCGAATTAGGATTCAAATCCTCCCTAGCTCCTTAACTATTGCATTAATAATTTGATTTCATTACGGTGTTGCAGGTATTGAAGCTGGAGACGTGCCACTGATTAATCTCAGAGTATGTGGATCCAACTATATTTTTTCAATAAAATAGAAAATGACTCTCATATCATTTGTTTTCTCAAAAATATTTGAATCATTATGTTCTGAATTTCAAAGTTTGGTTGATTAAATCATGTTAACTTGTCATCAGGGGTATATTCTTGGGAACCCAGTGACAGATTCATATACAGACATGAATGCAAGAGTCCCTTATGCTCATCGTCTAACTCTCATATCAGATCAACTCTTTAAGGTACTTTGATTTTTAACCTGCTTCAAAAATAAAATAAAATCTGTATGAGTTATTTGTATGTGAATGGGGGAATTTGACCACCTTCTTTCCATTGTCCATACAAATAATTGTGAAAATAGTTATATTTAAGAAATATAAACATATTTGAGTTATATATATATATATATACACACACACGATGTGTTTGCGTTTGTGAGCACGTAGGTGTGTGTAGTGTATTGAAACAAAACATGACAATCTTTTGGGATGGAAATGTTGAAGATGTCTAAAATTCGTATATACGTGTCTATAGACTCTATACGTATGGAGATACATGTGTGTGAGAATGCATATTGCATGTGTTTGTGAAAGCATTCCCAGCCAGATTTTCATCCGTTCTCTATTTTACATCTTCAAAAAGCTACTTTTTTAGTTTAGTTACCCACTTTTACAAAATACCCCACATCCCATTATCTATTTTACAATGCATCATATTAAAATATTATAAAATAATTCTTTTTTTATATATTTTTTTTCAACACTCCAAATTCACTAGCATCAACACACCCACACCGGCAACAACAGACCACCCACTGCCACCACCAAAACACCACAAACCCCCCACCCCAAACCCATTCTTCCACCCCCATAACCCAAACCCAAACCCAAAGCTACCCCCACCGCCACTGCCACTGCCGTCACCAAAACTACAAAGCCGCAACACAAACCCATCCACGAACCCAGAACAACTCATCCACAAAACACCGCCATCGCCACCCAAAACCCAAATCGGCAACCCACCACAAACCCAGAACAACTCATCCACAAATCGACAACCCACCACAAACACCGCCATCGCCACCCCCATATCCCAAACCCAAAACCCAAATCTGCAACCCACCACAAACCCAAAACAACCCACCACAAATCGACAACCCACACCCCACGGCCCCCGAAACCTATGGCCACCGAACAACCACCAACCCACAACCACCTCCACAAATTGGGTTGCCGTCGATCAGAGAGAGAAAGTAGAGCAGAGAGAAACGGAAAGAAAAAAGAAGAAGAAAAAAAAGAGAGGAGAGAGGAGAGAGAAGACCGAATAAAACAGAATAAAAAAATTTATACAAGTTGCTTCAGTAACATGTATTTTTATATATTACTGTAACAATGTGTAAATGCGGGAGTTAAAACCCATGGCCGGTTGGGAGTGAGTTTTTGTGATTTTTTAGCTACAGTAACGTCTAATTTAACAAAAAATGCATTTTAAGAGCCCGGTTGAGAATGCTCTGATAGAGGGAAAGACTCATAAGATTAATGGTTTAGAAATAGAAAATGAATGAACCTTGTACACTATTTGTTTGCCATTATATTAAAATAAAGGTTATACTTAAATCAGTTTATGGAATGAGTTGTCACATAAGCATCTCTCTTTCTCTCAAATCAATAAAGGTATATTTTCTTAATAAAACTTGGATATTTTATTTTGCGCATGAATTGTGTTTCTAGACAGATGTATTTTTAAGAAAGTCCTTTCCAATCAAGTTGCCAAAAGTTTTATTTTTTTATAAAAAAGTTGCCGAAAGTTAGTACTACTATAATATATATGATTAATGTTTCTAGATTTTCTAGTGAAAGAAATATTAACAAGAAACTTTTCAAGTTTAGGCTACTGAATATTTTATCAAAATAAGAACAGAAAACAAATGGCTTTATACTCCCCAGTCCCCACCCCACTTTCTTTGTTCCCAAAGCCACTATGGCACTATCAAGATTCAAGAGTAACGTATATGTTAAAAAGTAGCAAACTTTTGAATTTATGCTTTTGTATTCACTACTTTTTGCCTCATTAAGCCCATAATTTTCGCAAAATGAGTGGTTATCCAGTCAGACTGAAAGCAAAGAATAATATCTTTTGTTTGTACTGCCGATTAAATTGTTGCTTTATGGTTCTTCAAACATAATATAATGCAAAATATTTATTTCATAAGCAAAACGCACATGTTATACATTAAGTAAGTTGTTGGCATTTTGTCACTTGAGATTTCGGCTCATGATAATTCCCTCCCCAAAAAAAAAGAGTGTTTATCTATCTTCAAAATATGTAGTTTAGATTAATTTCTACATCAAAAAAAAAAAAATAGTTGTTGGCATTTTGTCATTATGGATAGTACTACATCACACAGATAAGCAAACTTATTAAGACAAGGCAGTATATATATCGTTAGATTTGTGAAATAAAGTCTGAACCATGAAATGGAGACTCTCCATTTTATTCCAAATGGAGAGGATCCTTATCCATCACACATAAGCAAACTTATTAAGTTATTAGCGTGTAATTTTCAATTGTTAGTGCTTCCTTAGTTTGTAATTATTTTTTTCTTACCACTAAAGAATCTCTTTTATTCATGTAATTTTCATTCTAAACTCTTTATCTTTCATGCTTTCCAGGCAGCCAACACAAGTTGCAACGGCAATTTTGTAAATATAAATTCTAGCAATTATGACTGCTCATCAGATGTGGATGCTATCAGTGCGGTTAGAGGCTCAAACCATTGTCCCTATTTACACTTATTACATCATAAAATTTCCATATGCACTGAGAATTTGTGATAATTTGAATTTGCAGCTGACAAATGACATAAATTTGGTACACATTTTGGAACCATATTGTAGTAATGCAATCCCAGAACCAAATGAAGACGTAGACTCAGTTCGAAGATATCTCTCAGAAAAGTCTAGTCCTTCACTTTGGTGTCGTGTAAACCCCTCTACTCTGTCTCTAAAACAAATTGTGTATCATTTCATTTGAAACAAGTATCTAACATATTGGTTCAATTGTTATCAGAGCTATAATCATATGCTTTGCTACATCTGGGCAAATAATCAAGGTGTCCAAGAAGCTCTTGGTGTTCGATCAGTATGTGCATCACTCTTATCATATATCCATTATAACTAGTCACAACATAGAATCACTATTAACATCTTTTGTGATGCTAATCAGGGGACAAAAACCTTTTGGCAATACTGTAATACCACCTTAGCTTACACCAAGATTGTCACTAATGTTGTTGGCTATCATCGAAATCTCACCAATGCTGACCTACGACTTCTAGTATACAGGTAAAATGCAAACAAATGTTTCAACAATAGTCAAAATTGAAAAAATCTTTTTAGTTATTGAGCACATCTAATTGGCTTTAAAACTTTAAAATGTTTTTGGCCCAAAACTTCTTTCATCCATCAAGTATAACCTGTTACTTCTGCTGTTGAAACTTGACTCATCTACAGCATGTGTACAAACAACAGTAGCACAAGCAAAGCTAAATTAGCAAAACTACTGAAAATCTATGTCAGCAATAGTACTGACTAATAATACTTACAATCTCTTAATTCCAACAGTGGTGATCATGACATGTCAATTCCACACATTGGCACACAACAATGGATAAGTTCTCTTGGTTTGACTACGGACGAGAGCTGGAGAGTATGGTCTATTGATGGTCAAACTGCAGGGTGGGTTGAAAGTTTGCTAATCTCTAACAATATTCTCTCTCCCTTGGTCCAATCTTTAGATATCAGGAGCCTCAAATATGTTCTCTTTCTCGTGGACTTGCAGGTACACGAAGAAGTTGATCGGTGACACATTCGGTTTGGTATTCGTGACAGTAAAGGCAAGAAAAGTCCTTCCCTAAATTCCTCTCTAAATAATGTTACAAGTAGAAATCTAAACAAAGTTTCATATATTCCTTTTCCTTGTACAGGGAGCAGGCCACTTTGCTGCAGAATACATGGTTAAGGAGTGTGCTGCCATGATAGATAGGTGGATGGCTTATTTCCCAATTTAAGTGTGACTAATTGAAATTTTGTTGGCAATCTGACATTGTGGAAGCACGTTTGCTCACAATGAAAATTTTTAGAACTTGAAAGTGAGTGCAGAATAAAGCAACTTTGAATAGTCTTTCTCTCAGTAGATCATAAATATGGAAAGCTTATCTCCTCCAAGATCAAATCAGCTTTAAGCAGTATGCTGTCTGGTTGAAATGAAAAAGAATTTTCTTTTGTGGGTGGGTGGCTGAAATGAACATGAATGTGATTCAACAAACTTGGGTTAGATTGGTAGTTGTGCTTGTATAATCTTTACAGCAAGCTATCCTTACAAATAATTTTCATTTTTGGTGGGTGTTGAAACGAACAAGAATGTTGTTCAAATAAGTTGGGTTAAATAGGTAGTTGTGCTCGTGTAACCTTTACAGCAAGCAATCCTTAACTTTTGTCCTAGAGAAATCCATATTTCGCAACACACAATCTAATGAATTAGGATGAACACTTCAATTCCCTAATTATATATAAATAACCATAACTTAGCAATTCAATTTTCTAGAACTGAAAGCATTTCAAAAAACACAGCAATAAAATAGCAAAATTCATCAAACGATCTTCAAACTCAAAAGCAAACAAGTAGAATTTATACCACTAATGATATCATAAAAACCATGGGACAAATAGCATAACTTGCAAGTGTCAAGTGTGCATAATTACAACAAAAAAAGAACATGAATTCCAACACCATGAAATACATAAAAAACGTCGTGTACCCATTGCACAAAGCTCTCACTTTTGTGGGATCTGGGAGAGGTGATTGATTCACAGCCTGATTCGCAAATTCGAACCTGCGACTTCTAGGACAGACATATACATATTATACAAAAAAATAATCAAACACAAGCTAAAGACTCAATATATTGATAAGCATCAAGCCATCCAAATTGCAATGAACTCTTACTCTCATTGCCAAATGGTTTTAACTCACAAACCTTCTTGAAACTCGTCCATAAGATTATACGATATAATCTTACCAGGTATATGCAACAAGAGCTTTGAATCCTCTTCATTCTCACTCCGAACAATAAAAACAATAACAAACGCATAATAACAAGAATCACAAGTGTCAATATAGTCCCGAACCATCTCCGGAAATGTCGCGACAATTCCATCAAGATCCACCTCGTACTTCACGAACCACTTAGAATAGTCACTCTCCATCTCAAAAACATTGAATTTGGTAGCACGAGGTCCATAGATTTCAACGAGATGTAAATGCCCACCGGACTCTCCGAAATATCTAAACCTCCTATTGCCCCGAGAAACCGGGAGGCTCGGCATTTTTCCGAGACACTCGTTGTGAATATCGAAATACAAAGCTGAACCCGTAGGAGAAAGCCAATGAAACGCACCGTTCCAAAACACGCCATTGTCGAAAACCATGTCGAAGGGAGCCACGAAGGGAGAGCCACAAGGGTTCCAAGCTCGAGTCTTGGAGGAATATATTTCGATCTGGTAATAGTAGAGTGATACATCACTGCTCCGAACACATATCACTTGGTAATATGGTGATTTGGAAGGCTCAAAAGCCAAGTTAACACCGAATATCGAGATGGGTCCGTTGGTAGTGATAGGAGGAAGCGTTGAGAAATGCTTGGTGGTGGGATTACAAACGTAATATGAAAAGTCTCGGTTTTGGATTTGACTACGGCACAAGAATAAGCCATTGCAAGACTGTAAAATCTTGATTTTTTCGTTGTGGTTGATGAAACTGAGAGATGTGAAGGGAGGGGTTGTGTGGTGATGGGTGTGATGGAGAGGGATGAACTGGAAGAGAGATGGGGTTCGGCGGAGGAAGATGGTGGAGAGAGAAGTGTGGTGGTGGTGTCGGTGACAGAAATGAGAGTCGGAGATTAGAGAGAGCCATTGTTTGGACACGCATTTGAAGCGGAGGAGTGGCTTGACTGGGACTCGGATGAGGATTTGTGCCACGAGATCCTCATTGCTTGCAATCGTTTCCGCTGAGTTGTTTGAAGAATTGGTGGTACTGCGACCGCGAGTGCTGAGCATTTTTTTGGTTTCCGAAATTTTGCTTTCCAAAGAATGTGCTGTGTGGCTATCTGTACGTTGTAAAATTATTCGGTCCATCAGATAAACCACGTTATTTATCCATCATTCTTGATAGACTGAATAATTTCTCATGTATATGCGTGCGAGAGAGAGTGAAGTGCGGGTCTGGCAGCCCATTGCCAATCAAAAAACATATTTTCAAATTCAAAAAACTTTCCACAAACGGTAATGGAAAAAATCACACTACAATTTACCCAAAAAAAAATTCATATTTTGACACTTGACCATCAACCATCAATTTCATCCCATGCATTTGCCAAAAAGCACATTTTGCCACTTATAGTTAACAAACGCACGGCATTTATATGATAAAAAAACAAAACATTTTATTAACTTATCTTGTATTGTACATTGATATGACATGTGTAGTTATCTTGTATTGTACATCTTTTTTTCTTTTCTTTTTTTTTTTCTTTTTTTGGCTAAAAACTTGTATTGTACATCGAAATCACATGTGTAGTCAAACTGTATTTGATTATATACTCTCTCTCTCTCTCTTTGCTAAAATAGAATCTATATTAATAAGAGAAGAAATGTAGATCACTCGTGAAAACCTCATAAAGGAGGGAGGAAGAGAATCCTTATTACAACATAATGCAATAAGTTGGTAAGATGCAAACTTAGTAAGGAGTGATCATTAAGTAGTTTAGGACTATAAATAAATGTGTAATCCCCTTCTTACATAAATGGTAGGTCTCATTAATTAAATTCATGATAGGATCCACCACTCTGTGATAAGGGGGATTACGCATTTATTTGCAGTTCATGAATACTGAATAATTTTTCTTTAACAAGAGCATGAGCTACCGAATTTACATCTTTGTTAAGTATTAACACAACCGAACAAACAAGAATTAAATGTTAAACTTAAAGTTTTTAAATCATTACAACAAGAGTTATCTTCCAAAAAAATTCTGAAGAGGCTCCATTTAAGGCATCAATGCAATTCTATTCTCTACAACTTTATCTGCTAGTTGGATGGATTGAGGGTTTACCTGGACTCCTGAGAAAACAACTTGATTTATAAAATTCCATATGCAGTCTATGGTTAGGGCCATTTGGATGGAAGCTTGAACCTTTGAAAATTGATCTGCTGCTTAAGGCAGTGGAGGGTTGATGATAAGGCTGATTAACTCTTCATGATTGCTAGCATTGAGTTTATCTGAAAGTATACCCCAACATTGGCTAAACCATATGACTTTAGCAACAGGGCAGTGGCAGAAAAGGTGTGTGATTGATTCTTGTTCTACTTGACATAAAGGACACCATGTTTCCATCTCACCCATCCTATTGGCAAGATTCTGTTTTGTTGGCATGACATTGGATGCTATCCTCCATAAAAACATTTTTGTAACAATCATGTAGCTTCATCTTCCATAGGCAATGCCAATTAAAGCTTAAACTGGTACCTATCAAGTGTTCAGTGTTAGCTATAAATGCAGATTTCACAGAAAATTTACCTTTTGTGTCCTTGATCCAGATGATTTTATCTTGTTGGGGTATGACAGGTATCACATTTTTCGTGATTGCTAGCACAGACTCTGTGTCAAAAAGTTCTTCAAGTCTCTCCATGTTTCAACTTCGGGATTCCAAATTGATGAGGCTAACAACTGACATAGGGTGAGTCAGGATTGATTCATCTTTCTGTGTAGGTTTATAACCTTCCAACCAAGGGATCCACAGATCTTTCCAAGCATCAATCGATTTACCATTGCCCACCAAGAAGCATACACCCTTCAACATCAGTTTCTTCATTCTCTAGATAGCTTGTCAAGTTTTTGATGCATTCTTTATTGGCCCCCTTCGCATCTAGTCATGTCTAACTTTATATTTACTCAATGCTTGCATACATAAGCTATCTCTTTTGGATATCACCATCCATGTTAATTTTGCCAGTAAAGCTTCATTATATTTCTTGGATTGTCTGAATCCCAGCCCCCCTAGTTTTTTTGGTTGGCATAAATTGTCCCATGCCTTCCAAGCTAAGAATTTCCTTGAATCTTTCTTTGGGTTCCACCAGTATCTCCTTATCACAACATCCATCTTATCACATACAATGTTTGGAACATCAAATGCAGAAAAGTTGTAGGTGCGGAGTGTTTGTGCCACTGCCTTTATCATCGTATTTCTTCCTGTCCATGACAAAGATTTGCTATGCCAACCCTAAGCCTTGCTTCTAACTTCTCCTCTACGAGCTTGAAATCTATGGTTCTATTTAATTATATACAATTTTGTTGTGAATTCCATTTCGAGTGTTCACTGGAATGGAATATTTATTTTCGGACTATTAAAAAATATCAATTGAAATAGATATATCTAACTATTTATCAAGTTTATAATATATCAATTTAAAACTAATTATTAAAAGTTTTTAATACCATCATTTTATAATAGGAAGTATTTATTTATTAATAAGTTTTGTTGGTACTTGGTAGATATAATTTATTTCTACTCAATTTGAAAATTGTTACTAAAAGATGTAACTAAAGTTATTAAACAGTGAAGTGACCCACATAACTCTTATGCTCACTGTCTACCCCAAGCAGCCCTAGAGAAGCTTCAGGAGTATCAACAAATAGAAGACCATTGGCACCCAAAGCCGACACAGTCAGATCAATGTTGATGGCTCAATGTTTCTGAACACGAATCAGGGAGGAATAGTTGTAGCACGGGATGACCAAGGTGAGCTGCTAACTGGTTTATGCGAAAAGATTCAACAAGTACAAAACACTGCAGAAGTGGAAGCAGCTAAGCAGAGAAACCAGATTTCCTTTGGAAACTGGGCTGCTAGAGGTGGAATTTGATAGAGATGCCCTACAGATTATCAATGCCATGAATGATCATTAGCCAAGTATGCATTCATATGGCCACATCCTTGACAAAGCAAAGGAGTATGCCCATTCCCTGTGGAGTGTGGACATGTTCTTTTAATCATGTTTATAGAGAATGTAATGTTGTGGCATATGCCATTGCGAGACATGCCCACAGCCTAGCGAGCTACAACGTGTTGCTGGAAGAGATCCCATCTATTATTGTTCAACTGGTACAAAAAGATCAGTTTGATTTTGCAATGAAATAACTACACAGCTTTCCCCCTAAAAAAATAAAAATCTAGACAAGAATTCAATGTTAAAGATTTTGAGAGTATTCTCCATCAAAACACTATACAAATGAGTTATGGAATTTAAGTTACAGTACTCCAATAATGAACAAACTAAACCTATTCCTAGAATAGAGAAAAAGTGCCTAATTGTTCGTGATTGTCCAACCTTGAAAGACTCCTATTTACTTTCGTTCCCGGAATGCTGGCCAAATAGTAATTCAACAAATGCCGCACTCTGTGCTATGCCAGCACAATTATTTGTGATGTTGTAACACTTTCTCCCTTCTCAATACTCAAATAATTATCTTTCAAAACTGTCTTACATGCATAAATACAGTTTAAAAACCCATACTACCAATCATAACTTGGCACCATGTGTCAGCAGTCAGCAACTAATAATCAGATGGGATAAACAATCCTCTAACTTTGAACAATTCTTGTAACACAATTTTTTTCACTGGTTAAGTGACAATAACATCATTTTTCAAGTGGATCTTCTACCAAAACCACTTTTATTATGTACCAAACACAACAAATTACATTAACAATCATGAAAAAGTCGTGAAAACTTTTGTATCCCTAAACTTATTGTATAACTTTATCAATTACAATGACAAGTGTCAAATAAGGCTTAATTTTTCATGTGTAAAACTTTGATACAATCCTTTTAGCTTCAATACATTGGTACCCCAATTAAATTCAAATATCTAGTTACATTAAATTTGATCATTCTAGAAAAAGATAACAATGTTTGTGCTTTATTAGACAACATAATTATGTGTTTGAATTTAATTGGAGAACCTATACACTGCACCGTAAGAACCACACCAAGTTTTGACCATTTTTCATAGTAGACATTTAGTAACAAGCTCATTCTCAACTGTCACAATGCGGGACATTGATAAAACAAAGTCCCAAATGCTGACAGGTCGCTTACCAAACCAAATCTCAGGAAATTTTCCGTAGGGTTTGGTTGGTAAGATTTTTTATTCTTGAGAATTTAAAATTCCTATGAATTTAAACTCGTCTGATTGAATTGATAAGAAATTAGATCTCCATGTTCAGGTCCCCATAGTTTAATAGGGAGAAAACAACCCATGTAAGCATTAAGATAGTGAGAACTGGTAAGTAATGTTAACTTGTTTTAGACATGATTTTTTACAATTCTAATTAAGAGCAAGCCGAAGGAGATTAAAATTCTTAACTTTTAGATAAGACATCCAATAAATTTTTTTTTTGAATAAAGACATCCTATAAATTGAGATATCAGCAGACTTTCAAAACTCCCATAAATTTTAGATAATATGAAGTCAATTCAGAGCATAACTACGAGCTTCAAAAATGTACATTGTCATCAGAACATGATAACATACTTTGACACAAGTACAATCCATACACATATAAATGATATATCTAAGTTTATATTTTATCATGGTCAGATTACACAAACTATACCTTCAAAAGATATAAGAACTGCTCAAGATATCTTCTTGACAGGCAAGCAGTCTCTAACCAAAAAGTCCAACTAGCTAGGAAACCCTCAGCTCCACACTAGCCTCAAACCCCTACCTCGAACTCCTCTGAAATTGTAATAATAAGGGTGAGTTATCCACAATTTAATAAACAATAAGTAACAAATCTATGGCCTGATAACAAAAAAGAAAAGAATAGCTTGAGAAATATGAAATAATGAGGAAAAATCAAGAATAAGACAATTTCACAAGTTCACAAGTTCATAGCAGATCATTTGAAGACATATTCTAGCATAAGCAAGAATGGATAGAAAGTTCTAACATACTGAGTTTCCACCGAGTTTTTAATAGCAAGTTAGGAAATGGTCCAAAATATCCTTACCAATATTTCAGGAAGGTCCAACGTTCCCCAACACCATCTCAGAAGAAGTCCAAAGTCCAAATACTCACAATTCATTATCAGCTAGGTCCAAACATACCACTGGCCAAGGTTCCAAACAAAATCCTCACCACCAGTTAAGATGAGGCCCAAACTCCAAATTCCATTACAAACGGGGCCAAAATCTTATCAATAATCCAAATAAGCCAAAATCCATTTCCAAGATGCTTAGTTTCCAAAGATTGTAACAAGAGGCATATTCAAGATATTCAAATTGAAGTTTGAGAGTTCAAAGATTTATAGAGCTTAGCACTTTGTCTACAAAAGCAAAGTATAGATGAGCATATCGAAATAGAGTCTACGGGTGAGACACCAGCTTAGCAATTATGACTCTCTGCAATAAGTTATGGTCCAAATCTGAATTATTAAACTTAAATAACAGAAATTGAGTGATGGACAGCAACAAAACAGCCATGACAATCACTCACATACCCAAATACGAATCTAACTCAGACGGAAACCGGAAAATGCCAAGAAACTCCTCATGGCTCAAGTGGTGCCTGTGGCATGCCCATGGCATGGCCTTAGTGATATGCCTAAAAGGAGGTTATATTAACCACGACGTGAAAAGGGAGCCCATGGCCTGCTCATGGCAATGCTCACATCAAGCCCATGGATGCTAGTGCCATGCGCACAGCGTGGGTGTACAAAAGAAGGTTATGTTGAGCACTAAGTAGCTACATTCTTTGATTTGAATAAAAAGATTTTCAAACCTTACCCAATAAAAATTCAAATCTCTTCAATTACAATAAAATAAAAAATAAAAAAAAACTAGGGCATAAATAATATATTGAGACCAATGGTCAAGGGCTAAGTTTTTTACTGTTTACATATATTAGTTTTTATTTTCCTCTACCTTGACAATCATAAATCTGTATCCCAAATGAATGCAAGCTGGTGTTCCAAACCATCCACAGCAAGTCGGCCAGAGTGCTTTAAAACAATAGAACTGCATAAGATCATTATGGACAAATGTACAACTTAAGACACCAAATCCTAAAGTCAAACTTCGAAGAAAAAAAAGGCCTACTCCATATGGGTGGCCTTGCTACATAGCCTTAAAGTAAACAAATGAACCAAAGAACCCTGGTACCCATCAAAGACAGCACACAGTTGCAAATTGCAAGGCTACAACCACTGCCAAAAATTAAGCAGCAGTAACTAGGTTGCTGGCTAGATGTTGACAATGCACAAGAAGTTATTAATTTTGTATCTGGACTAAGGTGCAGTGCAGAAATTGCCACATCTCCTCCATGAAGACCAGTAACTATTGAACACATGACCATCATTAACTTGAAAAATTAATGTGATCAATTGGAACTTCTTTTAATGTGGCAGTCACTATTAGTATAGCTTGGTATGTATGCATGAAGTTTCCAGACCAACGTTGACTGTTATTCCTCTTCTCAAGATGCAAAAACAGACAAATTCTTATACAAAAACAAAACTTTAAAAAATAGTAATTAAGATAATGGTAACTTCTTGTCATTCACAACCATGAAAAAATATGAAATTGATTCATTTGTATGAAAAGCTTACCAATGCAACAGAAAAGAAAATATGCCATTTTTTTCTCACATGTCAAAAAGTGACTGAGAAGGTGCACGTCTCCTCGTTAAGAGGGCACTATTAAAATAGATCTTTCAAATTCAAAAACTGATTATGATACTGGACCAAAAAACTTGTGATCCCATTCGAAGACTGCCTTGTTTACTCAATATCATCTCTGTGCAGAACTTTTTTTTTTTTTTTTTTTTTTTTTTTTTTTTTTTTTTTTTTTTTTTTTTTTTTTTTTTTTTTCTGTATAATCTCTGTGCAGACTAGCAGGCAGACTCCCATTACTTTCTGCAACTAAAAAATTACCACATAAAATCTCATTACATCTACAAGAAGTTAGAAGAGCTCTTGCAAACAGCGATTGAGCTGATCACTAAAAAGTACATGACATATTAATGTAGAAAATGGTGCTTAAAGATCTAGAACATGTGGAAAAGTTTGTATTGAACACTACCAAGTAACAATTTACCCCCACCTGACCTGACCACCACCAATGCGGAAGGGGAATGATGGTGGTTCCTATGCATCAGCCCAAAGAAGCTCAAAAGAAACTGATAACATCCTCCCTCTCAGCAAACAGTTCAGCTTAAAGGTAAAATGTCTTCAAGTGTGAGAGTAGAAAGAGTTTTATTTTGTTCAGTCTTGAAATCTAGAAATGATGACATATCCACTGCAAAGATCTATTCTTCAAATTGCAATGATTAAACCAGCTATAGTTTAGATCCAAGAGATGTGGATATCTGTACTTAATGATTACACTACAGTTTATAGATATTAATACACAGATTTTGACAATACAAGGATTTAAAGTTTAAATAGATGAATCAAAGTGATGCTTCCAACTGAAATGCAGATGATAACCAGATTTTTTTTTTTTTTCATTCTTTTAGTAAGTAATAAGTAGATACGGCCATCGATTGCTTGAATTTTCTTTTTTTTTCTTTTTTAATTCTTATCAATAAGTTAGAAGATTAATTAAAATGTGCAAACACACAAACCATAATATATGTCAAGTACAGAAGAGGAACCGCAAGGAGGAGGAGGGGGCAATCCTAAGATAAGAAGTTGAGAACTATGAAATTAAATAGCTGTAAATATCCTAGAAAATTACGTAATATTTTCTGCAAAGATTTATTTCTTGATTTGCAATGAAAAACCAGCTATAGCTTACCTCTAAGAGAAGCCAGCATCTGTATTTAATGAAGCTACAGATGTTTTTTTATTATAAAAACAAATTTTGACAATACATGGATACAAGTATTTAATGTTTAGACAAACTGAGACTTCCATTAGAATGCAGATGATATTAGAATTTTCTTTTTTATTAACTAATGAGCTAATTATAGCAATACAACAGTCCTTTTTCTTTTTCCAATTATGAAATCTATTTAAAAAGTGCCAGACATAGAGAAGCAAACGCCAAGCATTAAGAAAAAAAAAAAAAAAAAACATAGAAAAGAGAAAAATAATGGCCTCCCCCTGTGGACATGGAATCAAAAAGTGATATAAATAACACCACCAGAATATTGTTCTAAGGAAGCTCAACACCCTCTAACATCCAACCATTCCTCTCTCACCAAATGCACCATGTATTGCATAACACATTACACAGTATGGCCCTGAATACCATCAGAGCACCCTCTACAAACAATTACCAAAGCATCTAGAGTAAACCTCTAACAGGCCAAGAAGAACAAATCGGAAACTATTTATGGGAATGAGATGGTCATGGGTCATGGCAAACTGTTAAGAGCCACACTTGGAGGAATAGTTATTTACTTTAAATAAACCTCCTCAAATTGTATAAAGACAAATTAGTCATTTGATTCTTAGAGTTGATATCACACTTGATTTGAATTGAACCAAAGATGATGAATTGATAGTTCATTACACAAAAACACACGCATGCACACACACACAGAGAGTTTTGATAAGTAGGGAGATAGAGAGAAAGATGGATGAAAGGAAGTCCAAAAAAAAAAAAATTGAACTACCAAAGTAAATAGAATTTGAAGTGTCATATTTCTAGACTGAATATCAAACTATAGTAAAAACCGTTCCATTCAGCAGTTTCCGTAGTTAGAGCATTGATAACACATTCTTTTCTTCCTTTATTATCCATGCTTGCTGACTCAGTTTTTCTGAATTACATTTGTAATCTTGCTTTGAGTGCATGCTTTATGCGCACAAAGCCTTTTTGAATAAAATTATTACTTATAAAAAAAAAAATGCTTGCTGACTCAGTTTGGAATTTGATAGGCTGGTATACTCAAGCCTCATTCATCAAATTCAAAGTTAATATGCCCTTACTATATCAAATAAAAGAATTGCATGATACGTTCAAATCCTTCCTTCCCCAAGATTTCACTTTAGTAAATAGCAGAGGCTAAATGGAATGAATAAACATATAAATAGATAAGAAAAGGATCAAACAAGATAGTCTATCTTACCCATTCTGCATGATACTAGCGCCCAAGAACATTGAAATTGTAAGGTGAAACAAGGCTCTCAACATAGGTCACTGCGACAGAATGCTCTGACATGCCATGAAACAGTAAATACCTGAATAATTCTTCCTTTGGACTGTACATAACTAGTTTCTTTCTGCCTACCCTCAATATTATTTGACCATTTTCTGTACAACACAAAGGCTTCACATGAACAAAATTCTCCATTCCTGTTATATGTGGGACAGTGATGGAAAATTTAGTCCATGACTCAATCATTCCATATTCTCTCATAAACCACACCTCAAAAGTAATGTCACTGACAAATCGATACATACAAAGGCATCCTCCCAAAACCCCAATCTCACAATATGATTGACCAGATTCATAATCAGGCAGTTGCAGCAGACCATATTTCTCCTCAGCCAGATCAAGAGAAGTGACAAAATACGTGCAAACCAAGTCATCCTCCGAAGATACCAACCAGTGAAGAGCTCCACTCACAAATATCCCATGACATTTGTTGGGAACACTATATGGGAAGTCCTCAATCCGTTTCCAGGAATTGGTTCTCAAAGAATACAGTTTCACTTCTGTTTCATAACTTTCAGTAGCAAAGGCAACCACTCGAACCAGTTTGTAATCATCAGCAAAGGAATCATAACCAAACCCATATAGAGTAGACAAGCATTTACGAGAACGAGTGGGAAACTCGATGGGTGTGCCTGGTAGCTCCCTTAACTCTCTTGTGGATGGGTTCCACAAAACCAAGCCATTGTTTTTAGGATATATGCATGGATTTATGCATAGCAAACCATTACAAGATCCAACAATGTTAAGCCAAACGTAGGGAAAACAAGGGGTAACAGGACAATCAAGGTCCTCCACCACACCATTCAGCATGTCATAGTGTACCACATAAGTTGAGCGCTCTATGAGCATGAGCGTCTCTTGGATGATAAAATGTTCAAGGTGAGATTTGGCAAACTGGGGATCGGAAATGAGATCACGCCAGGCCTTGCAAACACATCTCCATTGTAGGAGACACTTGACAGGAAGTTTAGACAGTATGTTCCCTATGACATCCAGCGGAAGGTTTGACAATGATCTATTCCTTTGTTTTTCATTCTTCTCCATTGCTGTATAGTCCTGATCCAGAAATCATTTCGGCAAAAGCTGTGAGGAGATGGTTTTTCGATTGTTTAGCATCTTTTTAAGTTATTGATAATGCGGCAAAATCTAAACCTCCTGTTTATTAAAAATTGTTACGATTTCAAGAACTCAACAATGAAGGTGTTCTAGCAATTTTCGAAGATCTCAATCCATGTTTAGTGTAAGTGAATATGATCCATGATCATAAGAACCCTAAGATTTTTCTTTTTCTGAGTAAATTTACTCAAACCCTAAAGTTCACTGACTATAAGATAAAGAACCCTGATCTCAAAATTTGATAATCACAATGTTCACACAGATCTTCTCAACTTTCTTCTGGCCTTCATAAATTTATTTTAAGGGTACACAATCATAAAATAGAAATCAACCACAACTATCACATAGTATGCCACAATTCTCTGAAATCTGAAAAGTAACCAACTCCAAGGAAAGTGGGAAATTTAGCTTACAGGAACACCAAAAAAAAAAATTAAAAAGTAAGGCAAGGAGCACATGCTTGGTGTTTGACATTGCCTCTAGTTTCATAACAAAAGTTATGGAATATTGATATCATGAACGAAGACTGAAGCATGTAAAAGGTAGATCAATAAGAGAGAGAGAGAGAGAGAGAGAGCACGCGAAAGTGACACTCTGATCTCAACATACAAAGGGCCACATCAGCTCGACTTGATTATTGATTTATCAAAAAGAAAACTTCCACTTCCTACGAAAATGAAATGTACACAATATAGTAGAGGGGAAGGAGAGAGAGAGATACCTAAGGCATTCATTTATAAGCCCTACATAGGGTTCATTGTAAACAACAATTCTGAACAGCAGAATGTACCCGTTTGGGATTTTCTGTTGTGGATATAAGCCGCCAAGCCATTTGGAGCATGAGGATATGATATGCTTACTTAAGATTGAAACAATTAACAGATGCATCAGATCGCTTAGTATATAATTATATATGTTTAGTTACAATGTTAAGCCACTCATCTTCCTGTTCAAAGTAGTATACGCCATAAAGTTAATGCTAAGCACAATAACGTGCAGTTGGCTAAATTTTTAAGCACAAATATAAAATAAATAAAAAACAGAATCAATATTGAAAACTGTCACTAATTAGAAATTACTATTAATACTATCGTAACAAAATTTACGCCCTTCATTGAAAAAGAAAATTGACAAGTTCCAAGAGTAAAATTAAGCCATTATCCAGCTAAATAGTACAATGGAAAACATAGTCAAGATCATTATACAGACAAGATGTCTAAGAGAAGGGGAGCAAATTACAAGCTCCGAAAACTACCACATTTAAATGGAAGCAAGGGTCTCCATGTATTGAAAAGTTCTGAACTGGTTAGTACTTATTGCATGTGCACAGAAACTCTTAGCCGGCAGCAAATCACAAAGCATCTTCAACCCCTTATCCTCAAGATTATACAAGATCACTTTCCCAGGTATTGCTATCACAAGATGTGGCTCCTCATTCTTTTCTCCTTCAATTAGGCACAAGGGTCGGTACACATAATATCTATAGATATGACCACGAACCATCTTCGGGTATTTAAGCGTCATAGAATTCAGATCACCCTGATATTTCACAATCCAATCAGATTTGTCTCTCTGCATCTCATAGACAGTAAATTGAGTCCTTAACGATCTGCGCGTCGTAATGAGATGTAAACGACCACACGACTCTCCAAAATACTCCAAATTCATCTTCGGCGAGCCCTCCGAAACCTGCGGTGTCGGCAGTTTCTTAAAACACTCTAACTCTAAATCAAAGTACAAAACCTCCAGCCTGGTATCCTCATACCAGTAAACAGCACCATTCCAATAAACCCCTTCGTTCTCGAACTCTACATTGTTCGGCAAGATAAGAATCTCCTTAACCGACTTCCAACAACGAGTCTCCGACGAATAGATTTCGATTTTGATTAGCCGGTTCATTTGTGACCCAGACATTTGTCGAACAAAGATAACCTTATAATGAACCGACTTCAAAGGATCGAAAGCAACACAAACAGACCTCAAAGCTTTAACCGATTCTTGATCAAACACACGGATTCTCGCGGACCGCCCCGACGCAGAGTGACAAACATAGTAAGAAGTGAGTAAATCATGCACCACTGAATAGCACAAGAAACCCTTGCATGAATGCAAAATATCAATCCCTGGCTTGTTGAGAAACTGCAGAGGTGGGGTTCTAGGGATTTCATAACCCTCGAAAGGCACAATCGAAAGCGGTGGGTGTTCTTTGCTTTGACTCTTTAACAACAAAGCATTAAGGCTAGGGTTTCTACGAGCATGATTGACTATAAATTTGGGATCAGAGATAAGAGAGCGCCATTGTTGGGATACCAATTTGAATCTGACAAGAGGCTTCACAGGAATACACATGAAAATCTCAATCAAGAGATCTTCACTGTCAGCCACCGCAGCAGCCGAGATCTGGAGACTAGTACCGGAATCAAGAATTTTCCGGCGTCTTGTCGGTGGTGTAGTTCCCATTCTCTCTCACTCTGGTTTTTTCAGTGTTGGTGGTGTAGCTTATTATAACGCTCTATCGGTCGGCAATTTCTTTGTGAATAACCTAACGCTCTAATAGGGGAATATTCGTGGCATCATATTATAGTACATGTTATACGTGTTACATTTTTTCAGACATGAACGAATACTGGAATGAGGCGTGTGAAATGTAGATGCAATATGAGAGACAGACAGACAGAGAGAGTGACACACACAGACACTCATCTCAAAATATACCAACAGCTCAGATGATTTAATAAAGAAAAATAAAATTTTAGAGAGGAAGGAGACAAAGAGAGATACCTGCAACTGCAAAGATAATTTGGCTTTTTGATTAGATGGGGTATTACAAATACATCTGAGTCCTTTACAGGACAAAGCAGCTTAGAACAAAGCTCACTTGCCTGTTGAGATCTTCACATTTTGAAACAGGGAATACTTCGGACTTTTTTTTTTTTTTTTTTTTTTTTTAATAATGCTTGCCCATTCCTTTTTTGGTCAAACTCGGGATTATATCTCAATCTCATATGAGGAAGGAATAGCGCATGTAATATTTTTCACAATAATTGAGTTGGGAAGGAATAGCGCATGTAATATTTTTCACAATAATTGAGTTGAGATGGTGTCGTCAAAAAATTCATTCGGAGTTATTCAATTATGTAGAATTAAATCGATGAACACCTCCATTAATGTTTTTTTGTGGGAATTTATGATTAAGAGATTGACAATATATATATTCTTCTAATTTCATCTTAATTATTAAGATAATACGATGATACTCTAATATTTTTTTATTATAATCCTAATTCATGAAAATAGTTTTTAAATCAATATGAATTTGTTGGAAAGAATAATCATTGACATTAATACTAGTTTCTTAGATAGAAGTTGAATCTTGTGATGCAATTTGTTTTTTTTTTAAGAAGTTTAGCCATGGTATTAGTGTCTTTATTGACTTAACTAGACCCAAATATAAAAGGATAAAATATAATTTATACCCACTAAGTTTGTTCAATTTTCATTTGATTGAGTACATTAAATTTAAAAATTGTCATTTCAGTTCGTTAACTTTCATAACGTTGTCATTTTAATACTTTTGTCCTTTTCCTTTTTGAAAACTTTGTTAAATCCCATAAGACGACATTGTATCATCTTATACTGAATTTAATAATAATAACAATAATTGATTTACATATTAAAATAATCAATATAAAATTGAGTTATGAAAAACCTCTTTTAAAAATTGAGTTATGAAAAATAAATATAAAATCATCAATATCAAAATAAGTATATACCATGTTTGAATATTATCAAAATATATAAAACCACATTGTATCATCTTATACTGAATTTAATAATAACAATAATTGATTTACATATTAAAATAATCAATATAAAATTGAGTTAGGAAAAACCTCTTTTAAAAATTGAGTTATGAAAAATAAATATAAAATCATCAATATCAAAATAAGTATATACCATGTTTGAATATTATCAAAATATATATATATATACACCATATTTGAAAAAACATTTGAGGTCAATACAATTTTTTTTTTTTTGCAAACCACCATAGTCTAGCAATTTTAATTTCTTCAAATAAAATGAAAGTAAAAAAAATAAAAAGGGAAATTACATTTCCACACCCCAATGTGTTATTTCCACATTATTAGTGTGGAAATAACAAAAATTGAAGTGAAATATTACTCCAATTTTTGTTATTCACCACCCAAATAAAAATATCTTTGTATACTTAAAATTATTCAAACCTACTCTGAATTAAAGAAATGGATGTATACATACTATTGACCAAAATTATTGGTTTTTATTTTTATTTTTTCTACTTGGGGGCCTAAGACAATTACTTAATGGCCTAAAGGAAGAGTCGCTCCTCGTTGAATTCCTAAAAAATATCCAAATTTATATTGGTAAAAATTATTTTCAAGAAATGCATGTGTACGTACATGAAAACTCTGAATATAATTTGCATTAAGAAGTGTAATTTTTTCTTTTAGTTGCTGGCCATCACTTGTGCCTTTTTCATTTTGCTTTATAAAGTGTGTTGCGTAATTTTTTGGATGATGAAATAGACCTGAGAACGTACCAGGAGATATCTGGCTTGTATGAACAATGGTTGAGGATTTATTTGTAAAAGAAATAAGATGCTCTTTAGGGGTGGTGGCAGTATTCGCCGATCACCCTCCCAAGATCAAGTCAGATACTTGTCTTAAGATTAGGGAAATAACAAAGTGTATAAGCTCTCTATTGAACATGCACGTACCTCAATGGTTCTCACTTTTCTTCTATTTATAGAGTTTTACCCCCACTTGGTAGTCACCAGCTGTGAGGCATTCACTCTGAGGATGATGTGACTTGTGACAACCTTTGAAAGATTGATATGACGTTAACTCAAAACACAGCAGTGGCTGTCTCTTTGCATATTCAATGAATTCAGCTGGACTGTCACGGGACGGGCGTATCAAGATCTGTGATCAGCTGAGATAATTAATGCCCCCAACCACCCTTTTTAATGCTCCTCGGGTGTAGTGAACATCCGTTCTCTACCCCATGGAAGGCGTCCGTTCATCGAATGAGGGGAGTGTTGTCCATCCCCCAATACGATCGGTCTCCGTTTACTCCAATCTGGCCGGTCTCCGTTTCTTCAGTCCAAATGAGGCCTTGATGCCTTTGGCCCAACCTGATAGGCCTTCCCATTTTACAAAGGGAATTAATGTTGGTTTTCAAAGGAGTCAACCTCATTGTTGAACACCAAGAGAGTCGCTGGTGCACCAATTCCTGTTATATCTAAGCTTGTCAGCACAGACTTCAGTGTTGGTCATACTCCCAGTCTCCCACTAAGTACTCGTTGTCTTCTATATTCTGAATGGGCCTTATTCCCACTAAGTACTCATTGTCTTCTGCATTCTGAATGGGCCTTTACAAGAAAAATAATTCCTCACACATAAAGTACTATGAAAAAAAAAAAAAAAAATTCATATATTTATAGTTTCTATTCTATTTGTTTTCAACAAGCAATATTTTCTAGATGTGGGGTGTCATATTATATTAGGGCCCAAAAGCCCAATCTATTGTATTTTTAGGCCTAACCCATTTAAGTTAGGCCCAATTATTTGTATACTTCTCTCCCTATTTCTCATGTAGCCTATATAAAGGCCTCCCTATTCTATTGTAAAGGGCCAATGATGAGTAAGAAAAAACTAGGTGGACGTAGGCCCCATTGGCCGAACCACGGTAAATCTTGTGTCATTTTCCCATTTTGTCCTCAACCACGCCAAAGCCCGAACATGCGGTTCCGACACTAGAAATAAATGGGGGGAGCTATTTTGACCTCCTACATTGGCGCCATCTGTGGGAACCGCATTTCCCGGAGTTTTGGCATGAACAGGGGCTATTTCCGAGCTTCCAAGCTCCGCCAAGCACGGTGAGCCTCGGAACTCGAGCTTCCAAGCATCCAATCGAGCAACCACCTTAACCATTGGATAGATTGTCGCTCGATCTACAAAACCCTGAAAGATCATCGTCATTGGAGGCTCCACGCGCTCTCACGCGCCATTGGAGTTCTCGGCTTAGCTGCCCACGCGCCACCACGCGCGGCCAAGCCACCACGATCTCCGAAATCGTCGTTCCAAGCATTTACTCAGATCAAGGCCACCACCAACGGATAGATCGTCTCCCGATCTATCGTTGTACGGTGGAAAAACAGCCATCAGAGGTGGAACGCGCCGTCACGTGCCGATGGGAACTCCGGCACTCCATTCACGCGCCGCCGCGGCTTGCAAACTCAATAACGGAGTCTTCCGAGCTCCGATTCAGAAAGCCGCACTACCATCAGAGTTCTCTCCGGCTGATCTGTCGTTTGGCATTGGAATCGCGGCCATCAGAGTCTTCACGCGCCTCCACGCGTCGTCGAGGCTTCGGCGGAATTCTCTACGCGCCAGCACGCGCGGGCACGCAACAGCGTGTGTGAGGCACACGCGACCACGCTCCTGGCACATGCCTGAGCCACGTGTCGCCTCGCTGTGCAGCCGCATCATCCCTTATCTCCAGTCAGCGCGCCACATCATCATGCCACGTGGCACCAAAAAAAAAAAAAAAAAAAAAATTTGGTGAGACGGAATGGGCTTTCTACGGTCCAAATTCATCCTCAAGGCCTTTATGGCCTCGCCTCGAAGCTAAGTTTTCTTAACTTTAGTTGTTTTTTATGCAAATTCATTAATTAGTGATTTGCTATAATTGTTTCATAAAATGTCATCCTAAATGCATGATCTACAACATGGCTTTACGCTCACGAGCATGAGAGCATAGTCTTAATGTTTATAATTAGGGTTGAAATATAAATATCGTGGAATTTAAACGACAATCTCGCTAAGGCTTTTAAAATTAAAATGAAATTGTTTTCATTTTTTGTTGGCGGTGGGAGGTGGTTAATTCTTAATGATTAACCACCCAATTATTTTTATATAAACACAATCATTATTATGACATGATAGATGATAGGAATACGTGTGATTTTTATAACGTGTAGTTATATTTGCTCAAATATGTTTAAATCACTTACATTCTCATTACACACGGACGTGCCGTTTACGCACAACTCCCCATGCAAATATTTTTTGCAAATAGCTATTATTATGTGTGTTTACATTGACATGCATTCCATGCAAAGTGTTTATTTAGCACGTCGAATCTATGAGATTACATGCTAAAAATGACAAATTCTACTCAAATTGTTTATGTACGTTCTAGACTTGACTTTGTCTTTAGATGCGTGCCCATTATGGTAGACTAATTAAGTCTAATATTTTCCACCGAAGTCTCGATGCTTATAACATATTTTAATATGGAGCTGGAAATTGTTAACAAGTTGTGTTGTAGCATTAATATGCTCTTGCCATTTATTGCGATAACCTAGAGGTTTTAAATTGATATTACGACTATCAAACTCTACTTGCAAAGCACAAATTTGGATCTCCTGAACTTTAAGACATTTGTTCAGATCAATGTTTTGATTTGTCTTGTCATGATATTTGCTACTTCTTTGGAGTCCTACTTTACAGGCTCTGATGCATTTTTGTGTATATAGCATAATAGTTTATATATGGAACATGAACCATATCACATGACTTAACATGCCTTCTAGAATGCATGTGTACTTGCCTGGAAACTTGCTTGGGATCAATGACTATGTGTTAGTCAACGCATCACTTTATTGATGAATGCAGTGATTCATTCGTCTATCTAACTGCATCTTTCATTTGGGTTGTCTTATTTTCTTGAAAATGCTTCGCAGAGCCAACACAGTTGCGAATGCACACAAAATTTGAAGGATTTAAAGCTTGAAGAAAAACTTGACTTAGACTTAGCTTCGGTCAACCTAAACGGTTCCCAAGCACTTGAGGTCCAGGGTGACTGGCAAGTTAAAAAAGAAAAAAACTTGACTTAGGCTTCGGTCAACCTAAACGGTTCCCAAGCACTGAGGTCCAGGATGACTGGCAAGTTAAAAAAGAAGAAAACTTGACTTAGGCTTCGGTCAACCTAAACGGTTCCCAAGCACTGAGGTCCAGGGTGACTGGCAAGTTAAAAAAGAAAAAAACTTGACTTAGGCTTCGGTCAACCTAAACGGTTCCCAAGCACTGAGGTCCAGGGTGACTGACAAGTTAAAAAAAGAAAAAAACTTGACTTAGGCTTCGGTCAACCTAAACGGTTCCCAAGCACTGAGGTCCAGAGTGACTAGCAAGTTAAAAGAGAAGAAAACTTGACTTAGGCTTCGGTCAACCTAAACGGTTCCCAAGCACTAAGGTCCAGGGTGACTGGCAAGTTAAAAAAGCAAAAAACTTGACTTAGGCTTCGGTCAACCTAAATGATTCCCAAGCACTGAGGTCCAGGGTGACTGGCAAGCAAAAACTCAAAATCAAGCTTGACTCAGGCTTCGGTTCAATCTATAAGGTTACCAAGTGCTGAGGTCCAGGATGACTGGCAAGCAAAAACTCTAAATCTAGCTTGACTCAGGCTTCGGTTCAATCTATGAGGTTACCAAGTGCTGAGGTCCAGGATGACTGGCAAGCAGAAACTCAAAATCAAGCTTGACTCAAGCTTCGGTTCAATCTATAAGGTTATCAAGTGCTGAGGTCCAGGATGACTAGCAAGCAAAAACTCAAAATCTAGCTTGACTCAGGCTTCGGTTCAACCTCTGAGGTTACCAAGTGCTGAGGTCCAGGATGACTGGCAAGCGAATACTGAAAATCTAGCTTGACTCAGGCTTTGGTTCAACCTCTGAGGTTACCAAGTGCTGAGGTCCAGGATGACTGGCAAGCTAAAACTGAAAATCTAGCTTGACTTAGGCTTCGGTCAACCCAAGGGTTCCCAAGTGTTAAGGTCCAAGAAGACTGGCAAGTTAAAAATCAAAATCTAGCTTGACTTAGGTTTCGGTCAACCCAAGGGTTCCCAAGTGCTAAGGTCCAAGAAGACTGGCAAGTTAGAAATCAAAATCTAGGTTAACTTAGGCTTCGGTCAACCCAAAGGTTCCCAAGTGCTAAGGTCCAGGAAGACTGGCAAGTTAAAAATCAAAATCTAGCTTGACTTAAGTTTCGGTCAACCCAAAGGTTCCCAAAGGTTCCCAAGTGTTAAGGTCCAGGAAGACTGGCAAGTTAAAAATCAAAATCTAGCTTGACTTAGGCTTCGGTCAACCCAAGGGTTCCCAAGTGCTAAGATCCAGGAAGATTGGCAAGTTAAAAATCAAAATCTAGCTTGACTTAGGCTTCGGTCAACCCAAGGGTTCCCAAGTGCTAAGGTCCAGGAAGACTGGCAAGTTAAAACTCCAAATCTAACTTGACTCAGACTTCGGTTCAACCTCCAAGGTTACCAAGTGCTGAGGTCCAGGATGACTGGCAAGCTAAAACTCAAAATGTGCTTGACTTAGGCTTCGGTTAAACCTCCGAGGTTACCAAGTGCTGAGGTCCAGGATGACTGGCAAGCAAAAGAAAATCTAGCTTGACTCGGGCTTTGGTTAAACCTTTGAGGTTACCGAGTGCTAAAGACCAGAATGACTGGCAAGTATAGAAAATCTAGCTTGACTCAAGCTTCGGTCAACCTCTAAGGTTACCAAATGCTGAGGACCAGGATGACTGGCAGGCGAAAGCTCAAAATTTATCTTGACTCAGGCTTCGGTCAACCTCTCAGGTTACCAAGTGCTGAGGACCAGGATGACTGGCAAGTGATAGGTGTGGTTCTACCCAAGCATAGGCTATGAACAGCCGCTTAGCTAACAAAATTGAAACAAAAGAATGAGCATGAAATAAGTATGAATATGAAACAAGCGAAACGCTAAATGAGAAACCAAGCGTATTGAATATGGCTCCAACGGCCTCGAACAAAAAATTGTGTATGATTTATGAAAAATCGCGTATTTCTCCTATATAAAAGTAAGAAGCTAACAAAATTGACTCACACGTCTTGTTTTTTGGGCCTTAAAGGCCTTGTTCGGTCTCTATAATCCGCCTTCGGCCTCCATGGCCTCATTTGATCTCCAGGACCCGTCATCCGGTCTTTAGGACCTGATCTCAACCTCTAGTGCCTCATCCAGTCTTTAGGACCCAAGCTCGGCCTCAAGGGCCATTTTTAATCCCAAGGACCTAAGCTCAACTTGCAAGGCCTCACCTCGCATCCGATCAGATCCAGTCTCCACTTCCCTCTCTACACTCGACAAGCGAAGACTGGGAGGCTATTTTGGGGTGTCATATTATATTAGGGCCCAAAAGCCCAATCCATTGTATTTTTAGGCCTAACCCATTTAAGTTAGGCCCAATTATTTGTATACCTCTCTCCCTATTTCCCATGTAGCCTATATAAAGGCCTCCCCATTCTATTGTAAAAGGGGCCAATGATGAGTAAGAAAAAACTAGGTGGACGTAGGCCCCATTGGCCGAACCACGGTAAATCTTGTGTCATTTTCCCATTTTGTCTCCAACCACGCCAAAGCCCGAACATGCAGTTCCGACCCTAGAAATAAATGGGGGGAGCTATTTTGACCTCCTACACTAGATAATACATTTTCTAATGATTGGCATGACATAAAATTTTGGTCAACATAAAACCTCTTTTGAAGTTAATGAAAAATAACCCAAAAATAACAGAAAACATTTTCCACCCTTCATTTGTGCTGCCATTCCCTCTATTCCTTTGTGCTGCCATTCCCTCTATTCCTTTGTGCCGCCACTACCATCACCATTGCCACCACTACCACCTCTGTCACCACCACCACACTACCTCTGGCGCTACCATCAACATCGCCTTTGCCTGCCACCCCATTGTCATTGCCTTCATTACCACAACAACCACCACCACCACGTTCGCCACCACTACCACTACCAACACACACTACCATTACCACCACCAACTCCAACACCATTAGATTTCAAGTGATCCATAAGGTTTTGAATTCAAGTTTCTTATTTTTAAGAAATATTTATAACTATTTAATGTGTGAGACTATAGATTACACACAATCAACGAATGGTCAAATGCTTAAAGTGTCTTGACACTCACGTCTAACAGAAAAGGGAAAGTTAAAAATAAATAAAAAATTGTTGTGACAAATTAAATTCCATATTTTTAAATGTGCTACTTTAAACACCATACTTTCATTATTATGCCAAACTAAACCACACCCCTATTCCAATCATTCGTTAGCTTTGACTTACCTAATTACCCTAATGTTAAATTCTCTCCCATTCTCTTCAATGTAAATCTCTAGAAAAAATGGTAGTCGTTGTGTTTCTCTATTTCAGATCAATTGAAAATCAAATTGCTATAGTTTTATTTTGTGTTTTGGTTCTACCGTTAATGTAGAACTAACAGAGTAAGCCACAAAGTTTTCTTTAACTCTTTTTTTTTTTATTCTTTGACATAATAATAAAAGTGTGAAATTTAATTTGTCACACGATAAAACTATATTAATTTTTTTTAAACCATCTTAAAATATTAAAAAAGAAAAGAGAAAAAGAATCCTATAAACGGACACCAGTACAGCCCAAATTGGAAGCCAGATTTAAAGCTTTGTGTACAGCCCACAGTTCTGTCAGGACAAAAGATAAAAAAAAAAAAAAAAGAGAGAGTAGAAAGTGTGACCCAAATCCGTTGCAAAACCCGCCAACCATTGACCCCTTTATATACGAAAATTTCAGTCCATTTCTCACTCTTCTACTCACTTGAGACTACTTGTGAGAGAGAGAGAGAGAGAGCCGATCTGGGAGAGGAGAAAGGAGACTAGACTCTCCGGCCTCCGCCGTCAGCCACATCCTGCTCCTCCACCACCACTACGCCTCTAACTCTAAGGTGAGCTCCGATCACCGTCGTTCTTTCATTTTTGGTTAGATCTCAATTGAAAATGATTAGTGTTACTGTGGCTTTGATGCCTTATCATCGCCGATTTGCCTGGTTTCTAGCCCGATCTTTGTTCTCTCATTATCAGAGTTTTGCTTTATTTTAACTATATTGTTTTGGATTTCTGAAATTTTGCGAATTTGGGTTTTGTGATTTCCGTGATATTAATGTTTCCATGAGTTGCGAGTAGTTTTATACATTGTGAAATTTGATTTGTTATGTGAAGTTGTGGTACATTTGAATGTACAGAATCGAAATTGTTCTAAAATTTGTTGAGAATTGCTTTAAGCCTAATTATACTGTTATAATTCATCTTGTAGTTTTGTATTCAGAGATGTAAATAATGAGTGTTATCTTTTGGTAAGTATTGGTTGATGGTTATGAAAGTTGAAACGTTGGGTATTCACTACATACTTTAGACTTTTTTTGAAAGATAAAGTTCATAGTGGAGTTTTGTAAGGAGGGCACTTCTAAGAAGAGCTTTAAATGTTTCTTTCATAGCTCTTCTTTTGAAGAATCTAGGTGCCTGAATATTAGGGATTTACAATCAATTGGTTTGGTGGGAAGCTTTTACAAGATACAAGTAAAGGTGTTGGTGGATAGATTGCAGAGGGTAGTGGGCAAGTTGGTATCTGACTTTAGAGTATGTATTGATAGTGAATGAATACTTGAATAGCAGAGTTTGGAGTAAGATGCTAGGATTGATTTACAAACTTAACATAGATAAGGCTTATAATAATGTGCAATGGGATAGCTGTCTCTACATGTTAAAGGGATATAGGTTTGGGGAGAGATGGAGGGCATAGATTAGGGCATGTATCTCTTATGTCAGATTTTCTGTACTTGTTAATGGTAACCCATCAGGCTTTTATCTGAGCTTTAGGGGGTTGAGACTAGAGGACCCGTTGTTACCTTTCTCTGTTTATTTAAATTATGGAAGTGCTCAACAAAATGATTGGATACCCGGTTTGGGAGTCAGAATGAAGGGGTTTAAGGTGGAAGGGAGAAATGGGGAGGATTTGATTATCTCACACCTACTATTTGCACATGAGACCATCATCTTCTATGGAGTTGATATGGAGAACATTAGAGACTTGAGATGTATTCTATTATGCTTTGAGACTTTCCAAGGCTAAGGTTGAATCTATGCAAAAGTGAAATAGTGCCCCTATGGGGATGGTGTCAGAGGTGGAAGAATTAGCTGCAACTATGGCCATGTAAGCCCCTTATCGATGACTTATTTGGGCTTACATTGGGATCTTCATTTAAGATTCGGATAGTTTGGAATAGTATTATAGAGAGAATAGAGAAGCAATTGGCAGGGTGGAAGAAATTGCACCTCTCTAAAGGAGGTCGACTTTCTCTTATTAAGACCATGCTCTTGAGTTTGCCTATCTGTTTGATATGTGCTTTTGCAATGCTTATAAATATAGCTAATACACTGGGGAAATTTCATCGAAAGTTCCATTGGGGAGGAATTAGGGATGAGAAAGAGTTCATCTAGTGCATTGGAAAGTTGTGTGTACATAATCTTACATAGGAGGGTTGGGTATTAGAAAACTGAGTATGTTCACTAGGCATTCTTAGGGAAGTGGTTATGGACTTATGGAGATTCACTTCGGAGGAAGACCTATTATGGAGGCAGCTTGTGGTAAGAAAACATGGGGGAGGAGGAGAGCTTTGGAATTTGAATCCAATCCACATTTGGGAGTTTTGAAGGTCATTAGAGGAGGGTGGATCTCTTTTTCTTGTTTCTTTTTTTGTTCTCAAAGTTGGATTTTGGCATTATGCTTGGCGTGCTAATAGACACTAGGCATCTTTATTTCCTCCAATTAGGTGCCCCTAAAGAAGTTATGGTGTTTGACTATATGGAGGTAAGCAATGGGGTACACTGGAATCCAATCTAGTGAGGCCTACTCAAGTTTGGGAACTAGAATCATTTGGAACTTCTTTGATGTGTTGTACTCAGCATGTATCAGCTAGGGAATTGAGGATAAGTGTGTGCTGGAAATTAAATAAAAATGGTGCTTTGGTGCCTTGGCCTACTACTATGAGGTGTTAGAAGAGACTGCTACTCTAGAGTTCCACTGGAAGGCAGTATGGAGAGTGAAGCCCAGAGCCTTATAGCTCAGTGACATTAACTGGTGTCCTTTTACAAAGAGAACCAAGGTTCAAATCCCCCCTCTCCCACTTGTAACAATTGTATAATCAAAAAGGTAGTATGGAGAGTAAATTTTACCTATATAAAAAAAAAAGGTTCCTTCAAGGGTGGGGTAGCTTTCTTTATGTGGATTATGCCCCTAGAGGGAGAGGAATAGGACCTTTGAGGGGCAAGAGTTGTCTGTAGAGAGATTTTAATATTTTGTATAGGACAAGGGCAAACCAACAAATACATGTGATTTTATAGATTTATAGTATTCTTGGTCTAGTAGGGAAACTTATGGGTATATAGATTTTTATGAATACAAACGGTCTATTTGAGATGTTTATGACCCTAAAAAATCCAACAAAATATTAAGGACCTAATTAGCTATCATGGATGCTTATTCTTGGGCATTGCCTTAATCTTAGGCTTTCAAAGGATATTTTTTCTCTAGCCATGCAATGGTGGTACCAATCTCCTTTGGCGTTGTAACTTCAACTTGAGCAAAAGGCCGTTTTACCTGGACTGGATGGATCAGGTTAGTTAAAGATATTTCAGTTTTTACTTTGTAATTTTGTGAATAATTAAATTTGTAATTCTTATGATAGTTATGGTGTTTGTGAATGTGACAGTATGAGAAAGTTGAGAAGATTGGGGAAGGAACCTATGGTGTGGTTTATAAGGCCCGTGACCGTACGACTAATGAGACTATAGCTTTAAAGAAGATTCGCTTGGAGCAGGAAGATGAGGGAGTACCAAGCACGGCAATACGGGAAATCTCTCTCTTGAAAGAAATGCAGCATGGGAACATTGTTAGGTATTCATTAGATTCATGTGGTTGTCTGATCTCATTCATGCAGGAGTATGCATATAAATAAGGATGAGTGTGTGTAATTTTGCCATGTTGTCCACTACATATATTGATTTACAATTCTAGAACTAATGCTAAATATAAAAATATCTGTATTTGACGGGATAGAAAGTAGTATGTGCATTTATGACTGTAATCTCAACTCTCAAGTTAAGCTCTTCTCTTGAGATTTTTATTTAGCCTTCTAGCGGTGCATATATTGGGTTAATTTCATTATTATTCCTAAAGTCATGGTTCAGGAACGGTTTTTGACTTCTGGTTTTCTTTCAGCATCATCTAATTTCTTATCACTGATATAACTCGGTTTTGAATGAAATGGAAAGATAAGCAAAAAGTAGTGATCAAAACAATTTAAAGAAGATCTCCAATGAGCTCTAGTTCAAATGACACTTCCTCCTTCCTTATTAATAGATAGAGGGTAAGGTTGTGGGTCAAGACCCATGAGGTGCATGTGTAACTTACTAATAAAAAAATTAACAATTTAAAGATCACGAATAATCCAAAAAAGTGAAAAGGTTCTACATGCAACATAAAATTTTAATCTATGGAAATCTTCAGATGTGAACTGCCTGGCATCAATTATTGCCCTTTAAATCTAGTTACTTTATGATGATTATTTCGTCTCTTGGGGATTGCCTGTAATTGTTGATGGATTTGTGGTTGATAGGTTACAAGACGTGGTGCACAGTGAGAAGCGCTTGTATCTGGTTTTTGAGTACCTCGACTTGGATCTGAAAAAGTACATGGATTCATCTCCAGAATTTGCAAAGGATCTACGTCAAATAAAAGTAAGTGGCTGCTTTCTGCCCTTGGAGGTTTTTGCACTCTGTGCGATAAGATATTTTTTTTTGGTGATCTTTGGAGTGAAAGAATTATAGTTCATTTAGTAGTTATCTAATTGGCAAGTAAAATTATTTCCACTTCGGGTGCAGGCCATTTATTGTTTGTGGTGCCTCACGATTTCTATGATGAGGTTAGAGAGATAGTAGATTAAGATGCCTACGGATTTTTTTTTTTTTTTTTTTTTTTTTTTTTTTCTGGTATTTGGTGAAAAAAATTTCATCTTTTACCAAGTCCTGTCAGGTGTCGACCATGAATTTTCCATCCCCATATATGTCATTTATTACATTTTTTTTTCTTTCCCTTTCTCTTTTACCTCTTGAGCATAATTAAAGAACTTTTTAACACAATCTAATATGATGCTTATATTTTCACTATAGTTTTTTGTTTTTGTTAAATTTTTCTAGGTTTAAATGCATGCTTCTTTAACTTGTTCTATGGTTCATCTTGATTCTGACTTAAATGATGCAATGGGACTACTTGCAATGGAAATATTCAATTGGAGATATTTTTCATTTCTGCAGATGTTCCTTTATCAAATTCTCCGTGGCATTGCTTATTGTCATTCCCATAGAGTTCTTCACCGAGATTTGAAACCCCAGAATTTGCTAATAGATCGCCGTACAAATGCGCTAAAGCTTGCCGACTTTGGACTGGCCAGAGCATTTGGTATTCCAGTCAGGACATTTACACATGAGGTATTAATATGCACTGGGCTCAACTTTCCATATGTTCTTATTTGTGTTTCTCCGGTAATAGGGTTTTATGATGGTTAATTGTTGCAATTGCTCTAGGCTTTTGTTGTTCATTGCCAAAATTTGAACACTATGATGAATTTAGATCCACCTCTAAGTAACAATGGAAAAGTAAATAAACTTATGGTTTTTGGATCAAGTGGCATCTCCTCCACTGTTAAAAGGAACTGAGGTTGCATCATTGGTTCAATCTTGTACAAGTGTGTGAGTTGTGTACATATATATATATATATATATATATTAAAAAAAAGGAATATTCAAACAGTGAAGAAAAGATGTGCAGGTTCATGTCAGTAGTGATGTGGGCCATGTGGATCTTGTAGTCCGGTGGATCTGAGTCTTTTTTCGTTTCACAAGACCTAAATGCATCATATGGTGGTGGATTTTCTACATTTTTTTTTTTTTTTTTTGACTTGGTTGTTCATGGCTAATTTCTCTAGTAGAAGTACCCAAGGCATTTGTTGGAATGAATCAATGTAAAATTTATATTCTTGATTTGTTAAATAGCCAGTAATGCATCCCTTGGTGGACAGCAGAGTCTTTGACAAATCTATATGGTCAAAAATATATAAAAATTAATTTTTTTGTTGTATCTTATTGATTATTAGGGACAATGATATAGGGCATCTTGTGGTATATCTTATGTTTCTTGGTGGACAGCAGACTTAATAAGAAATTTGTGTAATGAATTACAATTTCAATCCATCACTGAATTCATACCTGGTTGATGATTCTTTGTGGCTCCTTTTAGGTGGTGACCCTGTGGTACAGAGCTCCAGAAATATTGCTTGGATCCCGCCACTATTCTACCCCTGTTGATATTTGGTCAGTGGGTTGTATATTTGCTGAGATGGTTAACCAACGGCCATTATTTCCTGGGGACTCCGAGATTGATGAGCTGTTTAAGATTTTCAGGTGAATAGCTTCCCAGCCACCTTTTTCATTATCAATTTTTCTGGCGAATGCTTATAAAAAAAAAAAAAAGAATTCCTGGAGAATGTAGTTGCAGTTGCAGCCATATGTTTGGAAGGATGACTCTGAATGTGCTATGAATAAATATTATATTATGCATGTAAATTATTCATGTTCCAAAATAGATCAATGAGTCGCTGGATAAAGTGGCCCCAAATTTTTGTGAGCAATGCTAGGGACAACTTTTTTCACAACTTGCTAAGGTGACAAGTTGTGATTGGAATATCACTTTCACATGGGTCCACCACTGGCACCACTTTTATTATGCACCAATTGCATCAGACCGTGTCAGCAATTGTGGAAAAAGTTATGAAAAAATTGTGTCCCTAGACTTATTGAATTTTTATTAAATACATTTGAGAAATGATCAGATTGTCATTCGGACTTTATTTTTTTACTTTAACCTAGTCTACTTTTGATGTCTGTTATATATATATATATATATATTATGGACTTTTTTCCCCTTGTTTTACTGGACTGGATAATGGTTGTATATATTGTGGCATTCTGCAAATTTTGGTTTAGGTAGCGTGTCAACAATATTGGGAAGCTAAATCGTTGGAAATATAAATTGCCCCAGTTTTCAAGAGTATATGCTCTATATGTGGTTTTGATGAAAAATCAAACCAAACATATGATGGGTAATGAGTACATAATTAGATGACCTCAGAACAATTGATAAAGAAATAAAATCGTATGGTTCACAATGATTGGATGTGCTCATGTACCCATTGAATATAAGCTCTTTCTCACACATCATCTTTCTCTCCCACACATTGAAAGTCGCATATAGGCATATTGTATTTGAACTGAAATGGTGGGTGCTGTTCATAAGTTTGTGATGAAAACCTTAAATAGTTCATATTTTTCCTGAAAAGTCGCTTGTGATTTTTTCGATAACAATTTTTATTTTTTTAATAATTCGATAGTTAGAGAACTATTAAGGTTTTTATGCACCGGAAATCAGAAGAAAAACTAATGTGAAAAGTAAAAGTGCTTGGCTTGTGCAGTTGCTTTGGTGCTGTGGTCATTTTTAAACCTCATTTGTATATACGGCCAATGAAAAGAACAGTAGAAGTATTTTAACATTGGTGGGATTTATTCATTTAGAATATTTTAAAGAAAATGGTGCTGGAAGTTGTGAAATAGTTCAATAAATGAAAACAATTATAAAAGAAATCAATACATGAATTTTCTTCCAGATGTGTATGTATATGATTATATTTATATATCTTTTTTTTATATGAAGAGTCTTGGGTACTCCAAACGAGAATACATGGCCCGGTGTGACTTCTATGCCTGATTACAAATCTGCCTTTCCCAAATGGCCTCCTAAGGTAACTAAGCTTTATATGTGATAATGTGTTCCTTAAATTTCCATTACCATGGCCTTTTTAAAAAAAATAAATAAATAAATATCAATTCCTGATGATATATCTTGTTCACGCAGGATCTAGCTGCTTTGGTTCCAAGTCTTGATTCAGCTGGAGTTGATCTTCTTTCTGTAAGTTTGCATTTGATATATTTATTATGGTTGTTCCCTGTGAGGGAGAATAAATGATAATTCCAATGCCTTTGATTTAATTGTGGCATCTTGGTCACTTAAATTTATATTTTACTCAAGGTGTTGTGAGTTAGGTAAAAGAAAAATGAAAACTGTCAACTACCTGAAAACACTTCTTCTTTTTTTTTTGGGGGGGGGGGGGTTAATGGTGTAATGCCCAAAAACAGGAAGAAAAAAAAAACTCAGCTCTTCTATGTTAACCTGGAACAAGTTCCTAGTTTATGGTTTTAGTTGTCTCATATTTCATTGTTTTATATTATTGGAAATAAGCTCCTTTCCTGTTTAAATAAAATGGTGATCAGATGAACCCAAGCCCCATCTGCTTGAGGACACTATTTCTTACTTTATCTGCTTCTGACATTTAGAAGCTTCTCATGGGCTAGACCACATAACCGTTGTAGATGATTAAAATTGGATAAAATGTTATACATTACAGCCACTATGGTTTCGTACTGTTTAAGCATTTTTGTATCATGTTCCAGAAAATGCTCTGCTTCGATCCCAGCAGAAGAATTACAGCCAGGACTGCTCTTGAACATGAATACTTCAAAGATATCGGGTTTGTACCCTGATTGGCCGGAACCATCCTTGTGTGATTGTGTGAGAAATATGTATGCTTTTTTTAGTTTTTGTTTTTTGTTTTGTTTTGTTATGTTTTTTGCTTCTTCTTTTTTGTTGTAAAAAAAAAAAAAAAAAAAAAACTTCCTTGGATGTTATTTAGATTGCTTTGATTTGGTTTTGGATGAACATAGTAGAACCACTAGAGTCTGCTTCAATTTTTCTCTCCTCTCCATGTCCTAATGATAACCGGGATTTTCTCTCCAATTCGCATGTAATTGACAGTCTATCATGTATGGGAGAAAACAAACTATATATTTACGTGGAATTGAGAGTTAGTTTTTCCTTGTATTTGCTATTATGAATTTTATCTCCCTCTCCTATCTTCCCTCTTTCCCTATCAGACTTGAAGCTAACAGAATTCGAAATCGATGTTGTTTGGTATAAATGCTACTATGCTAGCACACTTAAACACTATCTTCTGGACAAAAACAAAAGTCTATTATTAAACATTTTCCATAGGTCTACTAGCTTGGTAATGATTGAAATTTGTGTGGGGTTATTCCTGTCCTCATACTTCCGGGTTGAGAGGTAGGTCTGCTTGGGGCATCTCTACTGGCTAGCCAGCACATTGACGGACAGTTCGTTGTTCAAGTTGCATTCCTAGAATTTAATTTGTAACCATAATTGCATACCTAGAATTTAATTTGTTACTAGCTGACTGAAATCTGGACTCCATTTCCATACTATATAGTCCTTGTTAAACAATCACCAGGTCTATCCATTCAATTGTACATTTTAAAAATTGAAAAAGTTTGTAGGGGGAAAATATGATAGGGCGGTATTCCATTAATTTGATGAGGTCATTTTTTTTTTCTTTTTTTCTTTTTGCCATAATTTAGACCAGGGGTGGTCACAAGTCGAATACAGATCTTTTATTCCAATTTTTGTGTTTCACTTTATACTCCACCAATAACAACTAACCACATGTTTTTTTTTTTTTTCCTTATAAAATAACTGAGATATAAAATGGAAATAAATCAAACAAAATCTGACACATGGTATATTGTAGTTGGTGGAATATAAAATGGAACACAAAAAGTGGGATAGATGATATTCATCTATCACAAGTCGGTCGGATTTGGGTTGAGGGGTTACTTGATCCGGTGAATCCATTCGAACCTCTCTTTTGGCTGTATTTAGCTATAAATTTATATAGGCTGATGTGATGTTGAGCTTCCCTTCTAGTCCTAGACATTTATCTTGGAAGCAAGATAATGGTTCCCATCGGCATCAGTTGCTCTTCAATGTGAGTCCTTATTCTTTTCCATCACAGTGCTCCCTAAAAGAGAAATAAGATCAGTCTTTCGGTTTTATTGACCACAAAAAGAACATATTTTTACTTCACTGTTTATAGGATGGTATACTCCTTGATCATTACACAGATTACTAAAATAATGAAGAACTAAAATAATGAAGATAAGGCTTCTTTAAAAAAGAAGAAGAAGATAAGGTTACGGACCTGTCTGACAGTGTGTTAACAATTAGCAGTAGCACTACATTTTTTTCTTTTTCTTTTTGATAATTTTGGATGTCTGGGCTAATGTTTCGTAGATATGCGCACCTCGACTAATCCAATGTCAAACTAGTGACCATTGGGAAGCAAATCCAAGACTAAACAAGTTGAGCTATCCGTCAAGATTACGATAGCACTACCTTGAGAGAGTTTTTTTTTTTTTTTTTTTTTTTTTACGCATTACTTTAAAATAGCTTTAAGGGCCTTAAAGCTTTTTAATAAAAATGGTTACACATTTGGCAAATTTGTTAAAGAGCTTTAAAGAGGCCCTCAAAACAGAAAAACAACTAATTAGCTTAAAAGGGCTTTAAGGTCATGAAAAGTTGAAGATGGGCTTCGCTTCAAATGGGGATAATGGACTTCACTTGGGCCCAAGTTCTTTATGGGGAGTCTGACCCACCACTCTTGTCAAAATAATTATTTTTCGACTGCTAGTGAGGTGGCCCAATCAAGCACTTGCAGAGTTGCATGTTAGTGATTTGTGCACATTGTTAATGCATATATCTAATATATACCTCTACAATTGTTAGACATTGTTATTCACAATTAGGTGAAACGTCCTTAATTTCTGGACATTCACATCTACAATTTTAACATCATATATGTGTGTTGTGTGTTGTAGATGTATTGAATACCCTTAAATAAAATTTTGAACACCTTCAAATAAATTTTAAATATCCTGATCCTAATAAACTCAATTCACTTAACCCAACAAAAAAAACAAAAGCCCAAATAACAACAAAAAATTAACTTAAACAACAACTACAATAACAAAATAAGCCCAAATAACAACAACTGGTGATGGTTTGATATACGAGGGTTTGTTTGTTTCACAGTTTTATTATGTCCACTGTGTGAGTTTGTGCTTTGATTTGTGATTTATTTATTTGGTTGTTTGTGGTTTTGTCATTTTGTGGCTTGTGGCTTTTTAATTAATATTAACAACTTAAATAATAGTATTTAATTAATCATATAACTTAATTAAATTAAATTCTTTTTGTCTATTTATCTGCACATCACGTGTTGAATGTCTTATAGTTTATTTTTTATTTTTTTGCTAATACTGTGAAGAAATTTCTGATAAAAAAATTACTTATACCGAAAGATTCATCTTCATAAATATAATGATTATAATAGCAGACCAAATTCTTCTATACCGCAAAATTCATGTATTATTATTATTTTTTTTTGTAATGTTATATTCAAGTTTTGTATTGAACACCCTGAAAAAAATTTCTGGAGCCACCACTGCATATAGTATGCATTAGGGGTGTGCACAAGCAATTTTTCAATGTTAATCAGTCATGCTCAAAATTGAGAGACCCATTTGTTGAAACCAACCATGTATTTTCAGGTTGAATGACCGGTTGGTTTTGTTGGGCCGTTTTGATGAACAACCCTTGACCCTGCCTTCCACAATTACAGCATATTTTTCCATTAAACTAAACTCTCAAGAATCATATAAAGGAAGAAAAGGAAATTTTATTACATATTACATGAGAATAAGCACCATGCATTCATGTAAATTGGATAATAGTCTATTCCTTTGCATGATAGAACTTTTCTTCTACTCTTGATTATCGAATCGTTTAAGTACTGAAAAAATCGTATATAAGTCCCACCTAAAAAGCTTCCTCCTTGTTTCTTATCACAATCTTGGGAAAGTTTCGTGATTGCGAATTCAAGACAAAACCCACAATCAGAGCTAGAAATGTCTCTCGTACACTGACTCAACCCATAGAGTTTATTTGGCCCGTTATCGAGCCCTAAACTTCCATTTGCGTCGTAACAGAATTGTAAGCTAGTTGGCTCAACAAATTTGCTGTCCCTTGTTTGAATGATGAGGTCTCGGTTACACTTTGATTGTTGCACATCAACACCATATTTTCGTAGTCAATTTGGCCACTAAAATCCTCATCTAGATACGTAAATAAGCAATGGTCGTACCAAATTGTTGCACCCTTGTTATATGGGCAAAGATTGCGAATTTCTTTGCTTGCATTAACAACACAGGTTGAGCAGTCTGCATCTAATACACCACCACGACAAAGAGCAAGTCCATATACTTGGTATCGGCCTCGACCCTTGGAAGTTGGAACCAAGGCCAAAACCCTTTGTTGGTGTTTCATATGAAAGATAACTTACGAGCTCTTTTAGATTTGTTTCATAAGGGTCATTGGTGGTAAAATTATCAGGACTTGAACAAATGTGAAAGAGAGGGTCGACACCAAAAGTAGCTTTGAAAAGAAGAACAACGGTTAGTAGAGAAAGAGAGGAGGCGAATTTTGAGAAAGACATTGTTGAGTATGTGAGTGTTCAAGGTTTCAAGTACTGCAACATTATATACACTAGTGAGATAAAATGATAAATGAAGACTATATTTAAGTTGGAAAATTGTTTTAATTTACAAAATAAATAAATAAATAAAGATATTATAAATTGTACTAAATAAGCATGTGTCACTGACTCACCGTCACCAATCAAAAAATAGAAATTAAGACATTTATTTATTATTTGTTGAAGTGAGACCAATCACATTCATTATCACATCGGTTTATAAGATTTTGTAGTAAAATCTGTATTAGTTTTAACATTTTCCAAAAGAAATTTCATATAATGGAAAGGTCACATACAAAACCTATCCACTTGTCCAAATTTGATAATGTATTCAATTTTTTTTTTTCATCTAAGAGAAAGAGAGGAATAGATTTGGTAATTACAAAAGGAGACTCATTACCTATGGATGGATTTCAAGTCCTTCGTAACAAAGGAATTTTGATTAGGCAACATATATACCTGCATTTCTTAGATTTATTTTTTTTATTTTATTATTATTTTTTTTTTCAAGATATGTTTGAGTTATCCTACCCGTCACTGTCCACAGAACAGCCAAAAGGTCACAGAAAGAACAGGTCCAATTTTAAAATTCGAAAAAGTAGTTATTAAAATTTTAACGGCCACTTAACTATAATTGGATTTTTTTTTTATAATAATTAACTAAAAATGGATTTTCTAATTTCAACAAGACACACCCAAGGTTATCAAAAAAATCTTCAATGAGACACTTACGGCCTATTGATGGACTGGACTTTGTGTATTGTTAAATTTTAGGTCTTTTGATTGGCACGATTTGAGTCATTCACTCATTTGACTTACCATCCACCTCCCCACTAGAAATGGTGTAATTTTTTTTTTTATATATGATTACCATCCACCTCCCCACTAGAAATGGTGTAATTTTTTTTTTATATATGATTATAGGATTTTGTTAACCAGTGCCCTTAGGGCAATGGTTAAGGAGCATTAAATAATTGCAGTTTACAGGAAATAACGAACTTTTAATATTAAAATAATAAATAGAAAGACCAAAATACCCTTAAAAGTTATTTTTATATTAAATGAAAGCATTAAGTGGAAGCATTAAATGCTTCCTTAACCATTGCCCTAAGGGCACTCGTTAACAAGACAGGACCCATGATTATATATACTTGTAAAGGATACTTAACAGATTTATTACCTTATTTATAGGTCCCAAAATTACGTGGTTCCAAAACGACACTTATGGCTTATTGGTTCACTCCCACGAAATTTATTACCTTATTTATAGGTCCCAAAATTACCTTATATTCCAAACCAATGAAATAAGGTCATGTCTTTAAAATGGATGACATAAGTCATACCTGCCAGTTAAGCATAATGAGAAACCTAAATCTAATATCATTAGATTGGCTCCGTTTCTTAGGGTTTTGGAATGATATCAACTTTTTGATGCATTGGTTTTTACATTGGTAACTATATCTAATTTTTAGTACAATTTGTTGTTAGCTCTAGGAGAGGTTTGTAATCAACTACGCTTTCCTTAGGCCATTAATTTTGTGTATTAAACTGCACGCATAATATGATTATTGTAATCAGTGCTTACTATTTTGTTTCTAACATTTTACAATTGATATATAAATTGATACAATTCTTAACATTCCAAAAGTTGTTGAAAGAAGGGAAAGACATGCACGACAAGAAAATAGTGAAGATTATTTGTTGGATAAGATGTAGTTGATCTCACAGTCCGGCCTTGATCAATAGATACCTGCAAAAAGGGATGAAATAACACCAGAAGACCGTCAGGTTGGTCTGGTCTTTGATGTTTAAATTAGCAAAGGTAGGGTTTAGGTTTCAGTCTCACATAGTGATGGCTCGGGTTGTTTTACATACCTTAGATCAATGGTAATGTGATCCTTATATAGGGCGTATGGTAGTTTACTTTGAAAGCAAATCATACTCATTGGTCCTTACATGTAATTAGGATACAAATTTGGAAGTGACTCCCAAGGAATAAAACTTTGAAATCCAATCCCATGCAACCTGAGATTTTTTTTCCAAAATAACTTAGTGATAAGATGAGTAGTAATATGCACCTAAGGAAGTGTAAGTTCCAATGCCTTTAGGCCTGATAATTACTCGGTGCATGTGAGACAGGGAACTATACGTGCTCATCAGATTAGTTGAGGCGAAATTTCGGAGGCCCATGTTATATATATATATATATATATTACTCGTAAATTGCCAATGGTCTTTGGATCAAGTGGATTCTCCAACAGGGAAGGAAAAAAAAGTTGAGAATTGAGTCAAATAATGTATTGATGTATTAGTTGACTAATGTCATACTGGTATCGTTCATAACTTCAAAGAAGAGGCAGTTCAAGACCTGTTGGTTCAATTGCCTTGGTCTTGCTGACTAATGTCATGTCTCACTGGTATTTATGCCTACCTTATAATAGAATATTGAATAGAGAAACAATAGAAATTAAATCCTTCAGAATGAAGAGGGGGAGGGAGGGGGGAATCACTGCTTATAAGTTCAATATGCATATTAGGCAGAAGGGTTTCCAAAATCCGAGTTTCATGTTCATTTTTTTTAACCACTCAAGACATGCTTATAACCTTTAAAGTAGCAACTTTACTTGTTATATATATAGGATAGTACACAATTAATTTTAAAATATAAGACAGCCTAATATCTCCAAAAATGTTGCTCAAGTTAGAACTAAAAATTCTTCCAACTTTAGTTCAAAACCAAGGTTTTGCAAGTTTTTTTTTAGGATGAATCTCCATGACATGGAAATTATCTTAGAGATAGAATTAATGAGCATGATGGTCAATACTTTAATCACATTCCTTTCAACTATTTTTAAATGTGATTCACAAAGATAAAGACATTCTTGAACTCAATTAATTGTAATCTGCATCCACTCCATCATTATAATGGTATTGTCATTTGATTGAATGTTATGCTGAACAATCTCATGGAACAGGCTCCACAAACCTGGGTAGTTGAGATCCAATTAACCTATGTTAAACCATTAAATTTGTTGTATAATGTCTATAATAAATTCCTCAACAGCTAATGTGGCTTAGAACACTAGAAAGTGATATAAAGTTAAAAAGTTTTAGAAAAATTTGATAGGCTGGTTGGTTACCTGTTCTAAAATGAAGTTGAGTGCACTATCAATAGTGTATTATGGCAGCAGTTGATTTCCATATAATAAATCCGATACATCTCTACATGTTACTTTAAATTTTTATTTTATTTCTTTTCCTAATATTGCCATAGGATGTTTTGGTAGCACCAGCAACTGCTGCTAGAGGAGATGAATGATGCTGATCTTATGCTTTAGTCAACTCTTTTATGCAGGAAAAAGAATTAATGATCAACATAACAGAACATGTTTTAGTTCCTAAACATCAGGTACTATCTAATGATGAAAAGAAGGAGATGCTGAGCCTGAGCTAGTTTGGACTAAAAGATTTACAGGTCAGTCTTGAGTAACTTCAAATTTGCATTGGTTAGATTCTAGTACACATGTTGATTAATTTGTACTACTCCCCCCTACCTCCAAAAAAGAAAAGAAAAAAAGTAATTGCACTCCATTCACATAAGCTCTAACATTCATGCTTAGCTAAACATGCTTTCTGATGCAGAATCACATCTTTACAAACTAGCATTTGTTATTGATTTTTAAAATAGAGTACAAGGAACTATAGGTTCCATTTTCATTTCTCTTGGCTCTTCAAGAGCTTTAATAAGCTAGTGTAGGGTTTGGTTTTATTTGGTTTGTCCAGTTTGATCTTTATTTCAATTTAAATTCAACATCTATATTAGTTTGAACCTGATGACATTTTTTGCAAATTCTGTTATTGTTCAACCAAGACCATGGGTTAGATGCAGGCCATGGGATTTAATCTGTTGGATGAGTCTAAAATAGGATTTTACTAGATTTGGCTTGGAAAGAGAAACTTTTATTCAGTCATACATTAGCTAGTTGAAGTGTTGAAAGTTGGAATTGCAAGTGAAGTTCTTAATCAGTTTAAATGTTCTATGTCCATGTTCTCTTCAAATGTTTGTAACTAGCAAATCTCTTACTCAAATCTGATGTCCACTTCACTTATGATGTATGTCTGGGCTTGCTTTTCTAATAAAAATTCTTCAAGGCTATAATATTTCATGTTTGATGTTGGATTGGATTTTGGCTTACTCAGATAATGGAAAAGAACCAAGGATCGTGTTGATATATGTAAGCTTAAAAGTGCCTATGATTACATATTCAGAATCATGTTTGTCCATCTTCTCTACAAATGCTTGAACCTAAAATTTCCTACTCATTAAGATGTCTACTTCACATATGAAATATACATTAGCCTGCTAATCTAATCCAATCCTTCCAGGTTCTAGCAATTTCTTGTATTTGTTTTTGTATTCGAAACCAGCTATAACACATTTCGGTTTGTGATTCAGTTGGTATTTTGGGCTTAGAGGTGGGCAAGTTGTGAAGATCATCCGAGATAGTATAACTGCTGATGAATATGAAGATATAGACTTGCAGTATAAAATTCCTATTTCAAACTTCACATAGAAATTCATTGAATTTGTTCCTCAAAAAGGACTGCAGCATTTTGTTTTTCACATAAGAGCGATAAAGAAAAAGACTAACACAATGGTCTTAGGTATCCATGTTTTCTAGGGTTTTGACTAGAATATTTCACTTTGGTCAAAATGTATTTTTGAACTTATTTATGATACCTAACACAATGGTCTTAGGTATCCATGTTTTCTAGGGTTTTGGTCATATCTTTGTCAAGCCATCATTTTTTTTCTTTCTTCTAGGCAGTGAAACAAAGGGGTTTAGGAATGATTCAATGAAATCACTTGTTCAGATGAAACAGCTAAGGATTTCACTGAAATGTTTTTTTTTTTTTGCAAATACTATTTCACCGGAGATCATGTTTCTTTTTCTTAGTTTTATTGGATGATTGAGTAAATTTCATTAAGAAAGCAACACATGACAGATATGCAATTTTTCGATGACACAAATACAAGTAGCAATCTACTACAAACTCATGTTACCTAATCCTACAAATCAATACATTAAGCAAATTTCTAACTATAAAACATAACACTCTCCTCCTTTTAAAGAATGAAAACGACATCCCTCATTTAGTACATAAAACTCAGTTTTGAATGGAGTTTCTAGTCTTTAAGCCTTGGCTTGAAGATCTTCTCTGGTCTCAAGCTATTTTGCAAATGGTAGTCTTAAACTACATTAGTAAAGGAAGATTCGAAAACCAAATAATCTAGAATGAAGCTTTAGTCTAGCGTTCCAATGCATTAAACCAGACACGATCACAACAAATGTCTTTTATTGGCCTCGTGTCGCGATCATGTCCGATTCAGTGCACTAGACCGAAGCCAAATCCAATAATCTAAGCACAAGCACGAGATACCCAACAGGTTCTATCAAGGGTTGGTTTCTACCAAGCAATTAAAAAAAATTAAAACCTGAAACCTCCTTTATTGGTTCTATCAAGGGTTGGTTTCTAAAACCATGATCATAATTCATGTAAACAAGTATGATGAGCTCCATGAAAGAAGAAACAAATTGAACAGATCACAAAAGGCAGAAATTGAGCATCAAATATTCAGAATTCTTGACAGCAGCAAAGTATAATGCAAAGTACAATGGGAATGGGAACGGGAACTGGTAGAATACCATAGGCTACAGATTAACAAAAGAACAGCAAAGCAAAAACATTCACTGATTACGGAAGGAACATCATGTGGTCCCATAGAGAACCTGGTTCTACTACCCCCACAATTATTATCAAACACTTGTGAAGTCTCAAATGAACTTCCTGTAAGGCCTGCCTGCATCCTCATCTTGCATATGCTGTAGTAACCACAGTTAACAATATGTTAGCAAGCTAGCTCGATGAGTAACTGGAAGTATGGAGTGTGACAATTTCTACATCTACTTGCATCAAATCAAATAACAAAAGCAGAAAATTTCCAATACTATTCAGTCTATTCTAAATAGTTTAGTTGTTTCAAAACAGTAAGGAGTGAAGATTGACCAGGAAATCTGTGTATGCAATGTGCAGCATTATTTACATTTCAGTGATCAAACAAAGATCAAATTTTGAGTTCAAATTACTGTTTGAATCAATCATTCATATCTACTGCAAATAAATTTCAACAGCATAACGGACAGTTATAGATTTTAATTAAAAAAAAAATACAAGTTTCTCAAGGAAATTAAGGTAATTCAATATTGGAGCCTATATAACATAATCAATCTAAGATAATTCAATAAAAAGTGCAAACTATTGATATATCTCTCTCTACACAACCAAATTTTCACAAACTTGTATAAATTAATGCATATTATATAAACCCCAACAACAAAAAATTACGATTTAGATGAAAGTGTTAAAAGAAAAGAATAGATATATAAAGTAAAGTGCGGGGGATCCATTCGATCCATTTGAAATTGAGATGAGAGAAATCGGAATCGTACGAATTCACGGACGATGCCCTTGTAGACGAAGAAAGGGACGGCGAGGCCGAATATGCCGACGAGAGCGAGGTTGCGACGACTCCAGCGGAAATTTTGTTCCAGAGTTTCTCGGGCTGAGCCCCATTCCTCTATGAACCTGTTCTTGTTTGCCTCCATTCCTCCTCCCATTTCTCTTCTTCTTCTTCTTCTTCTCTCTCTCTGGTGTGTGTTTCTTTCTACGCGCTCTCTCTCTCACATTCACTCTTTGGTGTGTGCTTGTTTAGTTTTACTTTTAGCCTTTCGTTTCCACTGTTTGGCTGTGGATATGCCTATCCCTTGTTTGGTTTAGCTTTTCTTTTTTTTCTTTCTTTCTTTTTCTCACCTTGTACCTCAAAGGTTTATGTTTTTTTATTAGCAAAATGATTATGGTTTGCAATATCTATTGCATCATCAAGTGTTACATCGGGTTCAGCTTCTGGTTCAATAGTTAGCACCGTGGACAGGAGTTCGAATCCCACCAAACCCCCTTTCTGGAGTCCCTTCTTTCAGTTATCAAAAAAAAAAATCAAGTGTTACATCATCTTTTTGTAACTTAATTAGTATTTCATTGTGTTTTCAATTGGGACATTTAAAATTCAATTTTTTCGTAATTCAAATAGTGTTACGGAGCATATCAACATGCCATCTTTGAAGATGATGATGTATATTACTACGAAATCAATCCCTCTTCAATAGCTTTATGCAATGACCAAATAAAAGTTTAGAGAATATGCATTATTCCAAATTAAAATTATCTTACTTTAATGTATTAAAAAAAAAAAAAAAAAGAAAGAAGAAGATAAAACTGGGGATCTCTTGCTTTAAGATAAGGGTAAGAGTAGTATTTTTGATCAAAGTGGAAATGATAGTATTTATGATAATTACAAATTTAATACAATCTTCATAATTTTCAAAAATAAAAATAAAAATCAAACTAAGTAATCTAATAAGTAAAAACTATGAGGCGGAAATTTATGAGTCATCAAAAGTTTACGTGGGCATAATATTATAAGGTCAATTAAAATTTAAACATTTTCGGTTTTTATATATATTATTATAGATTATACATTTTACATAACCTTACTTTTTCAGTTACAAATGTAGTTTTTCCTATTTTCAACTAGTAAGCAAATAAAATAAAAAGTTAATCCAAACATCGGCTAAAGAAGAAGAGTTAGAGGAATTTACCCATTTAGTGAAAGAGTTGGAATCCAAGGTCATTATATTGTAGTTTGTCCCATGAAGTTAAACGCCTAGGTGCCACTAAGGCATCGAGGGAAGTCACCTTTTACTAAGGTGATCGCCTAGAGTGTTTTTATTTAGGCGAAGCTCTCACCTTACTCTCTTTTCTATTTGGCCAAGTTATACAATTAATACCTAAGATTTATATGTTTAGCACTATTAGTCCTCAAAGTTTAAAAAAAAAAAAAAAAAAAATGCCTTATTGGTCCATCCATCTAGTTTTGTTAGTTTTCTTGTGTACATATCTAACAAAACAATGAGGTAACTTTTTTCTAATGATGTGGCAGCTGAGTTTTTGTTAAAAAATTACACAATAGTAACCCAAGACCCATATAGGTATATGTTGGATACATTGCCCAATTACATGTTGAAGGGAATGGCTTGGGTCCAGTGCACAGTAGCATTGGACCCGTTGAAATGCTGCCACGTATACAAAAACTGTACAAGACTGAATACATATCTCAATGGGTCTAGTGCTCCTGTGCACTGGACCCAAGCCTTACCCCATGTTGAAAATGTCAGTTTCCCAAATATTTTTCAAACAGTGCATTTTACCAAATAAGTTTAAAAATGGTAAAATTAAATACAATTTTTTAGGTATAAAGCATTAAATTTTCTGATTAAATTAAAAAACTTGGTCATATTGACAAATGAAATATAAATGATATTATCTTTTTTAAAAACAATTAAAATGTCATACAACTTATTTTTTAAAAAGTATTACAATTACATATCAGAATTTAATTGGAAAAACTACTATATTTCACTTAACTAATTCTACATTCTTTTTTAAAAAAAAAACACTAATTCTACATCCTTTTGATATTTTTCCTGCCTTTTCTTTTTTTTTTTCCCCCTAAGACTTGATATTTTCTTGCTAAAGAAGTAAAAAAAGAAAGAAAGAAAGTAAGAAAGAGAATCAATAAATATCTACGGTATTACAATTATATATCAGAATTTAATTGGAGAAACTACTATATTTCACTTAACTAATTCTACATTCTTTTTTAAAAAAAAAAACACTAATTCTACATCCTTTTGATATTTTTCTTGCCTTTTTTTTTTTTTTTCCCCCTAGAAAGACTTGATATTTTCTTGCTAAAGAAGTAAAAAAAGAAAGAAAGAAAGTAAGAAAGAGAATCAATAAATATCTACGGTATTACAATTATATATCAGAATTTAATTGGAGAAACTACTATATTTCACTTAACTAATTCTACATTCTTTTTTAAAAAAAAAACACTAATTCTACATCCTTTTGATATTTTCTTGCCGTTTCTTTTTTTTTTCCCCCTAAGATAAGACTTGATATTTTCTTGCTAAAGAAGTAAAAAAAGAAAGAAAGAAAGTAAGAAAGAGAATCAATAAATATCTACGGCTGTCACCGTCATGATCACACCCGTTGTGACATTAGTAAGACTGTCTCAATTAAATACATATAATCTCCAGACACTTGTAGGGTTTTAGTCTTAGGTTTACAATTTGACACACGATCACAACCACAAGAGAAAAAAAGAAAAAGAGAATTCAATGGCGTCTAGGGTTTCATTGAAGAGCAAGGGCAAGGCTACCATCAAGGGTTCCAAGGCCTCCCCGGAGGAGAAATCCGCTGCACAGTGCCTCAAGGAGTGGAGCACTTGGACCATGAAAAAGGCCAAGGTCATCACCCACTATGGCTTCATTCCATTGGTCATCATCATCGGCATGAACTCCGAACCCAAGCCCCATCTCTATCAGCTCCTCAGCCCCGTCTGATCTACTATTTTTATCCAATACCCAGATCCTGATTTGGGCTCTTCTTTCATGGGTCGGTGCCTATTTGTCGAATCTGCATGATTTGAGTTTGGCTTTTTCCGTTATTTTGTTATGTTATTATGGAGTTTGTGTATCTTTAGGTTTATCTTTCAGAAAATCTTAATCTAGGGAATAGAGAATGAAACTATGTTTTAATTTTCAATGTTAAAATCTTTACTTTAATGCGCTATTATGTTGCCTGATGTGGTTTCCTTAGTATATGCATCTAATTCTAATTCTTGATTATGCTTTCACGGTATAATAATCTAATATGATTAAAGTTTCTCTATTTTTTTTCCTTTTATCTTATGTGGTTGGATTGTGTTTATGTTCTGTTTGGTTGCTGAGGAAACAGAAGAACATGAAGTTTTTTTTTTAATTTTTTTTTTTATTGTTTCGTGATTGTACTTCATGTGCAATGATTACTTCCCTAGCCAATTTAGGTTTTGCTATTGATGATGCTTTCTGCGATGATCGATGTTTATTTGGATGTTTATTTGATTATCTTATTCTGTTCTATGACTTGCTAATTGCCTAATTCTTACGTGATTGAAGAATCACTATGATTAGTTATTGTTTTCTTATGGAGTGAAGATCACTGTTAACCTCTATTTGGTTCTGGAGTGAACTTGGCAAAACTAGACAGTGAGGAGAATATTAGTCAGTGTACTTCCAAAAACTTGTAAATGTAAACAATGGTAAGAAGAACTTAAGCAACTTGTCTGCATTTTCTTATAAACAGAACAACTAGAGACAACAGAACTGTTCTGAGCATCAATCATGGAAACTTTTGAAAAAACAAACATGTGTATGTCAAAGCAAGCACCACACATATAAACTGGACTTAGGAGAATGAATGATTTTGTTTGGTGTTGTCTGACACATTGAATAATATCAGTCAATATTTTCTCCCAAAATACATGTAGGATAGTAAATGGGGCATTGATAGTTAGATATACTACTATGATGGTTCGAGGAAAAACAAGAGTAAATACCAAAAAGATTCAGGAATTGTGGTCTAGTTTTGATATGGGGTCTTCTTGGCACCTTTCATAGTCTGATTAGTTATTATACTGTGTTTTTATACTAGGTTTCTCTAACTTAAAAAGTTGCTGGTTCAGTTTTAATTAATTTCCCCTAAAATAGGGGTAGTTTGGAAATTTCCAGATTTTCTGGAATGGACTGAATATGTTTTGAGACCTTTTTCTATTTACAAACAGAAGTTCTTAGCCTGTCATGAACCCCTAAACATCAAGCCCTATTCAAGAACCCTTCAAGATCGCATCAAGAATCCTTATTTAGTGCTCTAAAATCTACATCCTCATTAAGGCTTCTGTGGTGAGATGACTTTTCTACCTTTTGGAGAGTATTCTTAATTATTTTCCTGCTGGGTTTGTGCAAACTTGTTTGCAGTTCCAGTGAAGGAAAAGAAAAGAAAATAAAAGTGGATCCTATTTTGTTCTCATCTGATGGATTTTTGTTTTTGGTTGTTGAGAAAACATATGAAGAATATGGGAATTTGAATTATTATTATTTTTCAAGATCTGTTTTAGTTTCTAAAGACCGAGTATTCGTTTGAAACTTGTATTTATTAGGTGGCCCAAACAATGCTGACTACTATCATGCTCTGTTTGAGATCTGAAGAAGTCAATGAGAAAAGAAAGACATGAACTTTTGAGTTTATGTTTAAAGTGGATTCGGTTTTCAGAATATATTAAATTAGTTTCTGCAAAATGGTGTTAGGAGCCAATGAATGAATGTTTGTTTTCATGGTCCAAACAATGTCTGTAGTTTGCTAGTAACAGACCAAAAGTAACAGACTTTGGTGGATGGAATTACAGAATTCTTAGAAAAATGTTTGAATTGAGAAGCAAAAAATAAAAGAAGCAATTTTGGTTGACATTTCTATTAGAGAATATGAGGAATCGAAAGGAGAGTTGAAACGATGCCATCTTTCTACAGTAGAAACAATAATAGCAGTTTTGTAGAGTAAGTTTGTAAGAGTCAGGTAGACAACCCCATTGTAAGTATTTTTTCCTGCCCCTTGTTTTCCTTTGAAGTAGACACTAAAGGTCCTATAGAATTAGATTTGAATAAAGGAGCTGAAAAAATATCTTTTTTCTTATGGAGGATGTGATGAGAACCAATCCCAATTAGACACCTAGGCCCTAGCTATTTAAGTCCACAAAGTCGTAAATTGAGTTTTAGTAGAAGTATCAAGAGGGTTATAACTTGTTAAGTCTGTGGAGATGTTTATTACTTAGTCAATAGTTCCAAGGTTCTCTATTTTCTATATGACGACCATAGACTTTGAAGCCCCTTTAAGATGAGGTTGCTGGTATGCATCTTGAACCATTATGGAACAATGGAAGAAAAGGTTTGATTTTGAGGGAGAGGCAAAATTGGAACCAAGATATCATTAGATTCGTTGATCCTTATGCTGGTTAAATTCAAGAATTAGGGATCAGGGTGAAGTTCTATCCAACATGATGTACGTTTTCCATATTAAGTTTTTATTCGATTATTGCTTTCATTTCCAAAATTTTGCCTAGACAAGATATGGCCTTATTTGCATTGCAAGATGCTGCTCTGGAAAAGCCTTTTGTTACCTGCCTAGCCTTGCTGGATCCAACAGCCCGATCCCATTCATGAGTTGTTTATAACCATGTATAATACCAAAAACTGATTATCCAGCAACAAAAGTATGTCTTTTATGCTTTAAAAATGCTCCCTTCAAATTGCATCTCCTCTCCCTAATCCCTGTAATTAAGGAGCAGAGGATGAGATCACAGGTTCAATCCCTAGGGTTGTGAGTTGTGTATTTAACTATCAGAATCTATGTAGTTCCAAATTCCTGTGCTGCATTATGTTCTCTTTGCTGGGTTAAAATTTTTTGAATCTTTGAGATGGCACATTATGTACTAGTATATAAACTAATATCTTGCAGTCATGGTGTGAACTTCAGTACTAGACTACTAGTTTGTTGATGGAATCCATTACTCAGATTTAAGTTGCTCACATTCAACCCCATACTTCCTATAGTATTGGTGAACTCTAAATGGTCTTGGGCGTTGTCATTTGATTTTATTCTTAGATGTCATTCTTTTCTATTCTTTTCCCTATTCTAGCTTTTTGTGTGAGTTGATTTTAATTTTTATCTACAAGTATAGTTTCTTTTTGCTTAGTCACCAGTGTTCTGTTTGTCTATGGTTTCTTGTTACCTTTTCAATTGGTGCTGCCTTTTTCACCAACTCTTCTGCTGCAAATGCATTTGCGTAATGAAACACCCCCGTGAACTATCTTTATACAACAACAATTAAGCTTTACTCTCAAAATTTGTAGGTGTCCTATGAAACCTCAACATACTAGTTAGGCTTGCTCACATATATTAATTTTTGTTATTCTATTTTATTTGAAGTTATACACTATGTTATTTTCTTAATTGACATGTCATTTTTTTACTATTTTTGTTTTCCTTTATTTATTTATTTATTTTTTTTGTTCCCTCAACTTGAATCAATTCACCATTTCTCATTGATGCACCAATTGCTCTTCTCTGAATATGTCCAAATCATCTCAAGCGATACTCTCATCTTTTCATTAATAGGGGTTACCCTATTTTTATGCAAAATTCTTCGTTCTATCTTTTATTGGTTTTTTACGTATCCATCTTAACATTCTCATTTCAGTTACACTCATTTTATGAATATGTTGTTTCTTAACAATATTCCTATTGCGTTTCTCCACTTTGGCCATCTTGCTTTTATACTATTGATTCATGTCCTTTTCAATCTCTCAATCTTTAGTTATCAAAAAAAAAAATCTCTCAATCTTTATAAATTATTGTTTCAAGATATCGAAAGCTCTTCCTTGGGCATCTCTTGATCATTAAGTCTTACAACCCCTTCATCATTATTTATGCATTTATTGATCTTACATTCTATATACTTTGTTTTAGTTCTACTTAATGGAAAACATTTTGCTTCTAAAGCATTTCGTCAAATTAGAAATTTGACATTAACTATGTATAGTTTTATCCACTAAAACTATTGATGAGTGCACAAAAAGCATATATTAGGAGATTTCCTCTTAAATTGATTTAGTGAGTTTATCCATCACTAATACAAAGAGATACAAATTTAATGTTGATCTTTGCTGTAAGCCTATAGTGATGTTTGCGAAATTAACATAATTTGATTTTGATTTCCCCTTTTTTTTTTTTTTTGGTCATCTTATTTGACACATGAGAATTTGTCTTTTTTTTTTTTCTTTTTTTTTTTTTTTTTTCACTTTAGGGAGTTAAGTGTTATTTCATCAAATCTCAAAGAAGGGGAGTGTAATTTTCCTAAAGAAAATTATGTATTAGGTTAAGTTGTGTGTAAAGTATAAATTACAAAATGTTGCTTTATACTAATCCAAGCATAAAAACCGTGACCCAAAATTTCGATGCTTTTCATTTCCTAAAATGTCTCAGAAATTGATACTATGGCTTGGAAACTGATAACTAATTTTGGTTTATTGTTCCTTGCCGCACTTGAAATATATCTCTGGACTTTGTGTGAATACCTTTGGATGCCCAATAAAGATATGAATGGGAATTTGTTATTTAAAAAAAAAAAATGATAATTATATAGATCCCAAATTAAAATGATCACATTCAAATAAAATATTGAACACCGTTAACAGTGTCATCTTTCACTCAGTGTCCACAATCTGACCTCACACTATTTACCAATACAACTGCTATTGCAGCAAATTCTCTTGGCCATTCAACTTGCTAATGTGGAAAACTTGTGCGGTATCATTGTTGAAAGTGACTCCAAGGTATGTGTGGATGCCTTACTTTAAGACCTTCGTGTTAGTGATTGGAATATTTCTGTATTATGTAATGATGCTAAAGTTTTAACTACTGCTTTTAATTTCTGTAATTTCTATTGGGTTAAGCGTGAGGCCAATATGGTAGCACACACGCTTGCCAAATCAACTTCTCTATTTAAAGTACTTGTTATTTATTTCCTAACAATCTTTCAACCTTTTTAAAAGAGGTTTGATTTAGAGATTTTCGTTGTATTCCTGTTGCTATTTGAATGAGAAATTCATATTTAGCCAAAAAATAATCATAATAATAATAAAAAGTGGATCAAGCCAGCTAGCACAAAATTGTTTTTTCTTGATTCGCAAAGAATTCCTTTTCGTTTCTCTCATTATTTTTTCTTGTGTCTTCATCTCTTTGGTTTGACAAGTTTGCTTTTTCTGTCGACTCTAGTTTGGTCGTTTGGTATTTTTTTTTGTTGTTGTTGCTAATTTGTCGTTTGGTATGTCAATTTTCACTTTTAATTTTATTTCGTAATTCCCCGAGAAAGCTGGCTGACACTTCAGCACAGTTTGCAAGAATGAATCACATCCACTAATTGGTATATGGTCATTTGATGAATTTTTTTTTTTTTTTTTAACTAATATGGTTTTACCGAAAATATTTTAGGGATTTATTTAATTGAATGATGACATGACATAATGTAAATTATTTTTAAAAAATAAAAGGTTAAGACTTAGAGAATTTTATGTGGTAGAATACACCCTAAGAACTCTTAAAAGATCTTGATTTATTGTTAATAATCTTAAGTTCTTATAACTCCTAAAAATTAAGGATAGTTGTTTTAATCAACCACTTATATTCAGCCACTATTTAAGAAATGAGAAGAGATTAAAATAACAAGGAAAAAATTAGTCAACTTCTTCTCTTTTTAACTTCAGGGGATTTGTTAATTCGAATTGACTAAACTCACATTAGTTTTCTAATCTCAAATACCAGGTTCATAATAGATAAAACTTGATTTTTGATGTTTTATAAGTTTTAAATTAACGTATAATATACTTCAAATCAAATTTTAATAAATTAAAAAAAAAATGGGGTGGGGTGGGTACTTGCGGGTGGGGCGAAGGGCAAGAAATAAGTAACCCGTCTCATTGTCATCCCTATTAAGACGACTACACACTCTTGAAATAGATGCTTTTATTGACTAAAAGAAATATTTTATCCAAATGTTATGTCTCTTTAATGAAAAAATAAAAAATAAAATAACATTTTTGTAAGCAATACCATTCACAAATAGGGTTATATATATGTGTAAGTGATCATCTATCATAACTGTAAAATAATATCTTAGCCTAAAAGGATCCAACTTATAGTCTTTTTGCTTCTCAATTTGTGTATATAGTTCTTTATTGGTAGAACATATAAACTTCAAATGTCATCAAACAGTGCATGGGCAGCTCCGTTTACCAAAATGTTACAGTACATGTTTTTAAGGTGGTACTTGTCTTTTTATTTTATTGCTAGAACTTATTGGTCTTCTCAATTCACTTCGGGATGAACAACAAACGTCATAAAAAAAGGAAAAAATACAAGCATTGGTCACTACTCACTAGAAAGACCATTTCTCATGCGACAGTTCCATTTCCCAATGCTACCACATTACATGTAGAAGATATGGTACTTGCCTTGCAAAAACCGAATCCACCAAAATATTAAAACAAAGGGAATGGCTTGGGTCCAGTGTGCAGTAGCACTGGACCCGTTGAGATGCTGTCACGTGTATAAAAATTGTACAAAACTAGATATGTGGCAGAATCCCAACGGATCCAGTGCTCCAGTGCACTGGACCAAGCCTTACCCTAAAACAAAATCACATCTCACAAAATCTTAGAAAAGACCAACTTGCAACATACATGTCCCTTCATAATCCATTGCCACATATCATTACTGTAACCATAAATAGAGCTCCATCTATAAATCGGATTAAATTCCTACTCTGCTCTTGGGCTTTTTGGCATGGCAGGTTAAATTCAATTTAAGACGAATTCCCATAATTGGCAAGGAAACTTTACTGCACTCACATGTTACGGCAGAAAGCCACAAAGGCATTTATACTGCACACAGACACAGTCCAGCTGGAGTTATTAGACCAAACACCATTGGCACACCACACTGACACTGACACTGACACAGACACTGACACGCAAAGGAAAGTTCTTAACCAAAACTACACTTATCTAAAATAATGGGATTTAATGGCTTCATTTTATAATTTATCAAAAAAGAGTTCATTAATTTTTTTTTTTTTTGGGGAAAGTGTTCGTTAAATTAATAAAACTAAGATAACAGTTCATAATATGATGGGTTAAGATTGTCGAAAACTCGAAATAAAAGGACACAAAAAGATCTTAAATACTTAAATGTAGAAATAACTAAATGAGTGAAAAAGTAGTAATTGTGAGTGAACCACATTGAACTTTTAAAATTATTCAGTGTGGTATTTATACATAAGTGGACTTGGATGCAGCTTGATTTATTGGATATTTCTTCTTTATCTTCTCTTTTTATAATCGAGATTGGGAGATTTATTGTCCACTTTAATAGATGGTCTAAAATAACCATAGGTTTTAGTTGTGATGAATTTTCTAAAAAAAAAAATAAATAAAGAGTAAAAAAAAAAATCATTTTATGCTTTAATCTAATTACAAAAAACAATTATTATGGAAGGAAATCCATAAATTGAAATCTATCTATATATATATAATGTTGAAAGAATAAATTAATGTATTTTAAAACCAACAAAAATACTTGCATTACCCAAATACTTGTAATTTATAAAACCTAAAATTTAAAAACAATCACAACTTCTCAACCACGAAAATACTTTCATTTTTTTATCTTTTCAGAATCCCAAATTTAACAATCACAACTTCTAAATAAAAGCATCTAAGTTCTAACCACAAGCATAATGCATAACACACGTATAAGTTTAGTATATTTTATTTTGACGTGAAGTAGAGTATTAGGTTGCCTCTTTTATTTGAGATGAAATCTTAACTCCCCCAACAAGCTTGCTTGTATTCTATGTAAGTGTTGGTGTATGTTAAGATTACTTATGAGTTATGATGCATTGAGATTTGAGATAGATGCTTATACTCTAATACTTATACAACAATTATATTGTTTGATAGATTTATAATATCCAATATACTTTATATCTTATTTCATTAAAACAAAAAATCTAAGAAAATAGTAATAAGTTACTATACTTTTTGCCATTACTATTTTTTTTTATAACAGTAATGGACATGGACCAATAACAACATGGTACAGTTTTTTACTATCTTAAAAAATAAAAAGAAAAGCAAATCCTTCCATATTAAGCAGAGAGAGATGAATTAACATTCATTCATCTTTCATCTTTCATCTTTCACTCCTATCCATTTTCCCATATTCTCTATTCCTCTCTCTCTCTCACCGTCACCGAGGCAGAGGGAAGCCTGCAAAGAATTTTATCACCAAACTCTTACTCATACGCCACCATCACCGTACGATCTACAGTGTTTACCTCCTCCTCAGCTCAATGGCCCTGATTCCTTCATCTTCATCTCTGTAACAACTCTCTCTCTCTCCTCTCTCTCTGGTTTTGTCTTTGGGTTTATGTTTGGAGTGTTAGATCCGGGTTTTGGTTTTCGGATCGAGTCGTGACGTGGTTTTGGTTCGTGTTTGTTTGACCGATAATGATTCTTAACACTTTGATTTATTTTATTTGTGTGTCTGAATCATTGAAGGCAGTTAGATCTGTTAGGCTCTTTTTGGTTGGCTGAAAATTCAATGATATTGAGTTTCTTTCTTCTTTCTTGTTTAATATATGATGTATTGTTGTTTAAGAAATAAATCAAACATGATCAGAGGTTGTCGTGTCTTTTTTTTTTTTGTGTTGCTATTTTTCTAATTTTAGATCGTAATTTTTGTTTGCAGCACTTAATATGGGATCATAAATGGTGATAGATAGCGTATTGCTCAAGTGGTAGCGTGGAAATCAGGATCCTTGGATTTGGTGTGAGGAGGTAAGTTTTTTGGTTTTGATTTTGTGTGTAAATGGGTTGTCGTGGTCATGAACATGGAGCATTAATATAAGAATATGTCATAGTAGGATATCTTTAATTTGTTCTTGTTACAATGCAACAAGAATAAAGTGTTCTTTAATTTGTCATAATAGTATGCGGTTATGGTATGCACATTGTTTATATCTAAACTTATGGTGGATAGTCCAAGTAAATTGATCAGGGGATTTTTTTTTGGGGGTAAATTTTGGTTATAGGTTTCTCGAGAAGTGCTGCTGAATACTATGTTGTAGAATTAAGTATTTATGTCTTTAATATGACTGGATCTATCTGGTTTCTATAGGTGATTCATGCACTATTGAAATGTGGTTTAGGATGGATTTCTTGAGAAATTGCGACATCTGATTCTTTTGTTTATTTTGTTACTAGGTTTGGGAACTCTGCTATTGTGAAATGCCTTGTGGTTCAATTGTTTCTATGTTATATCTAATGAGCATTGTCATTTGAGCTTATGGAAATTACATTCTCATAATAAAATATTGTTTGGTTTGGTAGCTTCATTTCTTGACAACTATAGAAGTTCTTTAATGTTGTGTATGCTTTGCTAAGTGGGTGCTTTCTTTGACAGGTGTTTGAAATCTTGTCGGATTTGGTCAGCTTCTAAAATGGTAGAAAATGAATTCGCTGGTTCAAGTTTTCTAGCTCACCAAGATAGCACTCTCCATCCACCAATAGATGTCTCTTCTTCTTCATCATCATCGTCTTCAGATGATGAGTCTCATGAGACAGGGGGTGAAGATGACCAATATAATGACAATACCTCAAAGCAGTTGGTGCTTTATGACCCTTCGGTTAATGGTACAGGTGCAATTGAACCTGTTCCTGATCCAATTCAGTGCCAGCCCCTACCAGTCCGAAGATATTCAGCTCCAAATCCATCTCCCAGAATTTTGCCTTCTGTAGGGGCTTTCACTGTCCAGTGTGCAAATTGTTTTAAATGGAGGCTTATCCCAACAAAGGAAAAGTACGAAGAAATACGTGAACATATCCTGGAACAGCCTTTTTACTGTGAAACAGCTCGTGAGTGGCGACCTGATATATCATGTGATGATCCAGCAGATATTTCTCAGGATGGCAGCAGGCTTTGGGCAATCGATAAGCCTAATATTGCGCAGCCCCCTCCTGGGTGGCAACGGCTACTACGTATCAGAGGTGAAGGAAGCACCAAGTTTGCAGATGTGTATGTGTTCCTTCCTATTTGATTACTTTTGGTGTAGAGAACTCTTAAATGTGTGCAATTTAATCCTTTGCACTATTTTCAGCTCTTATTTACTTATCGTTTGATTGGAATTATATTAGTTGGACACAACCCAAAAACTTTAATTTTTTAAAAATTGGATTTATACTTTTGGAATACTTCTCTCAAACTCAATAGAAATAGCATGTGGTGTCGGCCTTGTGCTAGATTAGAGGACTTGGTAGGAAATTGAAGTTACTTTTTTTTTTTTTTTGCTAGGTAGGGGGAGGTTTGAACCTTAGACACTGAACACCATAGAGAGTGTGAGTGTCACTGGTTTATCGCTCGAACTCATATTTTTGATTAAGTTGTTTTTAATGTTAACACTAAAGATTTATCAATTAGATTCCTTCTAAATTAGTCTTTTTCAATGAAGCCCGATATAAAACCACCTTAACTCAGCTAGCATCATTTACCATATGGTTTGGTATTGCCACTCTCAAACATAGTCAAAGAATTCTGTTTAAAAATTGGACAGCGTATATATGTATCTATGCTAAAGATTGTTATATGATGATAATTAGGTGGTTTATTATGTTGAACTATTTTGGATGGTTGATTTTTTTATGATTATTTTTTAAATGTGAATTTAAAAAAAATTAACTTTTGTTTATTTTTCTAATCGGTCTACATATATTCATGTTGTGAATGAAAGTTCGATTCATATAACTATTTGGAATTACAAGAAATATTAATGATTTGCTGCACCATAACCAAACATAGGAAGCGAGTCAATTTTCTAGAAAAGGGTTCAAATGTAACAATGGAGCATTAAAGCTGAAACCTTGATACCTGCTGCTTTTGTCTCGTGTTTGATATTGAAATTTATCAGTTGACCTAATTATAGCTATGGGTTTTGCTTTCAGATTATATGGTTTTTACTTTTTCAATTATTGAGTTCTGAAGTCTCTAGAAAAACAGTAGACTGCCAATCATCTACTTCGTGCTAATTTGCAGTCCAATATTACAGATATTATGTAGCACCATCAGGCAAGAGACTACGCTCAATGGTGGAGATCCAAAAGTATGTTGTTGCCCCCTACTTTAATATTTCCCTGTTGCATCACTTATGTAAATAATTGCTTAACCGTATAACTAAATAGCTTGTGGGTGGTCAAGCTTCATAAGTATAATGTATTGCTGATTTTCTTTACAACCTTTCCTGGGGCTTCTGGTTTTGCAGGTTCATGCTGGAACATCCAGAGTATATGAGTGATGGGGTATCTCTCTCACAATTCTCATTTCAAATTCCAAAGCCTTTGCAGGAAAATTATGTGAGAAAGCGCACTGCTCGTCCAGCAGCTTCATGTGATGGCGCTAGAGCCATTGAACCTGGTGAAGGTATGCAAACAAACTACCTACTTCTCAAAAACAAACTGAAAAGCTACTTTTTATAATTAACTCTGCATTTTGCTCAAGACGAGAAAGTCCCACCTGTTTTAAGCTGTGGCATAATGCCATATAATCTGGTGGTCTCATGTTAAGACTTGAGGGATTTTTAATTTTTAATGCCACACACCTGTTTTGTTCTTGAATCTCCATTTACTCATTAATCTAAGTTATCCTCAAATTGTTTTTTCTATTTTGTATTGTGGGGCTCTTGGTATGTTGGAATCATTATTTTCTGATGTCCAAACAACAATTACTAAAAGCTATCTTCTGTGTAGAAAGTTCTGTTTCTAGGGGGATTGCGTACGAAAATTGAAAAATCAGGTCATATCATAAACTATATAAATAATAAAAGTTACGTCTTGCATTGCTATTGTTGTGCCAAGTCAATGTCCTCTTTAGAATGACAATATAGATATTGTCGCTGTTCACTTTCCGTTTATCCTGATGTCTGATTTGAATTACAATATAGAATTTTCCAATTGAACAAGGTTTTGTGGCCAATTGTGTCATCCTTTATCCTTTTTATACCAAGTCTAGAGTGGTGCTGGCTTAACCTACAGGAAGACCATCAGTTCTCTACTTGATTAACTTGTTCATCACCTTAGCTTTTCTTGTCTCTATTCTCTCATCTGCATGAGATGAGAAATGAAATTTTAGAGAACTAGATTTTCAAAATGCTAGCATAGGATAATCGGCTGCATGAGGTTTATTAGAATGAAGAACTTTGTCTGTTACCTTAGTTATGGCATCCTTTGCTGCATATAACAATGAAAAACTTTGTCTGCAAATTAATAACAATGTCTTTTTCATTTTATTTTTATTTTTTATGCAGTGAATCCCCTGGCATGGGCAGGCCCAGATGACTGTCCAGACGTGCAGCTTAATAGGCCAGGGCTGCTGCCAGCTCCTTACTTTGAGGCCCCTGTTTTTGATCCGGTTCATCGACCTGCAAAGAAGCAAGCAAGAGCTCCTGCAAAGGATATGTACAGTAGTAAGCCAAATTAAAATAATCACGGGTCAAGGTTGATCATGGGTTGGTCGGGATAAGCTTTTTGGTTTTTGGTTTTCCGGTGACGGCTCTCCTCTTGTATCTTGTCTTATTTTGCTGCACATTACTAGATTTTGGATCCAGAGGAAAAAAGGGGAGTTTTTTTGAGAAAGAATATGAAATAGAACAAGTCAGCTTGGGGATTAAGGGTGTGTTTGAGACAGAAGGAGAGGAAAGGAGAGTAGAGAGGAAGGTTCTTGGAATGTACTAATTTTTAGTATTTTCTGACCATCTTCTCCTCCCCTCTCCTCTACTCTCCTTTCGTCTCCCTCAATCCAAACATAGGGTAAGGGTTGCTGTTGTAGGCTTGGTGTCTGGCCCGTGTGAGAACCTATATAAAAGAAATACATAGCTTATTACATATATCGGATCCATCATCAACTGATTTCACAATCAATTATGTACATGCATGACTTCCTAACTCTGTGTCTGCTTTGCTGGTGCATGAAAAGAGAAACTATCTTTGGTGATTCCAGCCAGTTTTGAAATTTTGTTTTGAATATAATTCTTCCATTTGGTTATGTTATAAGGTTTTTGGTGCCTTTTCTGATCCTGGGTTAGGGAGGGATGATAAAGGTTTTTTGTTACAAGGGGTGGAAATCATCAAATCGCTTACCAGTAATTGATCTTGTGCCCACCCTGAATTGTTTTTCTACACTAGCTGTCAGTGCCATGTTTCAAACAAACACAAGAAGGCTCAAGGGAACACGCATAAAAGCCTAAAAATTAAGAACAAACTCCACAAGTGCTTTCATGTCAAACTAGCATTGATACCTGAAAATGGCATATTCAGGACTACTGGACCAACAGAAACCCAAGCGCGAACCAATACCATGCACTCGTTTCCAGCTAGAATACATTGGAGATTTATAATGCTTATTTCTATTATTTTCACTTTTTTAGTAATTGGGACCTGCATAATGTTCAAAAGGCTTTGTTTGATCAACAAATTTTTTAGGCTTATTTCTATCCTCTTCCATTCCAGTCACAGTGCATCAATTACTTTCTAAAAATGAATGCTGATGAAATTTCCGATGGTAAGAGACTATTTTGATGGACAAAGTTTTTATCTAAATCAATTTAAAATAATCTCTTCCAATCCATTAAGATGATTCTCTGTTTTATAATGAGATGAATTATAACAATATACATGACTACTAAGTCGAGTGATTAAAACCACGTTTACACCCCTCCCCCCTACAAATGTGCATCTCATGTGCAGGACTCACATGTGAATCCACTTTTACATGAGCAGGGGACTTTTATATAAGAGAAGGGTGTAATACACTACTAGGTGTACCGAATAATTTCACTTAGTTTGAAAGACAATTGGTAAGTGGCCCTTAATGAAAAGAATATGCATTAACTTCAAGGGTATGATAGAAGAAACATAAAATTTCAGCACTAGATGGCTTCTAAACGCAACTAATAATTTGGCGGCCCTTGATGAGTGAAGGCTTATCATAAAAGGAGTACTCTCCCAGAGTATATTTTGCACATACTGAAATACTAAGTACCTCAGTTACAAATACTTCTCATACAACAAAGTTGCTCCGTAAACAGACTTCATTACCCATATTCTAGTTTGATTTCTTGTAAAGTACCTTGAATCATGCTGTAAAATCATGGCCAATATCCCATTGGAAAAAAGAATCATCATCAATTTTCTTCCAAGAATTTAATGGAAAATTACAGTGGTGCACTGGTGGTTACTGCTATCTGTGGTGAGTATGTACATATAAGCTACACTACTACAGTCCTTCCCACTTCATGCACCTTGCCACTACCTTGAGCTGAAAATAAGGACTTGGCAGCTAGATGCATTTATCCCCCGGAATGAACTACACATTGCAGACTACTACGGAAGAGAGCAAAGGATCAGAAGCTCCAGTAATAACAGCACCCTTGCTTCTAACATCCAGCAGATGGTCCAAAGCTTTCTCTGTAATAACCTCACCAGGGATCATAACTGGTATCCCTGGTGGATATGGACATATAAGCTCCCCACAAACTTCCCCAAGGCTCTCTCCTATGCTCACTTTCTTTTTACTTGCAAAAAAGGCATCTCTAGGAGTCATGCTCATGTTGATATCTGCAAAGGGTGTACAACCACTATTCTCCACCCTCCCTTTATCTCCATGAATTGGTGCAGAAGTTGCTACTAGATGTTTAATTCCTAATATAAGCCTCTCAATATGATCTCTAGTAGTTCCAAGGTTAATTGCGAAAGTAATAGATCGGGTCCCAACAAGTTCACAGATGATCCCATGATCTCTACATAAGATCTCATCTGCTTCATAACCAGACAAACCAAGCTGCGAAAAACCAATAGTAAGTCGCAAAGGATCAATGGCAGGAAAGTTAGAAAAGCTTGCAAAGTCAAGCACTGAAATGCCTGGTATTTGTTTGATAAAGTATTTCGCTTCAAAGGCCAATTCCATTGCGTTGTTGAATATAATGTCTGGATTTTCACTTAATTGAGCTCTAGCGGCATCTAATGATGCTAAAAGCAAATAACTAGGGCTAGTGCTTTGAAGAGCTTGGAGGCACCTACAGATTCTTTCCCTATCTACAATATTCCCTGACATGTGTAGCATTGATGACTGCGTAAGAGAGCATAGAACTTTGTGAGTGGACTGTACAGCCAGATCAGCTCCTTGCTGGAGGGCCGAATTAGGAAGCTGCGGATGGAATCCTAGATGTGCCCCATGAGCCTCATCAACAATTACAGGAATTCCATGAGAATGACACAGCTGGCAAATCTCAGCCAAGTTGCTGCATATACCGTGATAAGTAGGGGAAGTTACTAAAACTGTGGCTGCTTTTTGACCTTCCATCTCTAATTCCTTGATTGCTTGCTCTACCTGTAAACACAGTGACTCATCTTAATTCACATACATATATAGTTTGAGTAACAAAAAGGCTGTTAAACTGTTACAATGAGAGAGAGAGAGAGAGAGAGAGAGGAAGGCCACTACACTAAGGATGTGTGTGTATGTTTTAAAATTATCAGGACCATTTTAACAATTTTGTCAAAAGTACATTAGAATATCAATTTTTTTATCAGCAATAAACTGCCTTTATTCTGAACTTGCCTGTGATGAAGTCACACCACCCGCAATGTCCCAATCCAAATCATACTGGGGAATGATATACTTAGGTAGGACACCAGATAATACCATGGCAGATATAGCTGATATATGGGAATTCCGAGGAAGAATTAGAAATTCTCCAGGAGAACAAGTAGCCATTATTGCTGCTTGGATTCCACAAGTGGTACCTCCAACAAGAAACCATGTCTCTGATGATCCGAATAGTTTGGCTGCTTGTCTTTGTGCATCTAAAATTGGCCCCTCTGGAGAAAAGAGGTTGTCGAGCTCTGGAAGCTCAGGCAAATCATGAAGAAAAGGTCTTAAACCAATTAGCTGAGTTAAAGAAGATGGAGCAGCACGTCCTCTGTTGTGCCCAGGGAAGTGAAAACTAGCAACATTTTGTTCAGCTGAAGCTTTCAATGCACTGACCAAAGGAGGTGGGCTATCTTGCTTGGCTACTGGAGGGTGGGAAACTAGAAGATTATCTTTTGTGACTGAGTTGTTATACACTATAAAAGTGCCCTTGCCCTGCTTATGTCCTGACTTTAAGATGTTTCTTCCCTGCAACAACATCATCAAGAAGAAAATATTTAGACATATGATACCTAAACACAAGTGGTGAAGCAACTTCTAGAACAACTAAAACAAAAAAAAATCTTTTGTTGGGATTCCTTTTAGATTACAAAAAACATTTAATGCTCAATCAAAGGGATATCAATCAAAACTTATGGTCTAAAGCTATTCAGGGCCTCTTTGATTGTACCATGCAAATTGAATGACCCATTTTCATTTTACATGTGCTGAAGGTACAAACCCATCATCTCGAATACACACTCCAAAAAATTTGGTGCCATTAACATAAAATTGTGGCCTAGAAACAATAGATGGTTGCCATCCTCTTGAATGCTCCCACCCACATTGAAGATTTGTCCCTAAGCATTGTAGAAGAGAATGAAAATAACATCCAATATAGGCCTAAATTCTTCAAATTTTAAGGCATATGCGTTAGTGGCAGCCAATTAAATGTAATCCTCTCACCGTGTTAGAATAATGGCTAAATTATTAAAATTCACCCTTTTCCTACCAACTTAAAAGTTTATCATGGTATCAAATGGTCATGATTTCGTACCATGTCTCCACTTTACCTTACAAAGGTTAAAAATTTGACGTGTTGAGGTGGTAGTCGTTTGTCACATAAAAAAAGTAATTAAAGCAAACACAAACAAGACAATAAAGAAAAGAACAGAATTGCATATCAGTTGAGAACATTAAATTCAGAAAACAAAAGACAGTGAAGATTTAAAATGACATTAAACAATAAGCACACAAAATTTAATCTGGATGACATTTTCTCTATCGCTACTGCTTAAGAGGAAAAGAACACATACACATTGCATTTAAAAATCTTATTTTTCCTCCATTTTCTTAGCAACCAAACATAAAAAGTCATTACAGTGAAAGCAGCAGTGTCATGAAAGTTGGAAAGGAAAAGTAACGAACCCACCCACCTGAGAAAGACGAAGTCTTGGTCTTCTAAAAGACCTCAAACTCCAGTTATTCCCGAAACCCAAGTGAAATTTCTGCACCAAAGACAAAAAGAAAGAGTGATATAAACAAAGTCTCAAAATTGTAATACAGAGAGAGAGAGAGAGAGAGAGAGTTACAAGGTCCAATGAGGTTGAGGAGGAAGAAAGCATTATATAATTGTACGTAATGGTCAGTGACTTTGACTCAGTATTGGAAGGGAGGTGCAAGCATGGCCTGTAGAGAGTGAGAATGGGTTATCTGAGAAGATTTGGGTCCATATTGTATCCTACTCCTATTACTATTACTACCACTGCAGTCCAAACAGCCAGACGGTGCGTTTAGCCCTGAAATTGTGAGAATTAGTTTAGGAAAAAAAATAACATTTTAAAATAGAATTATCCTATCATAGATTCATAATTGTTAAAACCCCATCCATGATTCCAGTAGGATGGCATAAGGATTATAAGATTCTACTTTCTTAATAAATATTTGAATCATTCTACTTTCTTTTGAATACCTAGCAAATTTTTTCATAAAAATTACACGTCCTTTAAAACAAATATTAGAGTAATTACATAAAAACAGTTGTAGAGTTTATATCATGTTTTAGATTACGTCTTGAATTTTTAATTTTGTTAATTAAAATTCCAAACTTTTGAAATTATTTCAATTTGAATTTTCTATCTATTTCCGTTATTTTGAGTAATGATAGAATAGAGAAAAACAGACTAACATTTGATAAAACTTTACATTTCACTAATGACTTAATGAAAAAATGAAAATAAATCTTCTATGCAAGAAAAGACTTTGAATTGAAATAGTTTCATAAATTTAAGATTTTAATGGATCAAATTAAAAATTTACCACCTAATCTAACACATGCATAAATTTGGAGACATTTTTTTTTAGGTAATATTCACAAATAATAATAAGAAAGTGAGAGACCAGGACCAACCCAAAAAATGAAACAGGTGGGAGAAACGTAACGTTGGGGACATAACTCCCGTCCACTACTCCACCATCAGTCCACTCCAGTCTCCAGTCTCCACACACAAATACAATACAATCAAACTCTCCTTCTTTAAATTAAAAACATTCATACACTCAGAATTCAGGATCAAAATGGAACAAACCAATGCATTCGCACCAAAACGGCATCTCGTCTTTGCATACTACGTCAGTGGTCACGGCTTCGGCCACGCTACTCGTGTCGTCGAGGTTCTACTTCTCCTCCTTTCGTTTTTACTCTTTTACTTCATTTTTTAGCCCATTCTTTTTTTATTACTGTCCACAACAATAAAATGCATTTAGGATTTGATTATAATCTTAAATTTCGATTATTCAGTTATAACAATAATCTGATTCCTGTTGCCTATTTTTTGTATTTACCTCTTGCTCCTGCTTCAAATTGTCACTTGTACCAATGTGTCCTTTCTTTTTTAAAACTGACATCTAATGTTTCTTATTGCATTGTTTCCTTGCAACTAATTTTGATGGCCTTAGAATGTCTAGCAAATAGATCTGACACTGTTAAAATTTTATCTAACATTGCATTTGCTAGTGACTAGTTTCTTTGTATTTTCTAAATTTTCATATTTTCAAACTGCTAGTTATACACTAATATCTAAGAGGATTTTAAGGTCTAAGTAGTTGATCTTTAATTTACCAAAATTTCTAGGAGTTTCTTTGATGTTGGACAATTTGATTTGTATTTAATGTTGGAAAATTGAATAGAAGCTACCATTACTGCAATGTTGCCATTATAATCTAGTGGACTGCAAAAAGAGTACTTAATGTTACCGCTGGATAAACTAAGCCAGTGAACTTTTCCTGGATAAATTAAGCCACATATGATCTATGTGAATATACTTCCTTTAGTCACATGAAATTATTTTTTGTAGCAGTTAACTATTGGCTTCTTGGATAAGTGGAAATATAAGAAACATAGGATAGAAAATGAAGAAATTCGTTTAAAGATAGGGTGGCTCCTATCAATGAAAAGATGAGGGACAGTCGTTTAAAATGGTTTGGTCATATGCAAAAAAGAGCTATTAATGCACCGGTGAGGAAGAATGATTTAGTTTAAGTCGGGAGACGAAAAGAGGTGGAAGAAGACCTGAAAATAGCACTAGTAGATGTAGTAAAAATATATATATATATTAATTAAGGAAATGATAGAGAATATGATTCTGGTTAAGATAGAATGGTGGAGAAGAATATATGTGGCCAACTGTGATTAGTCCGTTGAGGATCTATGGCGATCCCAAAGTTTTGGAACTTAAGGCTCTGTTGTTGTTTTTGATGATGTGGACTTGTGGCGTTTATATGCTACTAACACGAATTCTCTTTTTAGTTCTTCCTGTTCAACCAAGTACTTTGTGAGTAGTTTCATGAGTCTGATGTTGTGATTCACAGGTTGTTCGTCATCTCATTCTAGCCGGGCATGATGTTCACATGGTTACAGGTGCTCCTGACTTTGTATTCACTTGTGAAATACAATCACCAAGACTCTTTATTCGCAAGGTTAGTGCATGCTATCACTTAGGTATTAAAAAGAAGTAAATTTCATTTTGTTCCACCTTCTAGTTCCACTATACTCCCTTGATGTAGTAGTTCACATAAATAGAAGATGGCATTTAGAGTTAGAGGGCACCCAAGGAAATTGAGTAAAAATTATTGTGATTTGTATATTGTATGAAATGATTGTTTTCGGTAATTTGGTAGTTATTCATCTTTTTCATATCATTCCCAATGATGGCTACGTTCTCTTTATCATACCATTCTACTGAACTGGGCCTCCAGATGCTACAAAAGCAAAAATGATAGTTTCATGTACACAAAACATTTAAATAACCCTTTGTTAGTGAAAAAAGTTTCAAATTATTAAATTATACGTAATAGGTTAATGCTGTTACTTTCACAAGAAACAAGTGAGTACTCTCCATTTGATAAAAAGAAGAGAAAAAATTGGATATCTTAGTTTAGACTATAATCTTCCTTTAGTATAATTGTAGGCCAAAAAGAATTATATGGAAAATGGATTTAACCATAATCATTATAAACTTTAAATGTGTAGCCAATTAATGTTATGTTCAGCTGAATGAAATTGTGTCTCAATGGTGTTCTTGCAATTGTAATAGTAAGGCATTTTGTGTAACTGCAGGTTGTGTTGGACTGTGGAGCAGTTCAAGCAGATGCTTTGACAGTTGATCGTCTTGCATCCTTGGAAAAGGTATGATGTAAATTCCAGAATTGGTTAGCAATTTCTGAACCATTTGTTCAAAAAAAATTATTATTGATGTCATTGTTAATGGAAAATGATCATTCCCATGTCCATACTTGACGTTAGTTTGTTTCCATTTATATTGATTTTTTTATCACTTGATTTGCTGGCTCTGTTACCATAACTTTTCTTGTGTTGGTTGACTCTTTTTTACTGGCACATTTTCTGTGATCAAGTATTCCCAAATGTCAGTACTACCTCGGGCATCAGTTTTAGCAACCGAAGTTGAGTGGCTGAACTCTATCAAGGCTGACTTAGTGGTACTTACTTTAAATGTTTCTTTTTTGGATTTTTTATTTATGAGACTGAAATGTGAAATAAGGAATCAAAGTTATATCATATCTTCTTCTTTTCTCTTTTTGGTTGTGTGCATACAACCATTTTCTTAAAAAATATTATCTTATCTTTCTATCAATATGAATGGTCTTCAGTCATGCAACATTTTTATAAAGCAGGTTTCAGATGTTGTTCCTGTTGCATGCCGAGCTGCTGCAGATGCTGGAATTTGTTCTGTTTGTGTCACCAACTTCAGGTGACTTGCTTACACTGTTGTTCGTCTGACTGAAACTTCTAATGTGAAGCTGTACATTCTTCTATTTATATGATATTTGCTACAAAAAAAAAAATTTCAAAACTTACTTAGAAGATGCTTGTCATCTTCAAATGCAGCTTTGAAGCTAATTGAATTTTGTTATTACTTCAAACCCAAATGTTTTAAAATTTAAATACTGGTGATATATTGTGGTATGTTGGTAATAGTTATGATTCATAGTAAAGTTAGTTTGGAATAAATCTAGGTGATATTTCATAAAAATATAATGGTTATAATAGTGTATTTGGTAATTGGATTGAAGTTTAACTACAATTTTAACATTTTTCTTATGCGTAAATATCTGTATTTCCCAGTATTATGGCCAAGATATTTTGTAAAACATAATCTGCCCTAATATTTTTAAATACAAGATTACGATTTATCAAAATAATTTTGCATAAATTTTGTCTAGTTGGGTTTTTGTGGACCCTAGAGATTTCTTTTGAGAATTAGATATAAGGTATTAATTAATATGATACAGTTTCTAGGGAGGAAAGAATGAAAACTAATTGAACATACATGTTTAAGCCATTGAACAGTAATGGGCTCGTCAAAAGTAATATGAAAGTTGTAGCTTTGGATGTGTACTTTCTCAAATGAAGGTGAAGATTTTACAGAACCCTGGTGCCATTTATCAAAGACTATAGGTTAATGTTGGAATAAGATGTATTTGAGAAAGGGGAAGAACCAAATGACTAATTTTAGCAATGATTACTATTTTAATTGCTTATATTTTGTAATGATGATGCTTGATTTTTACCAATAATAATTTGTTTTACGGTTTCTTGTGTGACCAAGGCCCCACATTATAATATATCTTACATCTGGAGCTCTTCCCCTATCTCATTTTTTTATTTTTGGAAGTCTGAATTGAGTTCTTGCAATATGCCTAAAACCACAATTTCTACTTTTTGAAATCTGGGCAGTTGGGATTTTATCTATGCGGAATATTTGATGGTGGCTGGATCTCACTATCGCTCAGTCCTTCAGCAGGTAACTTTCAATCTTTTTGCATCTAAAGTAATAACCATATATATAAGACACTCTTCTAGACAACTCAGAAGATCTTTTGACTCTGGATATTTTGCTATCTTGCCTCCAACCTTTAGGTTTTTCATTAATTATTTATTTCCTTTAACAATGCAACAAAAACTTTTGAAGTTTGACTGAAGGAGAAACTAGATACCCATTTTGGTGTGTGTGCATGCCCTCACTCTTATAGTAGCACTTTTTTTCTTAATTTAATTTTGCATATGAAATAACCGATAGTGTTGTGCCAAACCTAAATGGTCTTATGAAAATTTATGCAGATTGCTGAAGATTATTCCCATAGTGAGTTTGTAATCCGTCTACCAGGGTACAGCCCAAGTATGTTTGTTCAAGCACATTTGTGGTAGTTTTTTTTTTAAGTTCATATTTAAGTACTATTTTTTTTTCTTTGTTTTTGTTTGCTAACCTGATTGTAGGGATTATGCTCTTCAGGTTGTATTTCTGTCTTTGTGTTTATGCGGCTCTATGCATATATATCTGCCTTTGCTCTTTTGGCAATGAATAAGTTGTATTCTAGTTGGTTTTTGAAAATTCCTTTCATTTTTCAGTGCCTGCATTTCGTGATGTTATTGATGTACCCCTTGTCGTGAGGAGATTACATAAATCCAGAGAAGAGGTGTGATTTAGAACTTTCAACAAATCAATGTGTATGAATTAATGTATTATGCATGCTATGAAACATTTCCTTGCAATGCAGGTGAGAAAAGATCTTGGAGTTCCAGATGATGTGAAGCTAGTAATTTTTAATTTTGGTGGGCAGGTGAGGTTTAATTTAGGCTGTCATTCTATATTGGTATATTTCCTTCATTTTTTTTTCCAAAATTTTCAAATCTCTCAACATCTTTGAATGACCAAGTTTTGGTGAAAGACCTGGACTTTGAAAAAATTTGGAGGATTACTTGGTTCATTTCTTCCAAGTTTTCAAAATCAATTTTCTGGGTTAAAATTCTGGTGTTTATTTGGTAATATAATTTAATTATCTAATTATATAAAATGAAAATTGAAGCATCGGGTTGGGAGTTCTGAGGTTCTGCCCCTATGTCACAGCATTAAGATTTTTTTTTTTTTCATAGGATAATCAAGGCAATGCCATTTTGATTATGTTTATAAAATATCATTAGGTATGTAAAGCACTACTCACACTAGAATACCATTGTAAAAAATTACCTTTGTAAATAACTGTAAAAAATTAATTAATAATATTATGGATGTGTATTTTTAATATATTACATAATCATACAATCGCCGCACCCACTTCATCCTCCCTATTCAACCGATCACTATTAGATTTCACTTCTCTGATGTGATGATGTCTTCTTCTTGACTTTGCCAATCTGTGAAAAAAGCTAGGTAGTTAGAGAAACTTCATCCAACCAATAAAAAAAGGGAGTATTGAAGCAATTCTTTTTTCTCAGATCAATTCACAGATCAATAATACTTGTTTGTTCTGTAATCTACTTTTACTGGGACCTTGAATGTTCTATATACCAGATGCTTAGGATGCTCTGTTAAGAGACCCTCTTATTGTTGTAACTTACTTTGTTTCAAAAAACCAATATTTTTCTTCTTAGGTATTGTGATGTGTTTATCATGCTTTAGGCATTTAGACGAATTCTGACTGTTACATGCTGTTGTCCATCACTTCCAGCCAGCTGGTTGGAAGTTGAAGGAGGAGTACTTACCTGCTGGTTGGTTGTGCCTGGTAAGTTTTGTTGGGAATTTACATTGATCATAAGTATTTCTTTATTTCATGTTGATACTATTGTTCCTATTGTGTTCTGATTTAGGTTTGTGGGGCTTCAGACAATCAGGAGCTTCCTCCTAATTTCGTAAAGCTTGCAAAAGATGTTTATACGCCTGACGTAATAGCAGCTTCAGATTGCATGATCGGTAAAATAACTTGTAATTTGTTTTGAGTTGTGCTTGGTAAAATAACTAAGATTTTGTCGTTAGTAGTGAACTTAATTTTTGGTACCTGGGCTGTGTTTGCTACTCCAGGAAAGCTTGGATATGGCACAGTCAGTGAAGCAATGGCATACAAGTTGCCATTTATCTTCATAAGCCGAGATTATTTTAATGAAGAACCATATTTGAGAGAAATGCTCGAGGTACAATTGGATGCTTGTCATATTTGTTATTCATTTTCTTTTCACCGTATATCTAGTATCAGTTGTGAAGTTACCTCAATATGTTTTGTGTATATAGTACTACCAAGGTGGTGTGGAGATGACAAGAAGAGATATGCTCAGTGGATGTTGGATACCTTACCTTGAACGTGCTGTTAGCTTGAAACCATGCTATGAGGGAGGTACCAATGGTGGTGAGGTATTCAAATTTTTTTTATTCTTATTTTGTACCTTTTACTATTTAAGATTTTCACCAAGAATAGTAGGCATCAAAAGTTTTCACCTTCATGATCTCACACTAAAAAATTTGAGGATTTAAGTTTGAACAATCAGAAACCATTTTTTTTTTTTTCCTTTTGCAAAAGCCCAAGCGGGATCAAACCCACAACCTCATGCCATTACCCTGGGTGGAATGTGGGTCACAGGCCATTTGCATACAATCAGAAACTGATTTAGGAAGAATTGTCTGAATGGCATCCGAAATATGTTCTGGAAACAGATGGAGAAGAAAGGTAAGTTTGAAAACTTAAATAGTTACATACATCGATTTTAGAAAGTGAACATGTATTTTGAGACATATACAGATAGAAAATATGGACAAACAATATTAAGATAGAGGGGAGTACTATATTTTTCCACACGTTAGGAAATTTGCACGAGAGCTTTCTTAGAAGTCTGAGATTAGGAGAAGATCATCTAGTTCTATGAAAATCTATATACAGAACTTGAGGGAAGAAGACCTAGAAAAAATGGGCTTGATTTCTGGTCTTTTGATCCAGCGGATGTTGAGTGGTTAGAGAGGTCTTTTGAGGAAGAGGAGGTTTATGGGACACTGAAGGAATTAAATGGTGATAAAGCACCAAGTCTAGATTGTTTGTCTATTGCATTTTTCTAACCTCGTTGGAATGTGGTTAAGCAAGATGTAATAGAGTACTTTCCCACTTGTATGCTGATATTTCATGAGAAAAAATTGAATACATCATTTGTTGGTCTCCAAGATTTCAGATCAATTGGTCTTGTGGGCAATGTGTAAAAGTTGTTGAAGGTGCTGGATTCTGAGTGTCAAAATGCATTGAAGGGAGGCGGATTTTGGATTCAATATTGATAACTAATGAATCTCTAAATAGTAGATTAAAACCAGATGATCCAGGTAATGCAAAACAAGGTTTAAAGAAGGGTTATGATCACACTAATTGAAACTTCTTGATGTATATGTGATTGGTCGATTAGGTTTTGGAAAAATGGAGAAACTGGATTTTCTACTGTATTTCAACAGTTCAATTTTCTGTTCTAGTTAATGGGAGTCCTTTACGTTTGTCAACAACTCTAAAGGACTCAAACAAGGAGACCCTTTACCTCATGTTATTGTTGTAATAATGGAGGCTTTTTGTGGGTTGCTGTTGAGAGCAGTGGAGGGCTGCATCTATATTAGATTGATAATATAGGCAATGGCAAGGTCATGACTATCTCACACCTACTCTTTGCCAACAATATCCTTATTATTGTGGTGCGGATTCATATTAAGATATTTATGATGTGTTCTATGTTTTGAAGGTTTTTTGTTGTTGGTAAGTTATGTTTTGAGGTGAGTTAGGGGGACCACAAGTGAATTTAGGAAAGAGTAAAGTACAAGTTATGGATGGTTGGTGGTGGGCGATTTCCATAAGGTTATTAGAGAATAAATTGGGATAACTCTTGATGTCAGGTTGCCTCTATTAAATAAAATAATTTATTTAAAGGAGGAGATAATTCAAATACACAATAGCCAATGAGCTATTGCTCAATTGGCACTTCCTTTTCCCATAATAACGGGATGGAGGGCGAACCGTGGGTTCAAGACTCACTAGATGCATGTGTAACCTACCAATAAAAATAAATAAATTCAAATACACAATATGTGTATTGAACTACTCCTAAGAAATTATAATACCAAGCTCAGTAAATCTAAAAATCTAGAAAATTAGACGAGGGCATATTGCCTAATGTAGCCATCCAATCATACAGGGATCACAACATCCATTGCTTGATTACATGATTAGCGTATTCTACACCATCAAAGGTTCTGCTAATCCTGTTGTGCCAAATGATCCACAAAACGCACAAGAAAGTAGTCTTTTTAAATCTTCAAATTCTATGACAATGAAACTTCCCTTGCCAACATCCTGGCATTTAAATCACTGTCTTCAGCATAACCCAAAATGCCCCGACAAGTATAAACACAAATGACCACGAATCTCTCACCGCTGAGCAATGTAAAGAAGATGATCTACAGACTTTTTTGCTACATTTCCACATGCAACACCAATCAATAATCAAACTGTGACGTTTCCAAATATAATCCACTATTAGTATTTTACACAACGTTGTTGTCCAAGCAAAGAAAGCGATCTTGGAAGATACCTCAACACCTATATATTTCTCCATGGGAAGTGAACTCCTGTGGATCCTCTGGGAACATCGTACGAACAGACTTTAAACTTGCTGCTCTTAGTTAAACTCCGTGAAGTATGGTCTTCATTTTGGCCTTCTGGAAAATTTGAGTACAAGAAGTCAAAGAAACTATCTACATGCAGCTTCCAACTCCCAATCTTGGAAAGGTCAACAAAATTGAGGATTCCAACTCACTCAACTAAGAGGTAACGAAAGCATCCTTATCTAGTGCCAATCTAAACAAACCAGGAAACATATCTTTAAGACAAGAAGCTCCACACCATAGATCATGCCATAACCAGACCCATGTCCATCCCCAATGGTCTGAATTTGAGACCCATTCATGTCATGTGTCTTCATATGTTCCAATTAAGACCTGAAATGCCAACGTCCATGCTAGCATTGTAAGAACATGTGTATGGAAAAGGTTTGCCACATCAAAAAATTTCACCACTCTATAACAATAAGGTAGGATAAGAGTAATGTTGACACATTTTCAAGTAGTAAATTGAAATAATTGATAGTTCAGAGATGAAAATGAAACCTAACATAGTTAAGAGACCAAAATTGTATTCTAACCTAATTTTTTGTTGCCTTTTTAAGCTGGCTGCTCAAATACTACAAGATACAGCTGTTGGAAAGAACTCTGTGTTAGATAAGGTACATTCACTGTTGTTTCTTCTTTTAGTACTTGTTGGCTCATTACTTAAGGTTGTTTTTCCTTAAATCTCTCTCTCTCTCTCTCTCTCTCTCTCTCTCTCTATATATATATATATATATATATATACATGATGGAGGTGTTGAGACTTGAGAGTTAAAAGTCTCATATTGGGCATTTAAAACCATGCATCTCTAAATATAAGATTATGGGCCTCTTCACCCATGGCCAATTAGTTTTGAGGTTAGATGCTCCAAATTTAATATGGTATTAGAGCAGGTTATTTTCTCACATTTAAAAAGTTAAAAATCTCATGTGTTAGGTCCCACTTATTAAGGGAGGCTGGGAGAGTCTGGTCCAACATGAGGGAGAGTGTCAGAATAATGATTAAATTCACCATTTCCTAACAACTTAACCAAGTGAAAAATTATCAATGAACATACAATTCCCTTTTAGGATTTCATTTCATTTTGTACCTTTTTTCCTTTTTTGGTTTGCTTGAGACATCTCATCTGTACTTCCATTTTGTTATAGAAGGTCATTTCTTACACAAATTTGCTTGTGAAATTCTCAGTACTGAATTCCACTTAATGGCCTTGCAGCTGTGACATGAATTTGTTTAATGTGTTTGTGTTTGTATCAAGACATTGTAAGTTATCATGTTGTACTAATGGCATACTTCTAATGACATTGTTCATCTGAAAACTACATTTATATACTTGATATTATTCTAAATTGTACATTGATACGTGAGAGTTCCAGTCATCTGCTGCTTGCTTTTTCCTGATAGCATTTCAAGTCATTCTCTGGCAGCAATTTGCTCAAAAGGAGCCTGATTTGCTGCCCCACCCTATCATATTTTTATGATAGAAAGTTTGAATATGGTCCTGATGCCATGCATCTATAGCTCATATGGACACAATCGGCTTTTTCTTATTGCTGACTGAAACTTATACATGTACATGCATGTTGATTTCGTTCTGTAGCATACTGGAGTAAGGAGATTGCAGGATGCAATGACACCCGGGTGTCAACCACAGAAAGTTCCTGGAAATGATATTTTTGTTCCAGATTGGTGTACTCTTGCGGAAAACAAACTTGGTCTTCATAATTAATTTTGAGGGCTCTTCACCCGGTGCTGGAAGGTTTGGATATCCTGTGATATATTTTGGAGGATCTTACCAGGTGCATTTGGATATCTGAAGATTTGCAGACACTCCCCTCCTTAGGTTAGTATCATTAGTAATTAATTTGATTTTTATTTTTATTTTTTGTATTTTGCTAAAAGGCTGTAATTTATTTGATGAAGAAAAATAAGTGTTACTGTATTATATTGGTCACATGTTTATATGTGATGTTTCTAGCCTCTGGGCAATATGTATGTAGAGTAACTGGCAGAAATTCACTATAAGCATTTTACAAACCGATAATGAGAATCTTAAGAACCTATGCTTATTCAATAATATCATTCATTCTCTCAAAGGGTGTAAAAAAGCTTGTCTTTGTCTTCATTCTCTATTTAATACTTCTAATTGTATAAGGGTTTGTGAAACGCCTCCATAGGGGATAGAGGAAGAAGAGGGGGGGAGCCAAGCTTGTTTGGTTGTGCTTCAAAATATGGTTCTTAATTAAAAGTTTTTAGAAAACAAAAAACACCCTATAAAAATAGTGTTTTCAATTTTTATTTTTAATTTTATTTTTAAACTGAAAGAAAAAAAATTAGGAACGAAAAAGTATTATGTTACTGAGAACTTTAAGACAAAATCCACAAAAAACAGAAAAGCTATTCTTAAAATGACAACAAACGTGTAAATTGTTTGAGAATTTCCATATGGTTTCATTATGATATTCATGTCATTGAAATTTGGAATTTGGAATTTGCGGATTTATATCAATAATGGGACATGGACTCATGGTACTGAGTGGTGCTGGAAATCATGATTAGTGACCCTAGGTTCACTAATATAACTGAGTGGTTTGAGTGGCTAAGAGATATTGCCACAGCGTTAGTAAATGAATGCTAATGAACTGTAGGTCAAATGGAATGTTTTTTTTTTGATAATGAAATGGAATGTTTTTTATGATACCATGAGGTAATATGTTTGATCTCGTGTGGATGTGAGTTATTTTATATAAACAAATGGAGCTCTAATATTCAGGGACCAAATTATCTTTTCCTACTCAATACTAAGGTCAGTGTTGTACTTAACTACTTATCTTTAGGGCCTCCAAACTATCCGTTCCCCCTCACATTTTTACCCTTCTCATATTACATATCGGTAATTGGGCAAGGCCCAAAAAGAATCACAATTATCTCAAGCCTTGGCCCAATAAGTTATAAATATACCATTGAGTTTGGTCATCCCTTAATTGATGGCACTAACCAAGATGGGAGAGTAAAAATCTGATTAATGACATCGCAACTCAAACTTTTTTTTTTTTTTTTGATAATTCTATAGTTACAACAACGATAAGGAAGGAGAATTTGAACTCTAATTCTTCTCATATAAGAGAACAGGCCAACCCAAACCTTACAAATTGGTTTTGAAAATTTTAAATCAAGCGAAACACTCATGCATAACATTGAGAACAACCATTTCATCCAGAAAGAAAAGTAAGATGCATTATTGAAGATAGCATTCACATATCTCATGAAAGCAAAGCACTTAGAAAAGTTGAATACTTTGATGTGCTACTTTCCAAACCATTGCTCCTTCCACTAGATTGTACTGAGAAAAGAAGTAGGACTTGGAGGGATTGGGATATCCACAGTCCCCTCCAACATTAGTAGAACCTTCTTCATTGAAGGACGGAGTGATGGCTCATCTAGAATGCACCATAGCGCCACTTTAACAATTCTCTCCAATTGTTTCTTGTCAACCTCTTCTTCATTAACGAGCTTACCTAGCTCACCACACTCAAAGCAATGGTATACCCATTCTTCAAGAATAGCTTCTTCCTCAGAAAGATCATAGTGTACATTCTTTCGACAACATATAATCTCCAACAACATCATTCCAAAACTATAGACATCTACTTTGACTGTCACAGGCATTTTTCGATGCCACTTTGGTGCAACATATCCCCTTGTGCCTCTGATGTCAGTAAAGGTTTTGGTTTGGTCTGGCTTCAACAACTTTGCCAATCCGAAGTCAGAGATTTTTGCACACATGTTTTCATCCATGAGTATATTCTGAGGCTTTATGTCACAATGAATGATCTATGGCATGCACTCTTCATGGAGATAAAGAATTCCTCTTGCTATGTTTCGAGCAATTTCCATTCTTTCATCCCAACAAGGTTGTTTTTTTGGTGTGAAGAGTGAAACTCTCTTTCTCTTTCAGCCAACAATTTTTGTGATGGGTTCTCTAACATTCATCTCAGTCGTTTTTCTCTTTCAGACAATTTCTCTAGCTACAACCTTCTGACCATTCCCTTAATTCCCCTTTATAAACTGTCCCAAAAGATCCTCTACCAAGCTCTTCCTTGAAACCATCAGTAACTTTCTCAAGTTCTGCATAAGTAAATGACCGTAGAGAAACATCCTCACTCAGGACAATATTTCCATTATTAGATATCATTCCATATTCCCATACACGATATCTATACATTACAATTCCAGAAATCACCAACACAATGAATGCAAAAGCAACTAATGAAACACTAATAATTAGGATGTCCACACGAACCTCTTTCTTGCTTTCTTTTGGCCCAATTCTATCTAGAGTGGGTGTAGATATGCCTACCTTGATGAGTGCAACATTTGAGTCACTTTGAAGTCTTCTCCCAAATCTCAGTGGAAGCCTTTGTTTTTTGCACTCCCCATCTTTGAAAAGCGCAGCTTCACAGTTACAATCCCCCAAACATGCTTCTTTGCAAGTCTCTTGAGTTGATGACAAAAGAACAGAAAAATTATCATTTTCCCATACGGTATTAGTCACTGCCTCCATGGTATATGTCACACTTGCTTCTTTGCAACTTTCTGCAGTGAAATTCCTTTCACAGCCTAAACTCTTTGTGCTCTGATTAACAAATGCAAATCCAGGAAGACAATTGCAATCAAAATCTTGATCAATTAGGACACAAAATCCATTAAGCCCACATAATCCCTTAGGGGCACACTTGTCATCTGGAGCAAACCATGTGATTGACCAACTACCATTCTGACCAATATTATGTGAGTATAGCCTCAAAATTCCGTCAGCATCAATTCTCAAAAGATATAGTACTACACCTTTTGTAGAATTATCTCCTGAATTTAGATTCACTATAATTGTGCCAGTACCATTGGCCAAGTAAAGATGACCATCATCCACAAGATTAAGTGTCACATCATTTCCTTCCCCAGCTACACCATATGACATATAACCATAATCAATTGTGTATGGGGTTCCAATTGGGTACCAAGCGAGCCATCCATCTAGTTGCATTATGAGACGAAATAGACCTGTTGATTGGTCAGAGTCTGAAACACTGGAATACAACACTTCTCCAGCTGAAAGATGCTGACTTGGCAAAAGGGTATCAGTTGGGTGTTCAAAACTCTGCCATATTGTTTTGTTATCAGAATTATACAAAACAAAATTGCCTGAATCAAGCATGGATGCTGACGTGGCACCTCCAGGAGAATTGGCAATGCTTGTCACTATGCCTTGTGGTGATTGCAGAACCAATCTTCCATCAATTGTGAAATTTAGTATGACATTAGTGGGGACTGGGGGATTGTCTCTGTTGGCTGTCCAAACTACTGTCTTTTGAGGAATCCCAGCAACAAATATTCCTACAGCATAGCCACTGCCTTGCTTGTAGAATCCAAATGCATATAGACCAGAACTTGATAGCCATGTAGAATTGGTGGTGGGTGTTAACAAAGAGCCTGGCTTCACAATATTGGATTGCCCAAGTTGAGCTTCAGCTGTGAAAATTGCTGAGAGAAGAAGAAAAACAAAGATAGTTGCCATTATTGGAGAATGGTTGTATCTGTGTTTGCCTTAACAGCATAAATAATAACATTCAGGAATTAAGGATAGGATCCAACTCTGTATGTTTGGGTATATTATATATTTTTCATTTAGTAGACTTTTTAGTTTGCTAATATATGAGGAACAGTTACTGAAATGTACTGCCAAGTATGAAAGCAACCATATTTTTTCCTTTTTGGCCATTATAAAAAAAAGAAATCATTGCATCATTTTCTTTCTTGTGGAATGAAAGTCTCCAAGGACAAGTAAATTTAAATTATTTAATTGATAGAATGGTATCTCTTCAAGGAATCTGCAATCTACTTGCGTTACTCAAATAATCTTTGCATAAATAAATCTCTACTTGGCCTGTGAATTAGTCAGTCTTCTAGTTTAACATTAGAGTAGCAGACAAATAAATTGGACTCTAATAGACTATGGTATATTGTTACGTTAGAGTGACCAAATCAAAAGGGTAAATTATAAACAAATTGAAGATCTTGAATAGGACAGTCGAAAGAGTTAAAGCCATTACTATCGCTGATTGGAATGAAACGAAAATTTTGAAGCTATTAATGTTGTATATTGGAATGAAATCATGGCTAATGATTTCAAACTTGTTAATGATGACCGCAGTCATTCACGAACAAGTAAGGTTAGAGACATGTCTTTGATATAGTTTATTATGATTGAGATAACAGCACTTTTATTATGTACTAATCATGACCGGTCATATCAATAATTGTGAAAAAAAAGTTGTGAAAATCTATGTGTTCTTAGTGTTATTGTATACTAGTCACAAACCCGCGTGATGTGCGAAAAACTCTTAATGACATGTAATGTTTTCAGACTAAACTACAAACATAACTATGGCCCTATACAAATTTTATTCACAATAACATACAACTTAAAACTCTTAGGTGAAAGAACAAAAATTGAGCATATTAGAAAAACCAAATAAAGAAATTGATAAAATTGATAACCAAAAGCTCCTAGGTGACATTCAACATAAAATTGATAACCAAAAGCCAAAAAAAAAAATTGAGCATTACATAAAAACCAAATAAAGAAATAAATAAAAACATGAAACCCGACAAAGCCAATCAAAAACCAAAGGGGAAAAAACGCACCTTTGAGACTCAAACAATAATAGAACCATAAAGACCACAGGGAAACTAAAAAAATATCCTAGCATAGGATTTAAATAGGAAATCAAGTGTGCAATTAATTGGGGAGATAAAGAGGTCAGGGAGTTCAAAAGGTGAGAGGGAGAGAGAGGTAAATGAAAATGTGAGGTAATTAATTGAGGAGATGAAGAGGTCAGGGAGTTCAAGAGGTGAGAGGTAGATGAAGAGGTGAGGTAGAGGAACAGCCATGAGAGAGATTTTTTTTTTTTTTTGAATAAAAGTGTGAGAGAATTAAATAAAGGAAATGAGAAAGTGGAAGTGTGTGGGAGCAGCAAATCTAACGTGGCGGTATTTGAGGATGCCTAAAAAATTTCTCTCAACTTCAGCCTACCATAGAGACCGCAGGGAAACTAAAAAAATATCCCTGCAAATAATTTAAATAGGAAATCAGAGGTGCAATTAATTAGGGAGATAAAGAGGTCAGAGAGTTTAAGAGGTGAGAGGGAGAGAGAGGTAAATGAAAATGTGAGGTAATTAATTGAAGAGATGAAGAGGTCAAGGAGTTCAAAAGGTGAGAGGTAGATGAAGAGGTGAGGTAGAGGAACAGCCATGAGAGAGATTTTTTTTTTTTTGAATAAAAGTGTGAGAGAATTAAATAGAGGGAATGGGAAAGTGGAAGTGTGTGGAAGCAACAAATCTGACATGACGGTATTTGGGGAAGCCTAAAAATTTTCTCTCAACTTCAGCTTTTAGTTTATACCAATTGCAAACCCATGTGTTGCACGGAAAAATTTTATATAAAGGCATAATATCTATCTATATATATAAACTTTGTATAAATGTATGAAATGTTCATTTATATTAACTTGCTTTTTAATTTTGCGTGAAACTTGCTTTTTAATTTTGCGTGAAGCAAGAAACTTTGCATAAATGTATGAAATGTTCATTGATATGAACAGTGTTGACGCAAAAACCATACTCATTCAGTAGTAATATTAGTGAGTTTGCTAATATCCATTTGGCTTACAAAAGAACTTATTCCATCAAATTTTGGATAGGTCTATTGGTTATCATTAAGTAAGGCTTTTCATTCACATGTATGCAAACCATCAAAAGAAGTCAAAAGTCAAAAGACGTCTCAATAAAACAAATGATTTTGCACGTTTTCTTTAATAAATAATCGAGCAATAGTAGTTGAAGTCATAGCCAATTCTTCCAAAAGTAGGACTCCGCCTCCTAGAAGATACCTGTAAATAGTCTTTGTACACTTTCTAGTTTTAGCAATAAAGCCAACACCTCCCCACTCATACCCTTCCTCTGCACACTCCCTCAGCAAGGATCACAATTTGATAGTCTTTTACATTTTTGTGTATTCTTTTCATTCTCAGATTTTCTTTTGAAGATGCTACCACCTGATGTTCAGTAAAAGCTCCATTAAACCTACCAATCAAGAGAAAAATTCATCAAAAAATTGTATCAAACTTGGTAAAGCAAAAAAAAATTTAATTAACCCAAGACCAAAATTAGAATTAAAAAGCAATCGGTGAGAGAAAATTCAATTCAAGAATATCTTAGTTTGAGGGGAATTCATAAACCAAAGGAAAAATACACCATGTTCCATTCCATTCCGTTCTCTTAAAAACTTCTTAACATGTAATGTAACTTGTTTGTTAAAAATAAAATGTAAAAGATTGATGGATATAATTAAGTCCAAGCTTGGAATAAATTCCTTCAGTAATCAACCCATGCTCCATGATTCTAATTTTTTTTTTAAATGATAGTAACTCCAACAGCATTGCACCAGGGACTATGACAACCTTATTTCCTAAAAATAATAGCTCCAATAGTTCAAAAAAACATCAATGCAATATCATTGGAATTTGAAAATTAACCAAACATATGGCATGCAACAACAAGAAAACATGATGTTCAAGATGGGAAAATCCTGAAAGAAGCCACGGCAAAACATAGAGGGATTTGAGAAAAAACAGAGTAACATCATAAACCCCATGTCTATAAGACATTTAATCAAATAGGTAGGATGTACAAACTCAGCAAACATAAACACTAACTTACGAATATTGAATGAAAACTGATATTTTTCACTGTAAACAACCTATAAACAAACAGAAAACAAAAGAAACAGAAGCAGAAAAAAGAAAAAGAAAAACATGCACCGTCAACAATTATCACTGTCTCGGTGATCACAGGATGTAGAAGTATCCGAAAGAAACATCACAACCGAAAATAATCAACATGCAACCCAATAAATGACAGAAAAGAGAGAAAGGAAATCGTGAACTATTTCAGTTTCTGTATAGAATCTGCAAAGGAAAAAAAAGGAACTCAGCATCATGCATCAGAACCCACAAATCCAATAAAAAAAAAAAAAACCAAAAAACAAAATTTTTCTAAATCTCTGCAATTACATAACCTTTCATGGTATCAGAGACATTAAAAGACTAATGTCATTACTTTTTTTTTTTTTTTCTTTCACAAACCTTTCATCAAATGCCTCAGCTACAATGTCTCCTGCAACCACTGATTATGCATCTTCAACTGCACCTCTACCCATGTCTCTTCCTACAATCACTAACACTACCGCAATCGCAGGGCACCCAAAACAGAGGAAAAAAAATAAAGCACAGTAATGATACATTGTAATCTAAATTGGGTAAATCGCAAGACCCAATCCTGTCTCTTTTTCTTTTCCCATAATTTCCAGCAAGCAAATAAAGGAAAAAAGAGCAGAGCAATATATAATGTAAGATGCTCCAATATGATCCAGAATGACATCAACTCCTGCCATTGAAAATTTAGTGAGTTTTTTTTTTTTTTTACCTCCTAATAATCATTGCGAAAAGAATAATAAAAAAGATCAATCTCTATAAAGTAGAGGAAAAGTGAGGTTTTAATATTAGACAAATAGCTAATACATGGAAACTAAACTTGCGCATTAGATACTGGACCTCTGTAACAAATAATTCTGGTGGTCCTAATCTAACCAAAAACCAATAAAAAAAAAAAAAAAACACCCACATAGCAAACACACAAAACCCACATAAAAATCCAATCTTTATTATTATTTTTTATTAAAAAATAAACATAAAAAAAACCTCACCCTAGAATCATTATTCTTTGTAGCGTTGAAACCCAAGTGAGACTGCGGCTTAGGAACCGGATTCGAGTAATGAAAAAGAGAAGTGGGGTTTGAAGGCTGTGGAGAAGCTAAGAAGATGAGGCTTGAATTGATAAGAAGGGCTTAAATAGGATTAGAGAGAGGTTGTGAAATTGGGGAAGAGGAAAGGCTGGGCATGCTTCAGCTTCCGTTGGGACAGAAAACCTAAGCTGGAGATTGTGGGGGAAAAAAGAAACGGTAGATTTTAGGGACTTAATGTTGGGAAATTTATGGAGGGGAAACCTAAAGATTGGGTGTGCAATCAATAGGGGAGAGAGGGGGAGGAAGTTGAAGAGCTTAGAGGGAGATAGAGAGGTAAAGAAGTTGAAGAGATCAGAAAAAGGAACAAGCAGTGAGAGAGAGAGAGAGAGAGAGTTAGAAACAAAACGTGTGAGAGAGAAAGTGAAAAGGAGGGATGGATGATGTGGAATTATGTAAAAGCAGGGATTCTGACTTGGAAGGATTTGGAGAGGTTAAAAAAAATTCTCTCAGCTCCAGCTTTTAGTTTATACTAGTCGCGGACCCGCACGATGCGCGGAATATGTTGCATCATTGTGATGTATTTACTAATTGCAATCCACATTTAAATTGCTCAATAGGTTGATGAATCATTATAGAATTTACCGATTGCAAAAGCCCATTTTAAATAAAAGAAAATAAAAAGTGATTAATAGGTGGTTTATTCCAAGCAATGGGTCTAATATTCGAAAAAGTTTAGTTCATGCCATGACTTCCTCAAAGGTCATGACTTAGGAAGTCATTATAAAGCAATCTTAAACATAATCTTCTACATGCCACAATTTTGTAGATGCAATGCTACTAAAGATCCTAAGTGAGTATGTTCAACCATTCACATTCAAAGCAACTAAACTACAAATGATTTAATCCTAGCTGAGATAGGGTAAATTTTCAAACAACAATTTCTTCACACATTTTTCCTCTTCTAACTCTCAGCCATATCAACATGGCTATCAACAAAAGTGAGACAAAAATTCTGTAGCTACACCAATTTTGAACCTTAACATTCATGCTCATAAATATTGAGAGTTTATTATAAAAAATAAATAAATATTGAGAGTTTAAAATTCATTATGAAAAATCTTATTCCATTTGGAAATTTTAGTCCAACTTCAAATAAGAGCTCAAGTCCTCCAATGAAAATCAAGAAATCTATAAGCAAACATCTCCAATACAGCCAAAAATATATGAAATTGGTGGCACCTATCTGATTTCTACCTATAAACCTTATATGTTTTTGGATAAGTACCTACAAACCTTATATGTGAAAGCAATTGCTATCTAACAAAGCTATTAATCCATCCATTGACAGATATCTAACCATCTACAATCAATTTCAAGGTTATTACTAAAAGGAAACCACTAACTGAAATTCAAAGACAAAATTTAGAACCAAATGCACATAGTTAGAAAGGGGCATGCACATATTTTATCATGCAAATATTATCACATCTCATCTTATCAGTTGGTCCTCTGCTGGTCATAAACATCTTTTTAGTAAATAGTAAATTATGTTAGAAGAGCTTAACAGGTGATAAAAAGAAAGATGAGCCAAAGAAGAAAAATGATAAAAAGAAAGAGCCTCCTAAGGATTATATATTTATATGGCTGGACCATATGAAGGCCTAACAGATAGGCTATAATCCTAATGCTTTTGTAATTTGCTAGATCTCAAAAGAATTAGATTGAAGAACATATATGATTAAAATATATATATTATTGTCAGAGATGATGAATTTAAATAATTTTATACTTCAAAGTTGGTGTTCAAAAAGACAAAGGGGTCTTATGTATAGTAACTGATGGTGGTTGAGATATCTGGTCTTAATCTTGCATCACAGTTTTGAATGTCTTTTCACCTCTTGGTTAGAAACATCTGGCTATTTAAGAGTTGTAACTTTGGTCATAAGCAAAGTAATGCCCTTGGAGAAAGTCCTATGGACCTGACATCAAATATGCCTTAATAAAATTTTATGATATTTCCATCAATTATAAATTTTCTTTTAACACCTCTCCAATAAATAACTATACTATAACATATGCTAATATTTTGAGACATATCAAACTGTTATCAATCTACTGTGTACTGAAACTTTAAAGCAAGTATTGCCTTAATTTGGTCACTCATGGCTGTAAAAACTGCCTTTATACACCAAGTATTCCTGTTCTATGATACTTAAACCAAGAATTGTTCTCATCTATTAGAATCAATACCTTAATGGGACAATAACACTAACCAAAAAATGTGCATGAGCAGTAAATAGTAAACAGGGAATGAAATGGCATTTTAGAAGATATAAATGGGATGTTTTTAATCCCTTGTAAAGATGGAAATTCAATGAGGGAAAAAGATTACAACCATTTAATCTAGTAATGACAGGATTATAATCAATGTTTCATGGAATGGTAAACAGGGAAATATACCCAAATAATAAATCACAAGATTATAATCAATGTTTCATGGAATAGTAAAAAGGGAAATATACCCAAATATTTGGCCTCATACTAAACACCGATTATTGTGAATTTGCAGATTGCAGTCCACATTTAAACTGGTCAATAGGTGGATGTACTGTAGTAGAATTTACCAATTGCAAATATTTGGTCTAATGTGGTATGGTAGTGTGAGAACCACGACCCGAGGGTCAAATGGGCCTCAAAATGTGACCCAACTGACGAATGATCATCCCTCTAGAGTGAAGGTTATGTTACAGTAGAGTCGCCACTTATTTTTGCAAGAAAGAAAAATAAGAAAATTCTTAAAAAATGCTTCTTTTATTCAATTTGGATTGTATGATTACAATTGAGTGTCCAAAACAGAAAATCACATAGCAAAAGTTTGTTTCTTAGGTACAATCTAAGAAAATTACATATGAATACTTCCTAAATACAGTATAGTAAAATAGAAATTTACATTCACAACAAAACTAATCTAGAACCTTCAAGACTAGGCTCGGGGGCTTGGTTACAAAACGAGAAGGTGTAAGCACCTCGTTTTGCCCAACTCAAATCGGTCTTCTAGGATAAAGCTTGGCCAAAAACAAATATTTCAATGTACAAAAACATGGTTCATCATAAAATTTATTTTAAAGGTTCAAGTTCTTTTATTAAATCATTTACATGTGAAAAAGCCTATTATCGTCATCATCATGTGAATAGGCAAACAAATAAAAAATTCAGTAAAGAATGCTTACTTGCATTCACGTGGAAGAAGATCTTGTTGATTGCTTTAGAATCACCAGAGTTATGTTCAACTTTGGCTGCAATCAAAGAGTTGGTTAATAGAAGACACAAAGAATTAATCACAATGGAAAACTTTGAAAAGGGGTGAAGAGCAAAGATCAAAAAAGTAGTTGTGTGGCTGCAATGGTGGGGAGTTTGTATACTGTCCAGCTACAAAACAACACTCCAATGATGCTTCCTTGATGGTCCTCAAGGTACCCGTGAATAGAGCTTCGCCGTAGAATATCCAAAGGGGATTTTTGTTAGAGCTTTTCTCTGTCTTTTAATGGTAGATTATTTAGAGATGTTTTATGCTTTAAAAATCATACGCAGAATGATCTGGAATCCTCTCTAAAGTTCAAACTTTGGGACATTTGTAACTGACCTCTCTTTTTCTTTTTATAGCCAAACAAACGATAAAATATATTCTGTTTAACTTTGTATTTTTTATTTTCAAATAATCCCTATTCATTATCCTCTACCAGCTATGAACTGACTTGGATGTGTGAGAATTCAAAATTCAAGTTTAGGGATAATTTTAAGATAAAAAAACGTGCTCCAAGTTCGAAGTGCCGGATTGGTGGTTCAATGTGCTGGCCGGTACTTCAATGTGCCGGCCGGTACTTCAAAATGTGCTTGAAGTGTCGGCCGGTACTTCAAATCCCAATCAAAGTGCCAAATACGAGCTTGAAGTGCCGGCCGGTACTTTGAGTTTTTAAAAAACGTTTTCAACTTCTTTTTTGTATTTATCAGTTTGTTCAAAGTTGTTCAACTTTTTATGATAAACACCAAATATAATAGTGATCTTCTTAATCCCTTCAAAATATTTGAATTGATCTATTTCAATTAATCCTTATATTTTAATTAATTAATCACACTATTTATCCAACTTAAGCTGATTTTATTTAACGTAGTAGAGTCCATAATTATTTATCATTACAAGCCAATAGGACGTTTACACCTCATTAATTAAAATCAACCCAATTAATGGACCAATAATAATTAGTTTGGATTAATCCTATGTACCCGGAATTATTAAATCATTATGTACTCTATTTGTTAAATCTTCAATTGATTATAACATTTGCACTTATGGTCTGATTTGGGCTTGTGACATGTTGTTTTGAGTATTTTGAAGTGGAGATTTGTTTAATCAATTCAATTTGTCAATCAAATGGTCAAAATTGTCTTAGAGAAGTTGTATGCTTCGTTCTTTGGGTTTATTTTGGAAAGGACCCTAATTTGTATTGTTAGGTTATGTAGGTAGCAAAACGAGGTGTCTACAGGTTGGCTACTGATTAATAACATGTTGCTTTTCAAATCACACAGAACCAAATGCTTTGATATTCAAAGAAAATGAAATTTTGTATATTGATTTCTCAATAATTTGTACACTTGTATATCAATAAGACAAAATTTACAATAATTTGTACACCTATAAGACAAAATTAATTGACAATAATGTGGACACCTGTAATGCAAAATTAATTGATAATAATTTGTACACCTGTAAGGCAAAATTGACAATTTCTTACACACTTTGAAGAAGCCAAAACATGCATACAAGTTCAAAACCCCAATTGCAGTCTCATGTTTCTCACCTGCCAAACAGGGAAACAAAACCCGAACATTTAACCAAATCAAACAGAAAGTAAAAGAAAAAGGAAGAGCGCAAGCTTCAGTGCAGGCGCAGAGGACTGGAAATCTTGTGGAACTTGTCTAAAGCCGTTTCACCAGACTGGAAAACCCATACCAGAAAACCCACGAATCCAACAAAAAAAAATCTGGTGCTTCTAGATCGAATTCCCGAAGTTTGCAGAACTTCTCATCCAGTCAACAACTCAAAACGTGCACCAACGAAAGGGGTTTCACACACAAACTCACAAATCCACCGGGAAAATAAAAAGAAATAAAAAAGACTCACCTTGGTTGTTGTTGGGGCATCAAGTACTAAAGAGTTTAAATAGAAGATTAAGCAGAAGAGCAAACACATGGATTTTTCGATTTAGAGAGCCTGAGGCAAAGTAACGGTGAGCTGCATTCAATTGGGCAAATCGGTTTAACCTTTTTTAAGAAAACGGTCTAAGAATCTGGCCATGATGTAGATTAAAGGTGGCTGGATTTAATAGGGAAGAGGAAAAAATAATCAGAGAAGGAGATGGGGAGTTGAGCGACAGAGAGAAGAGGAAAAGGGAAAAAACATAGAATAAGAAACGTTTACCGTTTAGCGTTTATCAGAAAGATGAGGAGTCTAGGGAGATAAGGAGTCCAAGGAGAGAGAGAGAGTTAGAGATTAGCCTTGGATTTAATGGGCTGGGTTATGCGTGAGGGAGAGAGAGAAATAGCAGTATGAGATGGAATTATATTGGAAGAGAAAGTCTGATGTGGCAGGTTTTGGAGGAGACCAAAAAAATTCTCTTAGCTCCAGCTGTTAGTTTATACTAGTCGCAAACCCGTGGGATGCACAGGAAAACTATTGAAAATGAAATTGTGAAGATTTTTTTTTTTTTGGATTCAATCACTTAGTCTACTGTCAGTTCAAGTCAATTATTTTTTGGAAACACTAAACCCATTTAGTATTCCACAAAAAAAGAGCTTCTGGAATACCAAATTTGATTTTTGCTAATATACTAATCGTAGTCATTTTGCAAGATATCATTTAAATTATAAAAAATTGAGCAATCATATAATAAAATAAAACACAAAATAAAATTACTATCTAACAAATATTATAATTATGCTAGAAAATAAGCCTTAAAAGTACACTAAATTTAGCAAATTTATTTCTCTAAAATGTATATGAATGTTTCATAATATATTGTTCATATTACAAAACCATTATTGCAAGTATAATTTTCAAAAGAAAAAATGTAAGAATATTATAAGAATTCTTTATTTGTTATTTTACTTCTTGTTCTGTTGCTCCGTAGTGTAATCTGATTCAATAGTCAATGAAGGCGCAATTCCACCACACAATATGGGTGCAAGTGATATGATTTTTTGGCTTATGTTGCACCTATATACTACATCACAATGAGAAGATTTGAGCAAAGTGAAAAACTAATTAGGGGTACCCTTGCATAGAATTCTCAAACCATATGTCTTCAAGTGAAAAGTAGGGATAGGAAGCTAAATTTAAGTTGTTTGGCTTGCTTTTGTGCCAATGCAATTGAAATAAATCAACTAAGAAGCAACTTGAGCTATCTAATGACCTATACTGTATTAATTCCAATTTGGATTAGTATCCTACCCTTAACAAAATTCTTTCTAGCTAAAGAATCTCTTAATTGTAATTATCAAACCATGACAAATTTTATACCTCCCCCTTTTCTATATGCATTACAAATAAAATAACCGCATGCATGTAAAATTAACATTAAAAAAAAAAAAACCCTTTGATCCTATCATGAAACTCCCAGTAGTACTTAGTACCAATTCACTGTTATGAACCCATCAAAAAGGAGTGGTCAAACTCCAAAAGTTTTTTAGTATAATAATATTTCCAAGTTTTTAATAAATGGTTCATTATATTAAAATAATGTAGAACTCAAATAGACTAAAGCCTGAAGTGTTGGGGAATAAATTGTGTTCTTCAAGTTAAAGCTACATACCAATGCCCATCGAAAGAATATTTGGTTCTGGCAATGTCACCATTTTTACCAAAATAACATAAAATGCAGTAAAAAGAATTATACAGCAACTAATGCAATTCAAACCAAAGTAAAGAAACTCAAATGTTCTAACTTCCCCTATTACCCAAAAAAAAATCCATCATGTTTTTATTGTTGACTTATCACTTCAAAATATTCATCCTGTAGAAAATGGTAATGAGGAATATTACAAAACCGATATACACTTTAAGACACCCATATTATGAGAACAACACTACCACTTAGATCTCCACAAAGATCAACATGGATATGAAAAATGACTATATTTCCTACACTTATGCTTTCACTTTCACCATAGCATTTTCTACACTTATTTCAAGCAACCCTCTTTTTCTTTTCATTTTAAGATCAGTTCTAAAAAAAAATGGTCATTAAGTATATAAGATATCTGTTGGTGTAGTCAACAACACCTACATCTACTTCAAAATTAGTGTGAAAATAGAAATTTAAAGAAAATTATTCAATTGATAGCAATATTATCATTGAAGTTCCAGAAGGAAATGCTGTCCAGATAATGATGAACAGAAAGTAGAGATTCCCAATGGAAAACCTAATATTTAAAATCATTATCTAGACAGAGGGCTCAGTAGATAGACTTAATGCAACAAAATGCATATAGTACCTGAGAGAAACCAAGTCAAAGCAAAGCAAGCATCTCATAAAGTGAACGTTAAGTGTATCCTTACTCTTTGTTTGCAAATTTGTTTCTATAAAATGTATTGTTCATATTACAAAATCATTATTGCATGTGTGATTTTCAGAGATTTTTGTAAGAAGATTTAAAGAATTCATTATTTCTTCTTCATTTGTTGCTCCACAATGTATCTGATTCTATAGTTAATGAATAACTCTCTGGACCTGCAAACTACATTACAATCAAAAGAATTTGAGCAAAGTGAAATTCTAATTAGGGATAGCCTTGCGCAGAATTCTCAAACCATATGGCTCCAAGTGAAAAGTAGGGATAGGAAGCTAAATTTATGTTCTTTGGCTCACTGTTGTGCCAATGCAATTGAAACAAATCAACTAAGATTGATAAGACAAAAACCAATCCTACTAAGAAGAAAGCAGCATGAGCTATCTAATGAGTAATGACCTATACTGTTGGTTTTGTGCCTATTGTTGGCCAAGCAAATGATAGAGCCCAATGGTAATTCAAAATAGCCATATCCCAAGGACCCTCCCTAGTCCCTACCACTACTTTGACCCTACAATCCCAAAGTTTTGATTCAGACCAAAGTATCAAACTAAAATAGAGCCTAACAGCTAAAAAATATTCCATAACAAAACTAATAGTTACTAATAACTAAATCAAGTAGGGTGTCTATATCATATTCCACAACAACACAACAGTAGAGATAACAATAAGTTTTAGTTCACATGATCAAACTCATAAGATAAAGGTTAGATGGGATGAAGTAGTGATCAACCTTTTTGTCTAATGTAGAATGTAGTATGATAATAAGTCAAATTGATTGAGGACATTATGGTTGTTCCTATAATCCCTTTTATCAATTTGTCTCTAGCATTTTGTCAAACACTTTGAAGTAGTAAAATGGCCACTCCCCATTGCAGGGCTTTCTTCTGTTATTGGGCTGTAAACCTCACCTCCCCATGACATGAAAGAGGCACCTCAGCCAAACTTGTGAAAATTGACGTTGGCCAGTAACCTACGAATGTATTTTGATTCATGAATCACCAATCCCCCGTAGCATCATCCTACAACGAAAATTTGCAATATATGATCAGAAAATATTCAAAAGAGTAAGCATTCCAGCATAAAAAAGAGAGCAAGACCCGGTGATTCTAAAACATACAGTGAGAGAGACCTGGTGAAAGAAGAATCATCGTCTTCATCATCATCATCAGAAGAAGCCACGGAGGATTTGAAGGGAGACAGCTTGACAAACTCTGTGAACCCACGACCAAAACTCAAATCCATCAACTATCTTGCTTTAGGGATTTGAGAAAAGCAAAGGAGGCAGTAAAGCGTCATCATCAGAAGAAGAAGAAAACAAAAATCCAAAGTAGAATGCGTTTGAGAATCCATAAAAAACAAAAGAAGCAGTAGGACAAAGACCCAGAGAGGGGATTTGAGAAAGACCCAGGACTGAGAGGCTTAAATAAAGAATTGATGAGAGAGAAGTCTCTGAAATTGATGAAGTGGAAAAGACGTAATGTAACAGTGGATGGAACGAACGAAGAGGCGCAAAGGGATTTGAGGGTAACGGATGAACACCTGAAAAGAAGAGTGGGAGATGAAAATGCGAAGGAGATGAAGAGGCGATGCGTTAGAGATGAGGCCAGACGTGTGAGAGAGAGACGGTGGAAATTAATGGGAATTGATATGAGACGTACGTGTGAGAGAGTAAAAATAGGGAAAATAGGGAAGGATGACAGAGAGAAGCAAGAGAGAGAGACGTGAAACAGAGAGAGTGGATTGAGAAATAACTTAGACTTTTGTGTGTGCAAGGATGCTGATGTGGTAGTATTTGGAGGAGGGCAAACACTTTCTCTCTGCTTCACCTTTTAATTTAGATTATAGATTATAGATTATAGATATAGATTATAGATTATAGATATATAATAGATATAATAGATTATAGATTATATATATACATGATTTTTTCTCCAAAAAACAAAGGAAGACAAAGCAAGCCTAATGTCTTGTATCACAGCAAATAAACGAAATGTTAACATTGTATAAACTATATAACAGTCTGAGAAATATATCTTCCAGAAGAAGCTTAAAAAAAATATACCTGGAATTTAGCTATGTTAAAAGCAACCAGTGTTGCTTGAGCCTCATTCCAAACAGGGTCACCCTGCTCTAGAACATCAGCCCAAATAGCAATAATCTATTAATCTCAACCTTGTGGTTTCTAGTAACAACAACACATACATGATCGTCTCTAACAACCTCATCAAAATTAAATTTAACAAAATCTAGAGAGGAAGACAAAGGTTCAATAACTTTTACATGCTTGGTTGTTTCCCAAGCCACTATGATCGATATAGATACGGTTTATGTTTCTGGAGATTGGCAGATTGCCAATGTATCCAAATTCTTCAGTTGACTACGGTTGTTGGATCAAAGTGGACCAAAAATCTGTCAGTCCAATTAAGATAACTATATTCCCTTCGAAATGACGATCGGAATTGAAACGAGCAGGATGTACAAATTAAAAAAATAAAACACAACATCAGTGATCTATACAAAGGCGATAAGCAAGGAAATCCAAATACCGAAAATAACAAAAAGCACTAGATATACTAGGCAGCGCTCTCTTAATTATTTCATGATTTATGGAATTTTTTCTTAGACATTTATTTAGAGATTAGCTCCACCAGAGTTTTGAAATTTTTGGAAGCCATCCCATATGGCCGAGCAACCTTCACTACTATCTCTTTAAGCTCTCTAATCTTCTCCCTCATCCTCCTTCCTCCTTCATGTTCTCCCAGAACGAGTTCCAAGCTCTTTAGCATTCCATTCTTTGTAAACACCCCTCCCTCAACTCTCACTCCTATTCCCCACACCTCCTCTACCATCTGTCCGTTCATCTTGTTATCAGCCCATATTGGCCGACAGATCATCGGCACCTCTCCAACAATACTCTCAAACACAGAGTTATATCCACAGTGGGTGACATATACGCCTACTGCACTATGTGCCAAGACTTGACTCTGCGGTGCCCATTACTCACCCCAACTCTTTCCAATATGGGATTATATGGGATAATCTCTAACCACAATCATTAGTAAAACCGTGATGAAACAAATTTACTATTGGTAATATACAAATCGCTTGTTCGAGCTATACATAGCTTCTCTGTACAAAAATTTAATTTCAGTCTCACACTTAACATTCACTTCACAAGCAATCAACAAAGCAAAATACAACAAAACCCACGGAAATAGAGATCTAAACATAGGATTAATCCAAATACCAAAACTAATTAACAGAAACTTAGCTAGCACCTCTCTCTTAGTTGGAGACCTTTTTAGATATTTATGTAGAGATTAGCTCCACCAAAGTTTTGAAATCTTTGGAAGCAATACCATTTGGCCCAGAAGCCTTAATTACTATCTCTTTAAGGTCTCTAATCTTCTCCCTCATCCTCCTTCCTCCTTCATGTATTCCCAGAACAAGTTTTAAGCTTTTGAGCATTCCATTCTTTGTAAATACCCCTCCCTCAACTCTCACTCCTATCTCCCACACCTCCTCTACCATGCGTCCATTCATCTTGTTATCACCCAAGATTGGCCTACAAATCATTGGCACCTCTCCAACAATACTCTCAAACACAGAGTTATATCCACAGTGAGTGACATATACACCTACTGCACTATGTGACAATACTTGACTCTGTGGTGTCCAGGGAACTATTTTCCCTTTCATACTCGTCCTCTGAACAAACCCATTTGGTAGAATTTGCTTGAAATTGTCCCTAAGAGACCAAAGAAAAGGAACCCCACTCGCTTCAAGTGCCTCTGCTAAAGCTACAAACTCGTTAGGTGACACGTCCGCCAAGGTTCCAAAGCTAATATATGCTACCGATTTGGGTTTTTGCTGGTCCAACCAGGGAAGGCAACCTGTGGCATCTAAATGTGAAGGTGGTAAGGGTGGAGGTGGAAGTGTTAGTGTGAGAAAACCAACGTAAAGCAAAGCTTGAAACTTGGATTTGAGATCATTGGTGACAATGGAAGAGTTTAGTTCTTGAAACGAGTTCATAACAATAGCACTTGCTTTTGGGAGAACCTCACTCAGTCTGTATAGTGAATGTGAAAAAAGCGATGATGAATTTGGGTCATCACCTTGGAGTACTTTATCACCTTGGAGTATTTCATTGGATAGGTCACAAAAGCGCATTACTGATAGCCCTGGAATGACATCCAGGGTTTTGTCAATAGGCTTTATGCCTCCCAGTCCCACTACAGCACCATTAATACCACAAATATTAGCGTAGGCCTTGTGTATGAGATCAGTGTAAATGTGAGTGGAGAGAAAATAGGGTGCGGAAACCCAAAAAGAGACCCACTTTACATGCATGTTCTTAGCCATTTCAGAGGCGAACACCAAGAAAGAATCAGCCAACAAGCAAGTGATGTTTTTCCCAGTCTCAGCCACAACCATATTCATGGCTTTCACAAAGCTATCAGGTGTGGCCTTAATGAACAAATCCAATTCCTCAATGGGATTTGTGAACACATGGCCTTCAGGCACGCCATCTGCCACATCATAAGCTTTGAGGTTGTCAGGGAGGTCAGCTTTCTGTGAGGTTGAAAAGAGCTTGAGGTTGGATTTGGAAATGTTGAAGAACGAAAAGCGTACGTGTGGAGTGGTGCATGCTAATTTGCAAGCTAGGTTAAGGAGAGGCCAGGGATGGCAGCCGAATGGGAATGCTAAAACAGCAACATGTGGATCAGATTCAGCTGAGGTTTGGGTGATTGGCATCTTAGGTTATATAATTGGTATATAGTTAAGAGCAGCTTATTATAATGGAGAGAAGGGGATGTTTGTTGCATTAGTATTCACAAAGCATTACGTTTATATAGGCACAAATGTGGGCAACACGTACAAGTGCACACATAGTCCATAGAGTACTGATAGACACATGCTTACTACAGAGAGAGATTTCTTAAGACTCAAAGCTTTAAACAGATCTACTAAGAAGGATCAAATTCGATTAAAAAAAATAAAATAAAATTTGCTTTAGCCGACATGGTGTTGACAATTAAAGGCCTTTATTGCTGGGAACCAGAAATGGGGCCATCCCTAAGCTACCGTTCAAACCAAGGTAATTAAAATCGGGATTCTATCTTGAATCGTTGGGAGGGTTTCGCGAATCGAATCGTAGAATCGAATCGTGAATCGTAAGATTCTACTTTCCGTAAATAAAAAACAAATAAAAAATATATAAATAATTATAATTCATAACATAGGTTAAAGAATCATTGAAAAATAAATAAGTTTTGGCATAAAATTTATAAAATGCAATAAGTCATCAACTACTAAATACCAAATGACAAAGGCTAAAATACACTGTTGGTCCTTAAAGTTTACACGTTGAGCGCTTTTGGTCCCTGAAGTTTGAAATGAGGGCTATTAGTCCCTAAAGTTTCAAAAATGAGCGTTATTGATCCTTCCATCAAAGTCCGTTAGTTTAATTATCTATGTGGCTAACAGAAGAATGATGTAACATTTTTTTAATGATGTGACACAATATTTTTTAAATAAAAATTACACATAATCAAAATACCCATAAGCTAACCTGGATTAATTCATAACCCAGATGCCTACAGTCCCGCCCGAATCCATAAATCCCCAAATCAATTTACTATTATTTTCCCCAAACCTAGAAAATCTCCAAATGAAAGATTGAAACTCACAAACAGCCATGAGTGCTGCCACTAATAACGCCTAAGCCATCTCCACCACCGCCGCCATCGCCATCGCCATCACCATCACCATCACCATCACCATCACCATCTTCCATCTTTCTAACATTCACTACAGGTGAATAAAATATCTCTATGGCTTTCCTGTTGTAGTTTTCATTTAATTAAACAAAACCTTTGTTTCTTTCAAACGAAAATTCAAATGATGTTGAAGTTTAGAGAGAGAGATATTTTGGAGATTTTGATTAATTGTCCAATAGACGTGAAGCTTCAAAGATGATGCTGCATAGGACTGCTTAATTAGACCGCCGCCATCGCCATCGCCATCTCCATCTCCATCTCCATCACCATCACCATCACCATCTTCCATCTTTCTAACATTCACTACATGCGAATAAAATATCTCTATGGCTTTCCTATTGTAGTTTGCATTTAATTAAACGAAACCTTTGTTCCTTTCAAACGAAAATTCAAATGATGTTGAAGTTTGGAGAGAGAGAGAGATATTCTGGAGATTTTGATTAATGGTCCAATAGATGTGAAGCTTCAAAGATGATACTACATAGGACTGCTTAATTAGACCGCCGCCATCGCATCGCCATCACCATCACCATCTTCCATCTTTCTAACATTCACTACAGGCGAATAAGATATCTCTATGGCTTTCTTGTTGTAGTTTGCATTTAATTAAACAAAGCCTTTGTTCCTTTCAAACGAAAATTCAAATGATGTTGAAGTTTAGAGAGAGAGAGAGAGAGAGAGAGAGAGAGAGAGAGATTCTGGAGATTTTGATTAATGGTCCAATAGACGTGAAGCTTCAAAGATGATGCTGCATAGGACTACTTAATTAAACCTTATCAACAAAGGACTTAATTACATGTCAAGTACAAGATAAGAAACATTGAGAGTTTCAATCTCTGGTTTGGAGATTTTTGGGTTGGGGAATATAGAAAACCGATTTAAGGATTTATGGGTTTAGGCAGGCTCTACTGAGGTGGGTCAGTTTTATGGGTTATGAATTTATCCGAGTTAGCTCATGCTATTTTGATTATGTGTAATTTTTAAATAAAAAATATTACGCCACATCATTAATAAAATGTGACATCATCATTCCGTTAACCAATTAGGCAATTAAACTAACAGAATTGGATGAAAGGATCAATAACGCTCATTTTTGAAATGTTAGGGACTAATAGCGCTCATTTCAAACTTCAGGGATCAAAAGTGCTCAATGTGTGAACTTTAGGGACCAATAGTGTATTTTAGCCAATGACAAATTTCAAACTTCAAACTTTCAAGTTCCAAGTTTTAATACCACATAACAACAAAGATACATAATGTTCCAAATAATAACACTACATAAATCAAAATATTTCCCAGCCATTTTCCACAATGGTGATTTTGTGACAAAAGTAACACATTACTTATTATTCAATGTGAATAATCAAGATCTAAAAACCAAGATTATCATTGATTGGATGAATGTTGTCCTCTAATGGGAGACCTTCACCATAAATGTCGTTGCTTCCATCTAAATCATCTATGGGAAAATCATCAAAATCTCTTACTTCATTTTCAAGTTCACAATCACTAAGATTATGAATTTCTTTATCTTTATCACCTAGCAAAAAAGAACAAAAACAAATTGTATTCAAAATTTTATAAAGATCTAATAAGGAAGTCATAAGTCATAACTCACAAGATTTAAAACCTACTTACCATTTTCATCTTCCTCTTGAGCATCCCTATGAAAGACACTTGGCCATTCTTCATTTGGTTCATTTGGACTCTCTTTTGCAGCTATCCACTCATCATCTGAAGAGATATCCTCCAAAGAAAAATGGGCAGGCTTCTCTTATTAAAAAAAAAAAAAAGGGCGGGCTACTTTTTATCAAAAAAAAAAAGGGGGCAGGCTACTAACATACTAAAAAGTAAAAATCAGCCCAATACAAGCTAAATTTTCATTGGAGGCCCAAAAAAAAAAAACTCAAAAAATCCGAATAAACCTTGTGCAGTAGAATCGTATAGAATCGGAAGCAAATCAGGATTCTAAAGATTCTAAGATTCAAATCGGGATTCTATTAAGATTCTACCACATTTAAGATTTAGTTAAGATTCGAATCGTTTTCATAATATTGAATCGTAAAATCGTAAGATTTTAAGATTCGAATCGGGATTTTAATAACCTTGGTTCAAACTTAAGGTAGTTGTATAAGGATCCGGCTTGGCTCCAGTGGAGCCGACACCATTTCGACACTTGTCTAATTTTGTTCACATGTCGCAATCGCATCACTCTTACATCACTTTTTACACTATTTAAAAATAATCACTTTTTCACATTATTCAAAATTTGTGAATATTAATATCAACATTTTGTATATATTGATGTCCACATTTAATTAGTACTAGAGAATAGCCCATGCAATGCACGGGACAAATTGTTTAAATACTTTTTTGCCTGTTTTTAATTCTATAGAAAAAAATTTTAATTGACATTTTTCGTCCAAAAAAAAATTGAAATTTTTCTACATGAGCTTTTAAGAATTGAAATTACAAATACAGTTATGTTTAGTTAAAAATCGACAAAGTATTTGTTGAAATTACAAATACATAAAAGCACTGGCGGATCCAGTGTATGACCAAGGTGGGCATGTGCCCACCCTGAAATAAAAAAAAATAGTAGGTATATATAAATTCAAAAAATATGGATTTGTTAAAGTGTCCACCCTCATTTTTGTTTTCAATCCTTATTTTCGTTTTAGAAAAAAAAAATAAGGGAGATAAAACTATCAAAATTATAGCAAACAATTCAAAATTACAGCATTCACCACACATAACAAACAACCAAATAACACAAAAAAGTCCAAATTATTGTTTGCGTGTGTTACAAAAGCAAATACTTTAGCCTCCTTTTGTCTTATTTGGACCAAGTCTTTTGCTAGCCCATAGATTGTTGACTTGTGTCAGCATTTTGGGAAAGAAAATGCTTTAAATGTTGCCAACCACTTGCTTAAAATACACGCCTCTCATAACTCATTTGTTTTGTTATCAATTACATTTTCTTTCTTTAGCTTCCTTAACACGCTACTTCAGCTACAGAGAGAATTTTTCTCTTCAAATTTTTCTGCTCTCTCTCTCTCTCTCTCTCAGCTACTCGTGTGAAAATTTGAAGCTTTGTCTTCATTCTTTGAAACAAAAAAGAAATGGAAAGGCATTATTGAAGAAGGTTGTTCTTGAACCTTTGTGTGGAATGCGTCCAGCACAAAGGTTATTGCTATAGTCTAATCCTAGGGGTTATTCCATCGGAAAGCCGTTCGTACCGAGTTTCACTCCGGATGGCACAAATCAACCTTTAAGGACAACGCTATTGCGTGATTCTATAGCTTGGTGAGATTGTTTCTAAACTGATTTTTAAGTTTCTGTTAAGTCTCTTTTTTCAGTTAATTATTTTCTGATTTATGTTGGTTTTCTTTGAGTAAAATTTGTTCATTCTTAAAATATTTCCAACACAAATAACACAAGGAAAATCCAAATAACACAAGAAAAAGGCCCAATAATATCCTCAAAAGCCCAAAAATGAAATTACAACTATAAATCAGCCCAAATAAATCAGTTCTATTATTATTATTATTTTTTTTAAACCCTAACTTTAATCATCTTTTTTTTTTTTTTGGATGAGAACCGGACTGATTGTTGCTTTGTGAATACCTTTTTTTCTTTTTTGTTAATGTGTAGTGTAGTGAGTGTGGACCAGTATAGGTTTTGTCGTTTGTGATTTGTGAATTGTATTTGTGGCATATGAAAAATTTTTAAAATGTTGAATTTATAATTTATGATGGGTTAGTTTTTGGTCTTTTTTTTGGTATTATATATATTAAAGTTTGAAATCAAAAGACAAAAGGTGCCCACCTTGAATGGAATTCCTGGATCCGCCCCTGCATAAAAGTAATCTGCATAAACGATTTCAACAGTTTGGGTTTTTTTTTGTTGAATTTGGTACAGAAGGATTTACAAATTCAAAGTCGTTCCTTCAACAATCTGAAAAAGAGGAAGAGTGAAAAAATAGGGGGAGAAAGAGAGTAAGAGGCAATGTAAAGCATTGAACCAAGAAGAAAAGATATTTGACATGTTTTGTTTAGTATGAAACAACCAAGACAACATTGTTTTCGACATCACAAAAGTACTTAAAATGGCATCTTTTGGAGTTGTTTGTGTGTATATATAATTTTTTTTTTAACTTACAACACTTTGATGCTACAAAATAAGTAATAAAATTTGTCACTTTTTTATCCCACAGTATTTATACCTAACAAATCTAACGTAACATATATACAATTTCATAGGGGTAATAAATCAAGTTTGCATATGAGACTGTTCATCAAGAACACGTTAAAAAGTGATAACAAAGTTATGGTCCAAGAAAAATATAAGAATAAATTTGTAATGAGTAAAAAGATCTTGCACTTGTAATGAGCATCTATCCCAAATATAATGGTGTGTAAGATATATGAGGATTATTCTTTTTGCATTCGAGATGTCAATAATATGTAATCCTCTATTTACCCCACATGCTAAATTTCAAATTAGCATAATGTCCAGAGTCTAAATAAAGCATCTCCATCTATCTTGCTTTCTTAAAAATATACCATTTTCCATTAACTAAAGGAACTTCACCACATGCCTCCACGATATGAACTCTTCCACCTCGAAATTCCTTATGCAATTTTCTGTAAAGAAATAAATAAAGCATTAATTGAAGCAAAATTTCTATAAATGTTCCTCAAACAAATTCGCAAATACCCATTAAGAAAGCAGCTAAGGAAAGAAATAAAATAAATGCTCTTCAAATAAAATATCTAACACAATTTTCACCAAGAGTAATACTAGAGACACAACTTATTTTACAGACATTTTAATATTTTTCTTTGTTCTATATAAAGAGGGCCATCCTTTTTCTTTTTAATCTTTCTTATAGGCATTTCATCAAACATATGGAAACATAGACGAACAAAATTGAGATTATCTCTTGACCCAACAAAGCAGTTTGCTTGGCGAAAATCCATAGTAAAAGAGACATCAACAAAACCCAAAACCCGAAGAAATTGAAATCAATAGGAAAGGGGAAAAACATGGATATAAATATTGATTTCTTAGTCAATGGCAAGACAGAGGGTGGCAAAATAAACACCCATCATACCTCTTCCAGTAATCAAAGCACCTATAACCCAAAACCCGCTAGAAAACCAAAAATCCACCATGACCCAAACGAACTCACCGAAACAGATCAAACACAAAACCACAAAAAGAAAGAAGAAAATTAGGGCATATATAACCAACATGGCAGATGAATGGTGAGAAGAGAAAAAGAGAGAAAAAAACTCACCTAAGTTGCTCCGGCGAAATCGTCGATGAATGGTGAGAAGAGAGAGTGAGATTGGACAGTCAAGATGGACACTTTAAATCTAGTTGTGGCAACTGAAATGTAAAGGGAGATGAGTGGAAGGGACTCAGGGGAGAGTGAGAGTTAGACACACGTGAAGAAGAAAACATACTTGAAATAGTGGTTTTAAAAAAAAAAAAAAAAAAATTAACGTGAAACTCCTAAAACGACGTCGTTTTGGGGGACTTCACCTATATATAACAGTGTAACCCGTTTAAAAGTTTTAAAAATTATTTTTTTTTGGGAAAATTACACTTTACCACCCTGAACTATCACCCATTTTCACTTCACCCCCTAAACTTTAAAAAATATCAATTGACCTCCTAAACTAATCCAATTGCACGGTCGTTACTCCCTGTGGCCAAAATCGAGTTAAAATAGACGGAATCGTCTATCACGTGTCACGCACGTGACATATGGGTCCACCTGGATAGTTATCACCCACAATTGCCTTTGAAAACCCGAAAATACCCTCATCCACTTTCTTTCTCTTTCTTCTTTCCTTCTTCTTCCTCTAAAACTCCATGGCCAAAGATTTCAAGCTCCAACCAATTCCATTTACTTTTAACATATATTTGCTTTCTTTAGAAGACTTCTTCTTTCTTTCGTAGCGAAACAGAAAAAAGAAACAAATCAATAAGAATAATAATGCTATTCGTATTTACACTGATTCCTAATTGTTAGAAGTTGTATATTATCAAGGTATGGATGAATGTAACAATTTGATCCAGGGGCCAACAATTTAAGGATTAATTTTCCTAGTCTTCCTTTTCAGATTCTGATTTTGCTCCCCCCGCCCCCTTTTCTTCTCTTTTTCTAATAATATGTTATTTCTACTGAACCTGGAGTTGTGGTATTTCTATTCATAATGAGGCTATCACAACCATGACTCTACAACTATGTTATTTCTGTTCATAGTTGGTACTCTGGATCAACGGAGACTCAGCCCCACCATGACTCTACAACAACCACAACCACCACCACTACTACCACTAGTACGGCAATAGTGGAAGCCACACCAACGCCAACCGAATTAACCAATGGGCCAACTCAAACCTCATCTCCACCATCCAAAATCCACTTCTGTCCTCGAAAGATCCGGAAACTCTCACCCGACAAGACACCTGACCCAAATAATTCCACTCAAATCGTTCCCATCGCCACCACCAAAACCCAAACCCAAACCCAGCCTCAAGCCCCAACCCTGAAACCGAAATCGAAATCGTTCAGCTCCGCGCCGCCGTTCAAGCCGTGCCGAGAATGGTAGCACGGTCTCTCTCCTGCGAAGGCGAAGTCGAAATCGCTCTCCGCCATCTCCGAAGCGCAGATCCGAATCTCTCCCCTTTGATCGATCTCCACCCTCTGCCAGTGTTCGACACTTTCCAAACCCCATTCCTTGCCCTAACCCGAAGCATTCTCTACCAGCAACTTGCTTACAAAGCCGGCACTTCAATCTACACTCGCTTCAGATTTTGTTAAGCGGGGATAAAGGGCATTTCGGGGTTTAGGGAAAAATCAAATTGGTAAAGGTGTTTTGATGGGTCCGAGATCATGTGCGTGTCACGTGATAGACGATTCCGTCAATTCTAACGCGATTTTGGGCTCAGGGGGTAACGGTCGTGCAATTGGATTGGTTTAGGGGGTCAATTGATACTTTTTAAAGTTTAGGGGGTGAAGTGAAAAATGGATGATAGTTTAGGATGGTAAAGTGTAATTTACCCTTTTTTTTGGCTCAATTTTTTTTAGAGAGCATTTATTTGTACATTTAAGAGCATAACTTTATGCATTTAAATTTATTATTAACACATAAAAAATTATTTTTTTTGCTCAAATTTTTTTTAAAGAGCATTTATTTATACATTTAAGAGCATAACTTTATGCATTTAAATTTATTATTGACACGTAAAAAATTATTTTTTTGCTCAAATTTTTTTAAAGAGCATTTATTTATACATTTAAGAGCATAACTTTATTAATTTAAATTTATTATTGACACGTGGCAAAGATTTGACATGTAGAAATAAATTGATGATATATGGCTTAATATTCCACATATACTTATAGATATATTACGTGTCGAGGAGAAGGCATTGCCATACATGCCACATGGCAGAGATATGACAATGTCTTCTACTTTAATATATACTAGCGTATAACCCGCGCAAAGCGCGGGATAATTTATATGTGAAGTATTTAAAATTCAGCATAAAATGGTAATGGAGAATCATTTAAACATCTATTGCCTCATTGTTCTATTGCTAAAGAATTGTTTTTGGGATTCAATGAGTGATGCCTTTGAAGGTTATTGAGTGTTTCCTCGGAAGGGTTTGTATAGATGACATAGTAATGGACCAACTTAGCTAAATTTATAATGAAATTTAATGTACTATATTGTGTATATAAATTACTATTATTTAAACACAATTGCTATCTTTCCCTAGAAACCTAGACAACATTCACTTGGAAACACTATTCCAGTCATTTTCAGGTCCAAAAAAGGCCCCGCATATAGTCATTACCGCTGAACTCTGAGCCCCATCCCAAATTCGTTCATCTATATATTTCCCATGATATTGCCCTCTATGGCTAGAAACATTAGATAGCTTTGTACTATATTGTGTATATAAATTACTATTATTTAAACCTTTGAAATATATCTGAAAAAAATTACATCAAGTCAAATGTATAATAATTAACTACATTAAACACATAGAAAAAGTTTATATGAAAATACAAATATAGGTTAGTAGGAAGAAGTTGAAGTATCAATATCTTTAGTTAGGCATTAATTGTTTTCCAGCTGCATTTGCCATTAACCTGAATTCAAAATTTAAAATATATTAGTTTTGTATTATTAATTGGAACTTCAAAAACATATATTTTTCCATTGGTAACATACAGATGAAAAATATGATTGATGTAGAATTTATAAGTACATACCTTGTGACGGTTTTGCATAACTCTTTGTACATTAAATGGTCTATGTCAGCTTGGGACTTTAAAAACTGCCATTTAGCATCCAAATTTTAAAATAATTGTCTCATGAAAGTACATGTAGAAATAGATTAGTAATAATTCTATACCTGTGTTATCACCATATCGTTTAATCTTTTTTTTTTCCTGTCTTTATTCTCATGGATGTTTGAACTGTCAATTGAAGAAGAACAAAATAGTTTGTAAATGTTTGGATAACGTATTAGCTAATACCCAATCTAAAATGATGAAGTGACATACCTTTCATATAATTGTGAGATCAAGACTCGCTTCACTAATCTCCATAGGTGTATCTTGTCAGTTTGAACAGTACATCCCCAACCAAGGGAATATATTCGTAATTTCACTACCTAATCTATATAGATGACAATTGTTATTCCAATTCAAATAATATTATAATCGAAAAATTATGATGCTCGAACATAACATTAAGACATGTACCTTGTTATCAATAGATCCTAAGTTCGATATTGACTGGCTGGTCTTCCACATCTCCCAGAGATCGGTGTCATCAATCTAAGCCATGTTCAAATAAGTGTAACACCACAAACACATTCTACTAAGGTTTTTTTAATTAAATGAAAGTTTTAATGTCTTCTAGTTTCAAGGCATTCATTCAAAAAAGACATGTGGGTACTTTTAACACATACCTTGCTACTACTAATTGCACCATTTTTATGAATGGTCAATCCCTTGAATTCCTTTTTACGATCATCCAATAGTGGTTTATGCATCATTGCATCCTTCCTGTTAACATTATAAAACAAAACCGCTATTAAAAGAGAGTTAGGAAAATAATTTTTTATTTTCTTCTTAAAAAGCTTGCAAACAGAAGAGCCAAACAAAACCTGAAAATAGTGCTTTAAGTTTAACATTTTTTAAAAAATATATAAAACACACGTTTAAAAAAGAAAAAAGAAATTAATATTTAATACAACATAGATTATTTAATGAAACACATGAAAGTTAACAAACCAAGAAGAAAACATATAGAAGTTAACAAACCAAAATATTAAAGTTGAATATTTAAGTACCTCTTTGAAATAGAAGGGAAAACAAATGTTACGTCAAGGTTTCAAGTTGTATTTATATGGAAAAAAAAAATAAAAAATAAAAAACCTGTATTAGGTGTTATACTCAAATACTATGTCTTTTAAGTTAGGTGTTATACTCAAATACTATGTCTTTTAAGTTTTATCTTTGTCATCAACAAAAACTTGGAAAAAAAAAATAAAATAAATAAAAAGAAGGCATAAATTGGAAATCCTGAAAAAGTTACAGGATGGAATGCAGGCATGTGTTGAAGTGACATTTGTATGTATATATTTCTGGCACCTTATTTTCTTAGTTTGAGAGGAAAAAATATGGGAAAAGAATAAACAAAAAGGACAATGGAAAATATTGAAAAGAACATGTAGTCAAAAGTTGTAGTAGGAAGTAGAGATATTATAAAGAAAAGATAATTAGTAGTTCTCTTATTGTCATTGTTGTTTTTATTTAATTTAAATATAGAAAGGCGTCTATCATCTACCAAATCTCATTTTAATATTCATTAATGCTACAGGTGATAATGCTCAAGATTCTAATGACAGTCAAAGTGAAGATCAATGGAACCCTACGGATAATCTCTTATCTAACAGCATGGGGTCTGGTCTTTCCTCAGAGATGAATCGCAAGAAATTACAGAACATTGAACACTTAGTTCAGAAGCTTAGGCAACTGAACTCCAATCATGATGAAGCCAGAACAGATTACATAGCATTGCTCTGCGAGAAGACAAATCCAGACCATAGATACATATCTGAAATTTTGTTAGCTTCAGGCCTCCTACTCAGAGATCTTGGCTTTGACCTAACTACATTTCAGCTCCACCCATCGGGCTACCCTATAAAGCCGGAGTTTTTCTTTGTTTTGGAGCAAACCAAGGCAAGCAGTTTGCCCTCAAAAGAAGATAGAGGACCTGGAAAGGTTGCCAATTCAAAGCCAGAACAGTAGAAATTTCACCGAAAACTCATTTTTGATGCTGTTAATATAACAATGAATTAATATAACAAACACATTATCTGCCCATTTCCCATCAAAGCACTCATTGACATGCAAACAACATCGACATTATAAAAATACAGAAATATAATATTTACATACATATTCAACAAGCACACATCACTAATTGATACAATCACAAAACAGATATACATATATATATATATATATATATATATATATATATATATATATATATATATAAACTGATGCAGCAAAGAATACGGAATTGAAGAAATACCTTGGGGCAGCATTTGCCGCAGTTGGAACAGCGGATGAACTTGACGTGGCCACGGCCGTGCTTGTTGCGACCACCATTCCTGCGCTTGAAAGTCTGCAAATGAAAAACAGAGATTAGAATTGGAAAAAACCACCATTCCTGCGCTTGAAAGTTTGCAAATGAAAAACAGAGACAAAACAGATATACATACATATATATATATATATATATATATATATATAATATATATATATATATATATATATATATATATATATATATATATATATATATATATATATATATATATATATATATATATAAACTGATGCAGCAAAGAATACGGAATTGAAGAAATACCTTGGGGCAGCATTTGCCGCAGTTGGAACAGCGGATGAACTTGACGTGGCCATGGTGGGAACTGCACCAACCAAATGAAATAAAACTGAGTTATGGTTTTTTCTATTTAAATTCAACCCAAGTGTTGTATTGTTTGATGAATCACGAAGTTGAATTTAATTCTGGCAAAATATGACACTGTAAAGAGAGAAAAATAAAATAAAATATAAAAAGAAAAAAGAAAACCACGGCAGCACCACAGGCAAAAAGAAAAACCGTTGACGACGTTGTTTTCGAAAGGGGTTTTCGTGGTCGATGGAGTAGTGGGAGTTTGGGGAGGCTAAGATGAGTCGCTTGAATTCAGCGCGGTGGAGGTGGGTTTTGACGAAATCGAGGTCGGAGATGAGTGAGCGCCATGGCTTTGACACGCACTTGAATCGGCAGAGGGTTTTGACAGTCGCTTGGATTTGGCGCGGTGGAGGTGGGTTTTGACGAAATCGGGGTCGGAGATGAGTGAGCACCATGGCTTTGACACGCACTTGAATCGACAGAGGGTTTTGACGGTCACTTGAATTTGGCGCAGTGGAGGTGGGTTTTGATGAAATCGGGGTCGGCGATGAGTGAGCGCCATTCATGGTGATTACTTTACTGCCGGTTTTGCCGAGCACGTCGCCGACCTGAACCACGGTGGTGGACCAGAGATGGGAGATGAAGAGTTGACTCGGTTGGCCCCCTCCTTTGTTTTAGTCGGCATGGTTCAACCAAGGTCAGATGCTTTTTGTTTTTATTTTATTCTATTTTAAAGATTTTGTTAAATTAATGATGATGTGTTAGTATGCCACATCAGTGCCACTTGTCATTATGTGAAGCATTCTTGGTTTCAACACCCATGTCTTCTGCTATTATATATTATATAGATATAGATAGATTATAGATTGTTCACAAATTACCCCATTGCTAATCACATATTTGTACACTAGATAGTAGATACTGCAGAAACTTCGAATACAGTAATTCTAGCTTTATTGGACAATCAATCAAGCAAGTCCTGAACTAGATTATATAGTTCATGTTTCACTGAGCAAAAAACAAAAATATAGTTCATGTTTCTATTTTATTAACTGCCAGATATTTTCTGATGGCTCCAACAGAAACGTGTCCTGACAGGCTCCTATATTTTTTGTTAATTTCTAAGTAATATAATCAAAGACAGATAATTTAATCTTATTTTTTGTATTTCTTTTTTAGTTATAGGTGAGAGGAAGACGCATAACATTATTTTTGTGTAATCAAAGGCAAGGAGCCAAGGATTTGACCGCCTGAACCTTGGCCCTCATGCTGTTTGCTAATGTGTTTTCTCCTATAACAAAACCAATAAATTGAATGAGGTTCTGATACGTGAAGCTTATTTTGATTAGTGTTAGAATATAAGTCCAATAGGTCTTAGGCCCAATATATTGTCTTGTGTAGCACTCCTTTTACTTGTGCATTACTCTTACCTCTGCCTATATAAAGGCTCTCTCTTGTACTACATTGGAAATATAATACAATACACACTTTCAGTATTTTAACATAGTATCAGAGCTAAGGCTCTAATATTGTGCAGTTTTAGTCCTTCCAGGCGTTGTTCCGCTGCCTCAGCTGTCTCCGACACTGCCCAGCCGCCACCGTCAGAAATCCAGTTGCCTACGCTGCCAAGAAGCTGATTCCTCGCCGAACGAACTTGCTGCCACCCTCGGTTCTCGTGCTACCGGACTCCGATCACGACACATCCGTTGCCGTTGGAAAGATCTCAGAAAGCTCGACTCAACCACACAAAAAACAGCCCAATCGGCCGCCGGACGCGCCCTCACGCGCCGCCTGAAGATCCGGTGCGCCGTCACTCTCCTGCACGCGCCCCCACGCGCCAGACTTCTTCACTTCCACGTCAGCCCTAGTGCCACGTCAGCCCTAGTTGACCGTTGACCAGCGTTGACTATTGACTTTGACCGTTGACTTTTTCCAGAGTTGACTTTTTTGCAATCCAGGTGCTTCCTACCCAGTTTTTCGCGCTGATTTCATTTTTGTGGTCTGTTTTTGCAATTGAGGTTTCATTATGACTCAAAGTGAAATTTCTAAGCCTATTCATAGGCGATCCAATCAGAAGAATTATCATCTTATTTGTGCCTTTTGCAAGCATCGCGGTCACACTATTGATCGATGTAACATGCGTGCCGGCATTCTTCAGCGTTCTGCAGCCTTAACTGCCTCTGAGTCTGTACCATCATCCGATGCTGCATCTTTTGATCCTGTCTCATTGACTACACCTACTTATAGCATAGCAGATCTACAAGCCCTCTTCAGTCAGGTTCAAGCTTTGTCTTCCAGTGCATCCAATTCTGCTCTTTCTGTGACACCAGGTATCTCTTCTGAATGGTTCTTAGATTCTGCCTGCTGCAATCACATGACGGACAATCCTCACCTCACAAGTGCCCACACTCCTCCTATCTTACCTACTATTACCACTGCTGATGGCTCCGCCATGACTGTTAGTCATGTTGGCTCCATCTCTACCCCTAACTTATCTATCTCTGATGTCTTTTGTGTTCCTAAACTGCATCTTAATCTTTTATCTGTTGGCCAACTAACCGAACTTGGTTTAAACCTGTTCTTTTCTTCTCGTGGTTGTCTTGTGCAGGATTCTCGGACGGGGCAGATCGTTGGGTCCGCACGTAAGGTTGGACGGTTGTTTGAGCTCACTTCCCTTCACTTTCCGTCTTCATCAGTCTCCGCCCCTGTTATTGCTGCTTCTGCCTCCATCGAGTTGTGGCACTCTCGTCTAGGTCATGTTTCTCTTCCTCGTATTCAAACCTTAGTATCTAGGGGTCTATTAGGTTCAGTTTCTTCCAGTCCATTTGAGTGCATGCCATGTTAGCTCAGCAAACAACCTGTATTACCTTTTAATAATAGTGAGTCTATTGCTTCTGTAATTTTTGATCTTATACATTCAGATGTATGGGGGCCCTCTCCTGTTCCCACAGTGGGGGGGTCAAGATATTTTGTTATTTTTGTCGATGATTTTTCTCGTTACACTTGGATTTATTTAATGAAAAATCATTCTGAAGTTCTCACAATATATCGTGATTTTGCTAAAATGGTTCAGACTCAGTATTCTAAAGCTATTAAGGTATTTCGCTCTGACAATGCACGAGAATATAGACAAACAGATTTTTCTACTATTCTTAAACACTATGGAACTATTTTTCATACCTCTTGTGCTGGCACCTCACAACAAAATGGACGAGCTGAACGTAAACTCCATCACATCCTAAATACTGTTAGGGCTCTCACCAATGCAGCCTCCACTCCTGCCTTATTCTGGGGTGAAGCTGCTCTCACTGCAGTGTACACCATCAACCGATGCCCCTCACCTGTCGTTCAAACACCACAACACCATATCAAAACACAACACCATATGAACGATTGTTTGGCACAGCTCCAAACTACAGTCTACTCAAGGTTTTTGGTTGTGTCTATTTTGTTCTTCTTCAACCACATGAGCGCACTAAACTTCAACCCCGCTCCCAGCTATGTTGTTTTCTTGGCTATGGCCTTGAAGAAAAGGGGTACTGATGTTATGATCCAGTCGTCAAGCGTCTTCGAGTCTCTCGGCATTTGGTATTCTGGGAACACAAGATGTTCTATTCCTTACCTTTATTTTCTGCAGGTAATTCTGATTCTCAGGCTGATCCTCTACCAAATCTCTTCCCTGAGATTCCTTCCCCTTCTGCTGAGTCAGTTAATCCCATCTCCGACGAGTCTCCCCCTGCTGATCCCTCTTCTGATGAGTCTCCTACAGCCGATCCTACCTTCGACGAGTCTCCTCTCTCTGCCCCTGCTGCGAATCCTGTCAACACTACTGCTCCTGAGCCTCGTCGCTCTCATCGGGTAAGTACTCTTCCCTCTCATCTTCGTGATTTTCACTGCTTTTCTGCCTTTGCCACCTTACATGAACCTCACACCTTTCGTGAGGCCTCCTCTGACCCTTTATGGCAGCAAGCTATGAAAGAAGAATTGGATGCATTGTTAAAGACAGGTACTTGGGATCTGGTTGATTTGCCAACTGGTAAATCTGCTATTGGTTGCAAGTGGGTGTACAAGATCAAGACTCGATCAGATGGTACTGTTGATCGCTACAAGGCTCGTCTCGTTGCCAAGGGATTCACTCAAGAGTATGGCATTGACTATGAGGAGACATTTGCACCAGTGGCTCGCCTCTCCTCTGTTCGTACTCTTATCGCAGTTTCTGCTTCCCGACATTGGCCACTTTTTCAGATGGATGTGAAGAATGCATTCCTTAATGGAGAACTAACTGAGGAAGTCTACATGCAGCTCCCTCCTGGTTTCTCCCAACCTCCAGGCTTTTCTCCCAAAGTGTGTCGCTTACGTCGGGCACTATATGGTCTTAAGCAAGCTCCACGAGCTTGGTTTGCCAAGTTCAGCTCCACCATTTCTCAGCATGGTTTTTCAGCTAGTTCATATGATTCAGCTCTGTTCTTCTGACGCTCAGATCATGGTATTACCCTTCTCTTGTTGTATGTAGATGGCATGATTATTACTAGTGATGATGTGCAGGGCATCTAGGATCTTAAGCGCTTTCTTGGTCAGCATTTTGAGATGAAGGATCTGGGTCCTCTCAATTATTTTCTTGGCCTTGAAGTCTCTTCCTCCTCCGATGGTTACTATCTCACTCAAGCCAAGTACACATCTGATCTTATCTCTCGAGCTGGAATCACGGACAACAAGATCATTGACACACCCATTGAATACAACAATCGCCTGAATACTCATGATGGAGAACCACTTCCTGATGCTACCCTCTACAGACAATTAGTTGGGAGTCTTGTTTACCTCACTGTCACTCGACCGGACATCTCCTATGCTGTTCACATTGTTAGCCAGTTCATGGCTGCACCGCGGTCTCTCCATTATGCAGTTGTACTTCGGATTCTTCGGTATTTGAAAGGCACCTTGTTTCATGGACTTCACTTCTCATCTGGCTTCTCCAGGACTTAGGCATTGATTGTTCTACTGCAGTTCCGATCCATTGTGACAATCGAAGTGCCATCCAAATTGCCCACAATGACGTCTTCCATGAGCGTACCAAGCATATTGAGATCGACTGTCACTTTGTTCGTCATCACTTACTACAGGGTACTTTGCAGCTCCGTTCAGTGTCTTCTCAGGACCAGTTAGCTGACATATTTACCAAACCTATGCCTCCAGGCCGTTTCCGTGATCTTATTTCCAAACTCAAGTTGGTGTCTGTTCACCCAACATGAGTTTGAGGGGGGATGTTAGAATATAAGTCCAATAGATCTTAGGCCCAATATATTGTCTTGTATAGCACTCCTTTTACTTGTGCATTACTCTTACCTCTGCTTATATAAAGGCTCTCTCTTGTACTACATTGGAAATATAATACAATACACACTTTCAGTATTTTAACAATTAGTATTAGATAAATAATGATTAGGATGAGTTATAACTAGGAATGTGAAGTTTATCTTTGTCTAATTGAAAATTATAAATTCAAATGTAAAGAATAAATAAAGAACAGTCAAGATTTCTCAAATTATGAATTGTTAGTTAGTCTAATTGGGAAGTTCAAGTTTCACTCGAAACAAAACTCTAAAGCGTGTTTGGTGCCTGGTTTTGAGTACATGTTTAATGTACTCAAATCCAAAAATCTATGAAGGCCACATCAGCGCAACATGTTTGGCACTTGTATATTTTTTTAGTAACTCAAAAACAAAATGAGGAAATTAACCTATAACCCAGTTTGGAGGAATTTCCAAACGGCTAGGTGGCACCACTCACAAATAGACAAGTGTGTTGGTCATGTGAAGACCCATGACAAACTTGACTCTTAGTGAACAAACATAACACTCAAATCCAAAAATCTATGCGGGCCACATCAGCGCAACATGTTTAGACTTGTTCTTTTTTAGTAACTCAAAAACAAAAGGACAAAGTTAACCTACAATCCGGTTTGGAGAAATTTCCAAACAGCTAAGGTGGCACCACTCACAAATAGACAAGTATCTTGGTCATGTGAAGACACATGACAAACTTGACTCATAGTCAACACTCATAACACTCAAATCCAAAAATCTGTGGGGCCACATCAGCGCAACATGTTTAGACTCTTTTTTTTTTTTAATAACTCAAAAACAAAAGGACAAAGTTAACCTACAATCCAGTTTGAAGAAATTTCCAAACGGCTAGGTGGCACCACTCACAAATAGATAAGTATCTTGGTCATGTGAAGACACATGACAAACTTGACTTTTAGTTAACATCTATAACACTCAAATCCAAAAATTTGCGGGGGCCACATCAGTGCAACATGTTTGGCACTCGTATTTTTTTTTAGTAACTAAAAAATAAAAGGAAAAAGTTAACCTACAACCCAGTTTAGAGGAATTTCCAAATGGCTAGGTGGCACCACTCACAAATAGACAAATGTCTTGGTCATGTGAATATACATGACAAACTTGACTTTTAGTTAACACCCATAACACTCAAATCCAAAAATCTGTGGGGGCCACATCAGCGTAACATGTTTGGCACTCTTTTTTTTTTTTTATAACTCAAAAACAAAAGGACAAAGTTAACCTACAATCCGGTTTAGAAATTTCCAAACAGCTAGGTGGCACCACTCACAATTAGACAAGTGTCTTGGTCATGTGAAGACACATGACAAACTTGACTCTTAGTCAACACCCATAACACTATTACCCCCCATCTCTCTCTCTCTCTCTCTCTCTCTCTCTCTCTCTCTCTCTCTCTCTCTCTCTCTCTCTCTCTCTCTCTCTCTCTCTCTCTCTCAGGTTTGTTGTTGTTTTAAAGGATCTCTGGGTTTGCTATTTTGGGTTTATTGTTGTTGTGAAGCTTTTTTTTTTTTTGGTATTGGTTGCGCTTGCACACACACAAATAAGATATATATTATTGGAAATACTTAGAAAACACTCTACCAAACATAGATTTTGTTGTTTTCAAAACACTAGAAAACGTTTTGGATTGTCATGTGAGAGTGAGAGAGAGAGATAAGTGTTTTGAGATAATAATAAAACATGTCTAAAAATCAAATTAAAAATAAGATATATATATATATATATATACTAGGATAAAGACACAGACCCTATGTTTTGAAAGAATGAGATGAAGGGAGAGATGAGAAGAAGATGTCTGGAATATACTAAAAATTAATACATTCTATGAATTTTCCTCTTTACTCTCTTCTCCTCTCTCTCCATCTCCCTTTGGCCTAAACATATCATGACGGTACCCAAAAAAACCCACACGAGATGGAGCAAGACAGGAAAGCATTTTTGCCACTGTTCAAATCCTGTCATCGTCTGGGGGAAACTCTATTTGGTTGATAATTATGAGCAACACTAGTTCCATGAACATTGAAAAATGTGGAGAGAGTTAAACTAATCATGCATGCCACTCAATCCCTGGACATGAATAAAGAAGATGGAAATACACATTTATTTTGTTTATGGCCATTTTTTGTGATCAGTTGAGGTGGCCTCGTAATCAACATATTTTTTGAACATGTGAACATAAAAGCATTTCCCCTTTGTAGATGGCAAAGAAAATTAATTCAACATATCTCTCTCAATCTCTCATCTCTCAGTGTGGTAAGTTGGTTCATAGTTAATCCAATGTGGGCAGAAGCCAATGCATGTCTTAGAAAATATATATATTATGAAAGGGGAAATTGCTTATATTCTTGTTGTATTGGCATAATTTGCTTTTGTTTTGCAATTTCAATACATAAGGGATTTAACATTCACCAATAATTAAAGGGGGAAAAGTGCAATTTGCTTGTTTCCTTTTGCTTTTGTTCCAATAACTTAGCGAATTGGGCTGGAATTTGTAAAGCCTGGGGGCCTTCTGGATACAGATGGTGAGATCAGATCCCCACTTGGGCCCTTGGCCTCTCTATTTTAGAGTCGTAGACTCTTTTGTTCATTATTTTGTTTTATGTATCTAATTTAGTCACTTATCCAAAAATCCAACCAATAAAAATAAAATAAAAGACATGTTCCTTTCAGGCTTTGTTTGTTTGGGGGACGATTCCTTTCAGACTCGATGATAATGAATTAATGATTAATTTGACACCGGATGCCCCAAGGTCTATCTAGATCAGTGACAAATGCAACATTAATTGGATGAGTTCAATTAGGTGGCTTCTAACATCCAATTTAATCAAGAAAAAACACTTTGAGTTGGCAATGCATTTAATTCCATTTGGGCTTATGCGAATCCAATCACATCAAAGTCATATTATGGTGGCTTTCTATCAATCTGATCAATGTGACAAATCAATCATCACATAATTCACGAGCCATTTGTATCTTCACTTCAATAGTATACCCATATATATTTACATATTCCCAAGAACAATTAAAGAAGAAAGATTTGGATCTTGAAAAATATCAAAAAAATATCAATTAAATTATAAGACTTTTGAATATATATTTTACACTTAAGAAAAGTAAACATGTAATCAAGCCTTCACTTTTGTGTCTCATGTACATTTTTAAATGAATAATATCCTACTCACACAAATATTCACAACTTTTATATAATTGTGATTAAACTTAAGTTACTTTGACATGACCTCATCAAACATTATTTTTATTAGCATCAATCAACAATACCACTTCAGTAGTTGTAAAAATATTTGAGAAAATTGCATTCCTACATTTATCGTAAATTTCATTCGGTTATTCATACATTACTTTCAAGTGAGACATAATGGGGTTCTATTTGCCATAATTTTTATTTAATTTATTCAACTTCTTTGGTATATGTACAAATTTTTAAGGTTTTACTTTAATTAATTTTGAAGTACAATTATACTTTTATCCAACTTATTTGTTAAGTTCAATAATCAATGAAAATAATTTCTCCCAAAAGATTACTAGGTGTTAATCTATTAGTGCTTTTTTTTCTTTTTTTTTTTTGGGGGGGTGGGGGGAGGGGAGGAATGCAAAAACAATTCTATAACCAAAATTATTTTTTATTTTATTTTTCATATTATTTTCTAAGTAAAGTATTTAGTACTTATCTTATTTCATTTCCTTGAAAGAAAAAAATAATAATAATTTGATCTTTGGAAATTGAATCACCTTTTTCCTTCTTATTCCCTCCACTTTCCAAGACAATGCCAAAGAACCACTGAGAAAATGCTTTTTTCACAAAGTTATTCAACGCTATCTATCCTCTTCTACTTTGATTAGACTGGATCAAAAATCAATGAACAATGAACATGGGTAGAATCCTTCATGTCCTTGATGGGCCACCCAAGGATTGCAATAGTGTGCCTAGCTATCGAAACTTGTCTTACTCCAAAATAAAAAGTGCTTTTGCGTGACTTGAGTCTTGAGTCTTGAGTCTTGCCCTATGAACCCGAAAATGTCAAGTGTGATTTTAAAATTCTTATAATAAATATAATAACATCTAAAACAAAAAAATACTAGTAAGGTGCACAAAAAAAGTGTGCAATGTCCAAAAAATTATATGCTATTTTTATATGGAGAATCATGGTGCAAATTTCTCAATCACTCCTTGTTATAATTATCGAATTATCAAAAAATAAAAAATTCACGTGATTTTGAAATTTTTATTTTAAATATAATAATTTTTTTTTAAAAGAATGACATAATAAGTCACATACAAAATTTTATGGTTCATATTAATTCACATGAATCATGGTGCAAATTTCTTAATCACTCTTTGTTATAATTATCGAATTATCAAAAAATAAAAAATTCACGTGATTTTGAAATTTTTATTTTAAATATAATAATTTTTTTTTAAAAAAAAAGAAAGAATGACATAATAAGTCACATACAAAATTTTATGGTTCATATTAATTCACATGCAGAAAATATAACATGTAAGACTCAGCTAAAGTGACTAAATTAATCAAATAACAAAATAATGACTAAATTGCAGTTTATAGTTATACTTAAGTTTGGAGTAATTTTAATTTTGTCCCATAAAGTTTCAAAATTTAGATTCGTACCTCTAACGTTAAGTAGCAATTAGTAACTCTTTCATTATTATCTGTTAATGGGGTGAAAAAATGCCTTGTCCTGTCCCGCTCTATCCCGCATGAGTTTTTCTCACTCTAAAGAGGTAACGGGGTGAGGATGGGTTTTGCTCGTCCCATCCCAAATGTGTACGTAATTTTTTTTATTTAATATATATTTAAGTTATTTAAGGTATGGACAAATTATGCTTGCTTAGACCCGCATGGATATATAATTTCTTTCTTTGAAATATTTATAATTTAATATATATATACATATATTCTATTTAGCACTAGGAATGCCTCTCACCTTTTCTCTCATCTCTATATCTCATTAGTTATCAGGACTAGAGCCACTTTATTAGGAATGGAAATACTTTCAATCCTCCACCACTAACCTATCATGCTCCTATCACAAAAAGAGAATGGACAGGGACGAGACACCCATGATCTGATCCCATCCTATCTCATTGTGATCCCTAATTATGAACTACATTACTAATATCTCTAACATCAACAATAATAATAATAATGGAAGTTCTAACTCTCCATTAAATCTAGCACTATCTGCATCTCTCTCCCTCTAGGCTTAATGCTGTTATTTTAAAAGCCTATGGATCCCACCTGTCAATTAGATTTGCAGACACGCTACAATTAGTCTACAAGACTAACTTTCATTGGCTAATTGGGCATATATTTGCATCATACAACAATTCTGGTCCATCCACTAGGAAACATGAGGACCTTCAATTTGTAGACATGTCAATAAGATTGGTTCCTAGTTACTATCAAGAACCGACATGGACCAACATGCTGCCTTCTTGTATACCTAACTGACCACTTCATAGTCGTTGCATATTCCCTTCGGAAACTCTTATTTATAAACCTTCTTCGTTTAAGGAAACATGGTGTTCTTTTTCTTTGGATTATATGTTCTTTTTTCTTTCAAGATAAAGATATAAATTTAAGTCTTTTAAGGAAAATAAATTACTTGTCAACAATTCACGTCAACCTAAATTACCTAATCATACAATATTTATATAGCTTCAATTACTTTGAATCCTATTATTAGATACTCTTCCAGATCAGATTTTTGGATTTGTTGATTTCTGCATATTGAGATGTTGATGGACTTATACATGTGAGGATAATGTAAATAAAATTTGACGAAATTTTCAGAACTAATAAGTAATAAGGTCCACTCTAATAATTATTTTTGGTTAAGAAATGATACGCTTATATTAAGAAATACCATACACAAAACAGAGTTTAGAACGCTCAGAATTATCAAAAGCAACCGTACTAAAAGTAAATAGTAGGAGGAATGTTAAACAACACAAAATCCTCTTCATGAGTCCTCCCCAACTTTTTATGTAGTTATAACCACATTTCTGCATCCCAAATTGTTTGATGGTTGTAGCCAGCACTGCCTTGTAGGACCTCGATCAAAAACTCTGTTATGACAGAATCCTAAAAGGGTCTTTGCCAATGTAAACATAAATTGATAGCAAATCCTGCTCTATCAGCTACCAAGTAAAAGAATCCTGCTCATCATCTTCTTCCTCACTAAACATAAATTTATCCCCACTACCACTGTTCTATAACAAATGCCTTGTGTAAAAACAAAGGCTAATAACATCCATGAGACGACAAGATAACAACAATTTGGCATACATAACTTAATATTCACATCCAGGAAACATCCAAATCTTCCACACAATTAGAAGGATAGATACTGTAATTTAAAATAGAACTGTGCAGAATTACAGCACCAATATTACAATGATAGATGTTCATCATGCAGCACCATTGTTACGTTACTAGAAAAAGAGGAAAGCATTCTTCTTCCTTTTTGTGGTAAATAAGGCATTTCATTAATTAAAATATAGAAGAGATCTCAGGACAAAGGATCCTCACATGAAGATTGCTCCTCCTCGGCAAACCCTTCCATCAGTGTTTCCACTTCATCATCCAATTCTGTATCGATCTCTAAGGCATCAGGGAACTCAAAAGTTTGCACATAAGCCCCCGGTATTTCTCCCATCAGCTTATCCTTAAAGGACGTTTTCTTAGTATTTAGTCCCTGAGGGGGAACCACTGCTCTACTCCCTTCGCCAAACTCAGCATGCTGTCCTTCATTCACTTTCCTGTTACTTTGCTTCACTTCGTCTTCTTCCTCTCTAGAGAGCACACGGTCTGCCATTCCCCTGAAAATTATTGGTTCTTATTAAAAGTTACACATAAAAGAGGAAAGAATCCATTTAAGTTCCACCATTGCTGATAGTTGAAGCCATTTAAGCTGGATGTGTGACTCCCTGATGGCTACAAACAGTTGGGTGGCCAGCATAAATAGCTCACCACAACACTCAACCCTAGGCATGGCTTGGAACATCTCCATCACCTTGGCAATACTACACTGTAACTCATCTGCACTTTTGGAAGTTGCTGTACTCCAATCCTCAACCGCATCACAAATGTGATCAATTTTATTGGACAACCTTGCAGCACACCCTAATCTCTTCCCTCTCATTTCAAGTACCTTTGGGTTACTCCTCTTCATTCCTGTGTCTTAAGGAGCAATATGGTAGTAGTAACTTTAATAGGGAGCAAAATGCGGGGGTCTCCACACAAACTAGCAAGTCCTTCCAACCTACCTAGACAGCCCACCATCCCTAGTAGGAAGAACCCAAGAGGATGGGTGCCTATGCCTTCTCTACTAAGGCACTCATTTCTCTAAACAGATCATCCAATTTTCGAAGCGTGCCCCAACAACGAGTTCAAAATTTAGCAGCCTAAGGGACTTCCTACATCTATTGGTATCAAAAATATCAATATCCTTTCATAAACTGGAAAAAGAAGACTAAAAGTAAAACATATTAAGATGCACCAAACAAATCAATCTACAACTATGATTTACTATGCTGCGACTCCTTCCTTTTATCTAATATGTTTCTCTCCGGCTCCCACCAATTCCAGTACATTTTCTTACCAACTTCACCCAATAGGCAATAGCACAATCCTTGTCAAGTGCATCTCAACAGTTCTTTAGCTGTTTATATTCACATGGCCGCCTACCAATCTTCTCAAAAGACTTTTTCACAACATTCTTCCACCCAATTCTCTTAAATTGTGTCCCAAGCCGATCACCAGCTATGATTCATCCATACAAAAGCCTAAAAACACCTCCACTGCTTTCCTCGGCTTTTAGCATCTTGGGAAGTATTCAGTTTTCTTAGACATGTTTCACTAAATATAATTTTTCGATAGGTGTATTTTACTAAATAACAAGAAAAGCAAACATTAATACGAACAATGTCATGATCAGGACAAAATAATTGTAACATGCCAAGAGCCTTTAGCCCAATTCACTATATTAATAAATTTACACCAAAAGTACTACTGTCTTGTGTTTAACAACAACAGAACAACAACCAAAAAAAAAGTACTACTGTCTTATATTTCCTTTCAACAATGCTAACAAACCCAATTCTGGGAAAATGTTATATTTCGCGTTACCAAAGATTTCGGAGCAAATCTCAAGTGACATGTCCATTACAGTATGAATTAAGAAACTATAAAATGTAGGGACGTAGGGTCATAATTAAAAAATAAATTAAAAAGAAAGAAAGAAAATGAGGGTTCATGAAGCATTTTGGAGTTAACATGCAAAAATCAGAGGTAGTAAAGTGATCACCTCTCAGGGACGAGGACGAGGGGTTGCATTGTTGCAAGTTGCAACTCTCAGCTTCTTCCTCCAAACTCCAAAGCAAAAGACAAAATGCAGGGACAAGGGTTAACGTTTGGTATTTACCTAAGGAAATAGTTTACCTCCAACCCACTACGTGGTAAGTAAATAGACCTTCTACATGTACTTTTAAGTCACATGACATTTTTAACGAGTCATGTGAGTTTTTCAAATGATACATGTAGATAGTCTATTTAATTGACACATATTGGGTTGAAGGAGAATTCCTCCAAACCGGGTTGGAGGAAAACTATGTTCTTTAAGGAAAGGGGCATTGATGTAATCTTGTTAAATGTGTATAGGTATTTCAATTAGCCCCTTTAAAATACAACAATTGTCTCAAATCTTGTTAAATGTGTATGGGCATTTCAATTAGCCCCTTTAAAATACAACAATTGTCCCAAAATTTTGGAATCAACTAGTCAGAGTCAGTCACATGTATTTGTTTCAGTTATTCTATTCTATCTAAAATCATAATCTTTGTTGCTTTCTTAATTAACATGTCATTTTTTTTACTACTTTTATAATGTTATTTTTTAATTTTACCTATTGTTTTAGTGCTTATTTATATATAGAAATCAATTTCTTTCTCTTTTTTTTTTCATTTTTTTTTTGTACTTTTAATTGTTATAACATTTAATTTCCTATGAGAAAAAAAAATATATATATATATATAAAAATTAAAAAAGCCCCTATACCTAATGCCTTTCAATTGGTGCCCCACATCTGAACTTTGGCATAGAGTTCCTTCCAAATCGTATCAAGCACACAATCAAATTATTGAGACGCGACAAGAATCTTATAAGTCAGTAGTAATGATGGATTTTTTCTTTAAGGACAATCAGGATTTAAATCCTTCTCCCTCACTTGTAACAATTAAATTATCAACCCAAAAAAAAAAAGTGTTGAGACCTTACAATCAAACCAACGTGTGGCGTCCTCATAAGAGGTAGACTACAAGGAGCAACTGTTTTGATCCAACCTCTGGGGGACATTTAGAAGACATGTAGCATGAGGATTGGGTCCTACTACCTAGAACGAAGACAACATGGCAACATGCTGCCTTGTTCTCTACCTACATTATAGCCTTTGAATATTTAACTTTCACTAAGAGATAGTCAACCTGGCTTTTAATGTTGTTTTTTTACAGTGAAATTTAGCAAAGTTTCATTTAAGGAAACATTTAGGAACAGTGTTGCCTCCTAGGGACCTTTCTTTATATCAAAGGAAGCATCCATGCATCATAAACAACCGAAAACTTATGGAAATTGATTTAACTTCATCAAAATCCAACATTTTCAAACAGATTGAAATAAATATGGACCTTTCTTGTTGCTTCAGAGTTATTCTTTATGATAACTAGGGTTCAAATCTCTCTCCCCCAATTATCGAATTATCAAAATAAAAAAATAAATATGGATCTTAATAAGTATCCGGTCCTAGGGTGTAAATTAAGATTGCATTTAATATTTGAATATGAGCTCCAAGCCTACAATGCATTTAAAAAAATAAAAATCATGTAGTAGAGTATTAAATCATAAAATGTACTTTAACGTGTGCTATTAGGACATTGTTTACAAATCTACCAACAATAATCACTTAAAAAAGAAAAGAAAAAACGTTCCAAGACCTTTCCGCCAGATAATCTATATTAAGAAAACAAAATACAGAATTTAGTAAGAAAAAATTTTAAAATAGAAGAGGAGGAAGCAGCAGAGGGGAGAGGATCCCCTCCTATTCCCTCTAATTTTTAGTTAGAATTATGACATGTGATACTAAAAAAATCCAACAGTCTTAAAACACACATGAAAACCACACAAAATCAAATAAGTGTCACATATTATAATTCTAACTAAAAATTAGAAGAAATTTGAGGATGTAATGGGAGAGGATCCTTTCCTGCAGCAGAGAGCCTGAGATGTACCTTAAAATCTTTGTTTTTGAAGGACCATGGATGCTGCTCTTTTAATGTAAGGACTTTGTTTATTAATTTCTTGCTTCATTAGTGTTAGATAAACGCAAGCTCTTTGTTACCATGCAGAGTTCACTATCTACTTCATTCATCACGCCTTGAACAAAACTTGAGTTTATTGGAGAGAATTGTTTTAAAATCATCTATCATACAATGGAAAGAGTAACCCTCTTGAATAATAAAATAAAATGTTATGTTATTTTCTTTTCAATTTCGGAAAGGCCTAAATTATCTTTCAAAAGCTTCAACAAAAGTCACTAATGATGGAGTCAAAGTTAATTTGCAAATCTCAATAGGCATTGCCGCATAGGCCCCAAACAAATTTGTCGAGGCTTTTGACAGTATATAGTTATCAAATAAATTAAGTTTTTGAGGTTGAGTTTGAGTTTGAAAGAATTTATGCATTTGAAAGAATTACGCGGCGACATGGCACCCACTTACCACGTAAGGAGAGGGAAAACGTTAAAGTAGGTTTGGCTCATGAGATCTTGTTCTTCAATCACTGAATTTGGTGGTTAAGTTTGTGCCTTTTCAATTTGGCCACTTTTTGCATTATAATTTGATAACTCAACCACCAAGTTAGGGCTGTCACTTTTCGCAAAGCAAAATCATTCTTCAACCACCAAATTCACTTTATACAATGCATGGTGGTGGTGCTGACTTTTCCACTGAAATTAGTGCTGAGATTTTGTTGCACAATTAGGATTGGGTGAATTTTTTCAACCCCTCTTCGTTCTTTATCTTTGTCTTAATTCCCATTTAACCACTCGCACTTGAGTACCTGGGCAATGGGGTCATTGTTTTGAGACGTAAAGTAGAGGTTACAGTTTCAATCTATCATACTATCGATTCATGTTGGAGTGTCTCATAAATAAAGAGTTAATTTAATCTTATCAAAGTTTGGGATACCTCTTCTTTAATTAAAAAGAAAAACACATGGTTGACCAAGAACGTTATTGGCCACTTAATAGTGATTTCCTCCGTATTCACAACCATTTCTTTGGCCATTTCAACTATTGTTTATAAACTCTCTCACAATTCGTGATGCATCAACAATAATCTACAACTATAAATATATTAACACAAATATATGCATAAATTCAATGAAACACTGAGTTAACATACAAAAATAAAAATATAGTTGAATGGGTGAAGCTTACTATGCAGCCCTCTGTGGTGGAGTTTTGGTGTAAAATGACTAAAATCCCATAAATTTTAGTACTTCTCATTTTATCAATTATAATTTATATAAGATATTAAAAAGATTAGGATTTTATTAGCTTTTAACATTAGGTTGTACTTGGACAAAAGTAGTTGTACTTGAGTGGTTGGGCCAAAAATGGGTTGACCTAGCCTGTCAAAGATCTGATAAAAATCGTAAGTTTTGTAACTTATTTTAATCTGACCTGTTTTTGGCCCGCACATGATCAGGTAAAACCTAAACAAGAGACGACCTAACCTGTTTTTCTAAATTTAGTTGAGACTATCCAAAAGTGGTAAGATACTTAATATTAAAATGGAGTTTTTTTTTTTTTAACAACAAGTGGAGGGATGAGATTCGAATCTAGGTTAAAAAGAGAATTGAGAAAATCGGACAAAACCACTTAACTACAATAGTCTTTAAAATTGTTGAGATATTATTATTAGTAGTTTTAGCTAAATGTATGTGGGAAGAAGCATAAGAAAAACAAAAATGTGATAAAATAGCAATATCTTTGAATATGGGCAATCACAAGAACAATTGCGTTGTGATATTTTTGTGATAAAAATAAAATAAAAAATTTGCGTTGTGATATATTTTTTTTTGTTTTTGCTGCTCAGTCATAGTACAATAAAACCAAAAACAAACACACCAGCCCGCTACAATTGACATTGAAAGGTGATCCAATAAGCATTTTTTTTTTTTTTTTTGATAAGTGGATCCAATGAGCATTTGATACTTTAGTGAATACAGAATGTTATTATTTATTAGTTCTACCTAAACCATGTTCTTGGACAGAAAGTGTCCAATATTTCAATCAATAACATCCTTTAAAAATAATGTACAGATCGACGACAACAACTCTACGTTTGCATGTGCTGTGGCGTGGGCACGGCCACCGTGGGCCATATATATCCTGCAAACAAGGGATATGAAAATGAGTTTCATTGACTAAAAGGGCTCCATCATAAATAATGCTTATTGATTTTCATTTTGTGCACATTATAGTACTATAGGTAACAAATTTCTGCCAATCGTTAATAAATTGAGTAATTGACTGGCAATTGTTGCCTCTTTTTTTGTTGGGAGGGAAAGCCACGATTCGAGTACATGGAGGTTTGGTTAAGGGAATACTAGTATAGTATACGAGTTCATTTCGTGCGTTGTATGGTGTATAGTATAAGATAAAATGTTTTGCACCATCAAGATTCAAGAGTGAGTAGTTCGATGATAAAAAGCCTAGTTTGAGGTAGTTGGGTTAAGATCAACATTTTGAATTTAAACCCTTGAACCCTTTAGACATTATTTACTATAATTCTCAGATTTTATTTATTTTAATATAGGAACAAACAACAAAACCGCAACAAGAACTACAGCGGGGATGGAATAATTGTGAATTTTTGCAATCAAACGGGTATTGCTAAGAAAGAGAAATATCAGTTCTACCTAGACCAACCAAGGATTGGCTAGGAAGGTTTTGATGGTTAAGTCAATAAATCAGTGGAAGAATAAGATAAATGAAAATAGCAGAATATCACCATATGAGATTGCATATCTTATTCAGTAGGATGATGGGGGTATTTATAAAGCATGGTGGTGGTGTATTTGGTTGGAAATTACCTTAAACTCGGGCAATAGACTTACCAACTAGCCCTCCACTCAACTGATTTGAGGGGACGTGTGTCAAAACAATCGTCCAATTTGCAGGCGAATGGGATATGACTAATGATTTTTAGGAGTAATAAATGCTAATGTGAAAGAAGCTAGTAGGCAGTATTTTGAGATTAACTATAATGGCTAACTAATTAAGAATAAAGGATTCGTGGGTCAATGTCCATGTCATACTGAGATGGGAGATTATTCTAGTCGACCAACTCGAAGAAATGGATCTATAGGTTGGTAGCCAAGTTGTGCGAGATGATTATCTGCATAACTCAGTATTCTTAGGTAGCTCGGTCTTGGATTAAAGGTCCAACTATCTCTTGACCAACTCCCCACAATAGCCTCATGTTTTCACTTGCCCAAGCCAAGAAAGGTAAGTGGAAACTGGAACTGTTTCGGTCTAAGGTAGACTTATCTTCTTATAAGAGTATTGAAGTTGCTAAGTCTGAAAAGAATACTGAGGTCAATGAGGCCTAAAGAGGCACTCAATTATGAGGAGGCATTGAGGCTGAGAAGGGCTCAGTTCGAGACATGTTATTTACCTCTGAGCCTAATAATAATATGTATGGACAAAAACTTTAAATTGAAACAATTTTATAAGTTTGAAACTTTAATTAACAAAATTAAAACTTTCTAACCTAATCTAAAATATGATATAAATTATGAACCATTTTATGTAATTTTTCCAATTAAATAATAAAGAATGTGTTTCTTTTGCCAAAATAGGGAATTTAAAGAAGATCAAATGAAGTGGAAGTTGAACTTCAGTTTTATTTCTATCTTAAAAATAAATAATAAACAAGGTGATTCTTACTTTCTATTGTCAAAAATAGGGTTTAAAAAAAATTTAAAAAAAAAAAGAATCGGAGACGCTAATCCCGAGTGGGCACACAAATCCGAAAGCGAAGGCGTGCTTTCAAAAAGTGAGTCCACGATTACTGAATTCTTTCACTGTTACGAGATTTGATTTCTAAAAAGCGTGACACGTCAAATCTTTTTTCTTTCCTTTCTTTCGTTTTTTTCAGTTCTACTATGTTTACGGTTACCCACCCAACACGCTGTTATCTTTATATGCTACTATTAACACGTGGCAAATTCTCTACCGCTGTGACCCTCGCGTGCCCGTGCGTTGGGAACTACGATTCCGTTAAACCAGCCGGGAATTCGGCTGCTTACATACACACTCACCGAACCCCACACGGCCACACTACTCCTTTTTTATATATTTTTAATCTGTAGTCATTAAATGGATAATAATGAATCAATGACTTACCCGTAAAGAGATATAATGAATGACTCAGGTGCTTTCATGTTATTATTTTCTTTGGTCTTGATAAAAAAACATAATGCCACCGATTTTTTTTTTTATTATTATTTTTTTTTAAATGGGATGAAAGTAATTTATACTATCCTAGTGTTATTTTTTTCTTTCTTGCTTCTTTAAATTTTACGAGACCATAAATAATCATTATGTTTTAAGGGAAATTTGTGTTCAATGTTTTTCAATCTTTGTGTGTTAGAGTATTAAACATAATAGAAATAGTGTCAAGTTGTTTTATATTACATTATAAATCACATGTGTGATGAGGAGAGTATGAGGATATAATATCTATATAAGTGACCAAAACCATGATCCGCGGAGCTGCAATCAGGTTACAATGTGGTGACCTAATTGATGATGTCTTACCTACCTATGGCCTAGATCGAGGTTGACATTTTTTGAGTCGTCACTTATTTTATTAAATCGGAAAGAAAAAAAAATTTATGAAAACCTTTACAACACTTTGAAAATGAAATTTCTCATTTTATTGATTATTTTTATGATTTACATCTTCATATATGAGAGGAAATTACATTACTTTGGTCTTTTATACAATCTAAGAAAAATAAAATACTTTAGATCTTAATTACATTATAAGAAATATAAAAATTACATGATAAAACCTAGTTTACAAATATTAATCTAAGATCGACCATTATCCATATCACACAAAGCAATCAAATATGTGATAAAAAAAATCATGTTATTATTTGAGAATGAAGATTTAGCATCTAGTGTTTTGAAAAATATTTTGGAATATTTTTCACATAGCATGCTCGATCCTAGCTATCACATATCATCATCCAAAAACTAATGCATGAATAACATTATGTCATTTTTAGCTGGTGTGTAACATTTAATGGAGCACATCTGACAAACTTACACGGATTGTTCAAATTAACAATACATGTAAATTTAATGGATAATTAAATTGAAAAAAATTAATATTTCAAAGACCAAAATGAATGTAGTCCTAAACTTGAAAGAATGTAATTTATAATTTAAAAATAAAAAAGTTAGACAAGGACTTTGCTCCTTCAAAGCTCCATACTTCCATCTGTGTACAATGTTAGAAACCTGTTTTGTTGAGAGACAAAGACCGATTATTTTCAAGGCTTAAACCTTGATGTTGTTGGAAAACGACAAACGCTGATCTTCCCTTTTTACCATGTGAAGCCGACATTCTCTTGACCTTACCAAACTCTCCATGCAAACTGGACCCACCAACTACTTCAATGTTCAACAACCCAATTGGCCAGTACTTTCATGCTGGACGACCATGCTCCCCATTTTTTCTTGATCAAAATCCAGAGGAATATCCTCACCGTCTATAATGGAGCACTAGCATTTAATTTTCTCCACCACCATTCACATCTGAGTATCTTTTTCTTTTTTTTATCCTTTTGGATGAATAGCCATCCATCCAGGTATCACAACAATTCACCTGGCTTCATTCACTTCATCTCCAATGGTGGAACCCATGCCTGGACCCATCACCCATTCTCGTTGCCTTACTTTAATTCTTCACCTAAGCCCTGAAGTACCCACCTCTCATAGCAAAACACATTTAACTTTAAACCATTATTAATAATTTTTTTATTTTTTTGAAAATTTGATCATTCCTAGAGGGGGATTTTTTATTTTTTATTTGAAAAAACAAGGAGGGATTTAAATTTTGAACATTCTTTCTCCTCATAAAAAAGACCAAATAATATTAATTGAGTTACAAATTTATTAACTTAATAATTAATTATTAAGTTTTCGAATAAATATGTGTAAAGAATTATGTGAGATTTGAGAAAGGACAATATACATACTATTGAATAGCCGCGATGCTATGAATCCAAGCATTAGGAGAGGAGAAGCCCAACATTAGTTTAATTAACTCCTTCACAAAAAGTTTATGTGCAACACGTTTAGCATATGCTAAAATTAGTTTTCTCATAAGCACGAAAAGAAAGTCATCATTTTCCTTTATCACCTCATTCTACATTTACACACTTTTGTGATATAAAGTCATACATCGCTATACTTGGTTGGAAATTCTCGTTTCCTTCACTTTGTAGGTTTGTTGGCTCAAACACCATTCTAAAACGTATCATTAGCCTTTTTCATTTTTCAATGTGAGTAGCGAAATGGACTTTCTTAACTTGATATATATCCAAAAGAGACAAGTCAATCAAAATTGAACACATAACAAAATCACGAAAGGACCCAACAATTACTTGAAGACTTTTTTTCTTTTTTATTTTCTTTTTACTTAAGTGTTCTAATTATAGTAAGAAAACATAATTAATTTGGAGTATACACACACGAATTAGATGTAGGAAAACAAAAAATAAAAACTTGAGTCGTTATGATTATTCAATCATTGTGTGATTGGTTTGTTGATCTAGTTATTATTTGGATTCTACGGTGATAAATGACATTCATGAATAATAACTACACAAATCAATATACACATCTTGTTCTGATTTTAGTACCACCAAAAAGTAAGCAATAGCGGGGTATATAGAATCTTTCCCGGATCCACCAATAATTCCGATTAATTAATGAGCCGAACCCAACCACGTAACACGGAGCCGATTCGCCTACTCGCCGGTCTAGGCCTAGCCTAGGAAAGAAGGACCAGTATCCAGGAGAAATAAAAGTACCATGACTGTTCTCAAATTTACTCAACTGCCACTAAGGATTTTTCACTAAAATTCATGGACCGTAGATCATGCCACGTCAGCTTATTTTGCAATTAAATAAGCACACAATTGGTGGTGGTCAAAGCAGCGGACCCTACCACGCATCTATCCTGGAAACACGGCGAATGGGACCCACACCTCTTGCGTTCTTGGACAGAAAGATTAATAAATATATCCCGGAATTAAAAAGGCAATTTTGCATTCATGACCTCCAAATTTGTTGACTCTTTTATTTTTTGGTGTATGCAAATTTGTAAACTCAGGTATGCTCTCTTTGTCGATACTTTCTCCTCTTTGTCTCTTATATATGAGATCATATATTCCTTTTTAAGCAACCAAGTTGTATCTTGTGGACTGTGGGGTATTGATGTTTTTAACCCCGAATTTCTTTGTTTATTTTTTTTGTGGAATTTTAATTAGAAACTTATGCATACATTTTACAAGTTTTGAATGCAAAACTCCCTCCTCCACTTCATCTTTCATGAAGAAAATATGTATTGTGTGACAAAACATTGATGGTATGTTAACCAATTGAAACCATATTTGTTACAATAGTTTAATATACAATATCTGTAATACTCTAATAATAACATACCACTTAATAAAAAAATTGACTCAATATCTGACATGTTTGTTGAGTTTAACACATCACATATATTTTTTATTAGGTGACGTATTATTATTAGAGTATTGCAGAAATTGTATATTAAATCATTGTAGTTGATATGCTCCCTAACCAATTATATAATATTATCTAGTCCAACAAATCTTTCATTGAAAGGCAATGGAAATTGTTTAACAATATAAATATCATTTTAGTCTCTTTATATGAGAAGTGTGAAAACGTCGTGTTGTTGTTTAGATGACTGAATAAAAAATAAAAAATAAAGACATAGTTTAGTTCTAAATCGATTTAGAATAAAGTTCCTTGAACCCAATATATGATAACTTAAACAACTATTTTTGTGTACTTTTAGTCACATGACTTATTTAATATGTCATATAACATATTTAAATAAATACATAATCGTATAATGGATTGGAAGAAATTCTTCTGAATCAGTTTAGAGGTAAACTCTATCCATAAAAATAATTAAGTCCTTGATTTAATCAATTTTAGTGTGTAAAAGGAAATTGAACATCAACTCTCCTTTTTTGTTATAGTGGTATATTTTGCATTGCCAAAATAAAAGGTCCAGTGTTATTTATAGCCTTACAGAGTTATAGGAGTGAATGGAATCATCAAATAAAAGAGAAAAGTGAAGGGCATCAATGAAAATAAAAATTTAAAAAATGGAAGTTAATATGAAAAGTGACAAAATACAAATGCAGATCCACATCTGGCAATTTATTGAGGGCACCGTGTGCAAGAGCACAATAATTAAAAGAAATTCCTAATTAAAAAAAAAAAAAAAGCAGAGCTGTCAGCATCACATATGCACGTGGGACCGCAGCCGCCGACATAGTATGCCACGTCAACATGTAGTTATTACACCCTGAGGGTGGCTCGTAGCCTTGTAATAAGGAGTACTAATTAATTTAAAAGTTGCTTAATTTCCACTTAATCCTACCTTTAAGCACTCTTATTAGCACAAATGCCCTGACCGTACAGTATGCATGTGACTTAGGGCAGTAAAGCCCGGCCCTACATACCAATAATGAAATTGAAAAGCTACTTGAAATTTCATACCATGTATCTAAAAATATAGTAAGAAAAATGTTTGTCTTCTTTTGGGAATTTGGGAAATTACTACACTATCCTTCTTAATTTATTATTATTATTTATACGTTTCTACAATATATGTACTTAAAAATGAAGTCTTAACTAAAAAAGAGAGGGGAATTCCACAACAACCCGCAAAATAAAAGATATGTAATAACAATTATTATTAGGTGTAATTGGGGTCTATGCTAAAAAATTTGTAGTTTAATTGATATTTTTTTATGTTTCAAATGAATATCCATTATTCAAATGTATCCTCTCAAATTATCGAATTATTAAAAAATAAAATAAAAATAAGTGTATATAACTTTCACTCTCAAGTGTGAGACACCCCTATATGAGAAGGGCGTTGTATACTTTCGTTATACCAAATACCAACTCGTGTAATACGTACATTGAACCATACGATGTTAACACAGTATATAAGACACAATATTTATTATATTATTATTAATTATTATTAATTGTAGTTTATTTTCTCTTATTTCTAAAGTATTTGTCATGTCATACCAAACCGATTTTTCTTTCATGGTATTGAAGTTGTTCAATCTTGGTAATTAAGTTTTTCATTTTATTGGAAGGGGGAAATTATTATTTTCATTTTCTTTTTCAAAACAAGAAGGCGAAGTACCATTTAAATCCAAAATATATTTATAATAATGGAACCAAATAATCATACATTCATGCTCCCTTCGCCCTTCAATTGATGAAAACGTTTGAAATGGCCTGATTATTAATTAAAATATAAAGATAAGATGAATATTGGACCACCATGATGACTATTTTATTGATTTAGTGACTCATAAGCAACTATATTAACTCAAGGATACTTCTATCATTTGTGTTTATATATAGAGAGAGAGTGAGAGAAAAAGGGAGAGAGATGATTTACTCTCAAATATGTGTTAGGGTTTAATTTCGTTTTCAAACTATTAAACTATTGATTGTATTAATTTAGCCCTAAGTTTTAAAAGCAATTCAATGCTTTATTCTTATCCACACTCTTTTTTTTTAATCCATACTTCTTTTCTAGAAATTGGTGTAAGTTGCTTCACAAATCGAGTAATGTAACTTATACTTATTGTTCTGTATTAATTGTTCTCTAATAGTATGACAAAAGAACATGTTTCGTACTAGTCACTACTATTATCTTGAGTTTTGACAATTAAGTTTTACGGCGAGTGGGGACAATGTAACATTGATTTGTTTGTAAAAAAAGAATTGCTTGTAAAACTTAGTTTAGGATCAAAATAGTAGTTTAACAAAAAAGAAAGAAAGAGTGAAAGTTACTCCAACAACATTAAGCATCAACCAAAATGATTCCATTAAAGTCAAATCACTCCCTTAAACAAAACCTTCAATGGTCTACATAAGCAAATCTTAATTTTATCTTGAACTTCATTTAAGATACATAGTTTAAGTAATCATATTTTGGTTCAATCATACGCCATTGTTTAAATATTCTTAATTATTTTTTAGATAATTAGTTATAAAATTAGCTTATAATTTCACGCTCCTAAGAATTAACATTTATGATATATAAGTGGGAAATTATAAGTGGTACCCCAACTTTTGACATGATTATTCTCTCCCACATTCTATAAGTGGTACCCCAACTTTTGACATGATTAAATTTACTTCTTATCCATAAAACACCATTTAACCGAGATTTCAAAACAAAACAAAAAAAACCATATTTGCATAATGGAGGATGATAGTGATGGTCATAAGACTCATAACAAGGGTCAATAAAATATATAAGTTATTTTTTGCTAGGTTGCGGTTGTCTTGGTTCGTTGATTGTGAAGGAACTTACCAAAAAAAAATGAATTAAAAAAAAAAAAATGTTGGTTGTCATTGTCAAAGAAAGGGTAATTCAGGAATGAAAAAAAGGAAAGAAAATTAACCATGGTTAACAAAAAAAATTAAAAAAAAAAAAATCGTTAAAACAAAGAGGTCAACTACGTAAAAAGAAAGAGAGAGAGAGAGAAGCGTGTGACAGTGTGTTGTAGTAGTTGTAATAATACTATGTAAATTGTCAGTGCCATTACCAAGGATAGACTATAGACTATAGAGAGAGACATAATAAAGAAACAGATAGAGAGAGAGAAAAAGAGGCTTTGCTTTGTGTTGTGTTGTTTTAGAGAGAGAGAAAGAGCATTGGGAAAAGGGAGGAGAAAGAGAGAGAAGAGAAAGAGCAGAAAGAAAAGAAAAATGTCTGGGGATTGTAGGGGAAGATAGGGGCAAAGCTTCAGCATTTGGTCTCTGAGAAACTCAACAAACTAACCCCCACACACACTCTCTCTCTCTCCTTTTTTTTTTTTAATTATTTATTTTCCTTGTCGGCTCTCCTATTCCGGCGACCTCTACCCTCCATTTCTGCCGGAAAATCAGTCAGCTGTGTTTTCATACTCTTTCCATTTCCTTTCCTTGGTTTTTAATTTACTGGAAATTCTGGGAAAGTTTACTTTATAGGTGTTTATTGGAGCTGATCTGAGCTTATCAGCTGAGAAAGTAGGCTTTCTGCTTTTAAGATTTGATTTCAGCTTAATTAACTGAGCATTGATTTCAGCTTTAGAAGGGGAAACAAAAATGAACCGGTGAAATTTTCCGATCGTTTTTTTCTTTTTTTGTTTTGTAATAATAAAAAAAAAATTGGCGGTGAAAACAATGAAGACGCCGGTGAATGGTGCCGGAGCTGCCACCTCAGCATCCAATCCCTGCGAAGGTCAGTTCTCTCTCTCTCTCTATTTCTCTCCTTCTCTCTCTAAGAGTGAAAGAGCATTAAACGAATTGCTGGATGGATCAGATAGTATGGATTTTTGTTTTTGTTTTTGTTTGTTTGTTTTCTTGTTCATCTTCTTGTTTGGTTTTGTACGGACTTTCTAAGCTTGAAAGTTATCGAGAAAATCGTACTTAAAAGAGGAATCTCTGTAAAAAATGATAATTATTATTTTTTTCCTTTTGATTTTCTGGGGAAACAAACGGGAGCTATTAATAGAGAAAGAGAGAGTTTTTTTTTATTAGTAAATGATGGGATTATTATTATTATTTATTTTCTGACGAATGAGAGGTTGACACGTGGTGGATGCAGGAGGAGGAGAGAAGAAGAGCATAAACCCGGAGCTATGGCAAGCATGCGCAGGGCCACTGGTGAACCTGCCGCCGGCCGGGACCCACGTGGTCTACTTCCCACAAGGCCATAGCGAACAGGTATCTGCTTAACCTTTACTCTCACTCTTTAATTCTTAATCCTTAATCCTTATGTTGCTTGCTTACTTATCTATCTAAATCCATAAGCCTAATACTAATCAAAATAATCGCTATCAATGAATGATTAGTTATTAATACATAAATATCTTCTGTCCCACTTTTTAGATTTCACTTTATGTTCTACTAATTATAATATACCACACGTGTGACATTGTGTTTGATTTATTTTCACTTTAAATCTTAGTTAAAAAAAAAAAAAAAAAAAAACATGTGGTGAGTTGTGTTTGATGAAGTATCAAGTTGAACATAAAAAGTGGAATAAAATATTTGTATTCGTTAGGAATGGTAAACAATAAAATAGTGTCTGTGACAAGTCTATATGAGAATTAATAACAACTCGCCAACTCAGTAATTGTGAAAAATATTGTGTCGCTAGCATTACTCAATCTGTAAGGATTCAAATGACCAACCACCTGTATTAAAATACCCATAAGTCACGTGACTATTAAATAGCTCCGATGTGGATAGTCATTTAAATTGCCACATAATGTCTTAAAAGGAAATTGTACATCTAAATCTTTGGTCATTTAAATGCCCTTTTATGACATTTAAATAAGTCATGTGACTATTAAATAGCTCCGGTGTGGATGGTGATGGTCATTTAAAATGTCACATAATGCTCCTATTTTCTTTTTCTTTTTTGAGCAATGCTACATAGATAACACTTTTACAACAATATTGAGTTGACAGGTTTTTATTATTTACCATTCACACCATCTCATCATTGTTGTGGAATTCTTGTGTGCGTAGCTTTGTTGTTTCTTTTTACTTACGAGGGCATTTTGTAGCATGTTTTTAGGAAATATTTTGGCTTTTCCATTTCCTGAAGGTAGTATTTTCTGTTTTTTCTTTTTAATTTTATATGTGCCGGTGCTTAGTTTTACCTACTAAAGTGGTTTGGTGAAATAATGTCTTTTGGGATTTTGCTAAAGTGAGTTTTTGGGGTAGGTAAATATAATTTTTGCTTTAGGGTGAGATGATGTCGTTTTATGTGAGACTCTCATTTTAAGTACCACACTTCGAGTCTGAGACATTACATGTGAGTTTAGATTAGTTTTTATCTTTTAGTTTTATAGCTTGTAAGCTTATGTACATTTTTTTAGAGCCTCATATTTTTTTTTATTAGGTACAACCGTACCTTTGCCAACTTATCAAATAAGCAAATAAGCTCTCAACAAAAACCTAATCCAAATGCACACATAACGTTGGTGTGGCATAGTCATGAGCATAATTGTACATTCATTCTTTTTTTTTTTTTTGGGGTCTGAATTATATGTATTTATGTCATTATTTAAAAAAAATTTAATGCCACTTGTACACATGTTTGTTTCATCATAATTTATAAAAATCTTAAACTAGTGTATTTTAGCCATTGAATAAGGTCAAATAACCCTTAAACTTCATTGACTTGATTTTTTATTTTATTTATTTTTATTTAACTCCATGCATACAGTTTCTTATATGTTTCTATCATAAAAAGAACTTTGTACTTAAAGGTATCCTTTACATGTTTAGTATGCGTCCTGACTTGAGAGTGACAATCCTGGTGTCAGGTTGCAGCTTCTATGAAGAAGGATGTGGATGCGCAAATCCCAAACTACCCAAATCTTCCCTCAAAGCTACTATGTCTCCTTCACAATGTCACCCTACATGTATGGCGGGCTATATGTGGCTTTTAACTTTTAGCCTTCAAACAGATTGATTTCATTCTTAAGTTTGTCAATTTTTTCATGTTTGAATGATCAGGCGGATCCAGAAACAGATGAAGTTTATGCTCAGATGACACTCCAACCAGTTCCTTCTGTAAGGACTTGACTCAAATTGACTAGCATCTTTATTCCATAACAAAATTGTGTAGATGCCTTTAAATTACATGATAGCATAAGCTTTTTGCTAAGCTAAAGAGAAACTATACCGTATTTTCAATCTCATGGAATTCCTAAAAGTGAACTAAGTATGTCCAAATTTCCAACTTAATCTGAACCTGTCAACTTTTGTATGCAGTTTGATAAGGATGCACTATTGAGATCGGATCTTGCACTCAAGACGAATAAACCCCAACCAGAGTTTTTCTGTAAAACATTGACAGCAAGTGATACAAGCACTCATGGAGGGTTCTCCGTGCCACGCCGTGCAGCAGAGAAAATTTTCCCTCCTCTTGTAAGCATTTCCCTTTATTCTAAAGGTTTTTGCTGCATTAATTTTGAATTTTAATCTTGGTCCTGTTTCTGTCTAGGATTTCTCCATGCAACCACCTGCTCAAGAACTTATGGCCAGGGATTTGCATGATAATTTATGGACCTTCCGCCATATCTATCGCGGTATATTCTCTTAGCAGCCATTTGAAGCTCAACAGTTGAACCCTTACAGTGTCTTCACATACAATCATCATGTTTTTTTATCTGTCATTCCATTTCTAAATATCTACTACCAACTCCTGGTTTCTGGTTACCATAGGACAACCAAAACGTCACTTGCTTACGACCGGATGGAGCCTATTTGTTAGTGGAAAGAGGCTTTTTGCTGGTGACTCTGTTTTATTCATTAGGTAATGGTGATGAATTGGGATTCTTGGGAAATTTTCTTTTGAATTGCTGATTTTCACAATCAGGTTTATATTGATATTTTAGTAAACTCCTTAATCATATAAATGCATGGTTTTCTGGTTCAAATAAATTTTTTATGGCAAACAAAAACACTTCAATCAATGATATGATGTATAATGCTTGTGAGCAGGGACGAAAAGCAGCAGCTTCTATTGGGCATTAGACGGGCTAACAGGCAACCCACCAACCTATCATCATCGGTATTGTCAAGTGATAGCATGCATATAGGGATTCTGGCAGCAGCAGCTCATGCTGCAGCAAACAATAGCCCCTTCACTGTGTTTTATAATCCCAGGTTAATGTCTTTTGTTTTCTTTATTGTAATTTTTTCCCTGATAAGTGCTCCTTACATTTTGAGTGCTTCCCCTTAGTTATATGTCAAATGAATTACTTTTCTCCACTCTGAGAAATCAAACTGAACTGAGAGATTGTTTGTATATGCAGGGCAAGTCCATCAGAGTTTGTTATCCCATTAGCCAAGTACTACAAGGCTGTATATAGCAACCAAATATCACTAGGCATGCGCTTTCGGATGATGTTTGAAACAGAGGAGTCAGGAACAAGAAGGTAGTTGTATTTGAGTGTTATTTTAACTCTGGATATTGACAATGGCATGACATTAATGCTCGCTGTTGGTAGTGTGGAATACTGATGAGTGATGAGGGCTTGATGTAGGAAAACAAGATTAAATTCTGTTTATTTCAAATTACAAAAGATAGATAGTTTGGCACTTGGATCTTTAGGTTCCTTATATTATATTCAACTCTAGCCTTGATTCTCAAATATTTCGTTGAGTTTCTGGAGCCAAATAGCATTCTTGGATCTGAAGAAATTTGTTTTGGAATATTAATTGAACTGGAAGGGTGTTGGTCTTAAAGACAAAAAACATTTCTTCTGCAGGTATATGGGTACAATTACAGGTACCAGTGATCTTGATCCTGTTAGATGGAAGAACTCACAGTGGCGTAATTTGCAGGTTAAAATTCTGGCATGCTTTTGCTTTTTTAATTGTCTTATTTTCACTCTCAATATTGTAGATTACCACTGTAATCACTCACAAATCCTTGAACAGGTTGGTTGGGATGAGTCAACAGCTGGGGAAAGGCGTAATCGGGTCTCAATCTGGGAAATTGAACCAGTAACTGCTCCGTTTTTTATCTGTCCCCCTCCATACTTCAGATCAAAGCGTCCAAGGCAACCAGGAATGCCAGGTACTACATGTGCTGCAGCAAACTTAAATCTTGTTAACACCTTTGTTGTTTAAATTTTAAGATCATTGTTTTGTTGTCATTTTGTACTTCATTTTAAAAAACAGTTCCTTGCTTGTTTGGAAACCTTAAATTGTGATGGGACTTTTGTAATTAAATTATATATTTATTGTTTTGTCAAGTCTTTTTGTATAGAAATTCAAAAATCAGTTCCTTACTTGGCTGACCTGGGTCATTGTTACTCATGGTATTCCTACTCCCTAGAATTTGCTTTGATGCAATTAATTTTCCTTTAGTAATTGAAGGCATCATCAGCTCATTATGAAGACCTTGAATGATGTGGGGTGGGGTTCATGGGATAGATTCTCTTTTTTTGTCCTATCTGTCAATGTTTAATCTTTGAATTTGTCTATGTGGTCTGTTGAATCTTGGATTGTGTGAAATGCCTTAAACTGATAATTAAAATGTTTAGGAGGCTTCTCATTCTATTTTTGATATTTTTGTACCTTCTTAAAGTTAATCAAGACAAAAACAGAAAAGAAAAGGGACACTGTCGTAGTAAGAGGACATTTGACTTACCTTGGTATTACTTTTGCAGATGATGAATCGTTGGAATTAGACAACTTATTCAGGAGGACAATGCCTTGGCTTGGTGATGATATCTGCATGAAGGATCCACAGGCTCTCCCTCCCCTAAGTTTAGTCCAGTGGATGAACATGCAGCAAAACCCTTCCCTGGCTAACACAATACAGCCAAATTACATGCATTCCATGTCTGGATCTGTTATGCAGAACCTTGCTGGAGCAGATCTTTCCCGTCAATTAGGCTTGTCAGCACCACAAATACCTCAGTCAAACAACTTGCAATTCAATTGCCAGAGGCTACCTCAGCAAGCTCAACAGCTTGACCAACTCCCAAAGCCACCGTCCACATTGAATCCATTAGGATCTGTTATGCAATCGCAGCAACAGTTAGGTGATCTTACTCAACAATCAAGGCAAAATGTGGTTAATCAAACTCTACCTTCAAGTCAAGTTCAGGCCCAAATTCTTCAGCCTCAGTCTCTAGTCCAAACTAACAATATCCTTCAACAGCAGCCATTGATTCAAAATCACCAGCCACACAGAAGTGTTCAGAACCTGCAGCAGCAACATCAACAACAAAGTATGGGTCAGAATCAACAGCAAAACCTTATCCAACCCCAGCTGCCTGATCAAGTAAACCAACACTTGCAAATGTCTGATAATCAGATTCAAATTAAAATGTTGCAGAAGCTTCAACATCAGCAGCAATCACTTCTAGCACAGCAGTCAGCTCTGCAACAGCCTGCTCAATTTACGCAACTCCAAGATCCACAGAGGCAGATGTTTGATATGTCACAGAGCTTCGCTAGGTCTCTGACACCCACCCAAATGCTGGAGGTCCCTCAAGCAACCTCAATCTCGCTCTCCCAGTCAAACACTATCCCACATCAGATGACAAAGAACAACAGCCACACAAATATTCGGTTCTCTCATCCACCCCAGCAGCCAAAGCTTCAACAACAGCAATCTGGTGTTCTGCCTGAAATATCTGGGCATGTGGGACTTCCCCCACCCTCAACAACCAATCAGCTATCTACAGCTGCTAGCAGTATAGTAACAGGAGCTGCTGGAGCTGGGCTGTCTGCAATTACCGATGATGTTCCATCTTGTTCCACTTCACCTTCCACAAACAACTGCTTGAATGTGGTTCAACCAGTGATGAATGGCATGCCCCATCGAAGTTCATCTATGGGGGAGGACATGGTTCATTCTGCTGCCACAATCTTGTGTCCAAGCGCCTTGGAAACCTTTTCATCTAACGCTAACCTGGTTAAAGATTTGCAGCAGAGGTCTGATGTGAAGCCTTCATTGAACATCTCTAAGAATCAAAATCAAGGATTTTTTGCTCCACAAACATACCTGAATGGTGCAGCTGCCCAGACAGATTACCTGGACACATCATCTTCAACAACTTCGGTTTGCCTTTCCCAAAATGATGTCCATTTACAGCAGAACAACCCAGTGTCCTTCAATCCACAATCGTTGTTGTTCAGAGACACCATTCAGGATGGGGAAGTTCAGGCGGATCCTAGGAATAGTGTTCCGTACGGGAGTAACATTGACGGCCAACTAGGGATACCCTTGAATCCTGATCCTTTATTGGCAAAGGGCATGGCAGGGTTAGGGAAGGATATCCACAATAATCTCTCTTCAGGAGGCATGATTACAAACTTTGAAAACTCAAAAGATGCTCAACAGGAACTTTCTTCCTCAATTGTTTCCCAATCTTTTGGAGTTCCCGATATGACATTTAACTCAATTGATTCCACAATAAATGATAGCAGCTTCTTGAACAGAGGTCCTTGGCCCCCACCTCCACAGTTTCAGCGAATGCGGACATATACCAAGGTTTGGTGCTTTAAATAAAACTGTCAGCAACTGGTGATATAATCTTTCTGTCGTTTTTCATATTGTTTAGGATTTTAACTTTGCCAATGCTATCGTGAAGGTGTACAAACGTGGAGCTGTGGGGAGATCCATTGATATCACCCGATATTCATGTTATGATGAGCTTAAACAAGGTCTGGCTCGAATGTTCGGCATAGAGGGACAGTTGGAGGATAGACAGAGAGTAGGCTGGAAACTTGTCTATGTAGATCATGAAAATGATGTTCTCCTAGTGGGCGATGACCCTTGGGAGTAAGTCCTTCATTCATTTTCTGGCTATAGGAGTTCATCTGTTGACTGTTGTGAATGCAAACACACACACACACAGAGAGTTACACACTTGTCTACGAATTTTTCCTATTGACAGGCGGTTCAAAATTGTTTTCATAATGTCTTCTGGGCCATACATCAGGTGGATATTTATTAAAAAAGAATGGGAAGCAAAGTTTTCAGTTGACATATTTACATGCTAAGGGCCAGCTCTAGTCTCCCATTTATTTCAGGAAATACAGATTTTAAATCAATCAACATTTTGGGCTTTTGGAAGGCAACACTTTTTTTTTTTTTTTTAAGCTTAAAAACTTAGTTTCATTGTAACTTGAGAATGTTGTTCAGTCTCATTGATCTAAGGAAAGTGTGTTTTCCATGGAAAACCGCTTTCTGACATAGAAAATCCAAAATCAGAAGAATAGGAGCCGTGTCAAAGCCTATCACATATCACTGAACGTGCATTAAGTTATCTCTCCAAAATATTGAAACTAGACTTGTAAAACTCCAAATTTGTCAACATAGTCTGTCTCTTATATATGTATGGCTTGTATATTTCAGGGAGTTTGTTAACTGTGTCCGCTGCATCAAGATCCTGTCCCCACAAGAAGTCCAGCAAATGAGCTTGGATGGAGATTTTGGAAGTGGTGTCATTCCAAATCAAGCCTGCAGCAGCTCAGATGGTGGAAATGCTTAGAGTAGTCTACTTAAATGCTAACGATTCTTCTTCCGGGTTGGGAGGTTATAATGTTTATAGTAATCTGTTCATAGCTTTCCATATGGCATGTAGTAGTTATATGTAACAACTGGATTTTCCAGTCACTCATGCCCATTAAGAAGTGAGCATTCGGCAGTTAGAGCGGCTCTTTTCGAAAATTTTGGCACAGTTCTGAAAGCATTACAGAGAGCTGAGAGCATGGAAAAAAACAAGAAGAGAAGTCTCTTACCGGGCTGAATGAAAGGCTCTTTTGGGTCCGAGTTTTGTTCTAGGAAGGTGTATTTCCAGACTAGTAAAGAAACCACTTTAGTATGAGTTTAAACTTCATCGATATGATGATGCTCTTGTGAGATCAACACTACATTAGTTTGCCTTTCGATTTTAGTATGCACTGTAAAAAGGGAAAGCATGAAATTCTAAGGCCTAGTTTCGAGTGTATAAATTTGTAGATTTCCTCAATCCTTCAATGAAATTACATTATGTGAAAATTGGTAGTTACTTACTACTTGATAGATGGTAAGATATTTGTTTGCTTGGTTTGAAATTCCCAGTTGTGAAAACGGGGTTGTGCAGTTTTCTGCAGAGTCCAAACCAACAGTGATCTTTTAGATAAAGTCCTTGTATTTTTGTAAGTAATCTTGTCAGAAAGAAGAAAATTACATAATGCGTATAGTCCCATAAGAGGTTACAGTCACTGGAATTTCCTCAAGCATTCAAGCAATTGTACAAATATCTGAGATATAAAGCCTTAAGTGGATTTACCATTTTTGGACATGTATCATGAACATCGGACACAAGTCCAACCCTTACTCCTCTCATGCCAAAATGTTCACATGGCAGAAATCAGAAACTTACCCTAAAGAACTCCACTCTCATAACGAACTGACTGATTGCCATTCTTATACATATAACACAAATCCATTAAGATTTTATTTTCACAATTTGGTTAGTTGCAAGTTGTGAATGTAGTAACATCATTTTCATTTAGGTCTATTATTGACATCATTTTTATTATGCTAAAATTATAATAGACAATGTTAGCGATCCATTAACAATTTGGTAAGTTGCAAGTTGTGTTTCTAAATTTATTGATAGATTAATAATGCCTTACCCAAGATAGCTGTCGACTTCCAAAACAAATCTGATGATTTTCATGGGATCTTCAAGTACCAAATGCTCTTACATAGAATACTTGGAGTGTTTTTTTTTTTTTTTTGGGCTTTGATATATTGAAGAGGAATTCACAAAAGAAAACAACTACTATGTTGGGGGAGACCCAAACATTGTGAAAGGATGATGTATATATCCGATGCATGAAATACTTATTGTCAAAACATATAATAGCCGATTCTTAAACTGTTTTGTAATTGATCCAATCAAGCATTGCAAATGTAATAGTCAAGAATCTGGTAGTGATTTAGTTGCAAGTTTGCAAGAATTGAAGTGGTGATGAGTTCGTTACAAGTTGTTAGAGTGAGTTTGTTAGTTATTTTGGCTAATAAGCCTTGGAAACAGTTGGTATAAAATACTTAAGCATTAAAGTAAACAAGGCCTAAGAAGGGAAAGACGAGATGGGATGGGATTCCCAAGCCAAACAAAAAGAAGCCCAACGGGCCATGTTGTGAGTGAACCATTAAGGGATTTGGGACAAAAAAGGACAATAGCATAGTTAAAAAATTACATAATACTATAATAGGGAGTCAATACTGGTTGATAAATTACATCTTGATCTTACCAATTTAAACCAATAAGAAATAGTGAATTTAATCACTTAGTCAATGTTACACTGATTACAACATTGCTCTTTTCAATAAGTCTAATAATTATATTATTATTATTACTAGTCGCAAACCGGCGTGATGCGTAGAAAACTCTCCATGACATGTAATGTTTTCAGATTGAACTATAAATATAACTATGGCCCTATACAATTTTATTCACAATGACATACAACTTAAAACTCTTAGGTGAATACAACAACAAAAACTAAACAAAGAAATCAAAGGGGAAATAATGCACCTTTGAGACTCAAAAAACAATAGAACCATAGGGACCACAGAGAGACTAAAAAATATTCCCAACACATGATTTAAATAGGAAATTAGGGGTGCAATTAATTGGGGAAATAAAGAGGTCAGTGAGTTCAAGAGGTGAGAGTGAGAGAGAGGTAGATGCAAAGGTAAGGTAATTAATTGAAGAGATGAAGAGGTCAGGGAGTTCAAGAGGTGAGAGGGAGAGAGAGGTAGATGAAAATGTGAGGTAGAGGAACAATCATGAGAGAGAATTATTTTTATTTTTATTTTTAATAAAAGTGTGAAGGAGAATTAAGTAAAGGGAAGGAGAAGGTGAAAGTGTGTGGGAGTAGCAAATATGACGTGACGGTATTTGGGGGAGCTTAAAAATTTTCTCTCAACTTCAGCTTGTAGTTTATATTATAGATTCGCCACAACATTTCTCTGTTTCCCAATTCTTCCATTCTTCTTCTTTTTCTTCTTGGAGGGTGACTAGCTCAAATCAAGTCAAATTCCATTACTTTCCAATAATATATCCTAAACCTCAAATTAATTCATTATAATTGGCATCAGAGCAATCAATAGAGTTGGCAGGGAATCAACTTCAATTATATAAAATGTCATTAGAAAGAAGATTGATGACAAATAATAATTAAGATTATAATTAAGTTGTGATGACAATTAATTTTTTGAAAGAAGGGAAAAAGGAAAAACAAAAGGATTATGACATGACATAACAAAGAGATAGTAAATCTAATAAAATTATTGGAATAAATTTCTTTGATTGGTTCTCCACATCTTTCGGCTTGGTCAAGTTAAAAGTTGACATCCACCACAACAACGTCCAATTTTTTTTTACAACAATTTCTTGGAAATTTTCTATAATTGATTTCGTATATAAACCAACTTTAAGGAAAAAAAAATAAAAAATTGATGAATCGATGGTTATGATGAAGAGAGAAAAATATAAATTTGAGAAAATGCTAAAATCAAATAATGTGACATGAAAATAGTGCTTTAAGTTGGATTATATCAAAATTACTTTGCATTTTGTTTTGCTCACCAAAACTACACATAAAGAAAAAAAGAAAGATGATTTTCAAAACATAATTCGTTCTTCATTCCCTTAATTATGTCATCAATTGAACATTTACATATAGTTAGCCTCCACTTCCCACTTTTTATTTTTCTCATATGTCCAGCCCAACGGCCCAAAAGCAAGGATGTATCGGTATTACTACCTACAGGCTACAACTAGTACTACGCCAGTGCCAATGTATACATTAATAAATGGGCCTCGACCCAAAGATTATAAACTTTGAAATCAAATCCCACAAATCAATTTGGTCTTTTAACTTTAGCTTCGTCATTCAAGGTACGCCAAAACCCTTTTAACTCAAAACCCTTTAATTCCTCTCTCTCTCTCTCTCTCTCTCTCTAATCTTAATGGGTTATGTTGGTTATGAATAAGATTTGAAATAGAATAATGTTTGGTCAATTAGAAAACGCAAGCAAATCTTTAAGCTATCCTAATTTGAATTAGAATAATGTTTGGAATGTTACGTTAGACATTTTTAAAATTAAAAATAAACCATTAGTCACATCAACATTTTTCATCCAACACTTAACGGCAATAACCATTTTGACACAAGATTGAAAGGTTAGGGACCGATTTAATACAAAGGCCAAAGGTTAAGGACCAAAACTGTATTAAATAAAAGAAATATATATAAATGAAGATCGTAAAAACTGTAAACTTTATCCATGTTATTGATGTCAAACTAAATTTAAATAAAATCTATAAAATATACTAAAAGTAGAGGAATGAGAAGCATTAGAAAACAAAGTTAGAGAATCGTTATCAGTCATAGCTTTGATTAAACCACCACTCAAATACAGCAGCAAAAACAAGTGAAACCTGAAAACACGCAATTAAAACGGTAAACATCAGCCTTCATGGTTAACTGACCACCCAAGGCATATTCAGATGCCAAATAACAATTGCACAAAATAAAAGCAAGGCATGATTGTTGTGCATCTGCTTTCGCTAATCACATAATTAACAAATTTTCCTTTGAAAGAAACATCTAATTCATATAAGATATATGTTACAAAAATGCTGCTTAGGGATAAGTATGGACTATGGTTAGCAATCAAGTGTATTTTAAATATAGCAAGCAGCTATGCAACAGCTTTACTTGCTCTCAGGTCATCAATTTGGCAATGCAAGGTGTTTGTTGAAGTTCTTTACGGATATTTTAAAAAGGAACACTTCGTGTTAATGTAATCTATAGTGAGTTTAAGTCATTGATAGTATGACTTGTAAGTTGTAGCTGCATCTTTATCAACTGTTATTGCTAGCCTAAGTTCATTTGGATTTATACTTAGGTTGCTTATAGAACTTTGAAGCAACAATTTGAACCAAAAAAAGAAAAAGAAAAAACTTGATAACTAAGGCTTAAACAAAGTTTCAGCAACAACAATGGTGAGACATTAATCAATAAATTCATGAAAAACCCATGACAAACATCAATCTCATATAAATTTAATTAATAAATTTCAACAATAATAATCCCAAAATGGCCAAATAGCAAATAAAAAATGCCATAGAACAAACAAAGCTAAAAAAAAAAAACCAAATTAGCAAAACCCAACAGAAACAATGGTGAGAAGTCGGAATGCCAAAGGGAGAGAGAGGGAGAATAACTTAGAGTTGAGATAGGATTGATTTGGGGAGGGGACGCTAGGGTTGGAAGCAGAGAGACGTTGAAGGTGGCAGCGGCGTGGAGGAGGGGGCGACGGCTTGGAGGCTAGAGGATGTCTACGTGAGAGAGATGAGGCAGCCGTGTTTCACGTTCTATGTTTTTATGTTTTTAATTTTGTTTAATTAACTAATCGGACCTATAAAACTATTGTTTTAAGGGTTGATGTGGAATTGTAAGCATCTCGTTGTAAAATTGGTAATATCCCTAGCATTACTCTAAATTGATTTGATTATCTTAAGGAGAAATAAAAATTGATTATCTTAATATTACTTTCACATAACATAAGAAAAACCGAGACTTCCAATAACACTTCCAATTCCAATAACATAAATTGATTATCTTAAGGAGAAATAAAAATTGATTATCTTAATATTACTGTTACATAACATAAGAAAAACCGAGACTTCCAATAACATAATAAGCCAAAAGAATTCTTCCAATTACATCTTAATTACTCAGTTCTTGTTGAGCCTTCCTCCTTCCTTGATCCATAATAGTTGTCTAGCAAATATTCTGCCATATGGCACATAACCCTTTTCCTTTCGGAAGGAGTCTCAAGAACTGAGTCTTCCTCCTTCATTGATCCATAAAAGTTGTCGGAAACAGTCTCAAGAACTGAGACTTCCTCCTTCCTTGATCCATAATAGTTGTCTAGCAAATATTCTGCCATATGGCACATAACCCTTTTCCTTTCGGAAGGAGTCTCAAGAACTGAGCCTTCCTCCTTCCTTGGTCCATAAAAGTTGTTGGAAACAGTCTCAAGAACTGAGACTTCCTCCTTCCTTGATCCATAATAGTTGTCTAGCAAATATTCTGCCATATGGCACATAACCCTTTTCCTTTCGGAAGGAGTCTCAAGAACTGAGACTTCCACCTTCCTTGATCCATAATAGTTGTCTAGCAAATATTCTGCCATATGACACATAACCCTTTCGGAAGCAGTCTCATACTTGCGCGTGGGCTGTTACAAAGAAATTTAAAAGTTAATACTAAATTAATAGATTTTCAACTTAACATAAAAAGAGCAAAAGCACATACGTACCTTTTTTGTATAATTCATCAAATACCGGCAAACGCTAGGGTCCGGTTTTGCAAAAAAATCAACAAGTTCAGCGACATGAATCTCATCTTCATGAATCTTAATCGTTTTGGAAATCTTATCACTTTCTTCCACGTCTGTCACAACACCAAAATAAATTATTAGCATATAGAATTTATGAGATTTTGAAATACGTTATTTATGCATGAAAGATCAACAAGGTTTTTAAAAAGGTCACACTTACCCATCTTTTTCGTTTCCGAATCAACAAAACCTCCAGCAGCACAACAATCTGTAAAAATGAAGAAAGGCATTATTATAATATGAGTTACTTTGATTTGTATTGTAAAGCCGGTTTCTCTAAAATAAAAATAAAAATAGAGATGTATATGATGGAATTTATCACATAAAAATCATAACTTACCTTTAAAATCCTTGGTGAAGCAACTTTTCGCAGGCAGGAAAACTCGTGATGTGCTTCCTGAATTTTGGGTCGGAGCTTGAGAGTGCAACTGAAGGCAAAGAATTGAGTTATGGGAATAGAAAATAGAAACCCAATTACTGTCTGTCTTATATATGTTTTTGTTTTTAAGTTAAAGTTTGACTTCCTTTTAACTAAGGTTTCCTAATTGAATTCAAACACATGGTTGCATTTACCAATGAAACACAAATAATGTTATCTTTTCCAAGAATATTTAAATTGATTGTATTTAAATTCAACTAGGAACCTAATGTACTTGATCTAAAGAACTCTACTTAAATTTTACTTTTATAAATTATCACATAATAAGTTATAGTAAAAATAGAACTGCACCTAAGTTTTCCAAGAATATTTTACCCACTAACTAATACTAATAGAAATAGAACTCCTACAATACAGTGGGTGGGTATGGGCCGGGCAGGTTAGGTTGATCGGTGGATTATGGTCAGTTGGTCGGGTTGGGCCAACAATTTTTTTTAGCCCAATTTGAAAATTAGCCCATATAATATTTTTGGGCTTTTTTTGGCTAATACACAACAAATCAGCAATACACAACAACAAATCACCAAAAAAAAGTAGAAAACCAACTCGAGAATCCAGTACTCAACTGCTTGCTTGAATTTAAACAAGCAAAATTTACATATTCTATATTTGTATTGAAAGCCCTATTATGAATGCCCAACGGCCCAAAATCAAGGATGGCTTAGTTACCTACAGGCTACAACTAGTACTACGGCACTGCCATTGTATTTGTATATTAATGAATGGGCCTCGACCCAAACATTATAAACTTTGAAATCAAATCCCACAAATCATTTTGGTCTTTTATCTTTTAAGCCTCCAAGGATCGCACAGAAGGAACGGCTATTTGTTTAGCTTCGTCATTCAAGGTACGCTAAAAGCCTAAAACCCTTTCAACTCAAAACCCTAATTCCTCTCTCTCTAATCTTAATGTGTTTAGTTGGTCACTGAGAAAACGGAAGCAAATCTTTAGCCTATCTTAATTTGTATGCACATGTTCTGTGTACATGAGCTAGTTCTTATTTTTTTTCAATAAATTTTTGCCTTATATTTTTGCTTATATTTCCTTATATTTTTGCCACCAGCTATTAAAATGGTATTTCTGTCAGCAACAATGTCGCATGCCACTGGTTTGCTGAGTGGATATGTAATATTCACAAACAGCCATGTCATGTGGTCTACACAGATTTCCAACTGACTCATTTGCAGCATTATGTTTTCCCCATGGGCAGGAATGGATTGTATCTTGTGGTCAATGATAATGAACAGTTCAGGGAGGAAAATTTTGTGAAGCTGCAGGATACTTTTTCAAAGCATAAACTAGGTGATGTTAACAAGAGTACTAATGGCAGAGGAAGTGGGAGAATTGCAAAAGGTGGGAATGCTTCTGGTGGTTCGGACATATCCAAAATTGTGAAGGTGAGCTTTCCAATTAGGTGCTACATTCCATTGCAATTTTATTAGCTGCTTGAATTATTGTTTAACCTATTCTGATGGCTTTTTTTTAATCCAGTTTGACTCGAGTGGTCTAAATCTTGGTACTGTGATCCATTCTTTGTTACTATTGCATCTTTTTCCTGATGGCACCAATTGGCTTTATAATGGTCTAAGCCCTGCCTAAAGACCCGATTTCAGGAGATTTATAAAGCAACAACTGAATTTGTCAAACCTAAAACGCCTCACCATGCTCTAAGGACTATTACATCATTCTCTGTAGAATACAACTATTGCTATAATCAATACAGGTATTGTAACCTAAAGTCGTAATATTATCACACCCTGTTGTCTTCATGATAGTATATCTACTCTTAGCATATCCAAAAGATCTCACACCTGCCTAAACTCTGTTACCATATAAGAAGGAAATAACAATTGTTAGATCAAAATACAATCCCATGAATGAAGTACATCAAGCATTTGAACAAGCTAACTCGGACATCTTGGCTACACATTTTTCATACAACATTAACTGACGACGACTTAAGAAGCTAACCACATATTTTCTTTGAAAGAAATTTAGCTCCTTCAAAATCCAAATGACAGCATCATCAAGTCCATGCATTTGAAAGCAGCTTGTAAATAGCACACTTCTACAGGGCCTGCTTGTCCAGTATCATCTCTTGTTCAACCGGTCTTTAGTAAATCTATAAGCAATAGGATAAAGAGTTAATAAAGTGTAGGAGATAAATGTATCATGGAATTCAGTGCAGCTGAAATATATAGGAATCGCCCAGTGCAATCACATTTGCCTGACATGGCTAAGAACACTAAAATATTTTAAGTTTTCTCTCGAAATGATTCAACGTACCAATTTCTCTACTACATATGAGAAACCAAAATGTGGATAAAAAGCTGAAAGATTATTTAATTTTTGAACCCCAGTTTGACATGCGCACTCATATTGCTCCTAATTGTGGAGAAAGAATGCTACTAAATGAATCACATGTAAGGAAAACCATACTGAAAACATACCTCTTCTTTAGGAGGTTATAGTGGCCTCCATTGTTAAAGTGGACTTGTTTGGAGCTGTGAAAGTTGGATGTTCGGAAATTTGGACAGTCTTGAACATGCAAATATTCCAGAAAAGGGCACTCCGAGGAAGAAGTTCCATCGTAGAAATTAACAAGATGTGCTAGATTTTGCAGTGCTAATGTCTTTAGTTGAGGTAATATAATCTTATCCATAGTAATATCATCATCTTTCTGAATAATTGCATCCAAGTCCAAGCAATCCTCTACCCAGAGCTCTTCCAATTGCAAAAGACCTTGAGACATGGAGGGTGAGAAGAGATATTTCAATTTGTTGCATTTAATGACAATCACAGTTTTGAGATTTTTGAAATCTGCAAGTTGCGCAGGGCCTTTCCATATGTTTGCTAGTTCAGATAGATTGTCCAATCTGATTTCTTTTAATCTTTCCAAGTAACGACGTCCTTCATGTAGTCCTTCAAATCCAAACACCTCCCTAATTGAATTTTGATATAAGTGGAGTTTTTCTAGATTATAAAACCTTTGAATTATGTTTGAATTCAGAAGTGAATTCTCCAGAAAACTACACCGTTGCACGTCTAAGAATTTAAGTTTTTCAAAGGATCCAGGTGGTAGTTGGCCAATACATATCTCTTTCATAGATTCCATATCGTAAATGCATAATTCCTGCAAGTTCTCAAACACTGGGTTGTTTGGGATACCGTATGCTAAGTCTATTAAGCATTCTCCACTGCTAAGTTGAACAATGAGAGACTTCAAACCAAACAACCTCCCTTTCCCATATTCTACAACAATGTTATTGAGTTTCCAGCACCGATAATAGATAATCATCTCTGCTTTCTCGGTCACAGCTTCAACGAACCAATCTGGTAAGGTGCTCATTGTAGTGTCGATGGACAAAGTCCTTGTATGAACCGGTACAATATACAACTGTTCTCTCATTATAAAGGACAAAATTGGGGTGCCAATATATATGCCAAACTTCTCCCACTTTGGAATAAATTTTACAGTTCGGGGCAAGCAATCAACATTTTTTATATCAATCTTCAAAATTGTTAGTTTAGGCAAGTTTATTACCTCTTCAAGGCTTGCATTCCTTTCTTCGTTGGTTCCCTTCACCCTATTACCCCATTCGAAGAAGCTTCCTTGCAAGTATAACTCCTCCAACCCATGTAATCTTGATATTATATTTGGCGGGATAGTTTGGACATCACAAGCCGTCATATCCAACAACCTTAACTCAGTCAATTCTGCTAATTCTTTTGGTAAAGTATTGATACGAGAATATTTAAGGCTAAGTATTTCTAGCTTCTTGAGTGCTCCTAATATGGATATATGGTTTATTGACCTGCATTGATCCATATATAAGGTGCAAAGGTTCTGTAAGAGTGCAATGGATGGGGGAAGTCTTTTGATAGGCAAGTTACTTAAATCTAGCAACTTAAGAATCTTCATATTATTAAAGAACCCACTTGGAATCTCCTTCAATTTCTTATTTTCCCGCAACAACAAGATTTGAAGATTCGGGCATACCGGCTCATTAGGAAGTATTTCTATATTATTGAACATAACAGAGACTGCGGTGTATCTTTCAAAACAATTGTCCCTGTCCCGCGGCCACTGTTGTAAACCAGAGCCCGCTTTAGCCATAAATAGCCACTTGGAATCTCCATAAAAAAGCTGCTCGTCTCCAGATGATGTTATGATTATGGCTGTATCACGTACAACATCATGCATTTTTACCCGTCCATCCTTATTACTTTTTAACAACAATCCTGAGTCTATGAGATTTTTTATGAAGGTATCAACATCTCCTCTTGCTTGATCCAATGTTTCAGCATTTCGAAACAAGCCGAGCCCCATCGCATACCTTGCCAAGACTTCCTTACTGATATTATGATCTTCTGGAAAGAGACAACATATCAAGAAGAGTGTCTTGGCTTTTGGATCTTTCAAGAAATCATAGCTCAATTTAATGCACTCAGATAACTTTGTTGTACAGATGATCAGGGTTTGCTGGTACTGACATTTGAAGTCTACCTTACTGCCTTTTTCCATTCTTCCACATCTTTGTCACCTAACGCCTTCGCAACTGTTTCCAGTGCCAAAGGCAGTCCCTGACATTTCCCACAACCTGCCGAGCCACATCTTCGTATTCAGAGGAGTCAAGAAATCTGTGCCTGCTGTCTTTACGAAATAGATTCCATGAATCTTCAGGGGATAAGATATTTGAGATGGATACTGCTATTGTTTTGCATCCCATTGTATGGCATACATGTTCTCGTTCTCGTGGTGAATAAGATCTTTGATTTGCAAGCCTCAAGGTCACAACCAAATGGAATTCCCACTTGGGATAGGTCAATCGATTCCCAGATATCGTCTAAAATGACAAGTATTCTTTTGTCTGCCATTATTTTTTCCCTCAGTTGGTTTGCTCTGCCCTTCTTCACTCGCCTTGTCCCATTCTTCCCCCTTGAGTTCTAGAACCGTCCGCAATCGAATCTTGAATTTTTCTCAGGTTCACAGTCTGCGACACAGTCGCCAGCACCACCCGATCAAAGAGACCTTCGCTCATGACCTTTTCCGCTACTTGTTTCACCATTGTGGTTTTACCCACGCCGCCCATCCCGTGAATCCCGACAATGTTGTTGTTGTCATGTTTCAGCGCTTTCAAGACATCGTCCCTAGCATGTGTCCTGGATTCAAACAACATGAAATGACCGACTGGCGCTGGTGCTGTGGGCTTCGAAATGGGAGGTGACACCAACACAGGCAGAGAAACACCCTCAAAATTCTTTTCCCCATAAATCACGCCCATCTCTTTAGCAATACTTACAGCTTGCTTGCTTAGATTGTAACGTGAACGCCAATTAGGAGTACAGCAAGTGCTGAAGCATCTGTGGTTTTGGTTCGCTTGAATTTCATTGTTCAGATTTTGTGCCTCCGTGGCTTTATCTTTGGCTTTCTAGCCCAGTCTTCCACTTGATTCATTGATTCTTTCTCCACGTTTTTGCGGCTTCATCAACTGAAAATGTTGACATCCAGCACGACAGCGTTTAGTTTTTGTGCTTGATCTTCGAGTTTCTTTATGCTTGTCCTGTAGTGAACGAGATAATCAATCTCTTGCCAAAGAGGTTTACAAAAGCACTCTGCAGCGTCCCTGGAGAAAGATGCATACTCCATGGTCACTATAAGTGTCAATTTTTCCACGTTATAATGAAACCACAAATAAAACCTTGGGGCACGAATCTCAGTCCGTTGGAGACTGTTTAGACAATAAAATAGAACAATAATTGATCCGAACTGAAAAGATACAACACACATGATTTTAGGTGGTTCGGCAACTTGCTTACGTCCACATAGAGGTTTGTAATATATCAAATATAGTTACAAATACAGTAAAATGCTTTGTCCGAGCACCATGAGAGACTCCCTCTCTCTTGTTTCTTCTCCAAATTTCCCCCCCCTCATTCACGTTGCCTTTTACTTCTCTTTATAGAGTTTTTGTGTCTAGAATATGTTAGAACCTAGTGGAACATATTCAAGATATTTATGAGATATTTTGTGGACCAATCATATTTACCAAACTGTAAAATGCATGTGGTGTGGGCTATAAAGTAGAGATCAAATCCAACTTTGCTTCCTATTTTATTCCTAGCCCTATACTTGTCTTAATTAATTTTTAACACCTTCAATCGCTCCCCAGTCTTTGCTTTCACGAGCGTAGCCGGGGAAGTGAAGACTGGACTTTACTTCGGGACAAAGTTGACTCATGCTCTTGTGGTGATAACAGATTGAGATAAGACCCATGAGATCGAACCGAGGCCAAGGAGGCTGAGGTGACCATGATTCCAAATCAAGTGTCCTCCCTAAGCTGAGACCTAAATTCTCCCAAGTTACTAGGAGATCTTAATCAAGCCCCCCATTGATCTAGGTGATAATTACTTGGTCTGGCTGGTATGGCACCAAATAAACCTAGAGCCCGAATCCATTTGGGTGAAAACACTATCTTCTCTCTCAGAGATGATAAGACCAGGAATCCATACTTCTCCCTTAGAGGAGATAAGTTTTGTTACTTTTGACCTCATCTCCCCCCTAGAGGAGATAAGTTTTGTTCGGGTTTAAAATATTCAACCTTACTCACCCCCTTGAGGTAGTAACCTTTGTTCGACCTCATCTCGCCCCCAGATGAGATAGGCTTTGTTCGGTTTTAAAATATTCAACCTTACTCACCCCCCTTGAGGTAGTAACCTTTCTTCGACCTCATCTCGCCTCCAGACGAGATAGGCTTTGTTCGGATTTAAAATATTCAACCTTACTCACCCCCCTTGAGGTAGTAACCTTTCTTCGACCTCATCTCGCCCCCAGACGAGATAGGCTTTGTTTAACCGAACATCCTATCAATTGATCCCAACAAATCAAACAAATAGTGTTATCCAGTTGCAGAAAATAAGCTCAAGATATAAAATAAATAAGGCAAGCAAGACTTTCCAAGAAAAATGGCATGAAAGACACACATGCCCATAATATGCCCAAGATAAATATCGCACTGCTGTAAAACTGTTAAAGAAAACAAATGAGGCACTTGCCACCCACTTTCTCAAACATTTAGCAGATATTATTTATCTTTTCTTATCAGTTGCTAAAAGTAATCTAACTTACTTTTAAACAAATTAAAGAATCCTGTGAATATTGTGTCCCACTTTCTCAAATATCAAAACACAATGTTTTGACTATTCTGAGCATTGACCAAAAGTTAGCTACTTTCTTCCATTTGCTCACTTCAAGCAATTAAATGGTAACTCATCTCAGCTTATCACCTTTCAATTTTTATCTTTTCTTTATCAAATGATTTTTATCAAAGCTTTGACCGAATATCTCTATCTTTTCTCTAAGATGTTTTTGTCTTTTCCCAAAAAGACTACCAGCACATGCCATCAAAGCTTGACCATCTTTTCTCTAAGATTTTTTCTTTTCCAAAAAGACTACCAGCATAAGCTATCAAAGCTTGGCCGAAGTCTACTCTTTTCTTTAAGATCTTTTGTCTTTTTCAAAAATACTACCAGCACAAGCATCAAAGCTTGGCCGAACATGTCCATTTTTTCTCTGAGATTTTGTCTTTTCCCAAAATACTACCAGCACAAGCCATCAAAGCTTGACCATCTTTTCTCTAAGATTTTTTGTTTTTTCCAAAAAGACTACTAGCACATGCCATCTACTGACACCATAAATATAAGCCATATCATTTGTTTTTACTAGACTTAGCTGAAAAGTAAAAAGAAGAAAGTAGAGTTTCCTTGTCTTTTTCTTAAAACTACTACACTTCCCCTTTCAAGAACGTGGGAATCACTGTTGCCTACTTTTCAAAGGCTCTGTGTAGTAGAATATAAAATATATATTTTTCTGGCTTTTGGGACTGAATCCCGTGATGAGCCAAAATACACAGGCTTTTCTAAGCCTTTCATCAAAAACTGAAAACATACCTGCTACTTTCTTCTGCAAGTTGCATCTTCCCTGCAACAATTTTCTCTTCTTCCTTTTTCAAAGAGTCGTGTGGGCGTGCCACCCATTTCTCTGAAAGCTTTTTTGCTCTGCTCCCAAATACCACCGCACTTGTCTTCTTTTCATTTATTGCCCTGTTCTTTTTGCTTAACTTTTCATTTGACCGAAACCCATTGAAAACCAAGACCAAGAAGAAGCTTTCTTCTCTGCTCAACTTATCTTTTAAGTACCAACAGTCCGTGCGATTGTGTCTTGTGCGAGCCGAGAACGGTTGGACTCAAGCGGTGACTGATTTGGGCTTAATAAGGCCGAGAGGATCCAGATCAAGGCCGAACAGGGCCCAAGGAGCCAAAGCGAAGTTCGAACAGGCTCACATCCAGGCCAAGGAGGAACAGACCGATGCCGAACAGGTCCCACAGAACCAAGGCAAAGTCCGAGAAGGCTCACACCGAAGTTGAGGAGATGCTTGATGCAGCCGAGGTGCACTACATGTGCTTTGGTGAGTTTATTTCCCTTATGATATGTGAACTTGGCGAGTTGTTCTGCAAAGAACTCTTGAGCTCGACATATGGCTTGACGAAGCTGAGACATGGCCGAGATAAGGCTCGAGGATGCCGAGAAGATTTATGACGAAGCCAAGGTGGCCTTCGACCGCCCATGGATGTGTCGAGCAGGGCTACAAGTTTAATTAGACAGTATGTTTCCTTTCCTTTTCTCTTTGTTGAGCATGCCGAAATGAGCAGAAATATCATTTGTTGCTCTTGGTTGAATCTTCGTAATAAACTCACTTCATCCTTGTACTTTCTGACAGACTGAGATATCACAACGCCAAAACTTGAAGTGCAGTTCCCCACAGACGGCGCCAATTGTAAGTGTCAATTTTTCCACGTTATAATGAAACCGCAAATAAAACCTTGGCGCACGAATCTCAGTCCGTTGGAGATTGTTTAGACAATAAAATAGAACAAGAATTGATCCGAACTGAAAAGATACAACACACATGATTTTAGGTGGTTCGGCAACTTGCCTACGTCCACATAGAGGTTTGTAATATATCAAATATAGTTACAAATATAGTAAAATGCTTTGTCCGAGCACCATGAGAGACTCCCTCTCTCCTGTTTCTTCTCCAGATTTTTCCCCCCTCATTCACGTTGCCTTTTACTTCTCTTTATAGAGTTTTTGTGTCTAGAATATGTTAGAACCTAGTGGAACATATTCAAGATATTTATGAGATATTTTGTGGACCAATCATATTTACCAAGCTGTAAAATACATGTGGTGTGGGCTATAAAGTAGAGATTTTGAAGGTGTTAAAAATTAATTAAGACAAGTATAGGGCTAAGAATAAAATAGGAAGCAAAGTTGGAAAAATTAATTAAGACAAGTATAGGGCTAAGAATAAAATAGGAAGCAAAGTTGGATTTGATCTCTACTTTATAGCCCACACTACATGCATTTTACAGCTTGGTAAATATGATTGGTCCACAAAATATCTCATAAATATCCTGAATATGTTCCACTAGGTTCTAACATATTCTAGACACAAAAACTCTATAAAGAGAAGTAAAAGGCAACGTGAATGAGGGGGGGAAAATCTGGAGAAGAAACAGGAGAGAGGGAGTCTCTCATGGTGCTCGGACAAAGCATTTTACTGTCTTTGTAACTATATTTGATATATTACAAAGCTCTATGTGGACGTAGGCAAGTTGCCGAACCACCTAAAATCATGTGTGTTGTATCTTTTCAGTTCGGATCAATTCTTGTTCTATTTTATTGTCTAAACAATCTCCAATGGACTGAGATTCGTGCGCCAAGGTTTTATTTGCGGTTTCATTATAACGTGGAAAAATTGACACTTACAATTGGCGCCGTCTGTGGGGAACTGCACTTCAAGTTTTGGCGTTGTGATATCTCAGTCTGTCAGAAAGTACAAGGATGAAGTGAGTTTATTACGGAGATTCAACCAAGAGCAACATATGATATTTTTGCTCATTTCGGCATGCTCAACAAAGAGAAAAGGAAAGGAAACATACTATCTGATTAAACTTGTAGCCCTGCTCGGCACATCCATGGGCAGTCGAAGGCCACCTCGGCTTCATCATAAATCTTCTCGGCATCCCCGAGCCTTATCTCGGCCATGTCTCGGCTTCGTCAAGCCATATGCCGAGCTCAAGAGTTCTTTGCAGAACAACTCGCCGAGTTCACATATCATAAGGGAAATAAACTCACCAAAGCACATGTAGTGCACCTCGGCTGCATCAAGCATCTCCTCGACTTCGGTGTGAGCCTTCTCGGACTTTGCCTTGGTTCGGTGGGACCTGTTCGGCATCGGTCTGTTCCTCCTCGGCCTGGATGTGAGCCTGTTCGGACTTCGCTTTGGCTCCTTGGGCCCTGTTCGGCCTTGATCTAGATCCTCTCGGCCTTATTAAGCCCAAATTAGTCACCGCTTGAGTCCAACCGTTCTCGACTCGCACAAGACACAACCGCACGGACTGTTGGTACTTAAGAGATAAGTTGAACAGAGAAGAAAGCTTCTTCTTTGTCTTGGTTTTCAATGGGTTTCGGTCAAATGAAAAGTTAAGCAAAAAGAACAGGGCAATAAATGAAAAGAAGACAAGTGCGGTGGTATTTGGGAGCAGAGCAAAAAAGCTTTCAGAGAAATGGGTGGCACGCCCACACGACTCTTTGAAAAAGGAAGAAGAGAAAATTGTTGCAGGGAAGATGCAACTTGCAGAAGAAAGTAGCAGGTATGTTTTCAGTTTTTGGTGAAAGGCTTAGAAAAGCCTGGTCTTTTGGCTCATCACGGGATTGTCCCAAAAGCCAGAAAAATATATATTTTATATTCTACTACACAGAGCCTTTGAAAAGTAGGCAACAGTGATTCCCACGTTCTTGAAAGGGGAAGTGTAGTAGTTTTAAGAAAAAGACAAGGAAACTCTACTTTCTTCTTTTTACTTTTCAGCTAAGTCTAGTAAAAACAAATAATATGGCTTATATTTATGGTGTCAGTAGATGGCATGTGCTAGTAGTCTTTTTGGAAAAAACAAAAAATCTTAGAGAAAAGATGGTCAAGCTTTGATGGCTTGTGCTGGTAGTATTTTGGGAAAAGACAAAATCTCAGAGAAAAAATGGACATGTTCGGCCAAGCTTTGATGCTTGTGCTGGTAGTATTTTTGAAAAAGACAAAAGATCTTAAAGAAAAGAGTAGACTTCGGCCAAGTTTTGATAGCTTATGCTGGTAGTCTTTTTGGAAAAGAAAAAATCTTAGAGAAAAGATGGTCAAGCTTTGATGGCATGTGCTGGTAGTCTTTTTGGGAAAAGACAAAAACATCTTAGAGAAAAGATAGAGATATTCGGTCAAAGCTTTGATAAAAATCATTTGATAAAGAAAAGATAAAAATTGAAAGGTGATAAGCTGAGATGAGTTACCATTTAATTGCTTGAAGTGAGCAAATGGAAGAAAGTAGCTAACTTTCGGTCAATGCTCAGAATAGTTAAAACATTGTGTTTTGATATTTGAGAAAGTGGGACACAATATTCACGGGATTCTTTAATTTGTTTAAAAGTAAGTTAGATTACTTTTAGCAACTGATAAGAAAAGATAAATAATATCTGCTAAATGTTTGAGAAAGTGGGTGGCAGGTGCCTCATTTGTTTTCTTTAACAGTTTTACAGCAGTGCGATATTTATCTTGGGCATATTATGGGCATGTGTGTCTTTCATGCCATTTTTCTTGGAAAGTCTTGCTTGCCTTATTTATTTTATATCTTGAGCTTATTTTCTGCAACTGGATAACACTATTTGTTTGATTTGTTGGGATCAATTGATAGGATGTTCGGTTAAACAAAGCCTATCTCGTCTGGGGGCGAGATGAGGTCGAAGAAAGGTTACTACCTCAAGGGGGGTGAGTAAGGTTGAATATTTTAAATCCGAACAAAGCCTATCTCGTCTGGGGGCGAGATGAGGTCGAAGAAAGGTTACTACCTCAAGGGGGGTGAGTAAGGTTGAATATTTTAAATCCGAACAAAGCCTATCTCGTCTGGGGGCGAGATGAGGTCTAACAAAGGTTACTACCTCAAGGGGGGTGAGTAAGGTTGAATATTTTAAATCCGAATAAAGCCTATCTCGGCTGGGGGCGAGATGAGGTTGAACAAAGGTTACTATCTCAAGGGGGGTGAGTAAGGTTGAATATTTTAAATCCGAACAAAGCCTATCTCGTCTGGGGGCGAGATGAGGTCGAAGAAAGGTTACTACCTTAAGGGGGGTGAGTAAGGTTGAATATTTTAAAACCGAACAAAGCCTATCTCGTCTGGGGGCGAGATGAGGTCGAACAAAGGTTACTACCTCAAGGGGGGTGAGTAAGGTTGAATATTTTAAACTCGAACAAAACTTATCTTCTCTAGGGGGGAGATGAGGTCAAAAGTAACAAAACTTATCTCCTCTAACGGAGAAGTATGGATTCCTGGTCTTATCATCTCTGGGAGAGAAGATAGTGTTTTAACCCGGATGGATTCGGGCTCTGGGTTTATTTGGTGCCGTACCAGCCAGACCAAGTAATTATCACCTAGATCAATGGAGGCCTTGATTAAGATTTCCTCGTAACTTGGGAGAATTTAGGTCTCAGCTTAGGGAGGACACTTGATTTGGAATCATGGTCACCTCAGCCTCCTTGGCCTCAGTTCGACCTCATGGGTCTTATCTCAATCTGCTATCACCACAAGAGCATGAGTCAACTTTGTCCCACAGTAAAGTCCAGTCTTCACTTCCCCGGCTACGCTTGTGAAAGCAAAGACTGGGGGGCGATTGAAGGTGTTAAAAATTAATTAAGACAAGTATAGGGCTAGGAATAAAATAGGAAGCAAAGTTGGATTTGATCTCTACTTTATAGCCCACATCACATGCAGTTTACAGCTTGGTAAATATGATTGGTCCACAAAATATCTCATAAATATCTTGAATATGTTCCACTAGGTTCTAACATATTCTAGACACAAAAACTCTATAAAGAGAAGTAAAAGGCAACGTGAATGAGGGGGGAAACATCTGGAGAAGAAACAGGAGAGAGGGAGTCTCTCATGGTGTTCAGACAAAGCATTTTACTGTATTTGTAACTATATTTGATATATTACAAACCTTTATGTGGACGTAGGCAAGTTGCCGAACCACCTAAAATCATGTGTGTTGTATCTTTTCAGTTTGGATCAATTCTTGTTCTATTTTATTGTCTAAACAATCTCCAACAGACTGAGATTCGTGCGCCAAGGTTTTATTTGCGGTTTCATTATAACGTGGAAAAATTGACACTTACAGTCGCTATGTGACAGCGTTTTTTTCTTTTTCTTTTTTTCTGTCCTTGTCAACAAGTTTACGGAAAGTTCAGAAAGAAGAAGACAGGATACGGACTGGAAAAGAAAAATGAATGGTGAAAGTACTGAAAATAGAGATAATAAATGACACGATCTCGAGCTCTGCTTTTTTCTTTTTAATTAATAATCACCAAAACTTAAACAATAACAATATCACATATATAAGATGTAATGGGTTCATCCAGGTTGGGATCAAGTGAACGAACCTATGTAGGATTGCAAATGGTGTCTGATAGCTTAAAATAGTTTGGTGATGCAGTTTAATGAGTGAAGAAGGAATGAAAGAGAGAAAAAGAAAGTTGTTTTGGATAGGGGATAAGGGGTCAATTTCCTAGTGGTGGGAGATTTTATTAGGTAGGGATGGACCGGATCATTGGGGCGGCGCAAGATGCATGTCCTGATCTCTTTAGAACAATGCAAAATATTTAGTGGAAATTACGCTTTATATTTTAACTCATTTTTCACTGTGATCCAACCTTTCGATTTGAACAATTTACTCTCAATTAGACTCAATTGTATGCCTGCTACTCCTCTATCTAAATTGCTATTAATTTGAACAAAAAATTGAGTCACGTGCCCAATACGTGATACACTTGCCTTGGAAAATACAAAAGTAGTAAAGTAATTAAATAAAATGACTCTATTTTCTTAATAAATCTTTATCCCATCCCACGCAGTTACAAAAATAACCATGAAGTTATAAAAAAAAAAAAAACTAACTAATTTTTTGCGTTAAAAGATAACGCGCGATTTCAATTAAAAACGCACAAACTGACATGTTTGGCCACGCGTTAAATAAAATTGTAATTTTCAACACGCGCATTTTGAAACTCAAGGTGGGGTGCTGTGATTTCCAAAAGGCGCGTATTTAAAAGTTTTTAAGCGAATTTTAGTGGAGGTTCCGCATTTTTTAAAGGGTGATTTGTCACATATACCCTCAGCAATGTTAAAAATACCCAAGTATAAACGTGAAGCCCCCTCTTATTTCTCTCATTTTTCTTCTCTGTGTGCCCCAATGCCTTCACCAGAGAGATAATTCTAATCAAGATGTAGATGTAGGAAAATAGTACACACAAAAATTTGGAAAAAAAATCATAAGGATGTTGACCCATTTCAACCACCGCATTCCGCAAGCTTGATCTTGATGTGGTGAGATGGGGCTGGGGTTTAGGGGGAATAAAGGTAAGAAACTGAACTTTGTGGGAACAGCAGCCACTGGGCTTTAACCAAATCAAGAAAAATAAAAGATGAAGTAAGAGGGAAAGGGGAAAATAAAGAGAAGATGAGAAAACTTACCTTGAAAACTGGAGAGCTTGAAGTCTTCAACGAAAGACCAAAAAAAAAAGATAGGGGGAGGGGGAGTTGGAAGACCATCTTTGCAACAGAGACCATCTAGCTCCGGACATTCACTTCTTCCTCTTCTCTCTTCTCCTCTTCTTTTATCTTTCTCTCGGTCTCTCTCTCTCTCTCTCTCCTTCTTCTTTCTCTCTCTCTCTCTCTCTTCTTTCTTTTGGTTTTTGAATAAGAGCCGGAATACTATCTAAGAGTTTTTGTCAAAAAAATGAACCGAACTTCTTTTCCTCGAAAAATGAACTAAACTGCCAGATGAAAATGAAAATACAATGGGCGATGTACTTTTTGTTTGCCACTTTTTAAAAGTTTTTACTTTCTTATTTGACTTTTGATTAGGACGGTGTACTTTTTGTCTGCCACTTTTTAAAAGTATTTACTTTCTTATTTGACTCTCGATTGGGAAGGGCAATGACATTAATTGCCAATGTGAAACTACACCTTTCACCAAGATGAAGAAGAACCCATGTACTGATGTACACAGTATGACAGTACACGTGATTCTTTTTTCTTTTTCTTTTTTCAATTCTTAAATTTTTATATGTATTGACAAATTGATAAAATAATAAATAGACTAATAGAGTGTGAGCTTAAAAATGATATTGATAAGATAAATGTCAAGAAAATATGAAGAATATATATCAGGTGATGAAAGTTATTCATGACAATATTAAAAAAATAATATTATAACTTAATAGTATAGTAAAGTTCTTTTTGGTCATTTGTATTTGAAATAGCAGTTTTATATTAAAATTATCCAAACGTTCAATTGATAGAAACAACACTTTTTTATTAGTTTTGCCAAACGTTTAATTGTGATTTCAAAATCGTGTTTTCAAAATACACATTTTAAAAACGCACTTTTTAAAAAACGCACTTTTTCAAACAGCTAACCCAAACCCACCCTTAGTAGATAGCAACCAGATAATTTTTTTTTTTTTTTTTTTACATGATAATTCCTTGGGAGATTTTTTCTTTACAATTAATAAGATTAGTTTAACTCAATCAAGATTTTTTTTTTTTTTTGCTAAAGGCACAATGTAAAAAAAATCTGTTTAGCAAAAATAAAAGAAAGAAAAAATCTTGATTAAATTAAAATTAATCTTACTAATTGTGAAAAAATTCTCCTAAGGAATTATCACTGAAAAAAAAAAAAAATTATTTGGTTGCCTTCATGTTGCTAATACTAAGTTGCTTAATATTGTAATGAGTTTTACAAAAAAAAATTTAAAGTGATAAGGTAACTAAGTATTTAAATTAAACTTAAGTTAAGAATTTTTTAAGAATAAATGAATTAATATTATTCCATTTCTATTAGTTATCCATTTGGGTTAAAGGGTGTATCTGTATACGTTTACAAAACTCAAGGGCGGCAGTGTCATTTTCTTTTAAATAAGAGGGAGTATTGTCATTTCCCCAAACCTCAAGAAGGGTTAGTGTAATTTACCAAAGAAACTAATAATATAACATGGAATACTTACCATCTTCATTTAACCCCAAACCTCAAGAGGGGTTTTATGGGTCCGTTTGTAAAAAAAAAATTTGGAAAAAAAATCTCATATATATATAAGTACTTACAAAGTTACAAGTTAACTTGAAATTATTGAAAGTTTGATGGAAGCTTTTTTGAAAGCCTTAATACATTTAAATAGAAAATTGAAAGATTAAAATTATACCTATTGAGTAACTATGATAAGGTAGTTCTTGATACTCGGCACATGAGACCATGGTTTTAAAAACCGGACCAGACCGGCCGGTTCAACCGGGGACCAGTGTCCAATCCGGTCCGGTTCTCTGAAAAAATCGGAAAAATAGGCCAAAAACCGGAAACCGCAGGTTCGACCGCCAAAACCGCGAACCGGAGCGGTTGAACCGGTTTTGGCCCGGTTCACTTAATCACAAAACACACCGTTTTTGTCTCTTTTTTTTTTCTGCTTATCCTAACCCTAAGCTTTATTTTCAGTTCTTCGCTTGCCCGGTTGCCCCTCTGCCTCATGCACGCCCCCCTTTACCTCACGCATGCCGCTTGCCCCCTCTACCTCACGCCGGTGACTGACTTTCACTCTCACTCACGCCGCTCTCTCCCTCCCGGTCATGCTCTGTCCATCTCTCTCACTGTCTCAGTCTCTCACTCTCACTCTCACTCTCACGATGACTCACGGTCTCGCCTCCGGCGTCTCTCACTCTCACTCTCACGGTGACTCACAGTTTAGGTATTTGATTTTAATTATTTTTCCCCTGTTTTTTTTTTTTTGTTCTTTAAAAGCACATTTTGGATCATAATATTTTGTGGGTTTTTCTTTTTGTTGGGTTGTGCAAGTGAAAATAAAGCTTAAACAGCTTCAAATTTGAACTGGGTTTATGGATTTTTAATGTGATTTATCTCTTATTAGCTTTGTGTTTTTGGAATGAGTCCTGCTTTACTTCCTAAACATGTTGCTGCGGTTGTTAAATATCAAAGAGATCCACTGTTAAATATTAAAGCGCTTGCCATTGATTTTTTTCGCAAAATATAAAATGTGGAAACTCATATAAATTTGCTATATATTTTTGTTAACCCTATATTATTAGTTACAAATTTTTCTGTATTTATTTAATTATTTATATAATTTTAAAATTATTAATTAATTATTTATGACGTCACCGGTTCGACCACCGGTCTGACCCCGGTCGGACCACTAGTACGGGAACCACTCCCCTTTTCGGTTCTCTCCCCGGTCCGGTTTTTAAAACCATGCATGAGACTACAAGAAGTTATGCCTTCAAATGACTGAGGGGCTTTACTTATATAGACCTTGGTCGTTGAAAGTAAATTCCAACTGCTTTAACTGAGGGAGAAATAGTTTACTTGATGATAATCTGCACCGAGTAGAAAATAGTTTACTTAAGGATAATTTGTGCCAAAAGGAGATTCCTTCTGCTTTAACTAAGGAGATTACTTTTGCTTTAACGGAACGAAATCACTAACATTGGTCCAAATCATAGTTGTGAATATCGTTTCGATACCCGTTCCGATTTGGCCATTGGAATGAAATATTTCGGTACTGATCAATTTCGATATCCGTTTCGAATTTACCGCTAATATATATATATATATATATATATATATATATATATATATATATAACACATTTCAAATAATAAAGTTTATCAACTCAAAACAATTAAAATCAAATAATACAAATTCTTCTACAGAACCTATGTACTGTAGAGTGGCCTTTCCTAATTCTTATTACTACTAAGCTAATATGTAACTGTTTGTGGGGAGTTAGACGACACCGTTAGTTCATTTCAAGTTTTAAATTGATTCGTTCCATTTAACTTTGAAGTGCTTAAGGCAAATGGTTATAAAACTTTAAAGTTGTTGATTTATTGGATTGTTTTGTTTTACATATGTATATATAAGGAGAACTGATATTTTTCATTGCAAGCTCTTCTAGATTTTTTATCCATTTTTACTTTCCACTCAATAAAGATTCTTTTAAGTTATTGTGTGTTGCAGAATAAGATTTCATTACTTAACATCCTTTGTGAATTAAATTATTTAAAGGTAAATAATAGCCCTTTGTGAATTAAATTATTTAAAGGTAAATAATAGCCCTTTGTGAATTAAATTATTTGAAGGTAAATAATAGCCACGTCCATAGTATCTACTCAATTATTGAGGGCCTAGGATGTTTAGGCCAACTTTTCATATGCCTATCGACAGACAGTGAGGGGAAAGGTGAAAAAAATAATTGAGGGGGGTGGGGTAATGTCTGGTGGGTGAACGTGTTTGGTTGGTAGAAAAAGAGTGTGGGGGGGGGTGGGGTGGGTATGTGGGTGAACGTGTCTGGTTGGTAGAAAAAGAGTGGGGGAAAAACAGAAGGGGAGGAATGTGTGGTATGGAGAAATTGTAAGGAGAAAATAAAGTACATTGGTCATTGTTTTATTTTTTTTTGACAAATAATATTATAGTGAGGAGAGAGGAATGGTATGGTATTGGGTAGAATGAATAATGTAGGAAAAAAAAGAAAAAAAGAAAAAAAAAGGGAGGAACTGAAGGAAGGAGAACAGAAAAATCGGATTGGGAAGACAAAAATTTATGTAAATATTATTAACAAGGTCAATTGATTATCTAAAAGAATGTCTACAAAATTATCTAATTAATATGATATCCTAGCTGGCACCTAAATCCAAACCGAAAAATAAAATAAACCAGCTTTAAGAAAAAATAATTTGATGAATTTATGGCTTCATGCCTATGATGAAGAGAGAAAAATAAAAATTTGAGCAAATGTTAAAATCAAATAATGTGACATGAAAATACCGCATTAGTTGGATTATATCAAAATTACTTAGCATTTTGTTTTGCTCACCAAAACTAAAAAGAAAGAAAAAAAGAAAGATGATTTTCAAAACATAATTCGTTCTTCATTCCCTTAATTATATCAGCAATTGAACATATATATATGGTTTGCCTCCACTTTCCCTTTTTTTTCATATGTCCAGCCCAACGGCCCAATAGCAAGGATGTATTACTACCTAAAGGCTACAACTAGCACTGGCATTGTATATTAATGAATGGGCCTTTACCCAAAGATTATAAACTTTGAAATCAAATCCCACAAATCACTTTGGTCTTTTAACTTTTAGGACGCTGCTACTTTCACACCATGGTGTGAAACAGTGTTTTCACACCATGGATGTGGCAGCAAGTGATTGGGCCATATTAGAGATGGGTCCCGCGGGTCCCACAAGTGCAAAATCAGCAAGTTTAATGAAGAATGCAACTATCTTTGTTGCCAAACGTACTAAAAATTGGGCTAAAAATTGGGCATGGGAAGCACGTGAGGTCCAGCCTTTCTGTTTTTTTTCCCTCCACTCCGCCTGGTCTTCTTCTTCAGCATGACTGAAACAAACAGCCACTGAAACAGCCACAGCAAGCAGAAAGTAAAAAAAAAAAAACACAACTTAGCCGAGAAGATCACGTCAGTTCTAAGGTTGGATTTTTGAAGTTTTGCTACTTATTATTTCTTGCCAATAATAATGAAACAGTAATCCTAAACATAGAAACTTTTTTCTGTAAAACAGTGTTGCTGCCATTGTTGGTTGAGCTTGAGCTTGAGCTTGAAACAAAGTCACCATTTGGAGCAGAGACAGAGACCAACATTTGAGATTTGAGCAGCATTTAACGTGAGTTTTGGAGTTTTGGAGGTGCATTGCACTGGTGCATTGACTGCACTGTTCACGTGGTATGCATTTTTTTTTTCCTCTTTTTCTTTTTTGTTAGTTGTGTATATTATTTAAGTTTATTTTTAGTGATAATCTGTACATATTGTTTTGTGTAATAAAAAATGAAAAAAAAAAATTATGCTTGTTTTAGGTGTAGCAAAATATTCATGATTATTGTATTATGGCTATAGATGTTTAATGGGTTTTTTCATGTTATTTTTTAATGATAATTTTAGTGAGTGTGTGTTGGTGTGTTTGAATGTTTTCTGTTATTGATACTAGTCACAATGTAATACTTTAGGTTTAGGTTGTATATCATTATTGGTACATGATAAATTATTTGGTAGAGTTTTAATTAACTTTGGTATTTGGCTTATAGGTTGTTGCAGTCATGAGTACACAAGAGATGGATGGTGTTAGATCCTTTGGTGCTAGTAATAGTTTTGTGGAGGATTTACCACAGCCTGTTGAGGGAAACATGCAGGATACACCTGAGAGTGTGAGGAATTCAATGATTGAACCAAGGGTTGGAATGGAGTTTGATTCACTTCAACAAGTCATTGAATTTTATAAGCATTATGCTTATTCGAAAGGATTTGCAACAATGACAAGGAATTCAAGAAAAAATAAGGGCTTTAGTGAGACTTCTTACGTAAACTTGAAGTGTAACCGAGAGGGAAGATACAGTAGTTCGGTTGATGATCCTTCCAAGAAGAGGTCGACAATAAAAAATGCGTGTGAAGCTGGGATCAAAGCTTCGATGGATATTACCGATAAAAAATGGAGGATATTGAGTTTTATTGAGGATCATAATCATGATTTGAGTCCTAGTAAATCCAGGCATTTTGCTGCTTTTCGGCATATAAGCACGGATACAAGGAGGAGACTCTTGATTAATGATAATGCCGGTGTTAGGATAAATAGTAGTATTAAGGCTTCCATCGTTGAAGCAGGGGGTTATGAAAATGTGACCTATAATCAAAGAGATGTTCGCAACTTTCTTGAAAAGGAACGTCGTTTAAAGTGTAAGGAGGGTGACGGACAAGCCTTGCACGATTACTTCGTTAGAATGCAAGCTAAAAATTCTAACTTCTACCATGCATTGGATTTGGATGATGAGTTACGTGTGCGAAATGTATTTTGGGTTGATGCGAGGAGTAGGGCAGCATACGAATCCTTCAATGATGTGATCACATTCGACACCACATATCTAACAAACAAGTATGATATGCCATTCGCCCCTTTTATTGGAATTAATCATCATGGTGAATCTATTATACTTGGTTGTGGGTTATTGTCAAGTGAAGACACGGATTCGTTTGTGTGGGTATTTAGGCAATGGTTGCAAAGTATGTGTGACATTGCTCCAAAAGCCATTATCACGGACCAATGCCAAGCAATGCGACGGGCCATTGAAATAGTTTTTCCTGAAACTGTTCATCGTTGGTGTATTTGGCATATTATGATGAAATTGCCGGTGAAGCTTGCTGGATTGGAAGCTTATCAAGATATAAAGCATTTTTTGCTTAAAGCCGTGCATGACAATGGAAGAGTTTGAAGAAAAATGGAATCATACCATCACTTTGCATCATCTTGAGGAGAATGAGTGGTTGGCTAAGTTATATGAGGAACGGGAGCGATGGGTTCCTGCATTTCTCAATTCCAATTTCTTTGCGGGAATGTCGTCAACCCAACGTTCGGAATCAATGAATGCCTTCTTTGATGGTTACTTACATAACTCTACAACCTTGAAAGTATTTGTGGAGCAATTCGAGAAGGCAATGCGGAATAAGGTTGAAAAAGAGATTTTATCAGATTTTGAGTGTTTCAAAGGCAAGCTGGAGTGTTCATCATCATCTCCTATGGAGAAACAGTTCCAAGAAGCTTACA
>OU015766.1:29608672-29643006 GCA_907173295.1 Fagus sylvatica
CAAATAGCAAAAGAAAAATATTAAAGAGGCATTAGTACAAACAAATGACTTTCCAAATCCGGTGACTTAAATGTGGATATAAAATGGGAAGTCACACAAAAAAAAACAAATTAAAAAACCCTAAAAATGAGGTTGACGTGGTTTAATGTAATTTAAGAATGTTATAAAATATTTGACTTGCATTTTAGTAAGGACAATAAATAATTGCAATTGATATGATTCTAAAAAGAAATTTTAATTGGAGACATCAGTGGAGACAATTGACCTTCCAAATCTGGTGAATTAAAATAGGAAGAAATTTATGGGAGGATGGAGTCTTAGTTGGCAGGTCTTGAGGAAGAAATAATTAAATAGTATGGGTTTGGCGATTAGGTATATATATATAATTTTTTTTTTGCTAAACTTTATATAGATATAGATGTAACCTTGATTTTGCATTAAAAAAAAAAAAAAAAAAAATTGGACTTTTATGTTATTTTTTTAATAATTTTTTTTTTTAGGGCAACTAAAATTGGTTTGGGCTTGGGCAACCCAAACCTCGGGGCCGGCCCTGACATATATATATATATATATGGTGTGTGTGTGTAGAGAGAGAGAGGCAATTTTAAAAAAAAAATGGAGACTTGTGTGTAGAGAGAGAAAGAGGGAGGCAATTTAAAAAAAAAATGGAGACTTGAGTATATATATATATATATAGAGAGAGAGAGAGAGAGAGAGAGAGAGAGAGAGAGAATTTTTAAAAAGTTGTAATTAACTATGGTTTTTCAAATTTTTAAATTTTTTTTGACTATTACATGATCTAAGGAATAACTATTACGTCCATTTTTGTAAGGAATAACTATTCCTCATTTTGAAAAATAGTCATTCCTAAGGAATAGTTATTCTATGTAATGAAAGCGTAACCAAACAACCGAATAGTTATTCCTTAGGAATAGCTATTACATTACAGGACCTATTACAGTGTACCAAACGTGCCCTAACATTTTGGGATAAAATGCTATTATTTATGATAAAACAAGAGTCTCATAAGCACTAAAAGTCTGAGAGACTTTTCCTCATTAAAAGGAGAAGGAATCCACATTTAAAAGGGGGCCTCCTTTCATGGCTGAAAAATTCAGAACTTGCTCCCAAGGGTACTCACGGCCAAGTTTGAACTTTGATAATCTGCCAATTTCACCAAGTAGGAGAAAATATGTGTGTAGATTTTTTCTTAAATTATGACTCTTGCCTTTTGAATTAAGGCGGGATACCTATAAAATAAAGGAATATTGCTCGGTGGAATTCAAGTCAAGAGCGAGGTTTATTAGAAATTGTCTCATATGACTTGGTTTTGTTTTTTCTTGGAATGGAAAGGAAGTCTATTCATTGTTGAAGAAGAAAAATATTCTTTATCCATCAAGAAAAGTGTTCCTAGGAAATAGGAATACGTATTAAAGTTTTATAAATAAACAATAATACATAATGGCTTTGACCCAAGGGTTCTCCTACATAAGGAGAGTTTTTGAATTAGTTTGAGAGACTCAACACTTTGGAATCTCTATTTGATTACATAGTGAATTCATTCTTTATTGTCCATGAACGTAGATTATTGCCAAACCATATAAATCTTTGGTATTCTTCTCTTGTGTGTGGTTATATATATTTTTAGTTTCTTCATTCCTATATTTGTTTGTGAGATAATGCTATTCAAAATCAAAATCCCTTTCATGCAACAAGAAAAAAAATAATCTCACACCCTCAACAATCAAATAAAAAAAAATCTTTCTACACATGTATAATTGCCTAAAAAAAAGTATAATTATCATTTTGTTAATTTTGACGATCACATGTTTATTTTGTTCAATTTTATACGGATTTCATTTTTCCCTCTCCTCTCATTTAATTTTTAATGCATTAAAAGTTCAAGAAATAGCTGGATAACCCTTCAGGTGAGTGATAACACAAAATATGAAATATTTTTATATTTACAGTAAATGTTGCTATATACAGGAGGGTCAAACCACAAAATGTACATAAACTAAGGCCTCCTATTGTTCGTCCAAAACAACACCCTCCAAGAGAGTTGACGTTGCTTGATGCGTTTGAGAGGTTGAGTAGTAGTGACTGTGGTTTCAGCTGCTGCCATCTGCTCTTGCTGTGATCCACTTAACATTTTCCACATCACTTGCACATCTTTGTATCCACACATCTGTACATCATCACGTAGCTTCAATAGACCATCATCACCAGTACTTGCACCACCACCTCCGCTTACACCACCACCTAATTATATTGTTAAACAAATTTTACATATCAATACATTGATCATAAAACAAACGTATGATTGACAATGAATTAAAGCAATAAGAAGCAAAAACCAACTGGATTTACGAGTCCTTATTCGTGTAGAGACAGCAACCCAAGCTTTCTTCATCCTATGTAACCAATCCATCTTTCAGTGAACTAACTCAATCGGACTCTGAATAAAGAGCCACGACCAAGCCCCACAAAAGGTACAAAAAAGCAATCGAGAGGTGGGTTTGGATTTATATACTTAAAGAAGACGAAGAGAAAGTGCACGCGGCAAGAGTGGCACCGAATCCCATAACACGTTTCTTAGAGAGATGTGCCAGTATTCGTACTTGGTAGATTCCAGCAGGTCCCCCCTTTCCTGCCTTTCTTACTTTGAACTCCTTTTAGTTTTTGGCTCTTCTCTTCAGAATTAATTTTTTAAATTCCATCAATGGGTCTCATTCGGCTAACTGTCTCTCATTCTATGTACCAGTCAATCAATGACTCTTTAATGGTCCAAGTCTATAAATAATGCACTCGATATACTATACAGCCGCAAATTATGCTTTACAATGTCATGTTAATGTTTGTAAATGCCTTTTCACTTGCTTATCAAACGTTTTGGATCATTCAAGTTTGAAATTAAGGGTTTGTTTGGTATACACTTTTATAAAACTGTTTTCATATTTGTAAAACAGAATTTGTGGATCCCACCAAAAAAAAATTTGTTTGATACATCGGTTTCAATTTTGTTTTTGAAAATAATTTGTTTTTTTTTTTTTTTTTTTTCGTGGGTCCCATGCCCTTTTTCAAAACAGCCATAAGCTGTTTTCATTATTTGTTTTTTTATCTCATTTTAGTTTTTACACATAAAATAAATATAATAATATTTTTTTAATATAATAATAATAAAGGATAATACATAACTGTATTGAATTTAAATATTCTTAGAAAATATAACATTATTTGTGTTTCATTGGTTAATGCAATCATGTGTTTAAATTCAATTATTGAACCTAATGTACCTAACCTAAGGAACTATACCTAAGTTTTACCCATAATAAAAATTAAAATAAAAACAAGACTGAAAACATATGAGAAAAGAGGGTGCCAAACAGAAATTAAAAAAAAATAAATAAATAAAATTCAAACAAGTTTCAAATTTTAATTTGAAAAGTTGACAAAAGTCAGGAAATGAAAATGAAAATGAAAATATGTATCAAACAGGCTCTAAGCTTTTCAGTTTTTAAAATTTAAAAATGAATACTATTGGTTCTACCGTCAAACTTAGTTAGTTTGCTAATCTATGTGGGTAACGGAGCAATGACGTGACATACTTAAATTATGTGGCGCCTTATTTTTTAAAATAAAAACTTACGCGTAAGCCAAACTGACCCGAATCAATCTTTCTGTCCCTCAAAAAAGAAATAAAAAACAAAAATGGTTAAATAGAGAAAGATAAATATTGTTGTACACCACCAATATAGCAAAATATCTAGATATACATCTACATACTGTATGGACATCAACATTTACAAATGTCCACAATTTTATGAATATATATCTACATTTTAGATGATGTCTATGAATAATGTGCACTAATAGTGTACACGTATTATTGTCCAAAAAAATCTATTTTATTCTTCATTCCGGCCAATCATAAAGTCAATTTCGTTAAAATTGTTTTTGATTTTTTACTCCTTGTTCCTTTCTAGTTTTTTAGAGTGGGTTAGAGTCAGAACATTGGAATATTAAGAAGGTTTTTAGAAGCAACTCAAATCATAGTGTGCATTTAGACGATTTACTATTATTTATTTATTAAAAGTATTGTAAAAAATAAAGGGAATTTTATTATTATTATTTATATGAGACACACCAAAATAAGCTCAAAAAGCCAACCAAAAACCTAGTTTTTTTTTTTTTTATCCTTCCCAATGGAACTCCAGGTTTATCAAAATCTAATGAGTCTAATAATATAAAATATATATATATATATATATATATATATATATATATATATATATATATATATATATATTTATATTAATACTTTACCATTTTAGTTAATTGGAATCCACTTTTACCAACCATTAAAATGACATGATTTATTCATAATAAAGCGTTGTTAATCATGAGAGCAGTATAAGTGATGTTATTCAAATTTCAACTTACTAAAATAGTAAATTATGATGAAGAAAGAGAAAGAAAAAAAAATGTTGTTTTTGGTAGCATTGATCATAAAAATGGACGCAATTGGAAAATTATTATTAATGACAAAATAAAATAAGCTTTTGGATTTTGAAGGGTACAAATTATAGATGTAAGGAATCTGGATTTTACTTTTTTCCCATGTATGTTCTGATGTTGAACATTGGAATTTTACTTTTCTCTCTCTCATGTGATCATGTCTCCAATCCCTCTCCCTCCCTCTCCAACTAGCTTCATCTCTCTCCATTTTTATTTTTATTCTCTCTTTCATTCAATTACTTTATCTCTCTCCAAGTAATGGTGGTGGGATTCATACCCCATGCAATTGGTATTAACTTTCAATCTCAACCACTTAATAAAAAAATTATTAAAAAATTCAAAAAGTAAAATGTGAAAAAATTTTGAAAATGTGAGAGGAAAAAAGGAATTGCACCCATGCAATACTCAAAAAGATCTCATGCAATTGCAATACCAATTGAGTGGTTGAGATTGAAAATTAACTTCTTAACTTTTAATCTCAACCACTTAATAAAAAATTGTTATAAAATTCAAAAAACAAAAAGTGAAAAATTTATGAGAGGGAAAAAGAAATTGCACCTATATAATACTTTTTGAGTATTGCATGAGATCTCAATCCTTGCATGGGATATGAATCCATGGTGGTGTATACAGTACACATATTAATTATAGGGTGCAACTTGGGTCTAGTGCTCGAGTACAATAGATCCGTTGAAATTATGATACCAGTACACTGGACCCAATCCAAATCTTTAATGATATACTTTTAATTTAAGACTGAAGAAAGGTAAAATGACAGTTTGAGTGAGGAAAAAATAAATAAAGATTGAGCTGATAGGAGAGAAAGAGAGATAGAGAGAGATTTATCATTAACAATGATTTGTCAACTCCCTCCATCAATACGTGTCTAAAAATATCCAACGAGTTTGCGTAAAGTGTAAGACCCTATATCAAAATTTGTGTTAATAATTTCTATTTCTTAAAAATAAAAACCCGTAAAAAGCTCCTACCAAACAAGGGCCCGCAATTTGGTACCTTTTATTTTTTATTTTTTTTATTTCAACTGAATTAGATACATAATTAATCCACTAAATGGGCTTGAGCAATTATCCATAAATAAAAGAAGGAAAAGTACGTTTTACCCTCGATCAATTTATAAGTTACTTGTAGTTTAAAAACTGATACTTTATCTACCTGTGGTTCTCCCTGTTTACTTCTGTTACCCAAACGTTAAAAAGAAATTACAAAATCATAACCCAAAAAGAGAAAAACACTCCGTCCAATTCTCTCCTTCTCTCACCCGTTTTTCTCACCCACCCGATTCCTCCCCTGCAGGAAAATATCTGAATAATTTTAGGGAAATCTTTTTTCTTTTTCACGTTTTAGGGGATTCAGGGAGAGGACGGGTTAGAAAGGGAAGAATGGTTAATTTTACAAATGAATTTGATAGATACAACTTCTGAACTGCAACACATGCATTAGAATCATCCAACATTAACAGCTACCTCAACAATATTAACAGGTTCCATGATTCCCAAAATCAAGACCATACACCACAAACACTTCATAGGATTGAACCGAATAGCTAATAACCAACCAAACCCATCTCAAAAACTTCAGCTTTCAGTCAGAAAACTAAACTTCAACTAATAGCAAATGTTGCAAATTAACAAAAATCACGAAACCCATATGCAGAACCCAATGTTTAAGCCAATAACAACCAGCTACCATATACAAACAAACTCACCACCTTTGTAGAATTTCACTTCCCTACATCCCCAATAAAAGCAACCAGCAATAAGCAAAACCCATCTCAGAAATCCTACAACTAATCCAAAAAATAAGGCAAAAAAATACCAACTAATCCAACAAGTGACATGGTTTCTGGGGTGGGGTTCATTGTCCTTGGGATTGGAGCAATAGCAGGAGGAGAGGTTGGGGCAGAGATATTAGGTGGTGATGATGAAGGAGAAGAAGGAATGGGACACGGATTCTTGGTTGGTTCCCCACACAAAATCAATAGTAGCATTACCTTGAATTTTCTGGGCAAAATCTGGTGTGATTTTTCCGGAAAGTTTGTTGTACGAGATGGGTTGCGTTGAAGAGCGAAGAAGGAAGTGACCCATTGAGAGAATTGTTGGAAAGGATTAGTCTTTGGAGGTGTTCAATCATGCCCAGATGGTCAGGAATTAAACCAAGAAGCCGCCCGAGGGTAAGTATTTTGAGCTTCTGCACATGTAACTCCTTTCCATGAACATGGTGTTTCGTCGAAGTAGTTCCAGAGGAGAGAAGACATTATGTTTTTTTTTTTTGGTTATGATTTTGCAATTTTTTTTAACGTCTGGTGAGAGGTGTGTAACGGAAGCAAACAGAGAGAACCACATGTGAATAAAGTCTCAATTTCTAAATTCACAGATAAGTAATTTATAAATGAATCAAACCACACGTAGATAAAATGTTTTTCCATAAAAGAATGATTAAAACAAAAACACAAATGTGAATCAAAATTTAAAAGAAAGTTTGCACAAGTATAAAAGAATGATTAAAACAAAAACACAAATGTGAATCAAAATTTAAAAGAAAGTTTGCACAAGTACCGAGAAAAAAGCTACTCCTAGTTTTTTTTTTCCATGAATAAAAAGCTAAGTAGTGGAACATAAAATATGTGACCCTTTCGTCACCTCCGTTTTCCTAATACACAAAATTTTGTACAATTGATGAACCCCCTGTCCCACCATGAGAAAAAAAATTGTGGACTTCACAATTCCCATACCCGCCATTGTCACCCACCAGTAGCAGAAGAAAATTCAAAACTTAATAACAATAATTAAAACAAAAAACAAAAAACACTAAAAAAAAAAAGAGTGACAAAAGTCAAAACTGCAAAGAAACAATGATCTCCGTATCACCTTCGTGTGTAACATGTCTCATCCACACGTCCTCTTTTCTCGTTCTTCTTCAGTATCCGTAGTTTTCATTCTTCTTCGGTGCCCGTAGTTTTCTTTACTGTGTATCTGAAACTACATTGTACATAAAAATGATAAAATCCCTTTCCCTTTCCTTTCACATGCATGTATGTATGGGTTTTCTTTACAATCCAGACATGATTATGAGAATGACGTTACATCTTACACATCCAGCCTTGCAGGAAAATCATTTTCAAAACCAAAAGTGGGGGTCCCTCGTGTCCTCCTAAATTTAATACTGTTGTGGTACAGTGTACGTATTTAATTAAGTGAAGGGTAAAAAGCTTCAACTGCAGCGTAGTACGTCCAAACCGTACAGCTGGCCGTGATTGAGAAATCCAAGCAAAACCCAATAATAATAATACCAAAAGCTTTTTTTCCAAGTACTATTATTGGTGGCTGCTATTACTAGTGCCTCTGTTTGGAAACCTGCTTAACCCTGTGATTTCCGACACGCTTCTATCGTTTATCACGTTTCTGCCACCACCACCACCACCACTCCACCATGTCCGCCACCCGTTATTAATGTTATTACTGTGTTGTTGTTGTTGTTGTTGCTGTGTCCGAGATTTTGATGTGGACAAAAATCTGCGGCTGTCACTCATTATCATTTCTGACCGTAGATATAGAAGATCAGACGGCTGTACGTCGCTCCATCTTTGGTGGATCCCACTTGGATTAGAGGAGACTATGATCCTGTGCTCCAATCTATTGCTACTACTACTACTGCTATTAACGCGATCTAAGCTCGTTGTGGTCAAAAGTCCGTCTTTTCTCAGATGGTCAAAGCATCCGACGGCTACAACGGACTCACTCTCTTTCCCTTTTTCTTTAGCAGCACTATCGAGGGATCTCCTAAACGACGTCGGATCCAAACGTTGAGAAGCCAAAACCCGGGTTCTTTCTTCACCAGCTGATGAGTGGCGACCCGATAAACGACGGTACCCCAACGGGTTGTCGTTTACGGTGTTTTCCTCCACGACTTCCAAAACGACCTCGTGTTCGTGGTGATGATCAGGTGGAGGTTGGGTTTCGTCGACGAGGAGGATATCTTCCGGGTCGACCCGGTAACGACAAAGCGGGCAAGTGGAATGGGCGTCGAGCCAGGTGTCCACGCATTCGACGTGGAAAGCGTGTTTGCATTTTGGGAGGAGCCTGAGGACTTCGGTGGGTTCGAACCTGGTGAGACAAACGGCGCATTCAAGGCCTTCCTTTTGGCCTCTGAGGGATCTGAATCGGAAAACCGGTAGTGACTCAACTACGCCACGGTCGATACCGGAGTTCTTTCTTCCTGCTGCGGTGGCGGAGGAGCGTGTTCCTGGTGCGACGACGACAATGCGTCCACGCTTGCAGTGCTTGGCGTAGAGGAGGACGAGAAAAGTGACGGAGAACAAGGTGGTCAAGATAGCCACTATCACCGCCATTTCAGGCTTAAACGGTGCAATTCTCGCTTGTTTCTGACTCGACATTAAGTCCGGTGGAGGCGATACAGATGAATTACCTGGCGTTGCAATATCACCAATGTCACCACCTTTATCGTTCGCCGCAATAGAAGGGTTGTTAAAGATGAAAGAAAGCATGAAGAACATGATGAACATGAAGAGCTTCAAGAACACGGCCATGTTTGACGCTGAAAAGGGACTCTCGAACGCAATGAAATGTTTTATATTTTGGGTTTGAGGCCGAAGAATGGGGGGTTCTACCTTTTGTTTCTGGTTGTTGTGTTTAAGAAAAAGAGATTCTGTGAGAAAGGATATTGGAGAAAAGATACAAAGAAGACAGAGACAAAGACAAAGGCATCTACGATGTAAGTGGCTGTTGGGTTTTGTTTTGTGAGTTTTTATTTTATTGTAATTATTGAGAGAGAGATTTTTGGAATAAGAGAACAAGAAATAAAGAATGATTTTTGCTTTTGTGGCCAACCTTGCAGTGCAGACAATATATGTAAACCAAAGAAAGACATTTCATCAGCAAAACAACGAACCATCAGATTCAGAGGTAGTAGAATGACCTTTAAGGAAAAGGGTCTATGGCTAAAAACCTAAAAGTTCAATTTTTGATAGCATACCTGATTGGGATAATGGAGCAAATTTGGAGAGAGAAGGAGAGTATGTGTCAATGTGTGGGTGTGTGAGAGAGAGAGATCCATGGGGGCCTTCAATACGTCGAATCATTCACTGTTTTGCAATAAAACATAGCTATTACTGATCACGTGATGCATGCTTCCCACTGCTCCAAACCAAACCAAAAGGCTGGTCCCACGGTCTGTACTCTGTACCACTTTTAGAATTAGAAGGGAAAAAAAGTGCCTCCTTTTTGTCATCCATGTACAATTTGTTTATATTCTATCGTTTGGCGCATGAGATTGGAAATAGAATTGGATTCGAATAGTGTTTTTCATGTTTCAACCTTGAAAAATATTAGGGGCCTGTTTGGTACATGTTTTCGTTTTTTGTTTTGATTTCATGACTTTTTACTTTATTGAAGTTGAAACTTTAATCCTGATTTGAATTCAAGATTATAAAAAAAATTCTGTTTGGTACATAGTTTTGGTTTCACAACTGAAATTACAATTTAAATAAAAAATTATGTTTGGTACATAGTTTTGGTTTTTTAACTTAGTTACATTTATAATAATTGTAAGATTACACCTTCTTATATACTTAAAAAAAAAAAAATTTTTTATTTCTTTATCTTCTTATCTTTCTCTCTCCACAAATCCCCCAAACCAATTAAATTTCTACACGTACCCACCAACCCACCCCCTTCCTCTTCTCCTCTTCTCCATTTTTTCACTCTTTCCATTCTCCTCACCGTCCTCACCGATCACCGATCACCCGCCTCACAGACCCACCTCACCGATCACCGATCACCCGCCTCACAGACCCACCTCACCGATCACCGATCACCCACCTCACCGATCACCGATTACCCGCCTCACAGACCCACCTCAGATCACCGATCACCCGCCTCACAGACCCACCTCACCGATCACCGATCACCCGCCTCACAGACCCACCTCACCGATCATTTTTCTGTGGTAGCCCGAATGACCCAACTGGTCTCATGCCGGGTCGACCTCGTTGGAATTGAGCAACACAACAACAACGACGAGGAGTGAAAATGGCTTTTCGATGGAGGTGAAGCAACCTCCACGGTGGAGGCTGTGGTTCCAGGTGAAGCAACCTCCACGGTGGCGGCTTTGGTTCCAAGTGAGAGAGAGGCAGAGAAGCAGTGGAGGAGAGAGAGAGAAAACGGGAGAAATGAATTTGGTGGGCCCAGCAACGGTAAAAACTGGGACCCACAAAAAAATTGAGTCCGGATTTGAATCTGGCTTGGATTCAAAAACAGCTGAAGGGGTGAACTCAAATTTGCTATGGGACCCACGTAAAATTCAAGTTGGGATTTGAATCCTCATTTAAATCCTTTGTACCAAACATGATTTTTTGGCGTGGGACCCGCAATTTTCTGGATTTGAATCCAGAATCATGTTTTCAGTTGCGTGTACCAAACACGCAATAGTAAATCCAAATACGAATCCTGTTTTGGCGGAATTTTAGTTCTAACACAAACCAATATGAAGCTACTCATGCAATTCGATGGATATGTATATGGTGTGTGTAATTAATGAAGAAATAATTCGATAAATGTGGTATTATAAATGGAACGAAAATGAATGGTTAAAAGTTACATGGGTTTAAGATTATGTGGAATGGTTCCTAGTAGCTAAGGAGAAATCACCTCATTATATCCCTACTATGTTCTAAGATCGGGTGTAACACTTGGCAATATTTTTATGGTAGTTATTTGGAGGGGATAAAAATGATAAATAATATTATAGTGGAATATTTGGACAAATGTTCGGTAATACCCGAACAGATGGGATTCTTTTTAGGAGTTCAGCATTAACCAAAAAACCTGTCCAACATGCTCGGGAATTGTATAAATAATCACGGGTTAGTCTAGAACTTCTAATTTAATGCAACACAAATATCCGACGGTTGCCAGAATCATTAACACAAACGTGAAGACTAAGCAAGAGAGGAATGGGTTGTAATAAAGGAAAACATTGATGACTGACAAATAGCAGGCAGAAGAACGTGGAGGAAGATCTAGATAAAAATATCTACATTATGATTTACAAAGGAATACAAATAGAGAGGGTGGAGTTTTCCAGAAGGTAAGTAATCACTCTCACATCTCTAGCTTTGAATGCACTCTTGAGTTCATATTGTTGTTCTTGAGCATTTACTAACAAAAAGTATCAGAGAATTAAAGGCCAACCTTCACTGGATTGACCAAATTTTACTGAAAAGTTATTGTGAGATTTATTACAGGTTATACAGAGATCATCTTGCTCGGTCTTGAGGATTTTACTTCGAGTCTTCAACTTAGTCAACTCTTCCAAACACTACATAAAAATCCCACTTACATTATTCATTTAGGCTCCGTTTGTTTCACTATAAAATATTTTCTGGAAAACATTTTCAATATTTGCGAGTGTTTGTTTCGTTGTAAAATACTAGTCAAACTAAAAATCGTTTCAGTTGACCGGAAAATGCTTTGTTAAAATAAGGAAAATGGTTTACACCCAATTTTTTCGTAAACCATTTTCCTAAAAGAAATGCGCACGCCTCCCCCCTCATGCTTTATCTCTCACATAGACCCCCTCCCTCAAAACTCTCTCTCACTCAGATCCCCCCTCCCCCTTCTTGCACCCCCCCACCTCAAAACTCTCTTGCACTGACCACTCCCCCCCTTCTTGACTCTTTCGCATAACACACACACTTTCCCAAGCGTTGGTGATCTCTTTTGAGAGAGAGAGTGGTTGGCGAAGTTCTAAACCCCCATTCTGCCCTCTAAGCTCTAGACATCCATGAAAAAGAGTGGCCGACAAAGAACTAAAACTCCACCACGTCACCGAAACTTCAGATCCATGACCCACGAGCCCACAAACCCACAAATCTAACCGAAAATCTTTCACCGAGAACCACGTGGAGCCACAATGCTGAACTATTTTTCCGTGTGCCTCTCGCCATTTTTGCAAAGTGAGCAGACCGAGAAGGAAAACCCACAAATCTATCATCGCATGGGCTCGCAGTGGGATCGCAATCGCCATTCAAATCTGGGATGTGTGTGTGTGTGTTTTTTTTTTTTTTTTTTTTTTTTTTTTTGAATTTTTTTTTTTTTTTTTTTGTGGGTTATGGGTTGGATTTGGTTGAAGAATGGAGTTGCGTTTGTGGTTGTAATTTTTCTTTCTTGTCCATTGAAAAGTATTTATTGCATCCAATCTCAATCCCCCTACCATCACAAAAAATTAAGAAGGTACATTGCATTTGAAGCTTTGACAATTTTATTGAGGTTAAATTTTAAGTGGCATTCGAAGAGTTGACAATCATAATTGAAGTATGAATCCGATACGTGTCCTTTTAAAATTAGTCGATATGCGCATATCTATGGAACGTCGACTCAAACGCTCATAGTTATCAAATAAAAAATAAAAATAATAATTTGGAGGTTCAATTTTGAGGGATTTTTCTGAATAGCTTGATTTTTAAAACAATTTTGCAAAAAAACACTGTTTTGAAACTAATGAGGTAAATAGCCTCTCACGGAACTTGTCTCTTGGAGAGACAAGTTCCATTAAAAATAGCATTCCGTGGCATTTTGACGTGGAAAAATATAACCCCGCTGGGAGAGACGAGTTCCACAAAATTTTTTAAAATATTTTGAATCTGGCGCGAACGCGCATATTGTTTTAAAAAAAAATTAATTTGGTTGGAACTCGTCTCTTCTAAAGATGAGTTCCATTGAAATATAGTTAATAGAATTCGCGCATATTATTAAAAAAAAAATTGGCTGGGTTCCATTGAAACAATGATCTTTTTTTTTTTTTTTTTTTTTTTTTTTTTTTTTTTTTTTTTTTTTTTTTTTTTTTTTTTTTTTTTTATCTTGACTTCTCCTTATTCCTGTGTGATATATGCTTTTCTGACCCGTGTTCTGTACTATTTCACTATACATATTCTGACAAATGGTCTACGGATGCAATGAGTTCATTCAAATGACTCTTATAGCATCTGAATGAGCCTAATTCATATTACTCTATTTGTGCTCATTAATAGAGGGCTGTTATTAGTGAGCTATCCTCTCTGTCAAAGGAGTGTTCAATTTGGTGGCCTTTGATCATTTTATTTCCAGCTTATCTGAATGGTTTTAATGTTGATTAAAAGTGCTCATTTATTGTACCATACAATATGTATGCATTAAACTGGTGTGCTACATTCTCAGTGTTACTTGCATTTTATTTTTCTTTGAGCACTTGCAATTTAAGTAGTTGTAGAAGCACTCTGGTTTTTTCTTACTACCTGAGGCAAAATTTGTCCTTTTTTTTTTTTTTTTTGCAAGTTGGAACAAAAAAATAAAGTTGCTCCATTTTTCAATGATGTTTAATCTTGGAATCAAAAATAAGTTTTTGGGGCAATAAGTTTCCTTGAAAGTGTTTCTGCCAATAGATATCCTTCAATTCTTCTTATTTTCCTCTCTTTTCTTCGTGTGTGTTCTAGGCCTTTTGGGATGAGTTACTTAAATTTATGAGTCCATTTTCTTATATAAAGGAAATACAACTTGTGTTTCTCTTTCAGAATTTTTCAGTTCCAGAGGATCTTTCTGCATATGATGGTTTGGAGCTTCGCCTTAAAGGTGATGATTGCAGGTATATAAACTTATCATTCACACCAGCCTTGATTGGGACACTGTTGGTTATACAACTAGCTTTGACACTGTAGCAGGCCAATGGCAGTCAGTGAGTGACATTTCAACCCCTTAAATGGCGTTAATAATTAATCACAACCATACCTCACGGCAACCAAATCCACGCCACCACCACCCTCACGGAACCCAAACCCATGGCAACAACCCACCCTCACGAAACCCAAACCCACGGCAACAACCCACCCTCACGGAACCCAAACCCGCAACACAAACCCATTCACCAACAGACCACCCACTGCCACCACCACAACACCGGCAACCCCATAACCCAAACCCAAAACCCAAATCGGCAACCCCATAACCCAAACCCAAAACCCAAATCGGCAACCCCATAACCCAAACCCAAAACACCACAAACCCCCCACCCCAAACCCATTCTTCCACCCCAACCCAAACCCAAACCCAAAGCTACCCCTACCGCCACCGCCATCACCATCGCCATCGCCACCACCAAAACCACAAACCCGCAACACAAACCCATCCACCAACAGACCACTCACTGCCACCACCACAACACCGGCAACCTGATAACCAACCCCCACCATCAAATCGGCAACCCAAAACCCCCACCATCACGAGCGTGCGAGAGAGAAGCAGGAGGTTTGATGAGATTAGAGGGAGTTCTCGTAACCATCGAAGCGAGTGAGAGGAAGTTGCAACGGAGAGAGAGGGAGGGAGAAAGAGCTACGCAGAGTAGAGGGAGTTGAGACCAAGAGAGTAAGAGAGTAAGAGAGAGAAAGAGTTTTCAGCTTTTGAGAGTTTTGAGAGTTTCAGGGGAAGAGATGATATTTTTTTGGCTTAAATACAATATTGGTCCCTAAAGTTTACTCACTGAGCGCTATTAGTCCCTGAAGTTTAAAATGAGTGTTATTGGTCCTTGAAGTTTCAAAACTGATCATTATTGATCCTTCCATCCAATTCCGTTAGTTAATATGCTTACATGGCTAACGGAAACATGAGATGGTAGTTTTAAATTACATGTCAATTTTTAAAAAACAAATTAAAATTACACATCATTATTTAGACCCAAATTTCATAACCCAGATCCAAGTTAAATGACCCATTTCTTAATGGCAATGACGGAGAGTCCCAAAACAACTAAAATATTTGGGGGAATAAGCCTGTTTTTTTTTTTTTTTTTTTAACTGTTGTTTCTTTTGCTCTCTCCGTTCTCCATGGCAGTGGCTCTGAAGCACCACATCCAGTGTTATATGTCACTTCTGGGGCATTTGATTATTGAATTATTGTACTTGGCCTCCTTTGAAACTGTTATATGGCTTTCTATATCACTGTTGCTGGTCTAATTAGCTTGGAGAGTGGGCATCATTATTCTCTATATCTGCCCATTAAGACATATGTGCTTCGGAAGGATATTTCCTTGCGCAAACTGTATTTTACACCTAGTGAGATAGTCTACAAGGTATACAAATTTTTCGGATTTTCCTCTTGTTATTTTTAAAGAAAAAAGTAGTGTAGATCTAATTTTTTTCATTTCTCTCTTTGAAGGTCTCAAGGCCTTCCTTTTTGGGGCACTGTGACAAAGATGTCGCCTGGTCTGCCGGCGATCTTGAAATTAATGGGTAAGCCACCGTATGGGCTCGTCGTGCCAAATCTGGGTCAGGAGTTAGTTGATTTGCTCAGTTGCTCGTCTTCTTCGACTGCTCTTATGCAACTTTTGAGTTTGCTGGATCGTTGCTTGAGACTTGGGTTGAAATCATCTGGATTCACCATGGTGGGATGGATCTTGAGTTTTAGATGGTGGCCTCTGTGAGAGTGAGTGAGAGAAAATACAGTAAAAAGGAGAGAGCTTTTTAACAGTGAGAGCTGGGGTAGAGATGGATCTGGCTGGGTAATTGGGTCTAAACAATGGGTCTAAATTCCCCAAATACCTTAATGGGTTATTTAATGTGGAGAGTAATCTGGGTTAAAAGAGAGTAATTTTAATTTATTTTTTTAAAGAGTAATTTAAAAATGACCACCTCAGCTTTTAGCCACGAGACAGCAAACTAACGAAGTTGGATGAGACCACTAACAATCCATTTTGAAACTTTAGGGATCAATTGCGCTCATTTTAAACTTCAAGGACTAATAGCAATCGGTGAGTAAACTTTAGGGACCAACAACGTATTTAAGCCTATTTTTTTCATTTTAAGTGGAACTCGTCTCTAGAAGAGACGAGTTCCAGCTGGAACTTCTTTCTTCTTTCCAATTACAGACGTGGCAAAAATGCAAAAATTTAAGTGGAACTCATCTCTTCTAGAGACAAGAAGGCTATTTTCCTCAATTGTTTTGAAACAGTGTTTTCTTACAAAATAGTATTAAAAATAATATTATTAAGTAAAAAAAATCGTTCAATTTTAATCTTTTATTTTTAGGGAAACCCCCATGAATTCGTGATTAACAATAACCCCTCTTTTTAAAAAAAAAAAAAAAAAAATTGAGTAATCTAAAAATTTGATTAATCTTTTAAGTGTGGGTAGTCCTCTCATCTAAGATATACAGAATAATAACATCGAATAATATCTTAAGAAAGATCTCAAGGTGCTATCCAATGACATAAATCATTTGACCAACCTTTGTAGTTTAACCGCATTAGGTGTTGTACATGTGGTATGCACAAGTTGGCAGTGGGCCAACCCGTTGAGAGCCACTTATCGGAGAAAGTATCTCTTATTTCGGAAATACCAACTCAGCAACATGAGTTGGTATTTCAACCCAATAAGTTTTTGACATCTGTAAATAAAAAAAATAAAAATAATTCTCACCAATTTTGCAAAATCAATTTACACGCAACTTTACTCTCTCTCTCTCTCCACATTGCCTCTGTCTGATTCAGCCACCACCGGCCTGTACAACTCTAGCAACCTATGAAAAGCTCGACCATGGAGAGGATTTTGAAGGTGGTGTGAAGATCAGAGAAGACGCTGATCTCTTTGGTTCTGTAAGGAAGATCAGTTTGACTTGGAAGACAAGTTTTTTCGTTCCAAATGGGTTTAGATCTTTGTATTTGACTTGGGTTCAGAGCTTTTCTTGTTCAAACTCAACTTCTACAACCAGGGACAATGAGCTTTCCCCATCTTTTGGCATCAATTGTGGGCTACTACCAACCTTTCTTTGTTGGTTGGTGCCATTATTTATGGTTGTTTGGCAACAGAAATTCAGAAAACCAGGGGCGGAACCACAGCCAAGGGTGGGGGGGCTGTAGCCCCTGCAAATTTTTTTAAAACCCCTTACTAATGTAGATTATTATTAATAATTTTAAATATTTAGCTTATAAAAATTGGACTTGCCCCCCCAAAATAAAAAATTCTTGCATTTGGCCCCCCCAATCAAAACTTCCTAGTTCCGCCCTTGCAGAAAACTACAACAAACAGATAAGCACACGGTATATAAAAGAAATCATCTTCTTTGTTTTTTTGTCCTTTGATGTCTTTGACAATGGCGGCGCCGGAGCTACACAGACCGGCGATGACTGGATCAGACCAGAGAGAACGCGGAGAGAGAGAGTAAAGTAGCGTGAAATTTTTTTTTTTTTTTTTTTTAACAGATGTCAAAAACTTATTGGGTTGAAATACCAACTCATGTTGCTGAGTTGGTATTTTCGAAATAGGAAATACTTTCTCCACTTATCGAGGATATAATAAAAGAGGAAAATGAAAATAAAACTATCAAGATACGGGCCAATAATAAGCCACAATCCAAGTCCCTAACCAAGATGAGGAAACAGCCATTAACAACAGAATAAGCCATGACTCGAATTGGGAATAAACAATTACTGGTCTTGATCAGTATTACATCATTTTGGTATTTTTCTAAAAACAATGTTAATTAAAAGCATTTAAATCTAGAAGTTGCTAGTGGACGATGTGAGCATTTTGGTGAAACACTTCCAAAGCTTGCATTTCTTATTTTATTTATTTTTTATTTTTTATAATCTACGCTGATTTCGACTAATCTAAGGGGGACACTCAACACCCTATTAGGAATAGTACCAAAATAAATAGCTCACCTCTACTAATCCTAGGGGAATACGCAACACCCTACTAGGACTAGTACCAAAAAAAGTAGGTGGCTCTAAGAGGACTCAAACTAGTGACCATTCGGAAACACACTCAAGACCGGACCAATTGAGCTATCCCTCATGGTTGCTTGCATTGCTTATTTGATTTTGCATTTAAGAGTGACAAATTATAATGAAAAATAAAATCGAACGTCTATTTACTATTTAGTGCTAAGTGCTAACAAAATAATGTTAAGGAATAGAATCCCACATTGTTTAGATAAATAAATAAAAAACAGATACAATAATTATTTCTTAATACATTTCAACTTAGTTATTTATCAAAATGTAGCTCTGACATTTAAAAATAAATAAAAAAATCTCAAAGATCATCTATTGTTAATTTTGTACGAAAATTCGTAGTAATTTCTCTTGACTCTAAAGTTAGAGAATACCCTAAATTCTTTTATATAAACAAACTTATGTTCTCATATCCTACCTAGCACCAAATTTGAAGCCCCCGGAAAAATAAATAAATAAATAAATAAAATACATTGAGAAAAAAAGAAAAAGAAAAGAAAGATGAATTGATGATTATGACATTTAGAGATAAATATAACTTTGAGAAAAATACAAACAACTAAACAACCTGACACGAAAATAACACTTTCAATTTGACTATATCAAAACTACTCATCATTATGTGTTTATTCACTAAAACTACAACCAAAAAAAAAAAAAAAATGTGGAGAGATATGGTTTTCAGATTATAGTTTGTTTCTCATTACCTATAATATATATATATATTATATATAATTATATATATATATATATATATATATATATATATATAGTATCCAAATTATTACTGGGAAAGAAAGAAAAAAAGAGTTTCCGATTTTTTTTTCTTCTATTAATCATAATTTTTTAAGAAATCTAGATTTGATATCCCTAATTCAAAACAACTATAATAATCTAGTTACAATATTTTAGGAAAATTGCATGTTGTTCATTCTAAACTTTAAAATTGAACAATGTCTCTCTTTTATTATTGGTAACAAGTACTTTACTCTTTACCATTAAGATTTAGAATTTTCGTGAAAATAGACTATTGATTTAATGAAAATGAACTAGTGATTTACTTTATGATTTATATAATAATAGTAAATAGAAGATTTTGGCTTTTTGTTGACTCTTTTATTATGTATCGAATAATTTTTTAAAAATCCATACGTTAGAATTGTAATAACTGTTTAGATAAAAAATATTATTAATGTCTAAACTTTAGCCTATGAGCATTTTTAATCTCAAAAGTTTAAAATGATCGATATTAATAAAAATGACATGTTATCATTCAATTAGACACATTCCGGATTAAAATGAGGGTTGATTTATAGAGGTATTTGATTTTGTTGAATCACACATAATAGGGAGTTATATAATTTTTTTTTTTTAATGAATTTTTAGGCTTTAAAATAGGGAAATGTTATTTTTATGCATCCGGAAACAAGGCCGTCCCAAACTTTTTGGGGGCCTCAAGCCAAATTTTAAATTAGGGCCTTTTTTCTTTTTTGAACCATTCAATACTAAATTAAATTAATATCTATGATTTTTTTATTAGAATTTCATTTTTCTTGCTCTTTTAGATGCAAAATTATTGATCAAACTTTTATAATCAATTTTCTTTAACATGTTCTTTTCAATTGATAAAATCGCTAATCCACTTAATCTTTCTTGTGACATAGTCGATCTTAGGTAAGATTTTATCAATTTTAATTTTGAAAAAGTTCTTTTTGCAGAAACAACTGTTACGGGAATTGTTAATAAAATTTTATATGCGATACATGCATTTGGAAAATATTCTAGTTTTTTAATATAATTCAATATGTCAACTGGAGTGTTCTTGTTTTCTTCTGTTTGTATAACTTCTCTTAAAACTTTTAATTCCGAAAATAAATCTAAACCATCAATATCAATGGAATTTTTATATGTGAGAGCACTTTCGAGACAAAGACATTTATCTTTTAAGCTATCATTGTCAAATGATTTTAATTTTTCGAAACTAAATAGAAAACCAAAAAGTTTTTCATATATATGAAACTGTTCAAACCTTTGCTCAATTGAGGAAATAGCTTGATCAACTATAAATAAGAAATAATCGATTCTAAAAGATTCTTCAACGGATTGTGTTATCTCATTGTCAACATTTTTATCAAAGTGTCCTTTCCTACGAATTACACGTTTTTTTTGAAAAATCGGTTCGATTTCTAATTCTTTAGCAATCTTTATGGCTGAACTCATAGCAGTTGCAAATCCAGTTTCTCTATAATTTTTGAAAAAATCTATAAGAGTTTTTAATTGATTTATAGCCACATCAATATACATATCTTTAGATTGTAAAATTTGACTAGCTGAATTGGCCGCAAATAACACTTCATACCAAATAGTCAAGCTCAATAAGAACTCAATATCTCCAAACTCATATTTTGCTAAAGAGTTAGTTTCACTTTTTGTTTTAGAATCTTGATCACTACTTTCTACTAACTCTAACAAAGCATCCCTTGTTTTTGGAGCTTGAAATCTTATAGCTTTAACACTTTCAATGCGACTTTCCCAACGTGTTTGTGATAACGGCTTAAGAGCGAATTTCGATAGTTTTTTTTTTAAATATTCTATCTCTTTGTTGAAGAAGAAAATAATGTATATAAACGTTGTACCACTCCAAAAAAAGATACAGCTTTAGTACAAGAGTTTACCAAATCACAAAGTACTAGATTAATGTTATGACTACCGCATGGTGTGTAAAATGCTTTAGGATTAATATCTAGAAGTCTTCTTTGTACACCTTGTTTATTTCCTTTCATATTAGATCCATTATCATAACCTTGTCCTCGTATGTCATTAATGTTAAGTTGAAGTTTCGTTATTACATTTATAAGTTCATTAAAAAGACCTAAACCAGTAGTGACATCTACTTTTATAAATTCTAAAAAATATTCTTCTATTTTTATTGGACTTGTTGAAATATCCACGCATCTTAGTACGAGAGTCATTTGTTCTTGATTACTTATATCAGGAGTGCAATCAAGTATAATTGAAAAATATTTTGCTTCTTTAACTTTTTTAATAATTTTACTTCTAATTTCATTTGCTATCATTTGTATCAATTCATTTTGAATTTTATAACCAAGATAATGGTTATGAATTTCACCTTGTTGAATACGATGAATATGTTCTTGCATCACCGGATCAAATTCTGCAATCATTTCAATTAAACTTAAAAAAATTCCATTATTTTCTTGATAAATTTTTTCTTTTGTTCCTCGAAATGGCAAATTATTTTTACCTAAAGTCTTTATGATTGCAATAATTCTTTGTAATACATTTTTCCAACGATCTTTCTCTTTGTTAATTAGTTCTTGAACATTTTTATCAATTGTTTTATTTTTCAATAATCTTATTTGTAAATCACTCCAAGTGTTCATATTAGTAATATGCTCACTACTTGTTTCATGTCTTTTAATTTTACCACTAAGATTTCTCCAATCATTAGTTCCTTGATTAGCTAATTGATTTGTACAAGATTCCAAAAAAATTAAACAACTTGCAACAAAAACAAAATACGCTATCTAATTCATTTGAATACACTAGCCATTTTCTATCATGTTTCTCCCCATTTGGTAAGGTTCGAGTGTAATATGTAGTAGAAAAATGCCTAGAGTTTCTATCTTTAGGAAATTCTGATATCAAATCATTATGTCTAATTGCTTTATGACCCTTTTCTACTAATAAATCTCTCAATTTTGAGTCAATATTTTTCCATTGAGCTGGAATCATAAATATTTAAAGGCCTATAATCAAGTGTTTCATTAATATATTCATTTGCTTCTAAATTTTTTTCATGTTCTTCATCAAAAGTAGGTATATTAAAATTTTGACCATCATTCGGTATATTTTCATTGGTATCTTTTGATTGACTATCATTAAGATTATTTTCATTGGTATCTTTCGATTGACTATCGTAAGTTGGTATATTACACTTTTGACTATCATTCTGAATATTCTCATTAGTATCTTTTGATTGACTAGCATTAGGATTACTTTTATTGTTATCTTTCAATTGACTATTGTAAGGATTATTTTCATTTGTATCTTTTGATGGTATTATTGTATTATCTTCTAACTCTTTAAAATGAATTTCTTGTTCATTTGTTGAACTATCACCTAATTTTTCTGTGATATTTTGTTTATTACTGGTAACAAATTTTTCAAGAGCTCCCTTTTGGGATTCAATCAATTTTTCTATTCTTCTTTTTTTTTTTTTTTTTTTTTTTTAAGTTTTTGATGCCCAGATTCATATTTTCGAGGAGCCATATAGTAAAAAAAAAAAATAAAAAAAAAAAAAAAAAAACAAATACTTTACAAGCCAAAAAACAAATAACAGCCAAAACAACATGTAACAATACTACAATAGTACCTAACTAACAAGTAAAATTTAATAAAATTAAAATAGAAAAGTATAGAATAATAGAACCTGATTACGCTGATTTATCCCAATATTTACTGATCTACATAAGATTAATACTTGAATAATGAATATCACAAATTCACAGTTTATTAAATCTTAATTTACAAACCCTAATTGCAAAGAAAAAAAAAATTATTCAAGAGGGTAAAGATTGATATTATTACCTATTTATGTGTTGAATCCAAATTTTGTAGAAAATTTCAAGACTCAAATCCTTAAATTTGAAGCCAAGAAAAAATAAAAAAGATATAATATTTATTGACTATTGTAGATTTGTAGTGAGAGAAAGAAATCTTTTTAGAGAGAGAAAGTGAGAGGTGTGTGTATGAAGAGAGGAAGAGAGAGCAATACGTAGAGAGAGAGACAGCGACTCAGCGAGAGCAATACGTAGAGAGAGAGAGAGAGTGAGAGCAAAAGTCTAGACCACTGGTAGGACTTAGGAGAGAGAAAAGTGGAGAAATTGAAGAGTAGAGAAAGAGACGTTGAGGCCTGAGGGAGTTGAGGTGTCACGTGTGTATAGAGAGAGAAAAAAAATCTTGTATAATTGATTCAATTGAATCCTGTGTAACAGGTCAGCAGCAGCTGGCTGGAAAAAAAAATTTTATTTTGTATTTTAATGTCTAAAAGTGTCTTATGATGTTGAGGCCTTGAGGGAGTTGAGGTGTACGTGTATTTAGAGAGAGAAAAAAAAAATCTTCTGCAATTGAAATCTGTGTAGTAGCAGCCAGCAAAAATCTTGTACAATTGATTGAATTGAATCCTGTGCAGCAGGCTAGTTGCAGCCGGTTGGAAAAAAAAAAATTTTATTTTGTATTTTAATGACTAAAAGTGGGCTTATGACGTTGAGGGAGTTGACACGTGTGTATAGAGAGAGAAAAAAAATCTTGTGCAATTGAAACCTGTGCAGCAGCAGCCTGAAAATAATAATAATAATAATAATAATAATAATAATAATAATTATTGAGTATTATTTTAATGACCAAAATGGGTTTATATAGTGGACTTTTAAAATTTTGAGGCCTTTCCAATTTTGGAGGCCTCATGTTATTGCTTAAATGGCTTTATGCTTGGGTCGGACTTGTCCAGAAATATACAAATTGTTTTTGGTTTTTTAATAATAAAATGGTCACATCAACATCACATGACAACTTTTTCACTCATTCATTTCAAAGTTTTAACAGAATTTGGTCAATAGCAATATCTCAAAGGTTTAAAATTTTAAATAAATACGGGTGTGTTTGTTGCGTGCGGTTTGGTTTAGGGATGGCAATTTTGCACCGACCCGGCCCGACCCGCCCCGAACCGCCCCGCCCCGCACGGATATTACCCGCCCCGTAGAGGTGGCGGGGCGGGACCGGGGCAAGACTTTTGCCCCGATCACCGGGGCGGGGCGGTAATGGGTATTGGCATTTACCCGCCCCGCCCCGCCCCGATTAGCCCGACCCGCCCCGCCCCGCACCTACTTTTAATAATATTACAAAAATATTGGTTTTTATTATTATGTAATCATAACATTTTAGGTAAAACCAATTCAAAACAAATAATTTTTGTTTGTGTTTATTAAAGAGAATCCATGTTAGATGAATTTTTGAGGTTTGGGTTTTATTTTAATTGAAGAGTATAAGTTTTTTTTTTAAATTCGGGGCGGGGCGGGGCAAGGCGGGGCGGGGCGGTTCGGGGACGGGGCGGGGTAGGTTGCCCCGACCACCGGGGCGGGGCGGGGTCGGGTCACATGTTTATAGGTCGGGGCGGGTTCGGGTCACCCATGATCCGGTCCCGATCCGCCCCGTTGCCATCCCTAGTTTGGTTGCAATTACCGAGTGCTCTATTAGTGACATTCCTGTTTCTACTTCAATTTCTACCTCTGTTTCTTCGCCTATTGTAGTAGATGGATTTGTGTGCTTGCTCTGATGCTGATTCTCTAACAATAAATTGAAAATTTTATTAGGTGCAGCAAGAAGAAAGAATTGATAAGTATGTGATGAAGATTATAAGAGAGTGGTGAAAACTGAAAACCCTAGGTACTGTTTGGTTTCGAGTGGGACGGATGGCCGGATATTCCAATTTCCAATATTGCCTTTCACTAACATTTTTTTTTTTCGCCACTTGGGTATTCGGCTCAGTGGTAATCCCCTTTCCAAAATGCTTCACCCCTCTATGAGAGTATGAGTTCGATCCTCGGGATTTTCAAAATATATATGTGTGTGTGAGTTTAGATTAGAATTTCTATAATAATAATAATAATAAAAAATATATATATATATATATATATATATATATATATATATATATATATATTTTTTGGTTTATTGTAAAGGATTTTATTAACGGGTGTCCTTACGGCAATGGTAAATAAACATTTAATCCTTTTACTTTACGAGAAATAATGAATTTTTAATATAAAAATAATAAATGAAAATACTTAAATACCCTTAAAAGCTGTTTTTGTTGAGAAATTTGTCAAGATCTTAAAAATAAATACGATTTTGAGGCGTGATAACACTATCTTTAAGGTGATAATTGCCCCCACTCTAAAAGAGTTTTGCTTCCGAGTTAAAGGCAATTTACCTCTAGAATACAACAAAGTTACCAAGTACAGAAAGCAAATTTCGGTAATTCCCTTAAAAAGTATTCTTATAAAATTGTGTATTTGACAATTAAATTAGGCACTTTAATTTGTAGACAATTTAATTGACACCATTCTAGAACAATATATCATTTTAGAAAATAACTTTCATGAGTTAGTTATTCTCTACATAAAAAATAACTTCCATGAGTTAGTTATTTTCTACACCAAAATCACACGTGCACGTGCCACGTGTCCAAGTGCCAAATGTGTCACTAATGCCTTCAAACATAAACTCACTTCTATATCACTATATGTATAACAAATATACAACAATCTCCCACTTAGTGATATGAAGTGTTTAGTCAAATACTGATTTCATCATGCATACAAGAAGGTATCTCTCGATTTAAACCTCAATTAGTGTAAGCATCTCAAATTTCTAACAAAGTCAATGGTGGCCTCAGCTTAAACCAAGACTTTTTGTGTCAGAAACGGAAAATACCACACACATGACTCCATCCAATTTCAGCGAATAAACTCACAATAATAATAAAAAAAATTTCACTTAACCAAGTGCTCCATCCTGGCATTTCATGAACATTTCCAAAAGTAAACCTTAAACTTTTATCAGAAGTTATTCCACTTCTTTTATTCATATAGGTGAAATTCCTTTTCATGTCCCCATTACTTTAGACATTTAAAAAATAACATGAATTTGATTAAGAGTAGACACTCATCCTTAAATTACCGTAACAGTCCACACCGAATATCCTAGAACGGGTTTATCATAATAAAATATATATCTTTCAGTGCTATCCCAGTCACATAACCGTAACTTGTTATTACCCATTAAACCTTAAAATTATTTGTTCAATAATATAAGGTTGGGTTCCCATTACAGGTGAATTTTATACAAAAGGTTTCAAACCCATTCTACTAGATATTTATTTCCTTTCACCAATTTTCGAGACATCTTAGGTAAAAGAATTTTATCAAGTTGTCACTTGATTTTACGTAAACAATAGTTATAAGCTTATCAAACTATTTATTGTCTTACGTACACAATTCTTAGACTCAAATGTCTAGACCTCTCATTTCGCAAATTATGGTGGCTTTAATCTTACGGTGCAAGATATAGCTATCATTGGAAGTAGCCACATCTCTTTTATAACATCTTATGTAATTCATTTCCCTTATCCGTTGCCAACCATACAATCTTTATGGTGGATTAAGAAACTCACTTCGTTTCTTCCATGCCTATTAACTGGCTCTTCCTCCAAAAGTGAATATCCAACTAAATATGGATTTTATCACTTACAATAATAACCATTATTGATATCCTAGCTACTCTTAGATATCCAATGATGCAATGCTTTCTAATGATCTTAAGTTTGTTTACAAAACTCTGAAAGTTTAAGTGAAAACCATGTATATATAATACAACACATAACACACCATGCTATAATTGCACTAGCATACTCAAGTCATGCTTTCAATAGCTTCACTAACTTTTAGATTGAAACAAAGGTGAGTTGACTTTTTTGTACTTTTGAAAAGTATTAAACCAAGAAGCTTCATTTCATACATAATGAAAAGCTTCATCTTAATTTCAATGAGAATTTACATACTTTACACACTACTTCCCCTTAATTTCCATTTCCAATAACTAAAGACTTTCTTACGATTTAAGGAAATACAAACTCATGGGTTTATAAAATCATATTTCCTTTATAGATCATAACTCATATAAAACTTTTTAAAAGGTATATAAAAACTGAGACTAAGTCACTTTCAATATTTTGACTCTTTTGTTGTTCTTGAACTCATTTTTATTTTCTTATTATCACAAATAGAAATTCTTTCATTACAGTCAAGATTAGTGTTTGATTAGGTTCTGAGATATTATAGAATGATATAATTTAACCTTAATAAATTCATTTCTTGATTCCAATATAATATCACACTTAAGTCACAAAAACTTTAAGATTCTCAACCTGATCCACAAACACATCTTTAGAGTCTTAGCTTAGTCTTTTTCCGAGCTTGAAAACTCATTTAAAGACCACCACACACTTGGATCTCGATACCCTTTTGGGTTTTAACACACTTTTGAAACTCCCATACTTTGAAATAATCAAAGTTTTAACATTCCATAGCTTATATGGAAACTCCCACACTTTGATTCCACCACAAATAATCAAAGTTCAAATTATAATTACTCAAAATTTCACATCTCTTATCATAGGGTGGGTTTTTAGCCTGTTTGAAAAAGTGCGTTTTTAATGAAAACCGATTTTGAAAATCACCAAAATTAATGAAAAAGTGCCTCACGTTTGGTTAATTTTAATCAAATCATGACCAAAAAAGACTTCCAAAATAATCAATGATGCCTACTAAATATAAAAATGATAATAATAATAATAATATACTAAAAATGATTAAAAACAAAAGTCACAACAAATGTGAATTCGAGTTTAAAAACTTTGCTACATTTCATGTAGTAATTGAATCAAAATGATTCCACCACAATGCTTATCATAGTGCATATTGAGACTGAAATCTCGCGCTCATGGACACGTTATCAATTCAGTTTCTTCCATGTAAATTCTCTTTACATGCAATCATGTGGGATCATACACTTATAACCCTTCCATTTTTCTTGCATTTTTGTGGTTACATTTCAGACATCAAATTCATGAGATTTAATCATGTGAGAGTATGGTGAATCAATCCACATAAGTATATTACATTATACTTTATCATGTAGAAAATAATATAACTATTATCACTCACCATATATGCCAAAGATAATTTATATATAAACCATACTTAAAACAAATAGTGTTAGAACGTTGCAATAATCAATAATATTCATGCACTTATATATTACTGTTTCCAAAAAGCCCAACAGTTATATATTAGGCAAACAATATAACCATAAATTTGGTTATATATTCTGCAAACATAATGATCAATCAGCCGAAACAATTGATATGAGTATAGTAACAATATAACCCAAAGCTTCAATATAACAATATCACTGTTTCAATATATGTTAGGCAAGAACTTCTTATCAAGAACTTGACTTTTCAACTACGAAAAAGCGGTAATATTAATATAATATTATATTAACCGTTTCACTTACAGAAAAGTATAAGCAATTCAAACTTCAAATCCAAAAGAAACAGAGTATTTAAAAGAAATATCACTGTTACAATATTAGAAATCTTAGTTTGCCGCATAGAATAAATTCGTAAACGTCAAAAGCAAATTCACACAACAGTAAATTTTCACAGCCACAAATTAAAAAAACCATAATGGAGTGTTCTACCGTGAAGATGTGAATGACAGCCTCTTGTCGCTGAGAGCATTCTCATCAGCCTCCCTATTTTTTTTGCCAATTTGATTCTAAAAAACCCACTTTTGCTCAAATAGCTAAAGCACTACTACACCAGACTCCCTATTTTAACTTTACTATTCCATTTTTTAATATATTTTTACTTTTTCACAACTCCCAAAATACCATCTTTTTCTCATTTTTATCTTTCCTCTCCCTCACCCTCTGTTACCGTCCCTCACCTCTGTTACCGCCTGTGGAATACTCTCCCCCTCTCCTCCATCCCTTTTTCTCATTTTTATCTTTCCTCTCCCTCACCCTCTGTTCCCCCGCCTGTGGAATACTCTCCCCCGCTCCTCCATCCCTTTTTCTTGTACCCATTTTTTTCCTCTTTCCCGATCAGCGACCTCCCATTGCCGCCACCCACACCCATGGGTCTCAGGATTTGTCAAGCTTGATTAAACCACCGTATGTTTCTAGACAGACATTGTTTCTTTTTTTTTTTTTACTTTCTTTTTCTTTCACACCTTTTTATCCTTTACAGCCATAATCCTAATGTCCGAAACTTATTTGTATTAGGATTTTCATTGCCATAACAAATACAATAAGACAAAACAAATGGATTTCTTTTCGTGCGTGTTTAACACTGCTGGGAGACTGTTTACCTATTCTGATTTTCAATGGCCAGATGCTTCTGTAGCTACTAAGCAGTGTTTTTTTTTTTTTTTTTTTTTTTAATTTGGAATACGTTGAAGTGAAGAAAGGAAAAGGCAGAAAAAGGGAAACATCAGCCTCCCTATACCAACGAAAATGGGGAATTGATGAACAGTGGCTCTCCCACCTTGAGGAGCCACTGTTCATCAATTGGGGAATAAAAAAGACTTTTTTTTTAGTGTAGTAGTGTTTTTTGTAGTGTAGTATTTCGGGAGTTGTGAAAAAAATAATAATAATAATAAAGATATATTAAAAAATGGAATAATAAAGTTAAAATAGGGAGTCTGGTGTAGTAGTGCTTTAGCTATTTAAGCAAAAGTGGGTTTTTTAGAACCCAATTAGCAAAAAAAATGAGGAGTCTGATGAGAATGCTCTAAAAATACTGCTAAAAGAAATGCTAATATATATTGATTTAAGGATAAGTGATGTTTCATAAATATAAATGAAAGTTATATGTTAAAAGCCCTTAATTTCCACTAGAACCTCACTTATAAACAACCACAGAAAATTTATAAAGTCACATCTCATTGAACTATCAATGTATTATGTATGCCAAATGTATTATGTATCTCAATTTTAACATAAGAAGTGAACATTGTGCAAGCACACACACAAAAGGAATATTCTGTAGTCATTTACATATTGAATGTCTCATCCTTATCTTTAACACTATTGAAATTTCAAAGAACAAAATTATCTTGCTCTATACTTGCTCTTAATTTATTTGAAATATTGTATTACTAATCTAATGTATGATGTTTTGGTTAAATCTTTTCAGAGTATTGTGAAAGAAAGTTTGAAATTGAAGAATAGGTGGTTTGGTCATTCAATGGATCGTCATCCTATATTTGACATAATTGCTAACGACTCCTCATCCTCCTCTGATGATGAGGTGGAGATGATTTTACGTTTTGCTATTGAAGAAGAACGTTTGAATAGTGGTGGAGGATCAAGACCACGTCGACGCCGCACGTTCATTCCTCGTGATTTTGTGCAAGCCACCGAAAGGATTATCCGTGACTATTTTGCTGAACCACCATTATATCCTCCGAATATATTTCGAAGAAGGTTTCGAATGAGTCGTTCTCTTTTCTTACGTATTAAGTCTACACTAGAAGCGACTGAGCCATACTTTGTCCAACGAAGGAATGCTGCTGGAAGGCTCGGGTTGTCTTCCTTTCAAAAGATGACCGCCGCCATAAGAATGCTAGCTTATGGAACAACGGCTGATTTGTGTGACGAATATGTGAGTATTGGAATAACAACCGCAATGAAATGTGTAAAAAAATTTGTTAAAGCTGTGGTTTCAAATTTTTCTGAAGAGTATTTACGGTCACCAACCAATAATGACATTGCCAGATTGCTAGCATTGGGCGAAAGCCGTGGATTTCCCGGGATGTTAGGGAGTATTGATTGCATGCACTGGAAATGGAAGAATTGTCCCACTGCATGGCAAGGTAACTTTACTGGTCATATTCATGAACCAACAATTATTTTGGAAGCTGTGGCATCATATGATCTATGGATATGGCATGCATTCTTTGGGTTACCCGGATCTCATAACGATATCAACGTGTTAGAACGTTCTTCCGTATTTACTGAGCTTGCTGAAGGGCGTGCTCCTTTAGTCAATTACTCAATCAACGGTAACAACTATACAATGGGATATTATCTTGCTGATGGCATATATCCTACGTGGTCAACATTTGTTAAAACAATTCCATCTCCACGAGGACCAAAAAAAACTCATTTCGCTAAAAAGCAAGAGGAAGCAAGGAAGGATGTGGAGCGTGCATTTGGAGTGCTTCAATCACGTTTTGCAATTGTTCGTGGACCTGCACGTTTTTTCCAAATTGAAACACTTAAAGACATTATGACGGCCTGCATAATATTACATAACATGATCATTGAAGATGAGCGTCATATCGATGAAGTTGAACGTGGTGATTATGAGCAATTCAATGAAACTACCCTTGATCCAGTGTCACACGCTCCTACACTTGAATTTATGGACTTCATTCAACGTCATCATCAAATTAGAGACAGAGAAACTCATTCACAACTCCAATCTGACCTTGTGGAGCACTTGTGGCAACTACATAGCAATTCCTAGGCTTTTGTAATTTTAAATTTTGTATTAATGTAAAATACTAGTATTTGAAACAATTGCCCTTAGGTGTTTGTAAGTTTAAATTTTGTATTAATGTAAAATACTAGTATTTGAAACAATTGCCCCTAGGTGTTTGTAATTTTAAACTTTGTATTAATGTGAATTATATAATCTTGAAATGAGGACAACTTGATTCACCTTAGTGTTGTTCTATATCCAGATGTATGGTGTTGGAGCTGTCTGCACAATGAATGCAGAAAATATTAGATTGCAGCACAATCCAGTCGACTGGATTGGGAAGTCCAGGCGACTGGATTATCCAGACCTCACTAATCCAGTCGACTGGATTAGTGTACCAGTCGCCTGGATCAGACAGAAACTCTTGGGCAGTCGACTGATCAGACAGATAGTTTTAGTCACCTGGATCAAGGATCCAGTCGCCTGGACCCCTGATGCAGGCGCCTGCATCCTTCTTTTTTCAACCTTAGGCTAATGTGGAGCAACCCCATGTGTTAGCAGTGGATGATAATCTCATTGATCGCAAACTCATTGAAAAACTACTCATTAACTCCTGCAAAGGTAATATATACTCTTGCAACCGTTTTTTATTCTTTTTCACTCTTTCTAGCTTTCTGTTTGGGATGCAATAATTTCTTGTTTTTTTTTTTTTATTTTTTTTTTTTTTATAATTTAAGTAATGTTGCAGCATCATTTGGCACATAGAAAGCCTTGTACTGTTACACATGGATGATGAAATAAAACACAACTTTAATGTGCTATATATATATTTTGTATTATTTACTTTAAATAAGAAAAGAAAAGGTTTTTATATGGTACTTGGGTTTTCAAAAGTGCTTATAATAATTCATGTGGCTGCAGTGACTACTGCAGAAAATGGGAGGAGGGCATTGGAAATTTTAGGCTTGGGAGACAATCAACATAACACCTTGGAGGGCAGAGTAAGTTGCTCTGAAAAGAGAGATATAATTATGAACTTTTTAATCCCTTTTTATCTATTGGACATTATCCATTCCAGACTTTTTCCCTTACAAAGAGAATAAAAATTCAGAGCATCTTCAGTTGAGACTTGAGATGAGTCAATGACCAATGCATTCACAAATTGTCTTCTGACTCCTAAGAAGTCTTTAATATTCTGTTGCAGGCATCAAAGGTAAATTTGATTATTACAGATTATTGTATGCCAGGAATGACAGGCTATGAGCTACTGAAAAGAGTTAAGGTATTATTGCAAAGATGAAGATATTTTTTTTTCTTGGCCTCTAGTATGTTGGCTTATGTTTACAATACACAAGCTTATTAATGTGGACCATATATCTTTGTTTCTTTTCAAGCAGGAATCATAAACTTTACAAAACTCAATGTAATCAACAACCATTCAATATTTTCTTTCCATTGATTTGGTTTAACCAATACATAATACATAACCAAAATGTCAATTACATAATACCAAGAAAGTTTGAAATGAAAACAAATAACTACATCCCATGATTCCTCAAACGCTCATTGATTTCCTCCATGGATTGAGCCAAACTAGCAAAGTTCTCATTATAAGTTGAGAATGTTTAAGTAACCATAGATGAGAAGTTCTCAAAACTTGTTTGATGTTCCCCACTAGTGGCCAAAGAGTCCAAACGTCCAAACATGAGTTGGAAGTTGTCCTCATTGACACGAGAGGAGCTAGAAGGTGCGGTTGGAGGCTCTTGATCCTCTTGCCTTGCTTCTTCATTTCCTTGAGCATCAGCTTCAGCCATTTGAGCTTCTTCATCCATTTCTTCTACCACATGAGCATCCTTCTTAACCCATGTGTTATTGTTGAATTCATACTTCATTTGTTTCATGGTAGTTTCACCATAAAAATCCGTTGGAATTGCATTTCGCGTCTCTTTTTCACCACTTACATTTACTTTGAAATGATTGAGTATAGTAGTGATGTGGAGACCGTATGGGAGGGCACCATTCTTCTTTTTGACACAAGTGTCCATGTGCCATCCAACATAGAATGCAAGGTCAAGTTTGACCTTGTTGAGAATGCACCATATGATGAAGGCGTCTAGATAAGAGATGTATTCGTATGAACCACTCCTAGGAAGGATGTTGTGGGTTATGATGTGATGAATGAGTCGGCTTTCTAATGTGAGCTCGGAAATTTTAGGTCTAACGGTACTTCAATGCTAGGATTTCCACACATTTGCCTAATTGACTCTAAAGGGTTATACCCTTCGAATTGCATCCAACTATTTGTAGTATAACGTTGAATAGTCCCACTGCAAGGAACTTGTAAGACAGAGGCCAAATGGAATGGGAGAGTGAAATGGATTTACCATTCACATAGGAGGTGATTTTGTTATATTGATATTCAAAGTGTGTGTAAAAGTGTTTAACAAGAGTGGTGTATTGATTTGACGCAAAGAAAGGAAATTTACCCATCCTTGAGCTTCAAACAGCTCTTTAAGATGAATGTGGTGATTATCAAAGTAATGGAAATCAACAATTTTTCCAAAAACTACCGTTCTATGAGAAATTTCTTTGAGGAATCTTACCGAATGATCGGAAGAACGGAAGCTTTTGTCTATTGATGGAGTTTCCTCCCTTTGAGCCTTTGATTTGAGCCTTTTCCTTGGTCCTTCACTCACGGATTTCTTTGGAGCCATTCGGATTAAAGGAGTTAGGGTTTTGAATTGGGGGTTTTTGGAATTGAGAGTTTTGAGAGTGATTGAATGTGATTGGGAGTGATTGGGAGTGATTGGGAGTGATTTTCGACTAAAACCCTAGGAGAGAGAGTGAGAAAAATCGAGAGAGAATGAGAGAAGTGAGAGAAAAT
>OU015766.1:29651011-29667782 GCA_907173295.1 Fagus sylvatica
CCTTGTGCACTGTAGTTCCTTCATCCAAGACGCAAGCATACCTCTTGAGGACCTTCTTTATGCCTCCTCCCTTCCTGGATGCAACTGTTTGGGCATACGTCCCAATGATATCATCTGCATCATAAGCAACTTCTCTTATTTCAGAAACCCACTGCCTTACAGTCTCTGATTCCTCCTGCCTTGCATCTGCATCTTTTAAAAAACATTGCATCAGTTTGAGCTCAGTTTGAAGCAGCTCAACTTGGTCACTCACCCCGGACAAGAAGTTTGCTTCTTGTATGAGCAAGTTACCAATCCTTTCCACCACACCAGAGACAACAGACTCGGCCATTCCTCTTAACCCAAAAGAAGATGAATGGAATGGGAGCTTTGAATGTTGATTTGCTGAAATTTTGTAAGAATTTGCACTCTTTTTCAAAAGTTCATGCGAATAAAGTAGTTCTGCCTTTATTATAAAGAAGAAAGTAGTTCATGAAAGGGCCGGTTATTTAATAAAGTAGTTCTATTTATGCCTTTCATGTTGGAAAAATGGGTGCCTTTCATGTTGTTTTGCACCAATTTATGCTTTGCCCCACTGGATACACACCAATTTCAAATACTGTCTTGCTTTGGGTGGCTTTTGATGAAAAAAAAAGTTTATGCTCTGTTAGTCTTTTTTACAAGTTTCATTTTTGGTGATCAAATTAAAAGGGCCAATTAGTAGAGCCTTGTGTCATGGTGAACTTCAATTGAACCAACTTCTGCCTACACCGAGCCTTTGGCTCAAGTGGTACCTCTGTGGGATGGCACCTGGAGGCTTAGTCAGTTAGTCTCCTTTCACTTTCAAGTAAAAAAAAAAGAAAAAAAAGAGAGGGTCATATGGCCACCTCTGGGGTTAGGAGGTTGAAGGGACTTGGCATAATTATGCTGGTCACAACACGGTTTTGTCCCCTTTACTTTACTAGAAAGTAGGAAATTTTCTTCCTTTTATTCATTGGTTGGTGAAAAGTGTGCTATTCTGTTGAAGGAAAATAATTTAGTATGATGCAAGACATGCTCTCACCATGCCCTGGTTGAATTGCCTATTATGCCTTTAGCCATGTGAAGGGTGCATGGAGAAAAATCTTAAGCATTGCCATACATGATACAACCATTTGGCATGCCTATATTGTTTACCAGAATCAATATCATACAACCATTTGGCATGCCTAATTGGAAGTAGCTAATTAGTTACTTCCAATTTGCCTTTACACTCCACACTTTGGCTTCATTAGATGTAGCTTGTGGAATAATTAATTTTCCTTTTAGGTACCTCCCTCAAGATCACAAAATTATATAGGTAACTCGAAAGATCACCTTAATTCAATTTCAAATCTCCCACTTGGACATTGTCCTGTTGTACTTGGAAATAAAAAGGTGACATGCTACCACCAGGTTTTACTTTCAAAATGTCATATATCAGATCCTACTTCTATGAACAATCCAGCAGATGTCTCAAAATCATATGTACATTCAGAAGTTTACTGATGCACCATAAACCAAGACTCCAAAGATTTCTTGTACATTTGAAGAGTTAACTATACAACGTGGTAGTTCTCTAATGATTAACAATTTCTGGATTTATAAAAAGAATCAGAAGTTAGCCTCAATTTTGAGAATCACAGCTGTCTACAACAAGGGTTGGTTATTGAGAACTCTCTTCTTTCCAACCTCCATGCTAGAAACCATACAACTGGAAATCAAGAAAAAAAGATTTTAAGCATAATGAAGATTAAAGTAAAGAATGGAAATTAAGGTATATATCTTAATATCTGATCAAGGATGGAGATCCAAGGGGCTTAACCAATACTCAGGAACTCAATTACCATGTCATGCATGCACAAAACGTGTTATAATCCAGTGAACCTGGAAAACAAGAAAAGTGCAGCAATATAAGAATGGTGTTACTGGTTGTGAACTTCAATGAGTAAAAATGGGCTCCAGAAAAAAATTGTTGCCTAGTTTAAATACTGACAATGTTATTTTGAGGAGCAGTCAAGTAGAATCCTTGAATTGCAATGACAGCCAAGTTAGAAGTTATTAGAACAAAGATGCTTAGAGAATGCAATCCCATCCACTCCAACACAGATGTCAGGCGTCTGTAACCATAAACATCTACCTGCAGAATAAGGCAGGAAAGAATGTTTGTAAATATTAGGGTCTTATAATGAACATTTGCAAGGTTCAGAATCTAAGTAATGAACTGGGCACATCTACATGAATGCCAAGAAGCAAATGTTGACAGGGATCATGGAACAATTTCAAAGTAATATACTGATAATAGTATCGTCTAAGATAAAATTACAAACTGTGCAAGTAAATGATCAAGTCATTGATCTTTCATGTCTAAGCTTATGCCTTCTCTACAGATCAGATTGTACTTACAATAAAATTTTAAGTCCTTGATTAGGTACATATGCTAGAAATGAAGACCTGGAAGGAACTTCCGAACCTTAGATACAGAATATGTTTATCCTGTTTTGGTGTCAAAATCTCAAGTGGAACGGAGAGCTTGGTAAATTGAGAACCATTTAAAGGAATGAGACCAAAATGAATGTTCATAGAGGACAAAAATAAATACTTCTATACATCTCCTGACATGAACTTTGCAGTCAATACCCATCAAAATTCTCTCTCTAGGAAGGACAATTCGAAAGGAAGCAATTGTTTTAAAGTTCAACATCAAAATTTTGAATTTGTCTATAAATAGTTACCCTTCAAAGAGCAAGGGTTGGTATGAGAACTCACCAACAAATAAAATGCACAAAATGTGATCCCCGCAGATGCAGAAGTAATCAGCATATAACTGACTGTATACAGAGATTTATTTACAGGGATGCCTGACACAAAAAATAAATTTCAGTATAATGATATATCAAAGCATACCTAAACAGAAAACAAATCCCCAAATATAGAATTTCTAAAAGAAAATGAAGAGGTTGCTCAAATCAATCTCAGCTTAGTACCTTACATGTAGTACTGGCTGATGTTTACGCAAAAATTATTAGCCATTCAAGTGCATACCTATGAATGCAAGGAACAGTCCGAGGACAACCGATGAAATTGAAAACAGGGACCAGTTATTTAGGCGCCCTTTGTGGTCCTGAAAATCATATGTATAATATCAGATCTACTCAACAGCCAAAGACCAAAGAAAAGTTGGAAGTTCCTGAAATTTGACCAATGTGGTCACACAGTGAAAAATTTCTAACAATACTGTTTTAGACATATAAAGAAGAGACTAAGGGTAAGATGCATTGTGTAATCTTTTTAATATTTATATTAATCTCAACAGTATATGATCTTTTAAGTAATAATGAGTTCCACCACTAAATTCATGTTCTATGTCCCAATAGGATACTGCATCTTTGCACACATAGAGGATATGGCACATACAGCTTAAAAAGAAAGGCAATGCCATCAAGATTGCCTAAATATCTCACCTGTAAGTGAGCAAGAATATGTCCATATTGAAGTCCAATAATGCAAGTCGCAGCTGCTGTTAAGGAGCTGCAAACATGTAACAATGTTTATAAATTTATATCAGTTGAAAGATGGACAATGAAAAGAGCAGTTATTAATCCTAGGATGACCTCTTCCTCCAAGGCTCCATTTCAACTGAACATGTTGGTTAGTTTATCTTAAGTAAATGAGTCACCCAAACAATTCATCATTTGACTAAACATTCGTTAAAGACCTGGGAGATGGTATTCTGAATAAAATAATTAATTGGATCCATTCTTTTCAATATGAATGAGTAATTGAGTCTTTTGATAGAAGGGGATTCTTTAAGTTATCAGAACATTGACATCAAAGTCTTCAAATGAAGCATGTGTTCAATTCTTCGTTTATCCTATTCTGCCAGCTACTATTTGAATTAAAAATCCTGAACTTCTGTTAGCTATGACAGAAGACAGCATCAACCAACACTGGACACAATCTATCTGCTAAACATGAAGACAGATGAACTGAGCAGGTTAGGTGTGAATTGGAAGTGAAACAAACAAAATTTCAAAGGAACCTAAGAAAGTACGACAATGAAGAAGGTTTAATTGACCACCTTAAGATACCTTCAGGATCAAAAGGAGCGTGACACCATGGAGGTGAGCTCTCTGAAACTTGGCCTTTGGCAGATATATTGCACTCCTGTAAATTGGAATTGAATTAGTCATCGACGTGTTCCATAATGTGGGGAAGCATTCTAACGATAACTAAGTTCAACGTGCAGATACCTTCAGGTTTCTGTAAACTGGTTTCATATACAGATGATCAAAGCCCAGAATGTAACGATCGATCATTCCAGCAGAATTGCAGGCAGGTCCAAGATCACCTCTCACGGAACATTTCACCTACAAAAAATAACCCAGAACATGTCCAATCTCATGATTAGGTAAATTCAAGCAACAAATTTTTTACAAGTAACCGTAAGCATATAAAAACTAGTTGGGCTGAAAGCCTGAAACACTATATAATAATTCTTGGCTTACTTGTTGAACTAAAAATAAAAAATAAAAACACACACACATACTCTCACATAGGACGTTGTTGGAGGGTTTTCATCACATATTTTTTTTAATTTTTGGAATTTTTAAGCTTAAGATTTTATTTCCTTTTTTTATTTTTCTTTCATTATTTATCCTAATCAAACTAGAGTTCTTTTATGGATATGTATGAATTAGGATCAGTTTAAGAGGGTCATTACTTGGAAATTAAGTTTTCTAGAACACTTAAATTGAACCCTAAGTCCCTAAGTTCTAGAACGAAAATTCCAGTCATTTATCAATAAAACATCAGTTTGTTTAATCTTCTCCTATCTGGTATTTCAAATCTCAAACCTTATGGATTTAAGGTATAGTTAGGGTTAGTCGTAAACTTTCCTTTGCTTTCACGTTGTATCAACAGACACATACACACAAATTAATGACACCAATTTCATCTTAGAACTTCACACACTATTCCACAAACAATATCATCAAATAGAATACAGTAATTGAACCATAAAAAAAGAAGGAAATGGACTATGCTGACTGTTGAGTGAGAAATTACATAAAAAGTTACACAGTTTATATCACATGTTTTAGATTACGTCTTAAATTTTTAATTTTGTCAATTAAAATTCCAAACTTTTGAAATCATTTCAATTTAAATTTTCAGTCCATCTTCGTTATTTTGGGTAATAACCGAATAGAGAAAAACAAACAATATTTGATATGACTCTACGTGAAAATAAATCTTTTATGCAAGAAAAAGACTTTAAATTGAAATGGTTCAATAAATTTAAGATATTGATAAAATGAAAACGCAACACACCTAAAAAAAAAATTTGCCATAGGTAGAAACAAAAAATCTAACTTGTGTGTTAAGGATACACGAAACGAGGTAGAAAATAGCAGTGTTTTGCAGCTAAATGCATATATCCCCAGGAATGAACTACACATTGCAGACCACTACGGAAGAGAGCGAAGGATCAGAAGCTCCAGTAATAACAACACCCTTGCTTCTAACATCTAGCAGATGGTCCAAAGCTTTCTCTGTAATAACCTCACCAGGGATCATAACTGGTATCCCTGGTGGGTATGGACATAGAAGCTCCCCACAAACTTCCCCAAGGCTCTCTCTTATGCTCACTTTCTTTTTACTTGCAAAAAAGGCATCTCTAGGAGTCATGCTCATGTTGATATCTGCAAAGGGTGTACAACCACTATTCTCCACCCTCCCTTTATCTCCATGAATTGGTGCAGAAGTTGCTACTAGATGTTTAATTCCTAATATAAGCCTCTCAATATGATCTCTAGTAGTTCCAAGGTTAATTGCGAAAGTAATAGATCGGGTCCCAACAAGTTCACAGATGATCCCATGATCTCTACATAAGATCTCATCTGCTTCATAACCAGACAAACCAAGCTGCGAAAAACCAATAGTAAGTCGCAAAGGATCAATGGCAGGAAAGTTAGAAAAGCTTGCAAAGTCAAGCACTGAAATGCCTGGTATTTGTTTGATCAAGTATCTCGCTTCAAAGGCCAATTCCATTGCTTTGTTGAATATAGTGTCTGGATTTTCACTTAAGTGAGCTCTAGCGGCATCTAATGATGCTAAAAGCAAATAACTAGGGCTAGTGCTTTGAAGAGCTTGGAGGCACCTACAGATTCTTTCCCTATCTACAATATTCCCTGACATGTGTAGCATTGATGACTGCGTAAGAGAGCATAGAACTTTGTGAGTGGACTGTACAGCCAGATCAGCTCCTTGCTGGAGGGCCGAATTAGGAAGCTGCGGATGGAATCCTAGATGTGCCCCATGAGCCTCATCAGCAATTACAGGAATTCCATGAGAATGACACAGCTGGCAAATCTCAGCCAAGTTGCTGCATATACCGTGATAAGTAGGGGAAGTGACTAAAACTGTGGTTGGTTTTTGACCTTCCATCTCTAATTCCTTGATTGCTTGCTCTACCTGTAAACACAGTGACTCATCTTAATTCACATACATATATAGTTTGAGTAACAAAAAGGCTGTTAAACTGTTACAATGAGAAAGAGAGAGAGAGAGAGAGAGAGAAGGCCACTGCACTGAGGATGTGTGTGTATGTTTTAAAATTATCAGGACCATTTTAACAATTTTGTCCAAAGTACATTAGAATACCAATTTTTTTATCAGCAATAAACAGCCTTTATTCTGAACTTGCCTGTGATGAAGTCACACCACCCGCAATGTCCCAATCCAAATCATACTGGGGAATGATGTACTTAGGTCGGGCACCAGATAATACCATGGCAGATATAGCTGATATATGGGAATTCCGAGGAAGAATTAGAAATTCTCCAGGAGAACAAGTAGCCATTATTGCTGCTTGGATTCCACAAGTGGTACCTCCAACAAGAAACCATGTCTCTGATGATCCGAATAGTTTTGCTGCTTGTCTTTGTGCATCTAAAATTGTCCCCTCTGGAGAAAAGAGGTTGTCGAGCTCTGGAAGCGCAGGCAAATCATGAAGAAATGGTCTTAAACCAATTAGCTGAGTTAAAGAAGAAGGAGCAGCACGTCCTCTGTTGTGCCCAGGGAAGTGAAAACTAGCAACATTTTGTTCAGCCGAAGCTTTCAATGCACTGACCAAAGGAGGTGGGCTATCTTGCTTGGCTACTGGAGGGTGGGAAATTAGAAGATTATCTTTTGTGTCTTTTGTGACTGACTTGTTATACACTATAAAAGTCCACTTGCCCTGCTTATGTCCTAACTTTGAGATGTTTCTTCCCTGCACAACATTATCAAGAAGAAAATATTTAGACATATGATACCTAAACACAAGTGGTGAAGCAACTTCTAGAACAACTATTAAATTACAAAAAAAAAAAAATCTTTTGTTGGGAAAAAATTTAATGCTCAATCAAATGGGATATCAATCAAAACTTATGGTCTAAAGCTATTCAGGGCCTCTTTGATTGTACCATGCAAATTGAACGACCTATTTTCATTTTACATGTGCTGAAGGTACAAATCCATCATCTTGAATACACCCTCCAAAAAATTTGGAGCCATTAACATAAAATTGTGGCCTAGAAACAATAGATGGTTGCCATCCTCTTGAATGCTCCCACCCACATTGAAGATCTGTCCCTAAGCATTGTAGAACAGAATGAAAATAACATCCAATATAGGCCTAAATCCTTCAAATTTTAAGGCATAAGCGTTAATAACAGTCACTTAAATGTTATCCTCACCGTGTTAGAATAATGGCTAAATTATTAAAATTCACCCTTTTCCTACCAACTTAAAAGTTTATCATGGTATCAAAATAGGAGATCGTGATTTCGTACCATGTCTCCACTTTACCTTACAAAGGTTAAAAATTTGACGGGTTGAGGTGGTGGTCGTTTATCACATAAAAAAAGTAATTAAAGCAAACACAAACAAGACAATAAAGAAAAGAGCAGAATTACATATCAGCTGAGAACATTAAATTAAGAAAACAAAAGAAAGTGAAGATTTAAAATGACATTAAACAATAAGCACACAAAATTTAATCTGGATGACATTTTCTCTATCGCTACTGCTTAAGAGGAAAAGAACACATACACATTGCATTTAAAAATCTTATTTTTCCTCCATTTTCTTAGCAACCAAACATAAAAAGTCATTACAGTGAAAGCAGCAGTGTCATGAAAGTTGGAAAGGAAAAGTAACGAACCCACCCACCTGAGAAAGACGAAGTCTTGGTCTTCTAAAAGACCTCAAACTCCAGTTATTCCCGAAACCCAAATGAAATTTCTGCACCAAAGACAAAAAGAAAGAGTGATATAAACAAAGTCTCAATATTGTAAATACACAGAGAGAGAGAGAGAGAGAGAGAGAGAGAGAGAGAGAGAGAGTTACAAGGTGCAATGAGGTTGAGAAGGAAGAAAGCATTATATTATTGTATGTAATGGTCAGTGACTCCGACTCAGTATTGGAAGGGAGCTGCAAGCGTGGCCTGAAGAGAGAGAGAGAATGGGAGTTATCTGAGAAGATTTGGGTCCATATTGTATCCTACTTCTATTACTACCTCATATTTTTGTTCTAATAATGGAGGCTTTTTGTAGGTTTCTGTTGAGGGCAGTGGAGGGGTGCATCTAAATTAGGTTGATAATATAGGCAATGGCAAGGTCATGACTATCTCACACCTACTCTTTGCCAACAATATCTTTATTATTGTGGTGCGGATTCATATTAAGATAGTTATTATGTATTCTATGTTTTGAAGGTGTTTTGTTTTTGGATAGTTATGTTTTGAGGTGAGTTAGGGGGACTACAAGTGAATTTAAAAAGAGTAAAGTACAAGTTACGGATGGTTGGTGGTGGGGGATTTCCATAAGGTTATTAGAGAATAAATTGGGATAACTCTTGATGTCAGGTTGCCGCTTCTATATATAAAAAATAATTTATTTAAAAGAGGAGATAATTCAAATACACAATAGCCAATGAGCTATTGCTCAATTGGCACTTCCTTTTCCCATAATAACGGGATGGAGGGCGAATCTGTGGGTTCAAGACTCACTAGATGCATGTGTAACTTACCAATAAAAATAAATAAATTCAAATACACAATATGTGTATTGAACTACTCCTAAGAAATTATAATACCAAGCTCAGTAAATCTAAAAATATGGAAAAGAAGACAAGGGCATATTGCCTAATGTAGCCATCCAATCATACAGGGATCACAGCATCCATTGCTTGATTACATGATTAGACTATTCAACTCCATCAAAAGTTCTTCTAATCCTGTCTTGCCAAATGATCCACAAAACGCACAAGAAAGTAGTCTTTTCAAATCTTCAAATTCTATGACAATGAAACTTCCCTTGCCAACATCCTGGCATCTAAATCACTGTCTTCAGCATAACCCAAAATGCCCCGACTAGGATAAACACAAATGACCACGAATCTCTCACCGCTGAGCAATGTAAAGAAGATGATCTACAGACTTTTTTGCTACATTTCCACATGCAACACCAATCAATAATCAAACTGTGACGTTTCCAAAATATAATCCACTATTAGTATTTTACCCAACGTTGTTGTCCAAGCAAAGAAAGCGATCTTGCAAGGCACCTTAACACCTATATATTTCTCCATGGGAAGTGAACTCCTGTGGATCCTCTGAGAACATAGTATGAACAGACTTTAAACTTGCTGCTCTTAGTTAAACTCGGTGAAGTATGGTCTTCATTTTGGCCTTCTGGAAAATTTGAGTACAACAAATCAAAGAAACTATCTACATGCAGCTTCCAACTCCCAATCTTGGAAAGGTCAACAAAATTGAGGATTCCAACTCACTCAACTAAGAGGTAACGAAAGCATCCTTATCTAGTGCCAATCTAAACAAACCAGGAAACATATCTTTAAGACAAGAAGCTCCACACCATAGATCATGCCAAAACCAGACCCATGTCCATCCCCAATGGTCTGAATTTGAGACCCATTCATGTCATGTGTCTTCATATGTTCCAATTAAGACCTGAAATGCCAACGTCCATGCTAGCATTGTAAGAACATGTGTATGGAAAAGGTTTGCCACATCAAAAAATTTCACCACTCTATAACAATAAGGTAGGATAAGAGTAATGTTGACACATTTTCAAGTAGTAAATTGAAATAATTGATAGTTCAGAGATGAAAATGAAACCTAACATAGTTAAGAGACCAAAATTGTATTCTAACCTAATTTTTTGTTGCCTTTTTAAGCTGGCTGCTCAAATACTACAAGATACAGCTGTTGGAAAGAACTCTGTGTTAGATAAGGTACATTCACTGTTGTTTCTTCTTTTAGTACTTGTTGGCTCATTACTTAAGGTTGTTTTTCCTTAAATCTCTCTCTCTCTCTCTCTCTCTCTCTCTCTCTCTCTATATATATATATATATATATATTTATACATGATGGAGGTGTTCAGACTTAAGAGTTAAAAGTCTCATATTGGGCATTTAAAACCATGCATCTCTAAATATAAGATTATGGGCCTCTTCACCCATGGCCAATTAGTTTTGAGGTTGGATGCTTCAAATTTAATATGGTATCAGAGCGGGTTATTTCCTCACATTTAAAAAGTTAAAAATCTCATGTGTTGGATCCCACTTATTAAGGGAGACTGGGAGAGTCTGGGTCCACACATGAGGGAGAGTGTTAGAATAATGATTAAATTCACCATTTCCTAACAACTTAACCAAGTGAAAAATTATCAATGAACATACAATTCCCTTTTAGGATTTATTTTGTACCTTTTTTCCTTTTTTCGGTTTGCTTGAGACATCTCATCTGTACTTTCATTTTGTTATAGAAGGTCATTTCTTACACAAATTTGCTTGCGAAATTTTCAGTACTGAATTCCACTTAATGGCCTTGCTGCTGTGACATGAATTTGTTTAATGTGTTTTGTGTTTGTATCAAGACATTGTAAATTATCATGTTGTACTAATGGCATACTTCTAATGACATTGTTCATCTGAAAACTACATTTATATACTTGATATTATTCTAAATTGTACATTGATACGTGAGAGTTCCAGTCATCTGCTGCTTGCTTTTTCCTGATAGCATTTCAAGTCATTCTCTGGCAGCAATTTGCTCAAAAGGAGCCTGATTTGCTGCCCCACCCTATCATATTTTTATGATAGAAAGTTTGAATATGGTCCTGGTGCCATGCATCTATAGCTCATATGGACATGATTGGCTTTTTCTTATTGCTGACTGAAACTTATACATGTACATGCATATTGATTTCATTCTGTAGCATACTGGAGTAAGGAGATTGCAGGATGCAATGATACCCGGGTGTCAACCACAGAAAGTTCCTGGAAATGATATTTTTGTTCCAGATTGGTGTACTGTTGCGGAAAACAAACTTGGTCTTCATAATTAATTTTGAGGGCTCTTCACCCGGTGCTGGAAGGTTTGGATATCCTGTGATATATTTTGGAGGGATCTTACCAGGTGCATTTGGATATCTGAAGATTTGCAGACACTCCACTCCTTAGGTTAGTATCATTAGTAATTAATTTGATTTTTATTTTTATTTTTTGTATTTTGCTAAAAGGCTGTAATTTATTTGATGAAGGAAAATAAGTGTTACTGTATTATATTGGTCACATGTTTATATGTGATGTTTCTAGCCTCTGGGCAATATGTATGTAGAGTAACTGGCAGAAATTCACTATAAGCATTTTACAAACCGATAATGAGAATCTTAAGAACCTATGCTTATTCAATAATATCATTCATTCTCTCAAAGGGTGTAAAAAAGCTTGTCTTTGTCTTTATTCTCTATTTAATACTTCTAATTGTATAAGGGTTTGTGAAATGCCTCCATAGGGGATAGAGGAAGAAGAGGAGAGGGGCCAAGCTTGTTTGGTTGTGCTTCAAAATATGGTTCTTAATTAAAAGTTTTTAGAAAACAAAAAACACCCTATAAAAATAGTGTTTTCAATTTTTATTTTGAAACTGAAAGAAAAATATTAGGAACGAAAAAGTATTCTGTTACTGAGAACTTCAAGACAAAATCCACAAAAAAACAGAAAAACTATTCTTAAAATGACAACAAACGTGTAAATTGTTTGAGAATTTCCATATGGTTTCATTATGATATTCATGTCATTGAAATTTAGAATTTGCGGATTTATATCAATAATGGGACATGGACTCATGGTACTGAGTGGTGCTGGAAATCATGATTAGTGACCCTAGGTTCACTAATATAACTGAGTGGTTTGAGTGGCTAAGAGATATTGCCACAGCGTTAGTAAATGAATGCTAATGAACTGTAGGTCAAATGGAATGTTTTTTTTTTGATAATGAAATGGAATGTTTTTTATGATACCATGAGGTAATATGTTTGATCTCGTGTGGATGTGAGTTATTTTATATAAACAAATGGAGCTCTAATATTCAGGGACCAAATTATCTTTTCCTACTCAATACTAAGGTCAGTGTTGTACTTAACTACTTATCTTTAGGGCCTCCAAACTATCCGTTCCCCCTCACATTTTTACCCTTCTCATATTACATATCGGTAATTGGGCAAGGCCCAAAAAGAATCACAATTATCTCAAGCCTTGGCCCAATAAGTTATAAATATACCATTGAGTTTGGTCATCCCTTAATTGATGGCACTAACCAAGATGGGAGAGTAAAAATCTGATTAATGACATCGCAACTCAAACTTTTTTTTTTTTTTTGATAATTCTATAGTTACAACAACGATAAGGAAGGAGAATTTGAACTCTAATTCTTCTCATATAAGAGAACAGGCCAACCCAAACCTTACAAATTGGTTTTGAAAATTTTAAATCAAGCGAAACACTCATGCATAACATTGAGAACAACCATTTCATCCAGAAAGAAAAGTAAGATGCATTATTGAAGATAGCATTCACATATCTCATGAAAGCAAAGCACTTAGAAAAGTTGAATACTTTGATGTGCTACTTTCCAAACCATTGCTCCTTCCACTAGATTGTACTGAGAAAAGAAGTAGGACTTGGAGGGATTGGGATATCCACAGTCCCCTCCAACATTAGTAGAACCTTCTTCATTGAAGGACGGAGTGATGGCTCATCTAGAATGCACCATAGCGCCACTTTAACAATTCTCTCCAATTGTTTCTTGTCAACCTCTTCTTCATTAACGAGCTTACCTAGCTCACCACACTCAAAGCAATGGTATACCCATTCTTCAAGAATAGCTTCTTCCTCAGAAAGATCATAGTGTACATTCTTTCGACAACATATAATCTCCAACAACATCATTCCAAAACTATAGACATCTACTTTGACTGTCACAGGCATTTTTCGATGCCACTTTGGTGCAACATATCCCCTTGTGCCTCTGATGTCAGTAAAGGTTTTGGTTTGGTCTGGCTTCAACAACTTTGCCAATCCGAAGTCAGAGATTTTTGCACACATGTTTTCATCCATGAGTATATTCTGAGGCTTTATGTCACAATGAATGATCTATGGCATGCACTCTTCATGGAGATAAAGAATTCCTCTTGCTATGTTTCGAGCAATTTCCATTCTTTCATCCCAACAAGGTTGTTTTTTTGGTGTGAAGAGTGAAACTCTCTTTCTCTTTCAGCCAACAATTTCTCTAGTCGTTTGACAGCTACAACCTTCTGACCATTCCCTTAATTCCCCTTTATAAACTGTCCCAAAAGATCCTCTACCAAGCTCTTCCTTGAAACCATCAGTAACTTTCTCAAGTTCTGCATAAGTAAATGACCGTAGAGAAACATCCTCACTCAGGACAATATTTCCATTATTAGATATCATTCCATATTCCCATACACGATATCTATACATTACAATTCCAGAAATCACCAACACAATGAATGCAAAAGCAACTAATGAAACACTAATAATTAGGATGTCCACACGAACCTCTTTCTTGCTTTCTTTTGGCCCAATTCTATCTAGAGTGGGTGTAGATATGCCTACCTTGATGAGTGCAACATTTGAGTCACTTTGAAGTCTTCTCCCAAATCTCAGTGGAAGCCTTTGTTTTTTGCACTCCCCATCTTTGAAAAGCGCAGCTTCACAGTTACAATCCCCCAAACATGCTTCTTTGCAAGTCTCTTGAGTTGATGACAAAAGAACAGAAAAATTATCATTTTCCCATACGGTATTAGTCACTGCCTCCATGGTATATGTCACACTTGCTTCTTTGCAACTTTCTGCAGTGAAATTCCTTTCACAGCCTAAACTCTTTGTGCTCTGATTAACAAATGCAAATCCAGGAAGACAATTGCAACCAAAATCTTGATCAATTAGGACACAAAATCCATTAAGCCCACATAATCCCTTAGGGGCACACTTGTCATCTGGAGCAAACCATGTGATTGACCAACTACCATTCTGACCAATATTATGTGAGTATAGCCTCAAAATTCCGTCAGCATCAATTCTCAAAAGATATAGTACTACACCTTTTGTAGAATTTCCTGAATTTAGATTCACTATAATTGTGCCAGTACCATTGGCCAAGTAAAGATGACCGTCATCCACAAGATTAAGTGTCACATCATTTCCTTCCCCAGCTACACCATATGACATATAACCATAATCAATTGTGTATGGGGTTCCAATTGGGTACCAAGCGAGCCATCCATCTAGTTGCATTATGAGACGAAATAGACCTGTTGATTGGTCAGAGTCTGAAACACTGGAATACAACACTTCTCCAGCTGAAAGATGCTGACTTGGCAAAAGGGTATCAGTTGGGTGTTCAAAACTCTGCCATATTGTTTTGTTATCAGAATTATACAAAACAAAATTGCCTGAATCAAGCATGGATGCTGACGTGGCACCTCCAGGAGAATTGGCAATGCTTGTCACTATGCCTTGTGGTGATTGCAGAACCAATCTTCCATCAATTGTGAAATTTAGTATGACATTAGTGGGGACTGGGGGATTGTCTCTGTTGGCTGTCCAAACTACTGTCTTTTGAGGAATCCCAGCAACAAATATTCCTACAGCATAGCCACTGCCTTGCTTGTAGAATCCAAATGCATATAGACCAGAACTTGATAGCCATGTAGAATTGGTGGTGGGTGTTAACAAAGAGCCTGGCTTCACAATATTGGATTGCCCAAGTTGAGCTTCAGCTGTGAAAATTGCTGAGAGAAGAAGAAAAACAAAGATAGTTGCCATTATTGGAGAATGGTTGTATCTGTGTTTGCCTTAACAGCATAAATAATAACATTCAGGAATTAAGGATAGGATCCAACTCTGTATGTTTGGGTATATTATATATTTTTCATTTAGTAGACTTTTTAGTTTGCTAATATATGAGGAGCAGTTACTGAAATGTACTGCCTGCCAAGTATGAAAGCAACCATATTTTTTCCCTTTTGGCCATTATAAAAAAGAAATCATTGCATCATTTTCTTTCTTGTGGAATGAAAGTCTCCAAGGACAAGTAAATTTAAATTATTTAATTGATAGAATGGTATCTCTTCAAGGAATCTGCAATCTACTTGCGTTACTCAAATAATCTTTGCATAAATAAATCTCTACTTGGCCTGTGAATTAGTCAGTCTTCTAGTTTAACATTAGAGTAGCAGACAAATAAATTGGACTCTAATAGACTATGGTATATTGTTACGTTAGAGTGACCAAATCAAAAGGGTAAATTATAAACAAATTGAAGATCTTGAATAGGACAGTCGAAAGAGTTAAAGCCATTACTATCGCAAATTGGAATGAAATGAAAATTTTGAAGCTATTAATGTTGTATATTGGAATGAAATCATGGCTAATGATTTCAAACTTGTAATGATGACCGCAGTCATTCACGAACAAGTAAGGTTAGAGACATGTCTTTGATATAGTTTATTATGATTGAGATAACAGCACTTTTATTATGTACTAATCATGACCGGTCATATCAATAATTGTGAAAAAAAAGTTGTGAAAATCTATGTGTTCTTAGTGTTATTGTATACTAGTCACAAACCCGCGTGATGTGCGAAAAACTCTTAATGACATGTAATGTTTTCAGACTAAACTACAAACATAACTATGGCCCTATACAAATTTTATTCACAATAACATACAACTTAAAACTCTTAGGTGAAAGAACAAAAATTGAGCATATTAGAAAAACCAAATAAAGAAATTGATAAAATTGATAACCAAAAGCTCCTAGGTGACATTCAACATAAAATTGATAACCAAAAGCCAAAAAAAAAAATTGAGCATTACATAAAAACCAAATAAAGAAATAAATAAAAACATGAAACCCGACAAAGCCAATCAAAAACCAAAGGGGAAAAAACGCACCTTTGAGACTCAAACAATAATAGAACCATAAAGACCACAGGGAAACTAAAAAAATATCCTAGCATAGGATTTAAATAGGAAATCAAGTGTGCAATTAATTGGGGAGATAAAGAGGTCAGGGAGTTCAAAAGGTGAGAGGGAGAGAGAGGTAAATGAAAATGTGAGGTAATTAATTGAGGAGATGAAGAGGTCAGGGAGTTCAAGAGGTGAGAGGTAGATGAAGAGGTGAGGTAGAGGAACAGCCATGAGAGAGATTTTTTTTTTTTTTTGAATAAAAGTGTGAGAGAATTAAATAAAGGAAATGAGAAAGTGGAAGTGTGTGGGAGCAGCAAATCTAACGTGGCGGTATTTGAGGATGCCTAAAAAATTTCTCTCAACTTCAGCCTACCATAGAGACCGCAGGGAAACTAAAAAAATATCCCTGCAAATAATTTAAATAGGAAATCAG
>OU015766.1:29667882-29698086 GCA_907173295.1 Fagus sylvatica
TTTTTTTTTTTAATTATTTATTTTCCTTGTCGGCTCTCCTATTCCGGCGACCTCTACCCTCCATTTCTGCCGGAAAATCAGTCAGCTGTGTTTTCATACTCTTTCCATTTCCTTTCCTTGGTTTTTAATTTACTGGAAATTCTGGGAAAGTTTACTTTATAGGTGTTTATTGGAGCTGATCTGAGCTTATCAGCTGAGAAAGTAGGCTTTCTGCTTTTAAGATTTGATTTCAGCTTAATTAACTGAGCATTGATTTCAGCTTTAGAAGGGGAAACAAAAATGAACCGGTGAAATTTTCCGATCGTTTTTTTCTTTTTTTGTTTTGTAATAATAAAAAAAAAATTGGCGGTGAAAACAATGAAGACGCCGGTGAATGGTGCCGGAGCTGCCACCTCAGCATCCAATCCCTGCGAAGGTCAGTTCTCTCTCTCTCTCTATTTCTCTCCTTCTCTCTCTAAGAGTGAAAGAGCATTAAACGAATTGCTGGATGGATCAGATAGTATGGATTTTTGTTTTTGTTTTTGTTTGTTTGTTTTCTTGTTCATCTTCTTGTTTGGTTTTGTACGGACTTTCTAAGCTTGAAAGTTATCGAGAAAATCGTACTTAAAAGAGGAATCTCTGTAAAAAATGATAATTATTATTTTTTTCCTTTTGATTTTCTGGGGAAACAAACGGGAGCTATTAATAGAGAAAGAGAGAGTTTTTTTTTATTAGTAAATGATGGGATTATTATTATTATTTATTTTCTGACGAATGAGAGGTTGACACGTGGTGGATGCAGGAGGAGGAGAGAAGAAGAGCATAAACCCGGAGCTATGGCAAGCATGCGCAGGGCCACTGGTGAACCTGCCGCCGGCCGGGACCCACGTGGTCTACTTCCCACAAGGCCATAGCGAACAGGTATCTGCTTAACCTTTACTCTCACTCTTTAATTCTTAATCCTTAATCCTTATGTTGCTTGCTTACTTATCTATCTAAATCCATAAGCCTAATACTAATCATAATAATCGCTATCAATGAGTGATTAGCTATTAATACATAAATATCTTTGATCCCACTTTTTGGATTTCACTTTATGTTCTACTAATTATAATATACCACACGTTGTGTTTGATTTGTTTTTATTTTAAATCTTAGTTAAAAAAAAAAAAAAAAAAAAAAAATGTGGTGAGTTGTGTTTGATGGAAGTATCAAGTTGAACATAAAAAGTGGGAATAGAAATATTTGTATTCGTTATGGAATGGTAAACAATAAAATAGTGTTCGTGACAAGTCTATATGAGAATTAATAACAACTCGCCAACTCAGTAATTATGAAAAATATTGTGTCGCTAGCATTACTCAATCTGTAAGGATTCAAATGACCAACCACCTGTATTAGAATACCCATAAGTCACGTGACTATTAAATAGTTCCGATGTGGATAATCATTTAAATTGCCACATAATGTCTTAAAAGGAAATTGTACATCTAAATCTTTGGTCATTTAAAATGCCCCTTTTATGACATTTAAATAAGTCACGTGACTATTAAATAGCTCCAGTGTGGATGGTGATGGTCATTTAAAATGCCACATAATGCTCCTATTTTCTTTTTCTTTTTTGTGCAATGCTACATAGCTAACACTTCTATAACAATATTGAGTTGATAGGTTTTTATTATTTACCATTCACACCATCTCATCATTGTTGTGGAATTCTTGTGTGCGTAGCTTTGTTGTTTCTTTTTTCTTACGAGGGCATTTTGTAGCATGTTTTTAGGAAATATTTTGGCTTTTCCATTTCCTGAAGTTAGTATTTTCTGTTTTTTCTTTTTAATTTTATATGTGCCGGTGCTTAGTTTTACCTACTAAAGTGGTTTGGTGAAATAATGTCTTTTGGGATTTTGCTAAAGTGAGTTTTTGGGGTAGGTAAATATAATTTTTGCTTTAGGGTGAGATGATGTCGTTTTATGTGAGACTCTCATTTTAAGTACCACACTTCGAGTCTGAGACATTACATGTGAGTTTAGATTAGTTTTTATCTTTTAGTTTTATAGCTTGTAAGCTTATGTACATTTTTTTAGAGCCTCATATTTTTTTTTATTAGGTACAACCGTACCTTTGCCAACTTATCAAATAAGCAAATAAGCTCTCAACAAAAACCTAATCCAAATGCACACATAACGTTGGTGTGGCATAGTCATGAGCATAATTGTACATTCATTCTTTTTTTTTTTTTTTTTTTTTGGGTCTGAATTATATGTATTTATGTCATTATTTAAAAAAAATTTAATGCCACTTGTACACATGTTTGTTTCATCATAATTTATAAAAATCTTAAACTAGTGTATTTTAGCCATTGAATAAGGTCAAATAACCCTTAAACTTCATTGACTTGATTTTTTATTTTATTTATTTTTATTTAACTCCATGCATACAGTTTCTTATATGTTTCTATCATAAAAAGAACTTTGTACTTAAAGGTATCCTTTACATGTTTAGTATGCGTCCTGACTTGAGAGTGACAATCCTGGTGTCAGGTTGCAGCTTCTATGAAGAAGGATGTGGATGCGCAAATCCCAAACTACCCAAATCTTCCCTCAAAGCTACTATGTCTCCTTCACAATGTCACCCTACATGTATGGCGGGCTATATGTGGCTTTTAACTTTTAGCCTTCAAACAGATTGATTTCATTCTTAAGTTTGTCAATTTTTTCATGTTTGAATGATCAGGCGGATCCAGAAACAGATGAAGTTTATGCTCAGATGACACTCCAACCAGTTCCTTCTGTAAGGACTTGACTCAAATTGACTAGCATCTTTATTCCATAACAAAATTGTGTAGATGCCTTTAAATTACATGATAGCATAAGCTTTTTGCTAAGCTAAAGAGAAACTATACCGTATTTTCAATCTCATGGAATTCCTAAAAGTGAACTAAGTATGTCCAAATTTCCAACTTAATCTGAACCTGTCAACTTTTGTATGCAGTTTGATAAGGATGCACTATTGAGATCGGATCTTGCACTCAAGACGAATAAACCCCAACCAGAGTTTTTCTGTAAAACATTGACAGCAAGTGATACAAGCACTCATGGAGGGTTCTCCGTGCCACGCCGTGCAGCAGAGAAAATTTTCCCTCCTCTTGTAAGCATTTCCCTTTATTCTAAAGGTTTTTGCTGCATTAATTTTGAATTTTAATCTTGGTCCTGTTTCTGTCTAGGATTTCTCCATGCAACCACCTGCTCAAGAACTTATGGCCAGGGATTTGCATGATAATTTATGGACCTTCCGCCATATCTATCGCGGTATATTCTCTTAGCAGCCATTTGAAGCTCAACAGTTGAACCCTTACAGTGTCTTCACATACAATCATCATGTTTTTTTATCTGTCATTCCATTTCTAAATATCTACTACCAACTCCTGGTTTCTGGTTACCATAGGACAACCAAAACGTCACTTGCTTACGACCGGATGGAGCCTATTTGTTAGTGGAAAGAGGCTTTTTGCTGGTGACTCTGTTTTATTCATTAGGTAATGGTGATGAATTGGGATTCTTGGGAAATTTTCTTTTGAATTGCTGATTTTCACAATCAGGTTTATATTGATATTTTAGTAAACTCCTTAATCATATAAATGCATGGTTTTCTGGTTCAAATAAATTTTTTATGGCAAACAAAAACACTTCAATCAATGATATGATGTATAATGCTTGTGAGCAGGGACGAAAAGCAGCAGCTTCTATTGGGCATTAGACGGGCTAACAGGCAACCCACCAACCTATCATCATCGGTATTGTCAAGTGATAGCATGCATATAGGGATTCTGGCAGCAGCAGCTCATGCTGCAGCAAACAATAGCCCCTTCACTGTGTTTTATAATCCCAGGTTAATGTCTTTTGTTTTCTTTATTGTAATTTTTTCCCTGATAAGTGCTCCTTACATTTTGAGTGCTTCCCCTTAGTTATATGTCAAATGAATTACTTTTCTCCACTCTGAGAAATCAAACTGAACTGAGAGATTGTTTGTATATGCAGGGCAAGTCCATCAGAGTTTGTTATCCCATTAGCCAAGTACTACAAGGCTGTATATAGCAACCAAATATCACTAGGCATGCGCTTTCGGATGATGTTTGAAACAGAGGAGTCAGGAACAAGAAGGTAGTTGTATTTGAGTGTTATTTTAACTCTGGATATTGACAATGGCATGACATTAATGCTCGCTGTTGGTAGTGTGGAATACTGATGAGTGATGAGGGCTTGATGTAGGAAAACAAGATTAAATTCTGTTTATTTCAAATTACAAAAGATAGATAGTTTGGCACTTGGATCTTTAGGTTCCTTATATTATATTCAACTCTAGCCTTGATTCTCAAATATTTCGTTGAGTTTCTGGAGCCAAATAGCATTCTTGGATCTGAAGAAATTTGTTTTGGAATATTAATTGAACTGGAAGGGTGTTGGTCTTAAAGACAAAAAACATTTCTTCTGCAGGTATATGGGTACAATTACAGGTACCAGTGATCTTGATCCTGTTAGATGGAAGAACTCACAGTGGCGTAATTTGCAGGTTAAAATTCTGGCATGCTTTTGCTTTTTTAATTGTCTTATTTTCACTCTCAATATTGTAGATTACCACTGTAATCACTCACAAATCCTTGAACAGGTTGGTTGGGATGAGTCAACAGCTGGGGAAAGGCGTAATCGGGTCTCAATCTGGGAAATTGAACCAGTAACTGCTCCGTTTTTTATCTGTCCCCCTCCATACTTCAGATCAAAGCGTCCAAGGCAACCAGGAATGCCAGGTACTACATGTGCTGCAGCAAACTTAAATCTTGTTAACACCTTTGTTGTTTAAATTTTAAGATCATTGTTTTGTTGTCATTTTGTACTTCATTTTAAAAAACAGTTCCTTGCTTGTTTGGAAACCTTAAATTGTGATGGGACTTTTGTAATTAAATTATATATTTATTGTTTTGTCAAGTCTTTTTGTATAGAAATTCAAAAATCAGTTCCTTACTTGGCTGACCTGGGTCATTGTTACTCATGGTATTCCTACTCCCTAGAATTTGCTTTGATGCAATTAATTTTCCTTTAGTAATTGAAGGCATCATCAGCTCATTATGAAGACCTTGAATGATGTGGGGTGGGGTTCATGGGATAGATTCTCTTTTTTTGTCCTATCTGTCAATGTTTAATCTTTGAATTTGTCTATGTGGTCTGTTGAATCTTGGATTGTGTGAAATGCCTTAAACTGATAATTAAAATGTTTAGGAGGCTTCTCATTCTATTTTTGATATTTTTGTACCTTCTTAAAGTTAATCAAGACAAAAACAGAAAAGAAAAGGGACACTGTCGTAGTAAGAGGACATTTGACTTACCTTGGTATTACTTTTGCAGATGATGAATCGTTGGAATTAGACAACTTATTCAGGAGGACAATGCCTTGGCTTGGTGATGATATCTGCATGAAGGATCCACAGGCTCTCCCTCCCCTAAGTTTAGTCCAGTGGATGAACATGCAGCAAAACCCTTCCCTGGCTAACACAATACAGCCAAATTACATGCATTCCATGTCTGGATCTGTTATGCAGAACCTTGCTGGAGCAGATCTTTCCCGTCAATTAGGCTTGTCAGCACCACAAATACCTCAGTCAAACAACTTGCAATTCAATTGCCAGAGGCTACCTCAGCAAGCTCAACAGCTTGACCAACTCCCAAAGCCACCGTCCACATTGAATCCATTAGGATCTGTTATGCAATCGCAGCAACAGTTAGGTGATCTTACTCAACAATCAAGGCAAAATGTGGTTAATCAAACTCTACCTTCAAGTCAAGTTCAGGCCCAAATTCTTCAGCCTCAGTCTCTAGTCCAAACTAACAATATCCTTCAACAGCAGCCATTGATTCAAAATCACCAGCCACACAGAAGTGTTCAGAACCTGCAGCAGCAACATCAACAACAAAGTATGGGTCAGAATCAACAGCAAAACCTTATCCAACCCCAGCTGCCTGATCAAGTAAACCAACACTTGCAAATGTCTGATAATCAGATTCAAATTAAAATGTTGCAGCTTCAACATCAGCAGCAATCACTTCTAGCACAGCAGTCAGCTCTGCAACAGCCTGCTCAATTTACGCAACTCCAAGATCCACAGAGGCAGATGTTTGATATGTCACAGAGCTTCGCTAGGTCTCTGACACCCACCCAAATGCTGGAGGTCCCTCAAGCAACCTCAATCTCGCTCTCCCAGTCAAACACTATCCCACATCAGATGACAAAGAACAACAGCCACACAAATATTCGGTTCTCTCATCCACCCCAGCAGCCAAAGCTTCAACAACAGCAATCTGGTGTTCTGCCTGAAATATCTGGGCATGTGGGACTTCCCCCACCCTCAACAACCAATCAGCTATCTACAGCTGCTAGCAGTATAGTAACAGGAGCTGCTGGAGCTGGGCTGTCTGCAATTACCGATGATGTTCCATCTTGTTCCACTTCACCTTCCACAAACAACTGCTTGAATGTGGTTCAACCAGTGATGAATGGCATGCCCCATCGAAGTTCATCTATGGGGGAGGACATGGTTCATTCTGCTGCCACAATCTTGTGTCCAAGCGCCTTGGAAACCTTTTCATCTAACGCTAACCTGGTTAAAGATTTGCAGCAGAGGTCTGATGTGAAGCCTTCATTGAACATCTCTAAGAATCAAAATCAAGGATTTTTTGCTCCACAAACATACCTGAATGGTGCAGCTGCCCAGACAGATTACCTGGACACATCATCTTCAACAACTTCGGTTTGCCTTTCCCAAAATGATGTCCATTTACAGCAGAACAACCCAGTGTCCTTCAATCCACAATCGTTGTTGTTCAGAGACACCATTCAGGATGGGGAAGTTCAGGCGGATCCTAGGAATAGTGTTCCGTACGGGAGTAACATTGACGGCCAACTAGGGATACCCTTGAATCCTGATCCTTTATTGGCAAAGGGCATGGCAGGGTTAGGGAAGGATATCCACAATAATCTCTCTTCAGGAGGCATGATTACAAACTTTGAAAACTCAAAAGATGCTCAACAGGAACTTTCTTCCTCAATTGTTTCCCAATCTTTTGGAGTTCCCGATATGACATTTAACTCAATTGATTCCACAATAAATGATAGCAGCTTCTTGAACAGAGGTCCTTGGCCCCCACCTCCACAGTTTCAGCGAATGCGGACATATACCAAGGTTTGGTGCTTTAAATAAAACTGTCAGCAACTGGTGATATAATCTTTCTGTCGTTTTTCATATTGTTTAGGATTTTAACTTTGCCAATGCTATCGTGAAGGTGTACAAACGTGGAGCTGTGGGGAGATCCATTGATATCACCCGATATTCATGTTATGATGAGCTTAAACAAGGTCTGGCTCGAATGTTCGGCATAGAGGGACAGTTGGAGGATAGACAGAGAGTAGGCTGGAAACTTGTCTATGTAGATCATGAAAATGATGTTCTCCTAGTGGGCGATGACCCTTGGGAGTAAGTCCTTCATTCATTTTCTGGCTATAGGAGTTCATCTGTTGACTGTTGTGAATGCAAACACACACACACAGAGAGTTACACACTTGTCTACGAATTTTTCCTATTGACAGGCGGTTCAAAATTGTTTTCATAATGTCTTCTGGGCCATACATCAGGTGGATATTTATTAAAAAAGAATGGGAAGCAAAGTTTTCAGTTGACATATTTACATGCTAAGGGCCAGCTCTAGTCTCCCATTTATTTCAGGAAATACAGATTTTAAATCAATCAACATTTTGGGCTTATGGAAGGCAACACTTTTTTTTTTTTTTTAAGCTTAAAAACTTAGTTTCATTGTAACTTGAGAATGTTGTTCAGTCTCATTGATCTAAGGAAAGTGTGTTTTCCATGGAAAACCGCTTTCTGACATAGAAAATCCAAAATCAGAAGAATAGGAGCCGTGTCAAAGCCTATCACATATCACTGAACGTGCATTAAGTTATCTCTCCAAAATATTGAAACTAGACTTGTAAAACTCCAAATTTGTCAACATAGTCTGTCTCTTATATATGTATGGCTTGTATATTTCAGGGAGTTTGTTAACTGTGTCCGCTGCATCAAGATCCTGTCCCCACAAGAAGTCCAGCAAATGAGCTTGGATGGAGATTTTGGAAGTGGTGTCATTCCAAATCAAGCCTGCAGCAGCTCAGATGGTGGAAATGCTTAGAGTAGTCTACTTAAATGCTAACGATTCTTCTTCCGGGTTGGGAGGTTATAATGTTTATAGTAATCTGTTCATAGCTTTCCATATGGCATGTAGTAGTTATATGTAACAACTGGATTTTCCAGTCACTCATGCCCATTAAGAAGTGAGCATTCGGCAGTTAGAGCGGCTCTTTTCGAAAATTTTGGCACAGTTCTGAAAGCATTACAGAGAGCTGAGAGCATGGAAAAAAACAAGAAGAGAAGTCTCTTACCGGGCTGAATGAAAGGCTCTTTTGGGTCCGAGTTTTGTTCTAGGAAGGTGTATTTCCAGACTAGTAAAGAAACCACTTTAGTATGAGTTTAAACTTCATCGATATGATGATGCTCTTGTGAGATCAACACTACATTAGTTTGCCTTTCGATTTTAGTATGCACTGTAAAAAGGGAAAGCATGAAATTCTAAGGCCTAGTTTCGAGTGTATAAATTTGTAGATTTCCTCAATCCTTCAATGAAATTACATTATGTGAAAATTGGTAGTTACTTACTACTTGATAGATGGTAAGATATTTGTTTGCTTGGTTTGAAATTCCCAGTTGTGAAAACGGGGTTGTGCAGTTTTCTGCAGAGTCCAAACCAACAGTGATCTTTTAGATAAAGTCCTTGTATTTTTGTAAGTAATCTTGTCAGAAAGAAGAAAATTACATAATGCGTATAGTCCCATAAGAGGTTACAGTCACTGGAATTTCCTCAAGCATTCAAGCAATTGTACAAATATCTGAGATATAAAGCCTTAAGTGGATTTACCATTTTTGGACATGTATCATGAACATCGGACACAAGTCCAACCCTTACTCCTCTCATGCCAAAATGTTCACATGGCAGAAATCAGAAACTTACCCTAAAGAACTCCACTCTCATAACGAACTGACTGATTGCCATTCTTATACATATAACACAAATCCATTAAGATTTTATTTTCACAATTTGGTTAGTTGCAAGTTGTGAATGTAGTAACATCATTTTCATTTAGGTCTATTATTGACATCATTTTTATTATGCTAAAATTATAATAGACAATGTTAGCGATCCATTAACAATTTGGTAAGTTGCAAGTTGTGTTTCTAAATTTATTGATAGATTAATAATGCCTTACCCAAGATAGCTGTCGACTTCCAAAACAAATCTGATGATTTTCATGGGATCTTCAAGTACCAAATGCTCTTACATAGAATACTTGGAGTGTTTTTTTTTTTTTTTTTTTTGGGCTTTGATATATTGAAGAGGAATTCACAAAAGAAAACAACTACTATGTTGGGGGAGACCCAAACATTGTGAAAGGATGATGTATATATCCGATGCATGAAATACTTATTGTCAAAACATATAATAGCCGATTCTTAAACTGTTTTGTAATTGATCCAATCAAGCATTGCAAATGTAATAGTCAAGAATCTGGTAGTGATTTAGTTGCAAGTTTGCAAGAATTGAAGTGGTGATGAGTTCGTTACAAGTTGTTAGAGTGAGTTTGTTAGTTATTTTGGCTAATAAGCCTTGGAAACAGTTGGTATAAAATACTTAAGCATTAAAGTAAACAAGGCCTAAGAAGGGAAAGACGAGATGGGATGGGATTCCCAAGCCAAACAAAAAGAAGCCCAACGGGCCATGTTGTGAGTGAACCATTAAGGGATTTGGGACAAAAAAGGACAATAGCATAGTTAAAAAATTACATAATACTATAATAGGGAGTCAATACTGGTTGATAAATTACATCTTGATCTTACCAATTTAAACCAATAAGAAATAGTGAATTTAATCACTTAGTCAATGTTACACTGATTACAACATTGCTCTTTTCAATAAGTCTAATGATCATATTATTATTATTACTAATCGCAAACCCGCGTGATGCGTAGAAAACTCCCCATGACATGTAATGTTTTCAGATTGAACTATAAATATAACTATGGCCTTATATAATTTTATTCACAATGACGTACAACTTAAAGCTCCTAGGTGAATACAACAACAAAAACTAAACAAAGAAATCAAAGGGGAAATAATGCACCTTTGAGACTCAAATAACAATAGAACCATAGGGACCACAGAGAGACTAAAAAATATTCCCAGCACATGATTTAAATAGGAAATTGGGGGTGCAATTAATTGGGGAAATAAAGAGGTCAGTGAGTTCAAGAGGTGAGAGGGAGAGAGAGGTAGATGAAAAGGTGAGGTAATTAATTGAAGAGATGAAGAGATCAGGGAGTTCAAGAGGTGAGAGGGAGAGAGAGGTAGATGAAAAAGTGAGATAGAGGAACAATCATGAGAGAAAATTATTTTTATTTTTATTTTTAATAAAAGTGTGAAAGAGAATTAAGTAAAGGGAAGGTGGAAGTGTGTGGGAGCAGCAAATATGACGTGGCGGTATTTGGGAGAGCCTAAAAATTTTCTCTCAACTTCAGCTTGTAGTTTATATTATAGATTCGCCACAACATTTCTCTGTTTCCCAATTCTTCCATTCTTCTTCTTTTTCTTCTTGGAGGGTGACTAGCTCAAATCAAGTCAAATTCCATTACTTTCCAATAATATATCCTAAACCTCAAATTAATTCATTATAATTGGTATCAGAGCAATCAATAGAGTTGGCAGGGAATCAACTTCAATTATATAAAATGTCATTAGAAAGAAGATTGATGACAAATAATAATTAAGATTATAATTAAGTTGTGATGACAATTAATTTTTTGAAAGAAGGGAAAGAGGAAAAACAAAAGGATTATGACATGACTTAATGAAGAGATAGTAAATCTAATAAAATTATTGGAATAAATTTCTTTGATTGGTTCTCCACATCTTCCGGCTTGGTCAAGTTAAAAGTTGACATCCACCACAACAACGTCCATTTTTTTTTTTTACAACAATTTCCTGGAAATTTTCTATAATTGATTTCGTATATAAACCAACTTTAAGGAAAAAAAAAAATGATGAATCGATGGTTATGATGAAGAGAGAAAAATATAAATTTGAGAAAATGTTAAAATCAAATAATGTGACATGAAAATAGTGCTTTTAGTTGGATTATATCAAAATTACTTTGCATTTTGTTTTGCTCACCAAAACTACACATAAAGAAAAAAAGAAAGATGATTTTCAAAACATAATTCGTTCTTCATTCCCTTAATTATGTCATCAATTGAACATTTACATATAGTTAGCCTCCACTTCCCACTTTTTATTTTTCTCATATGTCCAGCCCAACGGCCCAAAAGCAAGGATGTATCGGTATTACTACCTACAGGCTAACTAGTACTACGCCAGTGCCAATGTATACATTAATAAATGGGCCTCGACCTAAAGATTATAAACTTTGAAATCAAATCCCACAAATCAATTTGGTCTTTTAACTTTTAAGCCTCCAAGGATTGCACAGAAGGAACGGCTACCTATTTAGCGAGAAATTCAAGGTACGCCAAAACCCTTTAATTCCTCTCTCTCTCTCATCTTATTGGGTTATGTTGGTTATGAATAGGATTTGAAATAGAATAATGTTTGGTCACTTAGAAAACGAAAGCAAATCTTTAAGCTATCCTAATTTGAATTAGAATAATGTTTGGCATGTTACGTTATACATTTTTAAAATTAAAAATAAACCATTAGTCACATCAACATTTTTCATCCAACACTTAACGGCAATAACCATTTTGACACAAGATTGAAAGGTTAGGACCAATTTGACCCAATTTGAATACAAAGGCCAAAGGTTAAGGACCAAAACTATTTAAATAAAAAAATTATATATGATATATATAATATATATATTAATATATATATATATAATATATATATATAAATATATATAAATGAAGATCGTAAAAACTGTAAACTTTATCCATGTTATTGATGTCAAACTAAATTTAAATAAAATCTATAAAATATACTAAAAGTAGAGGAATGAGAAGCATTAGAAAACAAAGTTAGAGAATCGTTATCAGTCATAGCTTTGATTAAACCACCACTCAAATACAGCAGCAAAAACAAGTGAAACCTGAAAACACGCAATTAAAACGGTAAACATCAGCCTTCATGGTTAACTGACCACCCAAGGCATATTCAGATGCCAAATAACAATTGCACAAAATAAAAGCAAGGCATGATTGTTGTGCATCTGCTTTCGCTAATCACATAATTAACAAATTTTCCTTTGAAAGAAACATCTAATTCATATAAGATATATGTTACAAAAATGCTGCTTAGGGATAAGTATGGACTATGGTTAGCAATCAAGTGTATTTTAAATATAGCAAGCAGCTATGCAACAGCTTTACTTGCTCTCAGGTCATCAATTTGGCAATGCAAGGTGTTTGTTGAAGTTCTTTACGGATATTTTAAAAATGAACACTTCGTGTTAATGTAATCTATAGTGAGTTTAAGTCATTGGTAGTATGACTTGTAAGTTGTAGCTGCATCTTTATCAACTGGTATTGCTAGCCTAAGGTCATTTGGATTTACACTTAGGTTGCTTATAGAACTTTGAAGCAACAATTTGAACCAAAAAAAGAAAAAGAAAAAACTTGATAACTAAGGCTTAAACAAAGTTTCAGCAACAACAATGGTGAGACATTAATCAATAAATTCATGAAAAACCCATGACAAACATCAATCTCATATAAATTTAATTAATAAATTTCAACAATAATAATTAATAATCCCAAAATGGCCAAATATCAAATAAAAAATGCCATAGAACAAACAAAGCTAAAAAAAAAAAAAAAACCGAATTAGCAAAACCCAATAGTAACAATGGTGAGAAGTCAGAATGCCAAAGGGAGAGAGAGGGAGAATAACTTAGAGTTGAGATAGGATTGATTTGGGGAGGGGATGCTAGGGTTGGAAGCAGAGAGACGTTGAAGGGGGCAGCGGCGTGGAGGAGGGGGCGACGGCTTTGAGGCTAGAGGATGTCTACGTGAGAGAGATGAGGCAGCCGTGTTTCACGTTCTATGTTTTTATGTTTTTAATTTTGTTTAATTAACTAATCGGACCTATAAAACTATTGTTTTAAGGGTTGATGTGGAATTGTAAGCATCTCGTTGTAAAATTGGTAATATCCCTAGCATTACTCTAAATTGATTTGATTATCTTAAGGAGAAATAAAAATTGATTATCTTAATATTACTTTCACATAACATAAGAAAAACCGAGACTTCCAATAACATAATAAGCCAAAAGAATTCCAATTAATATTACCAAATTCCAATTACATCTTAATTACTCAGTTCTTGTTGAGCCTTCCTCCTTCCTTGATTAATAGTTGTCTAGCAAATCCATAAAAACCCTTTTCCTTTCGGAAGGAGTTGTCGGAAACAGTCTCAAGAACTCTCAAGAGACTTCCTCCTTCCTTGATCCATAATAGTTGTCTAGCAAATATTCTGCCATATGGCACATAACCCTTTTCCTTTCGGAAGGAGTCTCAAGAACTGAGACTTCCACCTTCCTTGATCCATAATAGTTGTCTAGCAAATATTCTGCCATATGACACATAATCCTTTCGGAAGCAGTCTCATACTTGCGCGTGGGCTGTTACAAAGAAATTTAGAAGTTAATACTAAATTAATAGATTTTCAACTTAACATAAAAAGAGCAAAAGCACATACGTACCTTTTTTGTATAATTCATCAAATACCGGCAAACGCTAGGGTCCGGTTTTGCAAAAAAATCAACAAGTTCAGCGACATGAATCTCATCTTCATGAATCTTAATCGTTTTGGAAATCTTATCACTTTCTTCCACGTCTGTCACAACACCAAAATAAATTATTAGCATATAGAATTTATGAGATTTTGAAATACGTTATTTATGCATGAAAGATCAACAAGGTTTTTAAAAAGGTCACACTTACCCATCTTTTTCGTTTCCGAATCAACAAAACCTCCAGCAGCACAACAATCTGTAAAAATGAAGAAAGGCATTATTATAATATGAGTTACTTTGATTTGTATAGTAAAGCCGGTTTCTCTAAAATAAAAATAAAAATAAAAATAGAGATGTATATGATGGAATTTATCACATAAAAATCATAACTTACCTTTAAAATCCATGTTGAAGCAACTTTTCGCAGGCAGGAAAACTCGTGATGTGCTTCCTGAATTTTGGGTCGGAGCTTGAGAGTGCAACTGAAGGCAAAGAATTGAGTTATGAGAATAGAAAATAGAAACCCAATTACTGGTCTGTCTTATATATGTTTTTGTTTTTAGATTAAAGTTTGACTTCCTTTTAACTAAGGTTCTCTGATTGAATTCAAACACATGGTTACATTAACTAATGAAACACAAATAATGTTATCTTTTCCAAGAATATTTAAATTCATTGTATATATAATATATCATACTATTTGGAACAATCTACATACACACACGTACACACTTTTGATCTAAATGAACTCTACCACTAAATGGGGGGGAATTTACCTTTTATAAATTAATTCACATAATAATTATAGTAAAAATAGAACTTGTACCTAAGTTTTACCTAAGAATATTTTACCCACTAACTAATACTAATAAAATACGACTCCTACATTATAGTGGGTGGGTATGGGTCGGGCAGGTTAGGTTGATCGGTGGATTATGGTCAGTTGGTCGGGTTGGGCCAACAATTTTTTTTAGCCCAATTTGAAAATTAGCCCATATAATATTTTTGGGCTTTTTTTGGCTAATACACAACAAATCAGCAATACACAACAACAAATCACCAAAACAAGTAGAAAACCAATTGGAGAATCCAGTACTCAACTGCTTGCTTGAATTTAAACAAGCAAAGTTTACATATTGTATATTTGTATTGAAAGCCCTATTAAAAAAATTAAGTGAAAAATAGAAAATAAGATAAATTATGATCTAAAATTTATATGATAAAAGTCATATTGTGTGATAAGATTACCATTAAAAAAAGAAAAAATTGAATCAAATAAATCCGGTTAAGATATATGATAGAAATCCTAATCTAAACTCACACACGCGTATATTTTGGGAATCGAACCCACGCCCTCATAGAGAGGTGGTACTCTTTAGAAAGAGAAATTACCACTGAACCAGATGCCCAAGTGGCAATTATTGTATAAACTAGACTATAACCCGCGCAATGCGCGACTCTTTTTCATTATTTTTCTAAAAATATTTTTCTAACAAAGCAACTTAACTAAGAAGAAGGAAAAAATAATAACAATAATGAAAAGTAAAAAAAAAAAAAAAAAAATAAAAAATAAGAAAGAAAAGAAAAGAAAATTGTAAAATAGAAAATGTAAATAATTTTTCTTTGCGCTTAAAAATAGAAATGATCATTTTTATTATATCTTATCAAATGTATTATACTGATTTTTATTATATTTCATCAAATGTATTATACTAAGTCTATAAAGATAACTACTAATAACTTTCTAACTTAGTTGCATCGATTCCTTTTAATTGGGGTTTATTCACTTAGCAAAAAAAAAAAAAAAACTCACTTCACATCGTTTATGAATTTCAATCACTTTGGTAAACCTCAATTGTTCCATATAGAGATTCTAAATGTTCAGAGGTTTCTCATTTTTGTTTAACTTACAACACTTTGATAGTACAAATAAATAATACAATTTGTCACATATTTATCTCATCTTTACCTTTTTTTACTTTATTTTGTTTCTCTTTTCATTTTTTTTTGGGCAATTTATTACTTATTAATAATCACATAAACAATATATGTGTCCTTAGAAGCCCATCATATAACAAATTGGCCCACATAGATAAAATGACAATGTCATGTTAAGTTGGTGGATTACGGTCAATTGGTCGGATTGGGCCAACAATTATTTTAGCCCAATTTGAAAATTAGCCCATATAATATTTTTGGGCTTTTTTGGCTAATATACAACAAATCAGCAATATACAACAACAAATCACCAAAACAAGTAGAAAACCAACTGGAGAATCCAGTACTCAACTGCTTGCTTGAATTTAAACAAGCAAAATTTACATATTGTATATTTGTATTGAAAGCCCTATTATGAATGCCCAACGGCCCAAAATCAAGGATGGTTTAGTCACCTACAGGCTACAACTAGTACTATGGCACTGCCATTGTATATGTATACTAGTCGCAAATCCGTGCGATGCATAGAAAATGAATTAAAATTAAATCTAAAAAATTATTGGTCTAACTATGATTTTTATTATCTTTTATATTTTATCTAAATATGAAAATTGATAATTATTAAAAGACATTTATTATTATTGTGTTTATATATAAAATATATTATAGTATTAGGCATTTATTATGATTGTGTTTATATATATGAATAATATATTATTTCTATTAAAGAAAATATAATATGTCAAGATTCTAATGAGATGTTTAATTATAGAATAAAATTTAAATTCAATTAAAATATATATATTAAAATAATGAGATGTAAAATTGTGAGAACTCAAAAGCTTATGTGGCGCAATATTATGAGGTCAACCAAAAGTTAAAAAGTTTCGGTTTTACATTATAGTACTAGTCGCAAACCTGTGTGATGCACAGGAAAATTATTGAAAATAAAATCTAAATTAATTTTGATTCCTTTTACTTTTTTGTTGAATATATATATTTTTTTTTGTAGTTCAAAATGTTATAGCAAGATCGATAAAGAGACTTTACAAATCGAATTTAGGATAGATCCTACTTTTTGGTTTAAAAAAATAACTAAGAAAGTATTTACTATAGGATAATTAAAATTTAATATAATGTAATTTTTCTTTTGGCATAAGTTGAATATAGTCTAATTTTTATAAAACAAGATTTATGTTTATATTTACCATATGGATCATGTTTCTATCTAAAAATAAAATAAAGGATACCTAAAATAAGAAGAAGGACAAATAAATACATGGACACATGATTATATGATCAAACCTAAATAATTTTCATAACTCATTTCAAACTCACATGGTTTCATTATAACAAATCTATCCATCTTTCTCCATTGCTAGCAACAAAATTAAATGAAATACATAAGAAAAAAAAAAAGGAACTCTAAAAATCTTGATGAAAATTGATAATTATGATTATTATTAAAAGATATTTATATTGTGTTTATATATGAAATATATGTTAGTATTAGACATTAATTATGATTGTGTTTTATATATGAAATAATATATTCTTATATTAAAGAAAATATGATGTGTCAAAATTCTAATGGAAGGTTTAATAATAGAATAAAATTTAAATTCAATTAGAAAATATATATTAAAATAATATACTAGCCTCTTCACACGCACTCCGTGCGTGTTCAGAGGCTTTTTTCCTATTTATCACTTTTAATTTTTTAATCTATTTATTCAAAGGACTGTACAATTTTCAAATTTTCAACCACTTTTTTTAGGTTAATTTAATTTGTCCAATAATTAAAAATAAATAATAGTAAACGAATGAACTTAATAGTTGTCCTAAATTGTTCACAAATTTGCTTAACAAATCTAAGCATTTTTCTCTTAAAACGAACTTTACTACACCCCACCAATTATCCTTTTTGAGCTAATGTAGTTGTCTAATAATATGACTGCACTTTCAAATTAAAAAGTGTTTGATATAGTGTATCCAATAGAATTTTTTTTTTTTTTTTTATAAGAAAATGTATTTTTAAATCATTCACATTCAATATTTACCCATTTCTCTAATAAGATAATTACGAATTCTCAATTTATATGACCTATAGTTTAAACAATATTTAGTCCATCAATATTTCAATGGTCATTTTTAGGATGTACTCTTTCAATATGTAATAAATTTAATCTCTGAAGTTTGAATTAGTAACAATGTGCATGTAAAAATGGTAAAACTTACGGGTACATAACATTTAACTTGACTCCATGGAAAATGTATTAGCATATTCATGATAGCGTAAAACTTAGATACAGTTCCTTAGGTTAAGTATATTAGGTTCCTAGTTGAATTCAAATACATTGAATTTAAATATTCTTGGAAAAGATAACATTGTTTGTGTTTCATTGGTTAATGCAATCACGTGTTTGAATTCAATTGGGGAACCTAATGTACCTAACCTAAAGAACTATACCTAAGTTTTACCCTTCACAATATATATTCTGAAAAATAAGGGACCCCTTAATAGGCAAATAATGTTATCATTTTTTTCTTCAAAAATACCCAGTACATATGCCAAAGTAAAATTTTACAAAAAAATAAAGATACAAAATCAAGATGTTAATATGGCTTGTTGGTACACTTATTAAGGATTCTACACATATCAAAATCAAGTGACCTTGGACCTATGGATTCTACACCTTCCATTTAAGTTGGGTTTCTCATATATTATATGGCTACACTTATTAAGGAAGAATTTGAGTTTTAACTTAACAGGAAGGATAAGAATTATATAGATCTATTAATTAAACCCAATTCTTTTATTCTCAAGATAGTCTTTACTTAATCTTACGATAGGATAAGATTTAAATTGTTTAAACTGAAAAATCTATAACATCACAAATAGATAGTCAAGTGATGGGATGTTATACGTGATTAATTTGCATTAAGTAACATATGAAATAATTTAAACTCAATCTCGATCTCTTTTTTAATTTTTTTCTTCTTCGGTTGATCACCTTGAAATTGACCATATAAACCCAAAGAAATGGCAAAGCAAAGCAGGTACCATTTGAACAATTTTGACAAAAGTGCTATTTTCAATTTGTTTACGGAAAAAAACTTAAAAATACATGTTCAAATATATTAATAAAAAATTACTTCAAAGCTTTAGTCAGGTATAGCTATTCTAACCATCAAATTTGTATCCAACTTGTGAGAATTTTCTAAAAATATTGTGACAATTCCTTAAATTGAACCGATCAATTGATCCCTGTCAAAGAACAAAGAAGAACAAAATCAAATCTAAGAACATTAATTACAAAGAAAGTGTAAAAATGAAGATATATAACCTAAGAGAGGATAGGAATGGAGATATATATATATATATATATTAATGTATATATATATATATATATATATATATATATATTAATGTAATCTTTATAAGAGGAACCGGATAAGCAAGGCTGCGGGTAACCAAATAAATTATTAACCATTAAAATTTTGAAATAGTTAGAGAACTTTTTTAATAAATGCTCAAGGAAACATTAAGTACCTTCATATTCAGCCTGTGCATTTTTTATTTGTTGAATCTCATCCTCTATTTGTTCCTTCTTTAAGTTCTCACCATCCTGCATCACAAAAGAAAGCATTTTACATTCTGCAAATCTGGGGAAAAATTATCATCATGAAAGAAAAGTTCACAGTTCACTATATAAAGAAAGATATACATAGCATCAAAAATAAAAATAAAGAAAAATATACATATTCTTGCTTTAATTTCCAGGGATAGCTTTGATGGCCTCTTGATTCTGTCTTTAGCCAAAAGACAAATTCTTTTACTTCTTTGGCCAAAGATCAAAATAGAAAAACACATTTAGTTTGCACCTTAATTGTTTCAAATGGTTAACTTAGTCAATATAGGCAGCATCCTGACAACTTCAATGACACTATTGAGACCTGTAGAAAACTGAAACTCACCATCATCATCAGAGTCCTTCAAGTTTAAGGAACGTTGGTCATCACCAAGGTCTAAATTATTAATTAGAAAATTGATAGTTATAAAGATAAGGGTTTTTGTGAGAGAAAATAAAGGGAGAGACAAATTTGAACGTGGGTTAGTAGGAAGGTTTTTTTTTTAAATTAATTTATTTATTTTGAGAGGAATGAGAGATGAGATAAGATTATTTTGGATAATGATAAAAGTTGAGTAAATGAGGAGTTGTGAAGTTAGTAGGAAGTTAGTGGGAAGTTGGAAATTAGAAAGTGGAGTAGATAAAGGAGATGTAAGAGAGATAAAAAAGGGAGACTTAAAAAAAAAAAAAAAAAAACAATTGTAAAACATGAACGTGGAATTGTGATCATTTTAACTTTTGAATTTGAGCATATCAGTAAATTACTCTTTTAACCTTTATTTTTTATTTTAAAAGCAAATTAATTGATTTTAAATATGGGGTATTGTAGTCCGTGCACTAAAGTGGACATTTTTCTATATTTGGATGTGACTATTATACCCTTGTTGTTAACACACATTATTATTTGAAGTCATTGATTAAATTAGGAATATAAGAAGATGTGAGGGGTAGTTTTGACAGTATATTAAAGTGGACATGAGGGCATCAATCCTCTTAATAGTATTAGATAAAATTGTGAGATTTTAAAAATTATGTGGTATAACATGATGAGATCAACCAAAAGTCAAAAAGCTTCGGTTTTATATTATTATATTATTATAGTATAGATAGAATAATGAACGGGCCTCAACCCAAACATTATAAACTTTAGAATCAAATCCCACAAATCATCTTGGTCTTTTAACTTTTAAGGATCGCACAGAAGGAACGGCTATTTGTTTAGCTTCGTCATTCAAGGTACGCTAAAACCCTTTCAACTCAAAACCCTAATTCCTCTCTCTCTAATCTTAATGTGCTTACTTGGTTATGAATAGGATTTGAATTTGAATAATGTTTGCTCACTGAGAAAACGGAAGCAAATCTTTAGGCTATCTTAATTTGTATGCACATGTTCTGTGTACATGAGCTAGTTCTTATTTTTTTTCAATAAATTAGTAGTACTTATCACAAAGCAAAAACAAAAGAAGAATTTTGCGGAGAAATGTTGCTATTTTTCTGCATTGAATGTCAGTGATCTAATATATGCATTTTTTTTTTGGTGCCTAAAAACAAGTTTTGAGTCTATTCTTTGTGATTGCTGAAATTTAGGGGTTTCCCGAATTGGGTCAAGTTTTTGAGTCTAGGAACCTGTAAAGAATGAAAAATTGCTATATTCAAATGAATCTTCATGTATTATTTTCTAATTTGTGTACAGAAACTAGCCTCAGTATATAAGTGGAGGGTTTTAGTGGATTGAGCTTAAGCCATATTGAAGTGAAGTTGAGAATAAAAGTAGGTCTAATTTTTAGCAATGGAAGAATCCCCGACACTTGGAAAACGAAAAGAACCTGAAATTGAACAATCTGGAGTCACTGAAATTCCTAATCAAGGATCTACTCCAAAAAGACAAAGAGAACCTGAAGATTCGGAGCTTATTGCAACCCCCAATCAACAATCTGCCCCAGATAGACAAAGAGAACCTGATGAGTTAGAGGTGACCAAAACCCCCAATCAAGAATCCCTCCGAAATCAATCCAATTTGACGTGCACATGTATCCATGAGGTTGCGGTGCCAAGTGGGTACACTTCAACCAAGGATGAATCAATTCATGGAACCCTCTCGAATCCCATGTATAATGGCAAGATGGCTAAAAACATACCAGTTTACGCTTGACCCATTTCAGTCGGTATCTGTGTCATGCTTAGAACGGAATGAGTCAGTTTTGGTGTCAGCACATACTTCAGCAGGTAAAACTGCTGTTGCTGAGTATGCAATTGCAATGGCTTTTAGAGAGAAGCAGAGGGTTATATATACTTCGCCATTGAAAGCATTGAGCAATCAGAAGTACAGAGAGCTTAGTCAGGAGTTTAAAGATGTGGGATTGATGACAGGTGATGTTACTCTGTCACCTAATGCTAGTTGTTTTGTCATGACGACTGAGATTCTTAGGGCAATGCTTATAGGGTTCTGCAAAACCTTGCTGGAGCAGATCTTTCCCGTCAATTAGGCTTGTCAGCACCACAAATAACTCAGTCAAACAACTTGCAAATTCAATTTCCAGAGGCTACCTCAGCCAGCTCAACAGCTTGACCAACTTCGAAAGCTACTGTCCACATTGAATCAATTAGGATCTGTTATGCAATCACAGCAACAGTTAGGTGATCTTACTCAACAATCAAGGCAAAATGTGGTTAATCAAACTGTACCTTCAAGCTAAGTTCAGGCCCAAATTCTTCTGCCTCGGTCTCTCGTCCAAACTAACAATATCCTTCAACAGCAGCCATTGATTCAAATCACCAGCCTCACAGAAGTGTTCAGAACCTGCAGCAACAGCATCAACAACAAATTATGGGTCAGAATCAACAGCAAAACCTTATTCAACCCCAGCTGCCCAATCAAGTAAACCAACACTTGCAAATGTCTGATAATCAGATTCAAATTCAACTGTTGCAGAAGCTTCAACATCAGCAGCAATCACTTCTAGCACAGCAGTCAGCTCTGCAACAGCCTGCTCAATTTACGCGATTCTAAGATCCACTGAGGCAGCTGTTTGATATGTCACAGAGCTTCGCTAGGTCTCTGACACCCACCCAAATGCTGGAGGTCCCTCAAGCAACCTCAACCTCGCTCCCTCAGTCAAACACTATCCCACATCAGATGACAAAGAACAAAAGTCACACAAATATTCGGTTCTCTTCATCCACCCCAGCAGCCAAAGCTTCAAACAATGGCAATCTGGTGTTCTGCCTGAAATATCTGGGCATGTGGGACTTCCCCACCCTCAACAACCAATCAGCTATCTACAGCTAATAGCAGTATTGTAACAGGAGCTGCTGGAGCTGGCAGTCTGCAATTACCGATGATGTTCCATCTTGTTCCACTTCACCTTCCACAAACAACAGCTTGAATGTGGTTTAACCAGTGATGAATGGCATGCCCCATCGAAGTACATCTATGGGGGAGGACATGGTTCATACTGCTGCCACAATCTTGTGTCCAACTGCCTTGGAAACCTTTTCATCTAATGCTAACTTGGTTAAAGATTTGCAGCAGAGGTCTGATGTGAAGCCTTCATTGAACATCTCTAAGAATCAAAATCAATGATTTTTTGCTCCACAAACATACCTAAATGGTGCAGCTGCCCAGACAGATTACGTGGACACATCATTTTCAACTTCAGTTTGCCTTTCCCAGTATGATGTCCATTTACAGCAGAATAACAACCCAGTGTCATTCAATCCACAATGGTCGTTGTTCAGAGACACCAGTCAAGATGTGAAGTTCAGGCAGATCCTAGAAATAGTGTTCCGTACGGGAGTAACATTGATGGCCAACTAGGGATAACCTTGAATCCTGATCCTTTATTGGCAAAGGGTATGGCAGGGTTAGGGAAGGATATCCACAATAATCTCTCTTCAGGAGGCATGATTATAAACTATGAAAACTCAAAAGATGCTCAACAGGAACTTTCGTCCTCAATGGTTTCCCAATCTTTTGGAGTTCCCAATATGACATTTAACTCAATTGATTCCACAATAAATGATAGCAGCTTCTTGAACAGAGGTCCTTGGCCCCCACCTCCACAGTTTCAACGAATGTGGACATATACAAAGGTTTGGTGCTTTAAATAAAACTGTCAGCAACTAGTGATATGATCTTTCTGTCATTTTCCATATTTGTTTGGGATTTTAACTTGGCCAATGCTATTGTGAAGGTGTAGAAATGTGGAGCCGTGGGGAGATCCATTGATATCACCCGATATTCATGTTATGATGAGCTTAAACAAGGTCTGGCTCGAATGTTCGGCATAGAGGGACAGTTGGAGGATAGACAGAGAGTAGGCTGGAAACTTGTCCACGTAGGTCATGAAAATGATGTTCTCCTAGTGGGAGATGACCCTTGGGAGTAAGTCCTTCATTCATTTTCTGGCTAGAGGAGTTCGTCTGTTGACTGTTGTGAATGCAAACATGCACACACACACTTACACACTTGTCTATGAATTTTTCCGGTTGACAAGGGGTTCAAAATTGTTTTCATAATGTCTTTTGGGCCATACATCAGGTGGATATTTTACATTTGAATATTTATTCCAAAAGAATGGGAAGCAAAGTTTTTAGTTGATATATTTACAAGCAAAGGGCCGGCCCTAGTGCTCCCATTTATTTCAGGAAATGCAGATTTTAAATCAATCAATATTTTGGGCTTATGGAAGGCAACACTTTTTTTTTAAGCTTAAAAACTTAGTTTCATTGTAACTTGAGAATGTTGCTCAGTCTCATTGATCTAAGGAAAGTGTGCTTTCCATGGAAAACCACTTTATGACATGGAAAATCTAAAATCAGAAGAATAGGATCCCTGTCAAAACCTATCACATACCATTGAATGTGCATTAAGTCATCACCAAAATATTTAAACCAGACTTGTAAAACTCTAAATTTGTCAACATAGTCTGTGTCTCTTATATTTGTATGGCTTGTGTATTTCCGGGAGTTTGTAAACTGTGTCCGCTGCATCAAGATCCTGTCCCCACAAGAAGTCCAGCAAATGAGCTTGGATGGAGATTTTGGAAGTGGTGTCATTCCAAATCAAGCCTGCAGCAGCTCAGATGGCGGAAATGCTTTGAGTAGTCTACCTAAATGCTAACAATTCTTCTTCTGGGTTGGGAGGTTATAATGTTTATAGTGTAATCTGTTCATAGCTTTCCATATGGCATGTAGTAGTTAAATGCCACAACTGTATTTTCCAGTAACTCATGCCCATGAAGAAGTGAGCATTTGGCAGTTAGAGCGGCTCTTTTCTAAAATTTTGGCACAGTTCTGAAAGAAAGCATGACAGAGAGCTGAGAGCAGGGAAAAAAGGGCTGAATGAAAGGCTCTTATGGGTCCGAGTTTTATTTCAGGAAGTTGTATTTCCAGACTAGTAAAGAAACCGCTTTAGTATTAGTCTAACATTCATCAATATGGTGATGCTCTTGCGAGATCAACACTACATTAGTTTGCCTTTGGATTTTAGTATTTGAGATTCTCCCACTTGGGTGCACTTCCAAAAGGGAAAGCATGAAATTCTAAGTATTAGTTTCGAGTGTATAAATTTGTAGATTTCCTCCATCTTTCAATGAAATTGCATTATGTGAAAATTGGTAGTTACTACGTGATGGATGGTAATTTATTAGTTTGCTTGGTTTGAAATTCCCAGTTTCAAAAAGGCAATCCAAACCAACATTTATCTTTTAGGTAAATTACACTGAGACTCTCAAGCTATAGTGGAATTAGACTCGTTATGTCGTTATACTGATTTTCAAATCTTGAAGAAATGACATTGTGTCCCCATATTATCAAAATAATTGATATTCTGAATGTTTTAGTCCCATCTTGACTAATGGTAAATAAAATAAAAGTGAGAATAAAATTAGTTACAAACCAGTTTGTATAATTGTGTTATAAGTTTACAACTTATTATATGGTGATTCATAAGATCATCTACGTATATTATTTAAACAAATCACACTCATTAAATAGAAGTATTCAACAAAAAAAATGTCATGTGAATAAAAATAAAAACAATGTACATGCAAACAAATCTCATCCTAAGAGCCAAACATCCCTCGTTATCAACCCCTTTCCCACTGTTGTCGTCTCTTATTGAATCTTTGCTATTCAGCAACAAAGAGAGAAAGAAAAGTTTCAGAGAAAATGCAAAGAAAAATGTAGAGAGAATATTGGATAGTGGAATTGGTGTAAATTGAATTCTTTCTCTTCTTAATTAGTCTGAATTTACAACATACTATTTATAGAGAAAGTAGTTAGCAGCTAATCTTAATCTTGAAAATGCTAGAAGCTTGTAGAAGCTTTGAAGTAAGTAACTAACTAACTTTGAACAAATTCCAAACTATGTGCTACTGACTAGGATAACAGCTCATCCTTATCCATGTTGAGGTGGCTGCTGATGTGTACTTGAGCTTGGATAACTTATGTTAATTAAGCTAATGAACTCGAGAGCATCACTGCATGGGCTAACTTGCAGCTAAGCCGCAACTTGTGCACTGCATTACTTCAAGAGTGGAGCTGCAACTTTAACATCTCTCTCCTACTACCACCGGTCATCATTGACTACCCATCCTTCCTGTACATCCATTTCGGATGGTTGTGTATTTGGATTGTTCTCGAATGGGTTGGATTCAGTTTTGTGTGGTTGTAGTCTTGTAGAAAGGCAGCGTCGTGAGAGGTTTGTGTAGATGTCACCGGTGGTGGATGTCCAAGACCCTTTGGCCATGGAATGAAGTGAGATTTGCTTGGATTGTTTGGCAGTCTCAACTCTTCTTAGCTTTCTCACAGGTACTGTTTCCTCGTACTTCCTTCAATCGATCAAAACCCTCAAATTATATACTGAGTCTAGTTTCTGTCCACAAATTAGAAAATAAGATATGAAGATTGATATGAATGCAATAGTCCGTTCTTTAGAGGTTTCTAGACTTAAAAACTCTAAATATCAGACCACAATTTCTCTGTCAAATCCGCATTCTTCAAGCTTATAAATAACTTGATTTTATGTAATAAAAATAATTCTAATTCACAAAAATAATATGAAAAACCTAAACCCTAATTTGGGAAACCCCTAAATTTAGCTATCAACAGGAGCATATTTGCTACAATTGATGAACCTACAATGTCGTGCAATGGGTCAATTATAACAAGCCATGTCAATATAAAAATGCCAACTCAATAATTAAAATATCAAATCATCACTTCAAATTCTAGCTCAGCAGAAAATTACCACTTTGCCTCTCCCTTAATAACCCTGTCTCTCTCACCTTCATCGCCAATGCGTCCAATCCCTAGGAGCTTTTCCTCCACAAGTTCACCACTATCTACTTTTCAACTTCCAAATACATTTCACATAGAACCTCCCTCATAAAGAGAACTTCATGGATCAAAGTAGGTTGGACTTGGATTGGGTTCAGTGCACGATTGCGACACGTGTCCAATTTTGGCCACGTGTCCGCATCTTAATGGGTTCAGTGCCCAATCCATTCCCTAGGAGGAAAGTTCCAAAGACCAATTTTTTATTTTAACTACAAAGATATAAATAGAGAGACCCATTTCAAGGGCATTGATTCTAAGCACAATAGGTGCTGGGTTTTCTTACAATAAACCACCCCTTGAGGGCCTCAAGCATAGCACAAGAGTAACCACTATTGGTATTGGGACCGTTTGTAAACCACTTCAAATCATTATCTTTATGTGGTATTAGTGCAAGGATCTCTTGAAAGAGTACTTCAACCTGATTCTACGAGTTCCAAACTCTTGATTCGTCGATTATGGCGTACGGCAACATGGGGCTAGTTGTTAACTAGACTCCGCAAATCTGTCACTCTGGCTTTGGACGCAGTGGTAACAACGGTTAGGGATTGAGATTAAATTCAATAAAGACTTGATATAAACACCCATATAACACTCCAATACTTGTATGCCACATCAGATATGTACAATTTAAAAAATATGGGCTAATACACAACATCAAACCCTCATTAATAAAACCCTATTTAGTCTAATAAAATCAGAAAATTCAACACAAACTAACATCGCCGGTTGAAAATCAAAATATGTTGGTGTGAAAATATCAAAACCCTAAAATTGGTACACATGTCATTTTGTAATCTCAATTAGTTTTGGGTTGGCTAGAATTGCAACAACAAGAAAACATCTAATATTTCACATCAATTATTATTTACTAAACACAAATTGACAAATTGTTTTTGTTGTATACTAAAAGCTCCCGACATAGTTTCCAAAGTTGAAACGATTAGAGCAGCCTACATGTTTCTTAATGAATTCAAACTGCCAATGTTTTACAAACCAAGATCCCGATTATTTATTCATAAGCAAGTGCCATGATGGAGTTTAAACTAGATCAACCTAAGTAGCTCAGCTCCTGTCTCAGTTGCTAGGAAGATGTTGTCAACGTACTGCAGAACAGCTTTTGCCGCAGTAATGTACTTTTGTATAGGCTCCTTCACCGAATCCTCTGATAAAAGTAAAGAAAATTGAGAAGAACAAAATCAAAACCATTTAATTAAATATGCAAAGATTTTGAATATGTTGTTATAATTAATTAATATCAAAGGAAGTCAGTTTTTGCTTTAGTGAAAACTTATTCACTACTACTGTAACCGTGTTTATCATGTCACAATATAGCATGATCAGAACTCTGATATTGAAACTAAACTATTAGAAAACTGAGAAAAATACTTATGTGTCAATAACTATTAGGAAATGCCTTTGCATAGGCCCTTAACCTAATTAAAGTTTGTACAAATATACAAGTAAATTCAAGAATAGTACAACAGATTTGGACCCAAACATGCCTATACCTAATATGCTAATAGCCACCTCAAACTCAAGATGGATTACAGTAAACCAATTTGAGTTTAGATATTATACAGATCTTGAAACCATCTAGGTGTATGAGATTGTGTGAAAATATTAGCTAGCTGACCATGAGAGGCAATAGAGTGGGGCTGTAAAATACCCTAAAGGAGCTTAGAAGCAGTACTACTCAACCTTTATCTTGGATCAGGCTACCACAATCTACTTTTTCTTACACCATGAAATGAGAGAGTTACCAAATAGAAAGCAAAAGCCTATGGTGGACAATTAGTAATTAAGGTTGTTTGCCCAGACAACATTAACACAAGCACATAATGTAAGGGATGACCATGAGAAGTGTAAGGCTACGTGGAGTTTGGTTTTGTGCCCGATATGGTTTGGATTCGACCCGACTAGAAGGCTTTCGATTTTAAAGCCTTCGCTTCATGGACTAAGCCTCAGCCTATTTTGGGGGTCTGGGGCAGCGCCCCCTATGGACTCATTTATGTTATATATATTGTGGCTTTAGAATTAAGGTTTGTGTAATTGTAACTGCCCTTTATACTATTCTCAAATAGTGAATATTGTTGCAACTCTGTGGACGTAGCCTTAGCAGTGAATCAGGTAAATCTTTGTGTCGTGTGATCGTTGCTATTTGTTTTCTTTCTCTATTTTCGTATTTCATAGGTTCTAAGAATAGGGTTTCATTCCTAACAAGAGGAAGGGAAATCCATGGAACAAGGGAATCCAAAGAACAATTGTATAATGAATGGAGCAAGAAGCTATCATAAATAGATCAACTAGATAAATAACATATGAAATAGCAGTTAATGTCACAACAAGATATACGAGACTCCCAACTAATAATTGTTACGTTAGAGTGGTGTATCAAAGTGGCTCTCTATCATCACTTTTAAGTTAGGCGTTAGACTTTATATGTGTGTCAGTAATTTCAAGCATACATCATCAAGGTTTTAAAACAAAGAATTTAAGAAATTAAGACAAATTACACTAACTTCTCTTGATGTTTGAGGAAATGACAATCCCCCCTCCTATTTTAAAAAATGACGCTCCCCTTGCTTTGTAAATGTATAACAAATATATCCTTTAACTCAAATGGATGACTAACAGTAACGGAATATTCTTTTATTCTTAACATATTTTTAACTTAAGCCTTAATTTAAATACTTAGTTATCTTATCACTTATTACAATTTTTTCTCGTTGTAAAACTCATTACAAAATTAAGCAACTTAGCATTAGCAACCAGATAATTTTTTTTGTTTTTTTTACATGGTAATTCCTTAGGGTTAAAGGGTGTATCTATATATGTTTACAAAACTCAAGGGCGGCAGTGTCATTTTTTTTTTAAATAAGAGGGAGTACTGTCGTTTTCCCAAACCTCAAAAGGGGTTAGTGTAATTTACCAAAGAAACTAATAATATAACATGGAATACTTACCATCTTCATTTAACAAATTCAATAAGAGGTCCCTAGAAGGAAGTTCTTCCACTGCAGCATTCACAGCTTTCTTTACAGTCCATCCATGGTATGGAGCAAAAACTTGCTCATAAGCTGCTTTAAATGGTTCAACGAGTGAATTTCCCCTGTCATGGTGGAAGTCGTTATATACATATGATTAAATAAAAATTATCTACGAAAGAATTGTATGCATACAGAGCTATAAATATGTTTTGCTTTTTTATGAGAAGTCAAGCTTAACCCATTAAGGGAAGCCGGCTGGTCGAATCGAAACTCACCTCTTTGGGAGGCAGTTGCATGCAACACTAGGCCAAGAGACCTTTGGCAAGTACGTCTGAATATCAATATCACTTTATAATGTATGTCGTAAATTTATTGCTTTATAGTGATAGAAAAGTGAGGGTTGAAGGCTTGTGCATTTGTCTCACATTGGAA
>OU015766.1:29698186-29742526 GCA_907173295.1 Fagus sylvatica
ACTTTCAACTCAAATATCGGATTGATGCGATTCAAGTTGGGCTGGAAAGCTGATTCAAAGGGACTACAATTTTGTGTCTAATGAGAATTTCCTAATTCGGACTTATAATGGGCCAAACGTGGCGGTCAAGTAAAGCCTAAAAATCTGGGATTTTAAACCTACGAAAATTCTAGTTTTATTAGGATTTCTAGACCTATTTAAAGGTTCATTAGGTCAAATTTGAGAGCACTCTTCTCTCTTCTCTCTTAGCCTCCTCTCTTTTAGTCTCTCTTTGCCTCTCTCCCCCAATGTTTTCTTTAGATTTTTGTTTAGTATTTTTCATGGAAGGCTAAAACCTTAGCTTAGACTAAGGGGGATTCCCCTTTGTAAAATACTATTTATTCTTTTAATGCCATGAATGTGTTTCAATGTTTATAATTTCTTCTATTGATTGTTCATACCTATTATATTATTTTTTTATTTGAAACTTTTAGGGTTTGAACCGTTTCATAAGTTCAGTCAGGCTTTTCTTATAGTTATGTAAGAACCCTAGATTTATCAAATACAAAACCTTAATTGCATTAGATATTATTGTTTGCTGCGTTATTGCTTGAGAGTATATCGTCGTCTTATGATTTTTCTAGTGTAGTTATCGATTTCATGCTTTAATCAATGGACAATCTTTAGAAAAATTTATATTAGAATTATTTATAAAGTCTTTATTGCAAATCTTCCGATTGATGGTTTGGGATGAGAAACCATCAATTGAGTTATGACATGGTAAAATTGAATTTATAGTATTCTTATAAAGTGGATGAACCTAAAGTCTAAGCATTTTTACTCATTGCATTTTTCTTAATTTTAATTATTAGTTTTCTACAAACCTCAAAATATTATTTTCTTTATTTTTACCGTTTTAAAAGTGTCTCTTGAATTCCAATCTCCCTGTGGTTCGACAACCCTCTTCACTACTATACTATCCATCCCTCATCAAAATTGACCCGACATCAATTTTTGGCGCCGTTGCCGGGGAGTTTCGGTACATTCAAAGACAACTTCGTTGAACAAAGATTACCGGTGGAATCTACTCTATTGGTAACCTCGTTCCATTCTCCCTTATTTTTGTTTTACATTTTTTTTTTCTTTTTGCATTTACTTTAGTTATTTGTCTGCATCACATTGTGTATGAGCACTTGGGTAAGGAACGAAAAAGGAAGATTAGAGATTTTTGAAACATATTTTGCAAACCTTTTTGATACACCAACATCTTCACCCAAATCATCCACAATGGGTGATGACACAGATAGCAATCATGAAGGGAATAGAAAAACTATGTATGATTTGTTGCATCCCACTCAAAGTTCTATACCATCATGCATCATGTTTCCACCTAATGCACCATATGTTGAGTTAAAACAAGGACTTTTGGCTATACTTCCAGATTTTCGAGGTCTTGAAAATGAGAACCCTTATGTGCATATTAGGGCTTTTGAGGAAGTGATTAATAGTTTTTATGCCCAACATGCTGTTGAGACTGCTAAGCTTAGATTTTTCCCATTTTCTCTTAAGGATAGAGCAAGAGGTTGGTTATACACCTTGAAGCCTAGGTCTATAGGTAATTGGGGTGAGATGGGGCATGAGTTTTACAAGAAATATTTTCCTCCCCATAAGGTCCAACAAGTTAAGAGAAAGATTTCTAGTTTTATCCAGGGAGAGAATGAGTCATTATTTCAAGCTTGGGAGCGGTATAAAGATCTCTTTAATTTTTGTCCAACTCATAGCTATGAGAATTGGAGATTGGTGGCTTATTTTTATGAGGGTCTTACACCTAGAGATAGACAATTTGTGCAACTCTCTTGTGGAGGAGGATTTTTACAAAAAGAACCTGAGGATGCAATAGATTATCTAGATGAGATTGCTGAGAACTCAAATACTTGGATTGGGCCAAGTGCTACTGAGAGCACAGATAGGTCTAGGACCACCTCTACTACTGCTGGTAGAGGAATTTATCAACTTAAGGAAGAAGATACCATGAAGGCCAAACTAGAGAGTTTAACCAAAGAGATTGAGGCCTTAAAGTTGAAAGATACTATTGGAGCCAAGCAAGGCTACCAAGCTGAAATTCATGAGGTATGCACTGTGTGTCATAATGAACATCCCATCAAGGATTGCCCATTACTACCTAATCTTGTAGGGATTTATGAGGAACAATGTGGGGCTATAGGTAATTTTAAGAAGCCTTATTCCCCTTATTCTGAGACTTATAACCCTGGATGGAAAAATCACCCTAATTTTGGTTGGAAGAATGACACTAGTTCTCCCCAACAATCATCCTTGCCACAAAGGAATTTTTCTCAATCCTATCCCACACAACATGCATCACAACCATCATCATCATCATCTAATTCACTTGAGCATAATCTTAATGCATTCATTGAAGCTCAAACTAAGGCTAATCAAATGTATGATGCATTTAATCAAAAGCATGAAGCAACCATTCAAAAGCATGATGCTATTCTCAACCGCTTGGTTGAAGATAATAAAGAGTTTAGGAGCCATCTGTCTAAATTGACCACCACATTATCTGTTAATGAAAAAGGGAAATTTCCATCCCAAGCTCATATCCCACATGGTCAATATATGGCTCAAGGTTCTCAAGATAAGCCTAATAATGAGCATGTCAATGTAGTCACCACTCGAAGTGGAAAGACTGTGGTTACTCCCCCTGTGGAGGAACAAACTGAAAATAGAGATAACATTGAAGAGCCCACCATTAATGAACCGGTTAGGAGACCAATTTCTGTCCCATTCCCTCAAGCCCTAAAGACTTCTAGGAAATTGGACTCTAGCCCTGAAATTTTGGAGAACCTAAGGCAAGTAAGAATCAACCTTCCTCTTTTGCATGTGATTAAACAAGTGCCTAGTTATGCCAAGATTCTAAAAGATTTGTGCACCATGAAAAGGAAACAAAATGTGAAGAAAACTGCTTTCCTCACTGAACAGGTTAGTGCTTTAATTCAACATAAAATACCTCCCAAATATAAAGACCCTGGTTGCCCAACGATTTCTTGTATTATTGGTGACCATGATATTGAGCAAGCTTTACTTGATCTTGGGGCAAGTGTTAATTTGATGCCTTATTCAGTGTATTTACAACTCGGTCTAGGAGAGTTAAAACCCACCATGGTGGTGTTACAATTGGCAGACCGGTCTGTAAAAACACCTAAGGGTGTTGTGGAGGATGTTCTTGTTCAAATTGATAAATTTTATTATCCTGTTGATTTTCTCATTCTTGAAACTGAATCTGTTGTGCATGCTAATTCTAAAATTCCTATTATTCTTGGTAGACCCTTTTTGGCTACAGCTAATGCACTTATTAATTGTAGGAATGGCTTGATGAAGCTCTCCTTTGGGCACATGACTTTGGAAGTGAACATCTTCAACATTGGGAAGCAAATCTTTGAAGATGAAGACTGTGAAGTAGTGAATTGGATAGATGCAGTTGTGCAAGAGCAATTCACCAAGACATATCATTCTGACCCTCTTGACTCTTGTTTATTAAATTTTTCTGATGGTGACTCTAGCATTGGTTCTAATATTGCAAATGTTTGTTCTTTGCTTGACTTACAGGTTATGGAGCTCAATTGTTGGAAGCCAAGATTTGAGGAGCTACCTAAAAGTGAAAATAAAGCTCTACCCTCTAGTGTTGCAATACCAAAACTTGAACTAAAGCAACTACCAAATGGGTTGAAATATGCATTCCTTGAATCAGGTGATACCTTTCCTGTTGTTATCTCTTCTATTTTAAACATGGATCAAGAAGGTAAATTGGTTGAGTTGTTGAGAAAACATAAGACCGCAATTGGTTGGACCATAGCGGATATCAAGGGAATTAGCCCTTTAATTTGTACTCATAGGATTAATTTTGAGGATGAGGTCAAGGCCTCTAGACAACCTCAACGTAGACTAAACCCAAACATGAGAGAAGTTGTAAAAACTGAAGTTTTAAAGTTGTTGGATGCGGGTATCATTTATCCAATTTCTGATAGTAAATGGGTTAGTCCTACTCAAGTGGTTCCTAAAAAGTCAGGAGTCACTGTTGTGAAAAATGAGCATGGGGAGTTAGTACCCACCAAACTTGTCACCGGATGGCGGATGTGTATTGATTATAGGAAATTAAATACCGCCACCCGAAAAGATCACTTTCCTTTGCCCTTTATTGACCAAGTCTTAGAGAGAGTGGCTGGGCACTCTTTCTATTGTTTTCTGGATGGCTATTCTGGATACTACCAAATTGAAATTGACTTAGAAGACCAGGATAAGACCACCTTCACATGTCCCTTTGGCACATATGCATTTCGTCGCATGCCATTTGGATTATGTAATGCTCCGGCCACTTTCCAAAGATGTATGATGAGTATTTTTAGTGATATGGTCGGAGAAATTATGGAAGTGTTCATGGATGATCTTTCTGTTTTTGGAAATACCTTTGATGATTGTTTGGATAACTTAGGCAAAGTATTGGCTAGGTGTGAGGAGAAAAACCTTGTGCTTAATTGGGAGAAGTGTCATTTTATGGTGTCTTCTGGAATTGTCCTAGGCCATATTGTTTCATCCAAGGGGATAGAGGTAGACAAATCAAAAATTGAATTAATCACTAAACTACCTACTCCTAAAACTGTTAAAGATGTGAGATCTTTTCTAGGCCATGCTGGCTTCTATCGTAGGTTCATTGAAGGATTCAGTTCAATTGCTAAACCATTGTGTAAGCTTCTTCTTAAGGATACTCCCTTTGACTGGACGGAAGCATGCCAAGAAGCTTTCACTAAGCTTATTGGCAAGCTCACATCCGCTCCTATTATGCAAGCACCTGATTGGAGTCTTCCTTTTGAACTTATGTGTGATGCTAGTGATTATGCTATAGGAGCTGTGTTAGGGCAACGTAAAGATAAGAAACCACATGTAATTTACTATGCTAGTAGAACTCTAAATAGTACTCAAATGAATTATACCACAACTGAAAAAGAGTTACTAGCTATTGTGTTTGCTTTAGATAAATTCCGCTCTTACTTGATTGGCTCACCTATTGTATGCTTTACTGATCATGCCGCACTTAAGTATCTTTTTACCAAAAAGGATGCTAAAGCGCGCCTAATTAGGTGGATCTTATTATTGCAGGAATTTAATCTCATCATCAAAGATAAGAAAGGAGTCGAGAATGTGGTGGCAGATCACCTTTCAAGGCTCATATTTGAGGATAACATGGAACACTTACCTATTAATGATGAATTTCCTGATGAGCATTTATTTTCTTTATCAAACCTACCATGGTATGCTTACATTGTTAATTATCTTGCTGTAGGTGAAATTCCAAAGGATTGGAGCACTCAAGACAAAAGAAAGTTTTTGGTTGAGGTACGTAACTTTTATTGGGATGATCCCAACTTGTTTAAATATTGTCCTGACCAAATAATTAGGAGATGTGTTCCAAACGATGAAGTCATTAGTGTTTTAAAATTTTGTCATTCTGAAGCATGTGGTGGCCACTTTTCTATCAAGAAAACCGCTGCAAAGATTTTGCAATGCGGATTTTATTGGCCTACACTATTCAAAGACACTAATAATTTTTGTCGTTCATGTGAAAGATGTCAAAAGTTGGGGGCAATTTCTCGTCGAAATATGATGCCTTTAAACCCTATTCTTGTGATAGAGATTTTTGATTGTTGGGGTATAGATTTTATGGGCCCTTTTCCCCCATCTTTTGGCTATCTTTACATTCTTGTGGCGGTGGATTATGTGTCCAAATGGGTAGAAGCCGTGGCATGCAAAAACAATGACCATAGGACAGTTGTGAAATTCCTTAAAGAACATATACTGTCTAGATTTGGAACACCACGGGCCATCATAAGTGATCAAGGCACTCACTTTTGTAATAAACCATTTGAAGCTCTAATGTCAAAATATGGTGTCATTCACAAAGTAGCTACCTCATATCACCCACAAACAAGTGGACAAGTGGAACTAGCCAATAGAGAGATCAAACAAATTTTAGAAAAAACGGTTAACCCGGATCGCAAGGATTGGTCTTTAAGACTAGTTGATGCACTTTGGGCTTATCGTACTGCTTATAAATCTCCGCTTGGTATGTCCCCTTATCGACTTGTTTTTGGTAAGCCTTGTCATTTGCCAATTGAACTTGAACATAAAGCCTATTGGGCAATTAAATCTTTTAACCTTAACATTGATGAAGCTGGCAAACTTAGAAAACTCCAAATGAATGAATTAGAGGAGTTGAGAAACGAGGCATATGAGAGTTCTAGAATTTACAAGGCAAAGATGAAAACTTTTCATGATAAAAGAATTTTAAGGAAAACTTTTGTAGTAAACCAAAAAGTGTACTTGTATAATTCTAGACTACATAAGCACCCTGGCAAGTTGAGGTCTAGATGGGATGGTCCATACATTGTTAAACATGTTTCTGAACATGGAGCCATTGAGGTAGAAGATCCTAGGGATGGATGCACTTTTAAAGTTAATGGCCAAAGACTTAAACCAGCCCTAGAGAGGTTTGTTCAAGAGGAAGAGACTATTCCCTTGGAAGATCCCGTTTACCGGGATGACTAGACTTTCTTTAAGTCTATGTTACCATTGTACCATATTTTATATACTTTTTCTTTTTGTTTGTTTTCTTGGCTTTCTAACAACTTTGCAGGAAGTAGCTTGGGTATAACTACATCATCTCAGGTGTTTTCACTCCCTTTTCCTTTTATTTTATTCTATTGGCATGCCTCTCATTATCTTTCATTCATGCAAATATTTTAAACATTGAGGACAATGTCTGATTTAGGTTAGGGGGAGGATAATGTATTCATTGATTGATGTACCTCTTGTTGTCTTTGGTTGAGAAGTTAGAAATCCATGCTTTCTTCTGAAAAAAAGAAAAAAAAAAAAAAAAAAAAAGATATGAAGTCTTGAATTGTTGGATAATAATGTTATATTCACATGTTTTATTATGTTGTCTTTGAGAATTCTGTTGAACATTGAACTATGGTTTGAAAGTCATTAGTGAGCTTAAGCATCTCAACACATAATTATTTGATTGAGATATTTGAACATGGCCCTTTATTACTTGTGTTTTGAGTGGTGATTATTACACTTGTACCTTGAATTAAGCACGAGCACGAACATGTAATTTGTGGGGTATGAAGTATGCATCCAATTGTTATGCAATTAAATTGGTTGACTTGTTAGGTAATTAACCTTGGCAAAAAAAAAACCATGCGAGCCTTTGATAAAAAAGGTAAACAATTCAAATGGTTGAGATATGAGTGACTAGTTTAGCTTCGTAGCCTTTTTGACTCGAGTTAGTAAACTCTTAGAGGTGTCTCTACATCTAGTGCCCCTTGAGCCAACTGGTTTGGGAGTCATTGGTCTAACACTCGATACATGGGTCAATTAGAAAGCTTAATGAAGTTAAACATTGCACAGTCCTCACGCAAAAAAAAAAAAAAAAAAAAAAAAAAAAAAAAAGCCCTGGTTGATTCATCTAATGGGAATTCCATTGTTCTATATTATTATGTTGGAAAGATATTAAAACCCCATAATTATAGGTTATTTCACTTCACACATCAAGGAACTTGTGTAATGTTTTACTACTTGAATTTAAGTGATTTGGACTTAGTTAAGATTTCTAAAGATTTGAAAGTGGAGTTGATCTATTTAAGCTTGCTAATGAATCAAAACCATTGTTTGTGTGATGTTATATTCTCATTTGATAACATGATTTAATATGTGTTTGTTTTGAAACCAAGATTGAGCAATTCATAGCGTTTGTGGGTATCACTTCTGGTAAACCCTCACGAGACTACAACTCGTCCACTAGGGACACCTAGGGGTTTAAAGGCTTGTTGCATACGCTAAATGCAATCGAGAGTGCCAGCGAAAGTGGCTTAGTTAATTTTGTTTTGATTTATTTTTTTTGATATTTTTGTTTTTAGTTTGCTAGGGACTAGCAAAGTTCAGGTTGGGAGGTGTGATAAGTCATGAAATATGACTTATTTACCTATGTTTTAGAGAGAATTTAATGGGATTATTATGCATGATACTTTGAATTACACATAAGTTATACAATTCTTTAATTTCATTGCATCGCATGAAATTTACCATTTATGTGAGTTATATTGAAATTTACCATTTATGTGAGTTATATTGATCCCATAGAGTGTTAACTTAGTTTGTTATATTTGTAGGTCTTAATGAAGCAAAAGAAGGTCAGCCCAATTCAATTGGAGTCCAAATAAAACAAGGAATCAAAGAAAAATCGCAGTCCAATTCGTACTAGGATTCCAGCTTGCATATGTCTTCGTATTTGGGCCATAACTTTCAACTCAAATATCGGATTGATGCGATTCAAGTTGGGCTGGAAAGCTGATTCAAAGGGCTACAATTTTGTGTCTAATGAGAATTTCCTAATTCGGACTTATAATGGGCCAAACGTGGCGGTCAAGTAAAGCCTAAAAATCTGGGATTTTAAACCTACGAAAATTCTAGTTTTATTAGGATTTCTAGACCTATTTAAAGGTTCATTAGGTCAAATTTGAGAGCACTCTTCTCTCTTCTCTCTTAGCCTCCTCTCTTTTAGTCTCTCTTTGCCTCTCTCCCCCAATGTTTTCTTTAGATTTTTGTTTAGTATTTTTCATGGAAGGCTAAAACCTTAGCTTAGACTAAGGGGGATTCCCCTTTGTAAAATACTATTTATTCTTTTAATGCCATGAATGTGTTTCAATGTTTATAATTTCTTCTATTGATTGTTCATACCTATTATATTATTTTTTTATTTGAAACTTTTAGGGTTTGAACCGTTTCATAAGTTCAGTCAGGCTTTTCTTATAGTTATGTAAGAACCCTAGATTTATCAAATACAAAACCTTAATTGCATTAGATATTATTGTTTGCTGCGTTATTGCTTGAGAGTATATCGTCGTCTTATGATTTTTCTAGTGTAGTTATCGATTTCATGCTTTAATCAATGGACAATCTTTAGAAAAATTTATATTAGAATTATTTATAAAGTCTTTATTGCAAATCTTCCGATTGATGGTTTGGGATGAGAAACCATCAATTGAGTTATGACATGGTAAAATTGAATTTATAGTATTCTTATAAAGTGGATGAACCTAAAGTCTAAGCATTTTTACTCATTGCATTTTTCTTAATTTTAATTATTAGTTTTCTACAAACCTCAAAATATTATTTTCTTTATTTTTACCGTTTTAAAAGTGTCTCTTGAATTCCAATCTCCCTGTGGTTCGACAACCCTCTTCACTACTATACTATCCATCCCTCATCAAAATTGACCCGACATCAATACTAGTGTCCAGATTAAGGCCTCTTCTCCATAAATTAATATCTCCATGCCAATCGGCTTTTATACCGGGAAGATGGTTAGCTGAAAATGAAGTCATTGTCCAAGAATTATTGCATAGTTTTAAACATAGGAAGGTTAAAGGGGGGATGATGGCTATTAAGCTAGACTTACAAAACGGCGTATGACAAAGTAAATTGGAGCTTCCTACAAACTGTTCTGAGGAATTTTGGATTCAAGGATACCTTTATAGCATGGATAATGGAATGTGTTACTTCTGTTTCATTCAAGCTGCTTATAAATGGTGGATTAACAGACTCCTTTAATCCTAGTAGAGGATTAAGGCAAGGGGACCCATTATCCCCTTATCTTTTTATCCTTTGTCAAGAAACTCTTTCTAAACTTATTGAGAAGCAGCTTTCTGAAAGAAGAATCAATGGAGTCAAGGCCAGTATTGGAGGACCAGCCATCACCCATGTAATGTATGCAGATGATATAATTCTTTTCTCCAAAACTAACAAAAGAGAGACAACCATTTTGAACCAGTGCCTAGATACTTATTGCACATGGTCTGGACGGATTGTAAATAGGAACAAATCTGGTCTTGTTTTTTTCTAAATATACTCCAAAGCCAACCATCAGGCACACCAAACAATTGCTCCAAATGAAAACTCTCAAGAAGGATGCTATCTACCTTGGTGCCCCACTATTCCTTTCCAAAGCAAGTGTGAGGGATTTCCAATTTTTGAAAGAAAGACTCGAAGCTCGATTGATGGGATGGCGCAGTAAATGTTTATCTTGGGCAGGGAGGTGCACAATGATCAAATCAGTAGCTTACGCTTTACCTACTTATGTCATGTCTACTTTTGAGGTCCCAAACAAAATTTGTGAATCCATGGATGTCCTGAATAGAAGGTTTTGGTGGAAACCAAACAATCAAAATGGTAAATACATGGCTTGGAATTCATGGGATAAACTCTGCCAAACAAAGAGAGATGGAGGATTGGGCTTTAGGAAAACCAAGGAAGTAAATATGGCGTTAATCGCAAAGCTGTCATGGATGGTCGCATCAAATAGGAATAGTATCTGCATAGAGCTCTTAAGGAAAAAATATAAAGTCAGGAGAGATTGGCTAAGCAAGGAGCCTATGAAGATAGCCTCACCAATCTGGAGGGCCATTGAAAAAGCTAAGAAGATTGTTTTAAAGGGTGCGTGCTACATGGTTGGTGATGGGAATTCTATTAACATCTGGAAGGATCCTTGGGTCCCATGGTTAGAAGATTTCAAACCAAAGCCAAAGGACGACTCAATCCAATTCAACCCACAGATGGTGTCAAGTCTCATAGACCAAAACACACATAAATGGAGGATGGAGGCTATTGAGCAACTTTTTGACCAAGAATCAGTGGAGGCCATATCTAGAATCATTATTTCGATAAGACAGAGAGAAGACAAGCTAATGTGGATTCACAACCACAAAGGAGTATTCACGGTAAAATCTGCTTACAAGCTAAATCATGACAATAGTAGTGAAAGCAATGCTGGCTTTGAATGGCAGAGAATCTGGAAGCTTAAGGCACATGAGAGAACCAAAATGCTTATTTGGAGAATTGGTGCAAATGTTCTGCCAACAAAGGAAAGAATTGCTCAAAGAATGTCCATCTCAGATACCTCCTACAGCTTGTGCAATGCCAAGCCAGAATCAGGTGCACATTTTTTCTTTAATTGTTCTGATTGCTAGAGCCATATGGTATGGTGGTAGCTGGTGTTTCAGATCTGACAGTATCAGTGTGCAAAGTAATGAAGACATTGTGAAGCTAGTGTTAGACCCTCCTTGTCTGGGAAGGCTCCAAAATAAAGCTGAGCTTAAGGATCATTATTCCTTGATAATGGGGACAACTATTGAAGCTATATGGAACTTGAGAAATCGAGTTCTACATAATGGGGAGCATATCAACTTAGATGCTGTTGTTAATAACATTGAAAGTCAAATACTAGAATACAAGCTGTCCAAAGAGCCACCAGACCAAAAAGTATCTACTGAACCAGCTAGATGCTGCTACCCTCCCCCAAATGTTGTGAAATTAAATGTGGATGTTGCCATTGCCAGTAATTTTTCTGCTCTAGCTGTCATAGCTCGTGACTCCAATGGGAATATTTTGAAAGCCTGGACTAAAAGGTCTAGTCATAGCGACCCTCTGCAAGCTGAAGCTTGTGCCATTCTTTGGGCTCTAAAGCTAGTTGCTGAGGAAAGTTTCCTCCGCATCTTGGTTGAAGGTGATGCTAGAATTTGCTTCGATGCTATCCATGGTGAAAGCTCTGCCCCCTGGTCTATTTCTAGTATAGTTAGCAATGTAAATGAGTTTAGAAAAGTTTTTGTTTCTTGTGACTTCTGTTGGGTTGGAAGGGAAGCTAATTTTGTTGCCCATTCTTTGGCAAAATTTGCGATCTCTTCCCCCTCAGATTTAAGTTGTAACATCTCTTCCTTGCCCCATGTTGTTTGTGATGCTTGGAAGAAGGATTTGTTGGCCTCTGCTCCTTAATGAAATTTGCTTTATCAAAAATAAATAAATTAGAATTATTAGAGCATTCTCAACTTATTTTACATCCATTCTCTATTTTACATCTTCAAAAAGCTACTTTTTTATTTTAACTACCAACTTTTACAAAACATCTCATATCTCATTCTCTATTTTACAATATATCATATTAAAATAATCTTATAATTTTATTTATTTATAATTTCATTTCCATCAAAATCAATAAAATCACCAACCGGACCCAACCACAACCATGGCTACCCAGCCGTCGCGAAGGAGAGCATCGATGAAGGAGAGCATTGGTGAGGCCGAGTCAGTACGGGGGTTCTTCAATTGCGGCCTCACACGCTCGCCTCAGCTCCGATCTACACATGCGGTCCTGCTCCGAGAAAATCGCCATCGTCACAACCACAGGGCAACTGTGATCTGCTCGTCCATGAGAAGCTGGACCATCCGAAGAAACAAGAAATCTAGAGAGAGAGGAGAGCAGAACAGAGAGAGGGGAGAGTAGAGCAGAGAGAGAGGAGCGGGCGAGAGAAAAAAAAAAAAAGAGAGGAGAGAGAAGACAGAATAAAAAATGAAAAAAAAAAAAAAAAATTAATACAAGTTGCTACAGTAACATGTATTTTTACATGTTATTGTAGCAATGTTTAAATGCAGGAGTTAAAACCCATGGCCGGCTAGGAGTTAGTTTTTGTGTTTTTTTAGCTACAGTAGCGTCTAATTTAACAAAAATTGCATTTTAAGTGCCCAGTAATGCTCTTACAATGAAAAGAAGTAGAGAATGAAATTAATTAAACCAATTGATATTTTATAAATCTTCTTAATGAAAAGAATTTGTATTATTTGATTTTAATTGTTTTGAGTTGATAAACTTTATATGGTATTTAAAATGTGTTATATATATATATATATATATATATATATATATATATTAGTAGTAAATTCGAAACGGTATACCGAAATTGATCAGTACCGAAATATTTCATTCCAATGGTCAAACCGGAACGGGCATCGAAATGATATTCACAACTATGATTTGGACCAATGTTAGTGATTTCGTTCCGTTAAAGCAAAAGTAATCTCCTTAGTTAAAGCAGAAGGAATCTCCTTTTGGCACAGATTATCCTTAAGTAAACTATTTTCTACTTGGTGCAAATTATCATCAAGTAAACTATTTCTCCCTCAGTTAAAGCAGTTAGAATTTACTTTCAACGACCAAGGTCTATATAAGTAAAGCCCCTCGGTCATTTGAAGGCATCACTTCTTGTAGTCTCATGTGCCAAGTATTAACAACTACCTTCTCATAATTACTCGTATAATTTTAATCTTTCAATTTTCTATTTAAACTAGTCGCAAACCTGTGCGATGCACAGGAAAATTATTAAAAATAAAATCTAAATTAATTTTGATTCCTTTTACTTCTTTTGTTGAATTTTTTTATTTATTTATTTTTTTTTTTTTTTGTAGTTCAAAATGTTGTAGGCAAGATCAATAAAGAGACTTTACGAATCGGATTTAGGATAAATCCTACTTTTTGGTTTAAAAAAATAACTAAGAAAGTATTTACCATAGGATAATTAAAATTTAATATAATGTAATTTTTCTTTTGGCATAAGTTGAATATAGTCCAATTTTTATAAAACATGATTCATGTTTATATTTACCATATGGATCATGTTTCCATCCAAAAATAAAATAAAGGATACTTAAAATAAAAAGAAGGACAAATAAATACATGGGCACATGATTATATGATCAAACCTAAAAAAATTTCATAACTCATTTCAAGTTCACATGGTTTCATTATAACAAATCCATCAATGTTTCTCCATTGCCAGCAACAAAATTAAATGAAATACATAAGAAAAAAAAAAAAGAACTCTAAAAATCTTGATGAAAATTGATAATTATGATTATTATTAAAAGATATTTATATTGTGTTTATATATGGAATATATTTTAGTATTAGACATTAATTATGATTGTGTTTTATATATGGAATAATATATTCTTATATTAAAGAAAATATGATGTGTCAAAATTCTAATGGAACGTTTAATAATAGAATAAAATTTAAATTCAGTTAGAAAATATATATTAAAATAAAGAGGTGTAAAATTGTGAGATTTCAAAAGTTTATGTGACGCAACATGATGAGATCAACCAAAAGTTAAAAAGCTTCGGTTTTACATTATAGTATAGATGTATTAAGGCAATAAAAGCTTTTGAGTTCTCACAATTTTACACCTCATTATTTTAATATATATATTTTAATTGAATTTAAATTTTATTCTATAATTAAACATCTCATTAGAATCTTGACATATTATATTTTCTTTAATAGAAATAATATATTATTCCATATATATAAACACAATCCTAATAAATGCCTAATACTATAATATATTTTATATATAAACACAATAATAATAAATGTCTTTTAATAATTATCAATTTTCATATTTAGATAAAATATAAAAGACAATAAAAATCATAGTTAGACTAATAATTTTTTAGATTTAATTTTAATTTATTTTTTGTGCATCGCACGGGTTTGCAACTAGTTAATACTTAATGCTAAAGCATTGCGTAGGGCCAAAGAATAAGCCCAACGAGCGAAACCCTTCTACTCTTACTTCTCTACACGCCGCTATAGTGAAGAAGCTAACCATTTCTGTGAACAGTAACCCAGCTCTCTCGCAATGGCAGCACGAGACAATCCCTTGAGGAAGTTGGCAGAGGCAATTGAGAGGCTTGCCGGTACTTTAAACTCTGACAATCCACTGATCAAGGTCAGTGACGTGGTTGAGTTTTGCCGTCTCAGTAGTTCTTCCATCTTCTTCCTTGGCATCGCTTTTAAGTTTGCGGACCTGGAGCTCCAAACCAAGGTGTCAACCACAGAATTTAATTACGACTTACGATATCTAGCTGCTTCAAATATGTTTCTTTGCTATAATTTCTTCTTTTCTTTTTTTTTTCTTTTCTTACAACGAAAGATGAATAATCTTGGGGAAGCCTCGAAGAAATACGACACAATACAAGCTTTAGTGGAGGGTGAAATTGAGAATGGATTTGCGAAGGATAATAGTAGTCATTGCAGAAACCTGGTGCGAGTTAAGCGTACAATTGACTTGGTGAAGGTAATGATGGAGCAATTTCAGGCTAGCGGGTATGTTAAACCATCGACCTTCCATATTTTAATTCTCTGTTTCTAATTTAAATTGTTAACGAACTAGTTTCCATCCCTATCCATCAAAGTAGAAGTTTATTTATTTTTATTGAAGAGATAAGATGTATTTTTTTTGTCCTTAAGAGATGGATGAATTGTATATGAAAATACTTTTAAAACATGGACAGTTATAAAAGAACGAGGTTTAGGAAAGCGCAGTAGCCACCTTAGGCGAGCCAGGTCTAGTCATCGGATACTTCTGAAAGTGTAACATTAATCACCCTGGCCCTTGTTGGGATGAACTATTGCAGATAATTAAGTAAGTGGAAGTGTTTCGTAGAATGGAAAATATGAAGGATGGAAATGGGTATAGAAAAGAGTCAGTGGATTGCTATTTTTTTATTTAAATAACGTGAAAAATGTGAAGGAAAGAAAAGAGGGCGAGTCCTATTTTCTACTTGAAATCACAAAAACTTATCCGTATGTGGAGAAAAGTTGAAGAAAATGAATACCAAAAGAGTATTGCATGCTGCAAAAGGATGATTTTACACCTATATTTAATCAAATTTCATTGTTTTGGGTTTCTTTTTTCCTTTTCTTTTTTTAATGACAAATTTTATATTAATATCATAACTTGTCAAATCTTTATAAGTTTGTAATGATATGCAGATAAATTCAGATATTCTAATAATGGACAAGTAATTTTATTAAAAATAATGTAATTTTAACCAGGCATATTGTTTAAAATTTGAGTTTTCAATGACAATAAATAAGAACAAAATCGTTATGTCAAATAGTATGGATATATTATTTTATATAAGGTTATAATTTGTATTACGCATTTTCGTACTAACCATGTCATACATTCAAGACCTAACAATCTCAAGGTTCCACCTTAAATTTTAGGGCGGTGCTAGAAATATTATTTTTATATAAGGTTATAATTTGTATTACACATTTTCATACTAACCATGTCATACATTCAAGGCCTAACAATCTCAAGGATCCACCTTAAATTTGAGTTTTCAATGACGATAAATAAGAACAAAATGAGATATTATGGCCCAAGATACTCAAACCTTCATGTATTTGCATGTAGAACAAGCAAACTAGTTAGGGTTCTCTAGCATATAAACCTCACATTAGATTCATTGTAAATGCATAAGTTCAATAGCAACGATGTAACCGTCATGGGCTTTCCATTGTGGATGTAGGCCATCAAACTGCTTTCAGTTAAAGTGATAAGTTGATTTAAACTAGCCAAGAACGCCACACGCGCATGTGCGAGTAGTAGAGCCACATGTCCATAGGTTCACTTTATTCATTTAAAGTGTTGGTGTTTGTACTATCTTATAAATACCTTTAAGGTTTTGTATGTTTCCAATGTGAGACAAATGCACAAGCCTTCAACCCTCACTTTTCTATCACTATAAAGCAATAAATTTACGACATACATTATAAAGTGATATTGATATTCAGACGTACTTGCCAAAGGTCTCTTGGCCTAGTGTTGCATGCAACTGCCTCCCAAAGAGGTGAGTTTCGATTCGACCAGCCGGCTTCCCTTAATGGGTTAAGCTTGACTTCTCATAAAAAAGCAAAACATATTTATAGCTCTGTATGCATACAATTCTTTCGTAGATAATTTTTATTTAATCATATGTATATAACGACTTCCACCATGACAGGGGAAATTCACTCGTTGAACCATTTAAAGCAGCTTATGAGCAAGTTTTTGCTCCATACCATGGATGGACTGTAAAGAAAGCTGTGAATGCTGCAGTGGAAGAACTTCCTTCTAGGGACCTCTTATTGAATTTGTTAAATGAAGATGGTAAGTATTCCATGTTATATTATTAGTTTCTTTGGTAAATTACACTAACCCCTTTTGAGGTTTGGGAAAACGACAGTACTCCCTCTTATTTAAAAAAAAAATGACACTGCCGCCCTTGAGTTTTGTAAACATATATAGATACACCCTTTAACCCTAAGGAATTACCATGTAAAAAAAACAAAAAAAATTATCTGGTTGCTAATGCTAAGTTGCTTAATTTTGTAATGAGTTTTACAACGAGAAAAAATTGTAATAAGTGATAAGATAACTAAGTATTTAAATTAAGGCTTAAGTTAAAAATATGTTAAGAATAAAAGAATATTCCGTTACTGTTAGTCATCCATTTGAGTTAAAGGATATATTTGTTATACATTTACAAAGCAAGGGGAGCGTCATTTTTTAAAATAGGAGGGGGGATTGTCATTTCCTCAAACATCAAGAGAAGTTAGTGTAATTTGTCTTAATTTCTTAAATTCTTTGTTTTAAAACCTTGATGATGTATGCTTGAAATTACTGACACACATATAAAGTCTAACGCCTAACTTAAAAGTGATGATAGAGAGCCACTTTGATACACCACTCTAACGTAACAATTATTAGTTGGGAGTCTCGTATATCTTGTTGTGACATTAACTGCTATTTCATATGTTATTTATCTAGTTGATCTATTTATGATAGCTTCTTGCTCCATTCATTATACAATTGTTCTTTGGATTCCCTTGTTCCATGGATTTCCCTTCCTCTTGTTAGGAATGAAACCCTATTCTTAGAACCTATGAAATACGAAAATAGAGAAAGAAAACAAATAGCAACGATCACACGACACAAAGATTTACCTGATTCACTGCTAAGGCTACGTCCACAGAGTTGCAACAATATTCACTATTTGAGAATAGTATAAAGGGCAGTTACAATTACACAAACCTTAATTCTAAAGCCACAATATATATAACATAAATGAGTCCATAGGGGGCGCTGCCCCAGACCCCCAAAATAGGCTGAGGCTTAGTCCATGAAGCGAAGGCTTTAAAATCGAAAGCCTTCTAGTCGGGTCGAATCCAAACCATATCGGGCACAAAACCAAACTCCACGTAGCCTTACACTTCTCATGGTCATCCCTTACATTATGTGCTTGTGTTAATGTTGTCTGGGCAAACAACCTTAATTACTAATTGTCCACCATAGGCTTTTGCTTTCTATTTGGTAACTCTCTCATTTCATGGTGTAAGAAAAAGTAGATTGTGGTAGCCTGATCCAAGATAAAGGTTGAGTAGTACTGCTTCTAAGCTCCTTTAGGGTATTTTACAGCCCCACTCTATTGCCTCTCATGGTCAGCTAGCTAATATTTTCACACAATCTCATACACCTAGATGGTTTCAAGATCTGTATAATATCTAAACTCAAATTGGTTTACTGTAATCCATCTTGAGTTTGAGGTGGCTATTAGCATATTAGGTATAGGCATGTTTGGGTCCAAATCTGTTGTACTATTCTTGAATTTACTTGTATATTTGTACAAACTTTAATTAGGTTAAGGGCCTATGCAAAGGCATTTCCTAATAGTTATTGACACATAAGTATTTTTCTCAGTTTTCTAATAGTTTAGTTTCAATATCAGAGTTCTGATCATGCTATATTGTGACATGATAAACACGGTTACAGTAGTAGTGAATAAGTTTTCACTAAAGCAAAAACTGACTTCCTTTGATATTAATTAATTATAACAACATATTCAAAATCTTTGCATATTTAATTAAATGGTTTTGATTTTGTTCTTCTCAATTTTCTTTACTTTTATCAGAGGATTCGGTGAAGGAGCCTATACAAAAGTACATTACTGCGGCAAAAGCTGTTCTGCAGTACGTTGACAACATCTTCCTAGCAACTGAGACAGGAGCTGAGCTACTTAGGTTGATCTAGTTTAAACTCCATCATGGCACTTGCTTATGAATAAATAATCGGGATCTTGGTTTGTAAAACATTGGCAGTTTGAATTCATTAAGAAACATGTAGGCTGCTCTAATCGTTTCAACTTTGGAAACTATGTCGGGAGCTTTTAGTATACAACAAAAACAATTTGTCAATTTGTGTTTAGTAAATAATAATTGATGTGAAATATTAGATGTTTTCTTGTTGTTGCAATTCTAGCCAACCCAAAACTAATTGAGATTACAAAATGACATGTGTACCAATTTTAGGGTTTTGATATTTTCACACCAACATATTTTGATTTTCAACCGGCGATGTTAGTTTGTGTTGAATTTTCTGATTTTATTAGACTAAATAGGGTTTTATTAATGAGGGTTTGATGTTGTGTATTAGCCCATATTTTTTAAATTGTACATATCTGATGTGGCATACAAGTATTGGAGTGTTATATGGGTGTTTATATCAAGTCTTTATTGAATTTAATCTCAATCCCTAACCGTTGTTACCACTGCGTCCAAAGCCAGAGTGACAGATTTGCGGAGTCTAGTTAACAACTAGCCCCATGTTGCCGTACGCCATAATCGACGAATCAAGAGTTTGGAACTCGTAGAATCAGGTTGAAGTACTCTTTCAAGAGATCCTTGCACTAATACCACATAAAGATAATGATTTGAAGTGGTTTACAAACGGTCCCAATACCAATAGTGGTTACTCTTGTGCTATGCTTGAGGCCCTCAAGGGGTGGTTTATTGTAAGAAAACCCAGCACCTATTGTGCTTAGAATCAATGCCCTTGAAATGGGTCTCTCTATTTATATCTTTGTAGTTAAAATAAAAAATTGGTCTTTGGAACTTTCCTCCTAGGGAATGGATTGGGCACTGAACCCATTAAGATGCGGACACGTGGCCAAAATTGGACACGTGTCGCAATCGTGCACTGAACCCAATCCAAGTCCAACCTACTTTGATCCATGAAGTTCTCTTTATGAGGGAGGTTCTATGTGAAATGTATTTGGAAGTTGAAAAGTAGATAGTGGTGAACTTGTGGAGGAAAAGCTCCTAGGGATTGGACGCATTGGCGATGAAGGTGAGAGAGACAGGGTTATTAAGGGAGAGGCAAAGTGGTAATTTTCTGCTGAGCTAGAATTTGAAGTGATGATTTGATATTTTAATTATTGAGTTGGCATTTTTATATTGACATGGCTTGTTATAATTGACCCATTGCACGACATTGTAGGTTCATCAATTGTAGCAAATATGCTCCTGTTGATAGCTAAATTTAGGGGTTTCCCAAATTAGGGTTTAGGTTTTTCATATTATTTTTGTGAATTAGAATTATTTTTATTACATAAAATCAAGTTATTTATAAGCTTGAAGAATGCGGATTTGACAGAGAAATTGTGGTCTGATATTTAGAGTTTTTAAGTCTAGAAACCTCTAAAGAACGGACTATTGCATTCATATCAATCTTCATATCTTATTTTCTAATTTGTGGACAGAAACTAGACTCAGTATATAATTTGAGGGTTTTGATCGATTGAAGGAAGTACGAGGAAACAGTACCTGTGAGAAAGCTAAGAAGAGTTGAGACTGCCAAACAATCCAAGCAAATCTCACTTCATTCCATGGCCAAAGGGTCTTGGACATCCACCACCGGTGACATCTACACAAACCTCTCACGACGCTGCCTTTCTACAAGACTACAACCACACAAAACTGAATCCAACCCATTCGAGAACAATCCAAATACACAACCATCCGAAATGGATGTACAGGAAGGATGGGTAGTCAATGATGACCGGTGGTAGTAGGAGAGAGATGTTAAAGTTGCAGCTCCACTCTTGAAGTAATGCAGTGCACAAGTTGCGGCTTAGCTGCAAGTTAGCCCATGCAGTGATGCTCTCGAGTTCATTAGCTTAATTAACATAAGTTATCCAAGCTCAAGTACACATCAGCAGCCACCTCAACATGGATAAGGATGAGCTGTTATCCTAGTCAGTAGCACATAGTTTGGAATTTGTTCAAAGTTAGTTAGTTACTTACTTCAAAGCTTCTACAAGCTTCTAGCATTTTCAAGATTAAGATTAGCTGCTAACTACTTTCTCTATAAATAGTATGTTGTAAATTCAGACTAATTAAGAAGAGAAAGAATTCAATTTACACCAATTCCACTATCCAATATTCTCTCTACATTTTTCTTTGCATTTTCTCTGAAACTTTTCTTTCTCTCTTTGTTGCTGAATAGCAAAGATTCAATAAGAGACGACAACAGTGGGAAAGGGGTTGATAACGAGGGATGTTTGGCTCTTAGGATGAGATTTGTTTGCATGTACATTGTTTTTATTTTTATTCACATGACATTTTTTTTGTTGAATACTTCTATTTAATGAGTGTGATTTGTTTAAATAATATACGTAGATGATCTTATGAATCACCATATAATAAGTTGTAAACTTATAACACAATTATACAAACTGGTTTGTAACTAATTTTATTCTCACTTTTATTTTATTTACCATTAGTCAAGATGGGACTAAAACATTCAGAATATCAATTATTTTGATAATATGGGGACACAATGTCATTTCTTCAAGATTTGAAAATCAGTATAACGACATAACGAGTCTAATTCCACTATAGCTTGAGAGTCTCAGTGTAATTTACCCAAAAGATAAATGTCGGTTTGGATTGCCTTTTTGAAACTGGGAATTTCAAACCAAGCAATCTAATACATTACCATCCATCACGTAGTAACTACCAATTTTCACATAATGCAATTTCATTGAAAGATGGAGGAAATCTACAAATTTATACACTCGAAACTAATACTTAGAATTTCATGCTTTCCCTTTTTGCAGTGCACCCAAGTGGGAGAATCTCAAATACTAAAATCCAAAGGCAAACTAATGTAGTGTTGATCTCGCAAGAGCATCACCATATTGATGAATGTTAGACTAATACTAAAGCGGTTTCTTTACTAGTCTGGAAATACAACTTCCTGAAATAAAACTCGGACCCATAAGAGCCTTTCATTCAGCCCTTTTTTCCCTGCTCTCAGCTCTCTGTCATGCTTTCTTTCAGAACTGTGCCAAAATTTTAGAAAAGAGCCGCTCTAACTGCCAAATGCTCACTTCTTCATGGGCATGAGTTACTGGAAAATACAGTTGTGGCATTTAACTACTACATGCCATATGGAAAGCTATGAACAGATTACACTATAAACATTATAACCTCCCAACCCAGAAGAAGAATTGTTAGCATTTAGGTAGACTACTCAAAGCATTTCCGCCATCTGAGCTGCTGCAGGCTTGATTTGGAATGACACCACTTCCAAAATCTCCATCCAAGCTCATTTGCTGGACTTCTTGTGGGGACAGGATCTTGATGCAGCGGACACAGTTTACAAACTCCCGGAAATACACAAGCCATACAAATATAAGAGACACAGACTATGTTGACAAATTTAGAGTTTTACAAGTCTGGTTTAAATATTTTGGTGATGACTTAATGCACATTCAATGGTATGTGATAGGTTTTGACAGGGATCCTATTCTTCTGATTTTAGATTTTCCATGTCATAAAGTGGTTTTCCATGGAAAGCACACTTTCCTTAGATCAATGAGACTGAGCAACATTCTCAAGTTACAATGAAACTAAGTTTTTAAGCTTAAAAAAAAAGTGTTGCCTTCCATAAGCCCAAAATATTGATTGATTTAAAATCTGCATTTCCTGAAATAAATGGGAGCACTAGGGCCGGCCCTTTGCTTGTAAATATATCAACTAAAAACTTTGCTTCCCATTCTTTTGGAATAAATATTCAAATGTAAAATATCCACCTGATGTATGGCCCAAAAGACATTATGAAAACAATTTTGAACCCCTTGTCAACCGGAAAAATTCATAGACAAGTGTGTAAGTGTGTGTGTGCATGTTTGCATTCACAACAGTCAACAGACGAACTCCTCTAGCCAGAAAATGAATGAAGGACTTACTCCCAAGGGTCATCTCCCACTAGGAGAACATCATTTTCATGACCTACGTGGACAAGTTTCCAGCCTACTCTCTGTCTATCCTCCAACTGTCCCTCTATGCCGAACATTCGAGCCAGACCTTGTTTAAGCTCATCATAACATGAATATCGGGTGATATCAATGGATCTCCCCACGGCTCCACATTTCTACACCTTCACAATAGCATTGGCCAAGTTAAAATCCCAAACAAATATGGAAAATGACAGAAAGATCATATCACTAGTTGCTGACAGTTTTATTTAAAGCACCAAACCTTTGTATATGTCCACATTCGTTGAAACTGTGGAGGTGGGGGCCAAGGACCTCTGTTCAAGAAGCTGCTATCATTTATTGTGGAATCAATTGAGTTAAATGTCATATTGGGAACTCCAAAAGATTGGGAAACCATTGAGGACGAAAGTTCCTGTTGAGCATCTTTTGAGTTTTCATAGTTTATAATCATGCCTCCTGAAGAGAGATTATTGTGGATATCCTTCCCTAACCCTGCCATACCCTTTGCCAATAAAGGATCAGGATTCAAGGTTATCCCTAGTTGGCCATCAATGTTACTCCCGTACGGAACACTATTTCTAGGATCTGCCTGAACTTCACATCTTGACTGGTGTCTCTGAACAACGACCATTGTGGATTGAATGACACTGGGTTGTTATTCTGCTGTAAATGGACATCATACTGGGAAAGGCAAACTGAAGTTGAAAATGATGTGTCCACGTAATCTGTCTGGGCAGCTGCACCATTTAGGTATGTTTGTGGAGCAAAAAATCATTGATTTTGATTCTTAGAGATGTTCAATGAAGGCTTCACATCAGACCTCTGCTGCAAATCTTTAACCAAGTTAGCATTAGATGAAAAGGTTTCCAAGGCAGTTGGACACAAGATTGTGGCAGCAGTATGAACCATGTCCTCCCCCATAGATGTACTTCGATGGGGCATGCCATTCATCACTGGTTAAACCACATTCAAGCTGTTGTTTGTGGAAGGTGAAGTGGAACAAGATGGAACATCATCGGTAATTGCAGACTGCCAGCTCCAGCAGCTCCTGTTACAATACTGCTATTAGCTGTAGATAGCTGATTGGTTGTTGAGGGTGGGGAAGTCCCACATGCCCAGATATTTCAGGCAGAACACCAGATTGCCATTGTTTAAGCTTTGGCTGCTGGGGTGGATGAAAGAACCGAATATTTGTGTGACTTTTGTTCTTTGTCATCTGATGTGGGATAGTGTTTGACTGAGGGAGCGAGGTTGAGGTTGCTTGAGGGACCTCCAGCATTTGGGTGGGTGTCAGAGACCTAGCGAAGCTCTGTGACATATCAAACAGCTGCCTCAGTGGATCTTAGAATCGCGTAAATTGAGCAGGCTGTTGCAGAGCTGACTGCTGTGCTAGAAGTGATTGCTGCTGATGTTGAAGCTTCTGCAACAGTTGAATTTGAATCTGATTATCAGACATTTGCAAGTGTTGGTTTACTTGATTGGGCAGCTGGGGTTGAATAAGGTTTTGCTGTTGATTCTGACCCATAATTTGTTGTTGATGCTGTTGCTGCAGGTTCTGAACACTTCTGTGAGGCTGGTGATTTGAATCAATGGCTGCTGTTGAAGGATATTGTTAGTTTGGACGAGAGACCGAGGCAGAAGAATTTGGGCCTGAACTTAGCTTGAAGGTACAGTTTGATTAACCACATTTTGCCTTGATTGTTGAGTAAGATCACCTAACTGTTGCTGTGATTGCATAACAGATCCTAATTGATTCAATGTGGACAGTAGCTTTCGAAGTTGGTCAAGCTGTTGAGCTGGCTGAGGTAGCCTCTGGAAATTGAATTTGCAAGTTGTTTGACTGAGTTATTTGTGGTGCTGACAAGCCTAATTGACGGGAAAGATCTGCTCCAGCAAGGTTTTGCAGAACCCTATAAAGCATTGCCCTAAGAATCTCAGTCGTCATGACAAAACAACTAGCATTAGGTGACAGAGTAACATCACCTGTCATCAATCCCACATCTTTAAACTCCTGACTAAGCTCTCTGTACTTCTGATTGCTCAATGCTTTCACTGGCGAAGTATATATAACCCTCTGCTTCTCTCTAAAAGCCATTGCAATTGCATACTCAGCAACAGCAGTTTTACTTGCTGAAGTATGTGCTGACACCAAAACTGACTCATTCCGTTCTAAGCATGACACAGATACCGACTGAAATGGGTCAAGCGTAAACTGGTATGTTTTAGCCATCTTGCCATTATACATGGGATTCGAGAGGGTTCCATGAATTGATTCATCCTTGGTTGAAGTGTACCCACTTGGCACCGCAACCTCATGGATACATGTGCACGTCAAATTGGATTGATTTTGGAGGGATTCTTGATTGGGGGTTTTGGTCACCTCTAACTCATCAGGTTTTCTTTGTCTATCTGGGGCAGATTGTTGATTGGGGGTTGCAATAAGCTCCGAATCTTCAGGTTCTCTTTGTCTTTTTGGAGTAGATCCTTGATTAGGAATTTCAGTGACTCCAGATTGTTCAATTTCAGGTTCTTTTTGTTTTCCAAGTGTCGGGGATTCTTCCATTGCTAAAAATTAGACCTACTTTTATTCTCAACTTCACTTCAATATGGCTTAAGCTCAATCCACTAAAACCCTCCACTTATATACTGAGGCCAGTTTCTGTACACAAATTAGAAAATAATACATGAAGATTCATTTGAATACAGCAATTTTTCATTCTTTACAGGTTCCTAGACTCAAAAACTTGACCCAATTCGGGAAACCCCTAAATTTCAGCAATGACAAAGAATAGACTTAAAACTTGTTTTTAGGCACCCAAAAAAAAAAATGCATATATTAGATCACTGACATTCAATGCAGAAAAATAGCAACATTTCTCCGCAAAATTCTTCTTTTGTTTTTGCTTTGTGATAAGTACTACTAATTTATTGAAAAAAAATAAGAACTAGCTCATGTACACAGAACATGTGCATACAAATTAAGATAGCCTAAAGATTTGCTTCCGTTTTCTCAGTGAGCAAACATTATTCAAATTCAAATCCTATTCATAACCAAGTAAACAAATTAAGATTAGAGAGAGAGGAATTAGGGTTTTGAGTTGAAAGGGTTTTAGCGTACCTTGAATGACGAAGCTAAACAAATAGCCGTTCCTTCTTTGCGATCCTTAAAAGTTAAAAGACCAAAATGATTTGTGGGATTTGATTCCAAAGTTTATAATGTTTGGGTCGAGGCCCGTTCATTATTCTATCTATGCTATAAGAGCATGACCAGCAGTAGTCTAAATCTGCTTTGTATCACTACAAATAGGGAGCAAAACCAAAAAATCCGCTCCAGCAGTTGTCCATTTTAACACTCTATCTTCAAATTTTTTTAGAAAATGAACAGTAGCTTTTCACAAATGAAAAGCTACTGTTCATTTTCTATCCAATTAAACGGATTAAAAAAATTGGTGCGGGACCACCAAATATAAGTAGTTTATTTTTTCCGAAATTTTCATTTCAACTGATTTTTTTCTCTCTCTTCACTCTGATCTCTCTCTTCTCTCTTCTCTCTTCTCTCTGTGGTCTCTGTGCTCTCGCTCTCTCTGCGTTTTCTATTGAAGCTCGAAACGGCGTGGGCTTCGGTTTGCGGTTGAAAACGCCGGCATTGTGGTGGTTACGGCGTGGTGGTTGATCTCAGCTCGAAACGGCGTGGGCTTCGGTTTGTGGTGGACGCCGGCGTTTTTTTTTTTCTTTTCTCAGTAGCCACCACCTGAAACCACCAGGAGAGACCCACGGCTCCAAAAAAAAAATTTTTCTTTTCTCAGCAGTACCACTTGAAACCACCAGCCACCACCAGGAGAGACCCACGGATCTTTTCTCAGATCTGGACCCACCGAGGCCAGCCACCACCAAGGAGAGACCCACGGCGTGGCTCTCTTCTCAGATCTGTAACCACTGAGGCCACGCCGTGAAGCACAGACCACCACGCCGTGAAGCATGGACCACCACGCCGCGAAGCACGGACCACCTTGCTGTGCCGATCCCAACGGTCTGGAGGTGGTGGAGCCTTCTGATCTCCACGGTGGTTTTTGGTTGGTCAGATTTGCGGTGGTTTTTGGTTCAGATTTGCGGTGGTTTTTGGTTCAAATTTGCACGGCAGTTAGTTATTTTTGGTGCGAAACAACAATACAGAAAAGGAAAAAATATAATATTTAAATGTGGTAAAATAATAAAAAAGTATATTTATATAGAGTAGAGAGTGAAATAGAGAATACTGCTGGAGCAAAAATAAATAGAGAGTTGTTGATAGTGTAAATATAGAGATAGAGTAGATAAAATTTTAAAAAACTGCTGGAGTTGCTCTAATAATGTAAAACCGAAGCTTTTTGACTTTTGGTTGACCTCATCATGTTGTACCACATAAGCTTTTGAAATCTCATAATTTTATACCTCATTATTTTAATATATATTTTCTAATTGAATTTAAATTTTATTCTATTATTAAACCTTCCTTTAGAATTTTGACACATCATATTTTCTTTAATATAAGAATATATTATTTCATATATAAAACACAATCATAATTAATGTCTAATACTAACATATATTTCCATATATAAACACAATATAAATATCTTTTAATAATAATCATAATTATCAATTTTCATCAAGATTTTTAGAGTTCCTTTTTTTTTTTTCTTATGTATTTCATTTAATTTTGTTGCTAGCAATGAAGAAAGATGGATGGATTTGTTATAATGAAACCATGTGAGCTTGAAATGAGTTATGAAAATTATTTAGGTTTGATCATATAATCATGTGCCCATGTATTTATTTGTCCTTCTTCTTATTTTAAGTATCCTTTATTTTATTTTTAGATAGAAACATGATCCATATGGTAAATATAAACATAAATCTTGTTTTATAAAAATTAAACTATATTCAACTTATGCCAAAAGAAAAATTACATTATATTAAATTTTAATTATCCTATAGTAAATACTTTCTTAGTTATTTTTTTAAACCAAAAAGTAGGATCTATCCTAAATTTGATTTATAAAGTCTCTTTATCGATCTTGCTATAACATTTTGAACTACAAATAAAAATATATATATTCAACAAAAAGTAGAAGGAATCAAAATTAATGAAGGACTTACTCCCAAGGGTCATCGCCCACTAGGAGAACATCGTTTTCATGATCTACATAGACAAGTTTCCAGCCTACTCTCTGTCTATCCTCCAACTGTCCCTCTATGCCAAACATTCGAGCCAGGCCTTGTTTAAGCTCATCATAACATGAATATCGGGTGATATCAATGGATCTCCCCACGGCTCCACGTTTGTACACCTTCACGATAGCATTGGCAAAGTTAAAATCCTAAACAATATGAAAAACGACAGAAAGATTATATCAGCAGTTGCTGACAGTTTTATTTAAAGCACCAAACCTTGGTATATGTCCGCATTCGCTGAAACTGTGGAGGTGGGGGCCAAGGACCTCTGTTCAAGAAGCTGCTATCATTTATTGTGGAATCAATTGAGTTAAATGTCATATCGGGAACTCCAAAAGATTGGGAAACAATTGAGGAAGAAAGTTCCTATTGAGCATCTTTTGAGTTTTCAAAGTTTGTAATCATGCCTCCTGAAGAGAGATTATTGTGGATATCCTTCCCTAACCCTGCCATGCCCTTTGCCAATAAAGGATCAGGATTCAAGGGTATCCCTAGTTGGCCGTCAATGTTACTCCCGTATGGAACACTATTCTTAGGATCCACCTGAACTTCCCCATCCTGAATGGTGTCTCTGAACAACAACGATTGTGGATTGAAGGACACTGGGTTGTTCTGCTGTAAATGGACATCATTTTGGGAAAGGCAAACTGAAGTTGTTGAAGATGATGTGTCCAGGTAATCTGTCTGGGCAGCTGCACCATTCAGGTATGTTTGTGGAGCAAAAGATCCTTGATTTTGATTCTTAGAGATGTTCAATGAAGGCTTCACATCAGACCTCTGCTGTAAATCTCTAACCAGGTTAGCGTTAGATGAAAAGGTTTCCAAGGCGCTTGGACACAAGATTGTGGCAGCAGAATGAACCATGTCCTCCCCCATAGATGAACTTCGATGGGACATGCCATTCATCACTGGTTGAACCACATTCGAGCAGTTGTTTGTGGAAGGTGAAGTGGAACAAGATGGAACATCATCGGTAATTTCAGACAGCCTAGCTCCTGCAGCTCCTGTTACTATATTGCTAGCAGCTGTAGATAGCTGATTGGTTGTTGAGGGTGGGGGAAGTCCCACATGCCCAGATATTTCAGGCAGAACACCAGATTGCTGTTGTTGAAGCTTTGGCTGCTGGGGTGGATGAGAGAACCGAATATTTGTGTGGCTATTGTTCTTTGTCATCTAATGTGGGATAGTGTTTGACTGGGGGAGCGAGATTGAGGTTGCTTGAGGGAAGTCCAGCATTTGGGTGGGTGTCAAAGACCTAGCGAAGCTCTGCGACATATCAAACATTTGCCTCTGTGGATCTGGTGGGATCCGCCACTTGACTCGGGTGGGGCACTCGATTCTGGTTGGCAGAACTTCCTTCGTGATTCTGATTTCCTCCCTCGTTGTGAGGGATTTCTTCGCCGTTTTGGCCCTGACCAGGACTGGGAATTTCTCCCCTTGACTGGAGGAGGGCCATGAGTTCCTGGTTCTGCTTGGCCAGCTCTTGCATTTCCCTGCGATCAGCGGCACTCTGTCGTACCAGTTCTTGGACGTTGGCAGTGAGAGCCTGCATTTGCCTTTCTGAGGCACTCAAATGCTGATTAGTGGTGTCTCCTGCTTCCATGAGGGAGAGGCTATTTGGATCGACCGTTTTTAGTATTTCTGGTAGAGAAGCGAAATGGTTGTTAGCAAAATCCTTCCCACAGACGGCGCCAACTGATGATGTGTAAAAATCAGCACGGTCGTCCGACGATACTCTCTCTAATGGAAGACTTGAAACAAAGAAAGGTTTCCAGGTTGGTTCTATTGTTTGGTTAGTATTTTGGATATGGGTTTGTGTTTTAGATTGTATCTATTTGGTAAAAATTGAATCTTTGCTGTTCTGAGGTCAGCAATGAATCAATGTCTGTGAGTTGGATTATCAACATGCTTATGTTGGCTTTATATTGTTGAGATTAACCAATTCTGAAAGGAAAAGTCACAATTCATTAGCAAAATTAATATTCAAAATTTTCTAACCATTCTTTTACCACAGAAGCTGGAGGAAAAGAGAAAAAAGAGAGCTCAAGTAGCATATGAGCAGAGGAAAAAGCTGACTAAACTTTAGGGTGAAGGCTGCAAAGGAGAAACTTGGCCTATAATCAGATATCCTTGCAATGGTCAAGTACTAAAATTTTATAGATTAGGTAGTTGCTTATAATTGTTTTCAAGGATTTTGTCGTAGTGAATCTCCTGTTAGTTTTGTTGATTCAAGTAGATTGCATAGAACTCTTTTTGTACCTAAAAATTCTACTGCTCTACACCTACTGGGTATATTTTGGAAGAATGTCTATTTGTTATGTGATCCTATGATATTTGTTGTTTACTGGTTGCAAAGAAAACTTATGTATTTAATGCTTGTAAATTAGCTAGATTTGCTATAACCATACGATGTATTTAATATTTCTATATTTTTCTCTTTGTAACGTTTGATTATCTAGCATTCATGTAAATGCAATGGTCTTGAACCTATTGTAGATGGAAATTTAAATATTGATTATTACACATTTTTTAAGTAGACTAAAATGTTCATACTAATTTTTCAGAAGGTGTGGACAATATTGTCCAAACTAAAATGAAATTGTCCACATTTTTTTTTATAAGTAATAAGAATTTGTAATTTAACAGAATATGGTCTCTAGGTGCATAAAGGATACACATTGAGATCAACAAGATTACAATGAAGAAGAAGTGAACTAAGTAGCAGATAAAAAAAAATACAAAATTAATAACAATAGTAGTATTTGTTAAACCCAAGCTCCGAGACCAATCAAATAGCTCACTCACAAAAGCACCATTTAGTTTATCCAAAGAGCTAGCTTTATCCTAAAAAATCCAACTATTACTTTCCTTCCAAAATTTATATATTTTCTAGGTAGACTCGAATGTTTATATTAATTTCTATAAAGCATGGACAATATTGTCCACACTTAAATAAAATTGTCCACATTTTCTAGGTAGACTCGAATGTTCATACTAACATTGTTCACATTTTCTGGATAGACTCAAATGTTCATACAAATTCCCAGAAAGTGTGGACAATATTGTCCATACTTAAATAAATTTGTCCACATTTTCTGGGTAGACTCAAATGTTCATACTAACATTATTCACTTTTTTGGGGTAGACTTGAATGTTCATACAAATTCCCAGAAGGTGTGGACAATATTGTCCACACTTAAATAAAATTGTCCACATTTTCTGGGTAGACTCGAATGTTCATACTAACACTGTTCACATTCTCTGGGTAGACTCGAATGTTCATACCAATTCCCAGAAAGTGTGGATAATATTGTCCACACTTAAATAAAATTGTTCATTTTCTGGATTGACTAGAATATTCATACTAACACTGTTCACATTTTTTGGGTAGACTCGAATGTTCATACTAACACTATTCACATTTTCTGGCTAGACTCGAATGTTCATACCAATTCCCAGAAAGTGTGGACAATAAAATTGTCCACATTTTCTAGGTAGACTTGAATGTTCATACTAATACTGTTCACATTTTCTGAATAGACTCGAATGTTCATACCAATTCCCAGAAAGTGTGGACAATATTGTCCACAATTTTAATGGTTTTGTCCACATTTTCTAGAAATTAGTTTGAATATTTGAACATGTTCATACTAATAGTTCATATTTCTTGGCATCAATTCAACATATTTAAATATAATTGTCCATAATTTCTATAGTATGTCCACAATTTTTGGAAAATAATAATATGGTTCCATCTTTGTAACAATTTTATTATCTTTTATCTCAACCAAAACCACTTCAAAATTTAAAAAAACCAAATTTTATTATTTTCAATCTAAACAAAAATCACTCAAAATTAAAGTTCTATTTCCAAACAAAAAAGAAAGTATTCAAAACCTCACAAATATCAAACCCAACACATTTTATTCCCCAATACAATGAAACCCACAATTTCAAACATCAAATCTTCTCTTCGTGAAACCATTCCCAAACCCAAAGAAAACTCAAATCTACAAATATCAAAAGCTCTCTCCGTGAAATCATTCCAGATCTTCAATGGATGAGAGAGTTTCGGGGGAGTAGAACTTCAATGGAGGAGAGAACTTCGGGGGAGCACAGTTTCAATGGAGGAGAGAACTTTAGAAGAGAGAAAATTTATGTTGCTGTGAATAGAGAGAGTGAAAGGGAAAGAGTGAAAGTAGAGTAAAAGAGGTGTTTGGATACAATAATAGCTAAACTTGGAATAGCTAATTGAGTAAAGGAGTTTATCTTTAGTAGTGGTGTGGAAGGGAACTTTGACACCATGGTGTCAAAAAATCATTTCCCTTTTTTATTTGTTTTCAGTTGCGTTGATCAATGCGAATCGAATCAATAGATTATTTAAACAAGCGGGGTGTCCTTTTCTTTCTACACTGTCTGAAATCTTAACAAGGAAAGGAAAAAAAAATAAAAAAACGCTATCTGTGAGCGACCATGGAGTATGCATCTTTCTCCAGGGACACCTTAGAGTGCTTTTGTAAACCACTTTGGCAAGAGATTGATTACCTCGTTCACTACAGTAGTAACATAATCAAACTCGGAGTTCAAGCAGAAAAACTGAACGCTGTCGTGCTAGACACCAAATATTCCGTCCAACAAGCCGAAAGTCGTGGAGAACCAATCAGAAGCCAAGTGGAAGACTGGCTACGAAGAGCCAATAATAAAGCCACGGAGGCGCAAAATTTGAACAATGAAATCCAAGCGAACGGTAACCACAGATGTTTCAGCGCTTGCTGTACTCCTGACTGGCGTTCACGTTACAACCTAAGCAAGCAAGCAGTAAGTATTGCTAAAGAGATGGGCGAGATTTATGGGGAAAATAATTTTTCGAGTACTGTCTCTCTGCCTGTGCCACCTCCCATTTCGAATCCCACAGCACCAGTACCAGCCGGTCATTTCATGTCGTTTGAATCCACTACAAATGCTATGGAGGATGTCTTGAAAGCGCTGAAACATGACAACAACAACAACACCAACGTTGTCGGGGTTTACGGTATGGGCGGTGTGGGCAAGACGACAATGGTGAAACAAGTAGCGGAAAAGGTTATGAGCGAAGGTCTCTTTGATCAGGTGGTGATGGCGACTGTGTCACAGAATGTGAACCTGACAAAAATTCAAGACTCGATCGCAGATGGTCTAGATCTCCAGTTTAAAAAGAAGAGTGAAGAAGGAAGAGCAAAAGAGCTGAGGGCAAAAATAATGGCAGAGAAAAGAGTACTTATAATTTTGGATGATATCTGGGATTTGATTGACCTATCCATAGTTGGAATTCCCTTTGGCAATGACCTTGAGCATTGCAAATCGAAGATCTTACTCACCACGAGACGAGAGCATGTATGTCACACCATGGGATGCGAAGCTAATAATAAGATACATCTCAATATCTTATCCCCGGAGGATTCTTGGAATCTATTCATGAAGACAGCAGGCACAGATCTTGACTCTACTGAATTTGAAGCTGTGGCTCATCAGGTTGTCAGGGAATGTGATGGACTTCCTTTAGCACTCGTAACAGTTGCAAGGGCCTTGGGTGATAAAGATGTGGAAGAGTGGAAAAAGGCAGCCAGGCGGCTTAAAAGGTCAGTATCTCCAAACCCTGATCATCAGGAAAAAGTTACTGAGTGCATTAAATTGAGCTATGATTACTTGAAAGATCGGGAAGCCAAGGCATGCTTCTTGATATGTTGTCTGTTTCCAGAAGATCATAATATCAGCAAAGAAGTGTTGGCAAGGTACGCGATGGGTCTCCGTTTGTTTCAAAATGTTGACACATTGGATGAAGCAAGAGGAGATGCCGATACCTTCACCAAAAACCTCATTGACTCGGCATTGTTGTTAAGGAGTGATGAGGATGGGTTCGTAAAAATGCATGATGTCGTGCGTGATACAGCCAAATTGATCTCGTCATCAGGAAACGAGCAACTTTTTATGGCACAAGCCGGTTCTGCTTTACAAGAGTGGCCGCGGGACACAGACAATCGCTTTGAAAGCTACACTGCAATCTCTGTTATGTTCAATAATATCCAAAGACTTCCTGATGAACCGGTATGCCCCAAACTCCAAACCTTGTTGTTGCAAGAAAATAGCAATTTGAAGGAGGTCCCAAGTAGCTTCTTTAATAGAATGAATACCCTTAAGGTGCTCGATATAAGTGGGTTGCAGGTATTCTCACTTCCACCATCAATTGGACTCCTACACAACCTTTGCACCTTGTATATGGATCGTTGCAAGTCAAAAGATATATCCATATTAGGAGGCCTCAAAAAGCTGGAAATAATTAGTCTAAAAAAATCTCTTATCGATACCTTCCCAGAAGAATTAGCAGAATTGGCTGAGTTAAGGATGTTAGATATGACATCTTGTGCCCATATCCAAACTATCTCGCCAAAAGTAATATCAAGATTACAGGGGTTGGAAGAGTTATACTTGCAAGGAAGCTTTTGCCAATGGCGTAACATAGCGGAGGGAACCAGTGAAGAAAGGAATGCAAGCCTTGAAGAGGTAATAAACTTACCTAAACTAACAATTTTAAAGGTTGATATTGAAAAGGTTATTTGTTTGCCCTCCAATGTAAAATTCATTCCAAAGTGGGTGAAATTTGATATATGTATAAGCAGATCATTATTCAACAGGCTAATGAATGTTCAATTGTCGAAATTGAAACGGGTACATACAAGGACCTTGTTCATTGACACTACTGTTAGGTTTAGAGAGGGAAACACAGAGAGACAGAGAGAATAAACTGTGTATTCAGTATTCTGAATAATCATGTACAAATAAAAGAATATATATAGGCCTAGTCTAGTGTACGGTATAGTAAATACAACGTAAACCCTAGGAAATCCTAGACTAGTACAATAACAAATGGTATATAGTATATACATATTAACATCCCCCCTCAAACTCAAGGTGGTTTGACAGAAGCCATCTTGAGTTTGGAAACAAGATCACGAAAACGACCAGGAGGAAAAGTCTTCGTAAAGATGTCAGCAGTCTGATCAGAAGAGCTAACTGGAAGAAGATGTAGGATGCCAGCAGACAGATGATGACGCACAAGATGACAATCAATCTCAATATGCTTGGTGCGCTCATGGAAAACATCATTATGCGCAATCTGAATAGCACTACGGTTGTCACAATGTATAACAGTCGGTGAAGAATGTGTAACACCCATATCTTCCAACAGCCAACGAAGAGCAAGAAGTTCAGAAGTAGTATCAGCCAGAGCACGATACTCTGCCTCAGTACTAGAGCGAGACACAATATGTTGTTTCTTACTGCGCCAAGAAATAAGAGAGTCTCCCAAAAAGAAACAAAATCCAGTAGTAGAGCGGCGGTCAGTAGGATCCCCGGCCCAATCAGCATCAGAATAAGCACAGAGGTCAAGGGTGGAGTGAGCAGAGAAGTGAAGTCCGTGAAACATAGTACCCTTGATATAGCGAAGAATGTGAAGCACTGCAGCATAGTGTGTAGAATGGGGAGCAGATAAGAATTGACTCACCAAATGAACAGCATGAGCAATATCAGGGCGGAGTTACAGTGAGATAAACTAAGCTGCCAACAAGCTGACGATAGAGAGTGGCATCACTGAGAGGTGTGCCATCCAAGGGAGTAAGGCGAGCATTCATCTCAAGGGGTGTAGAAACAACTTTAGTGTCAGTCAGGCCAGCACGAGATAACAAGTCAGAGGCATACTTAGCCTGAGAGAGATAATAACCAGTGGAATCAGAAGAGACCTCAAGGCCTAGGAAGTAGCTCAGATGACCAAGATCCTTCATCTCAAATTGTTGGTGGAGAAAGAGCTTGAAATCAGAAATGCCAGAGTGATCATCCCCAGTAATGATCATGTCATCAACATATAGTAGAAGAAGAATCATACCCTTATCAGATCGGCGGATAAACAATGTTGTATCATGAGAACTGGATGAGAAGCCAAACTGATGTACAATACTGCTAAACTTGGCAAACCAGGCTCGAGGAGCTTGCTTAAGACCATACAGAGCGCGACGAAGGAGACAAACTTTGTCAGGATAGTCTGAATAGCCTGGAGGTGCCTGCATATAGACTTCTTCAGTGAGATCACCATTTAAGAAGGCATTCTTAACATCCATCTGAAAAAGAGGCCACTGATGAACTGCAGCAATAGCAAGAAGACTACGAACAGAGGTAATACGAGCAACAGGAGCAAAAGTCTCCTCATAGTCAATCCCATATTCCTGAGCATATCCCTTGGCAACAAGACGAGCCTTATACCGTTCAATAGAGCCATCAGATTTGGTCTTGATCTTGTAGACCCATTTGCAGCCAATGGCAGATTTACCATGAGGCAAATCAACCAAGTCCCAAGTATGAGTCTTCTCCAAAGCCTGAAGTTCCTCTGTCATTGCTTGCTGCCAAAGAGGGTTAGTACAGGCCTCACGATAGGTGTGAGGCTCATGAAGGGAAAGCACAGCTGAAAAACAAGAATAATCACGCAAATGAGCAGGAGGTGCTCTTACCCGGTCAGAACGACGATGGGGGAGGGGAGGAGGCTGATCAGTGACAGGATCCACAGGCGGTGCAGGTTCTTGGGGCGAAGCCGGAGAGTCAGCAGGAGGAGCAGCAAGAGGGAGGTCAGGAGTCTGATCAAGGACATGATCGACAGCTAGTGGAGGTGCTAGAGGAGAAGTCGGAGAATCAGCAGGAGATATAGGAAACAAAGGTAGTGATGGATTAGTAAAAAAGGAAGGGGTGGAACAAGTTGTAAACTTGGACAGGGAATTAAACATGGTATGTTCCCAGAAAACAACATGACGAGAAATGCGAAGACGTTGAGAGATAGGGTCCCAACAACGATAACCTTTGTGTTCAATCCCATACCCAAGAAAACAACATAGACGAGATCGAGGTTCTAATTTGGAATGTTCATGCGGCTGAAGTAAAACAAAACATGCACAACCAAAGACGCGAAGAGAAGAGTAGGAAGCTGGAGTACCATAGAGACGTTCAAAGGGAGTCACATTTTGGAGAGCTGAGGAGGGAAGACGGTTGATGGTATAAACAGCAGTGAGAGCGGCTTCCCCCCAAAAACGTTCAGGACATGAAGCAGAAATGAGGAAAGCCCTAACAGAGTCAAGAATGTGGCGGTGTTTGCGTTCAGCCCTACCATTTTACTGAGATGTTCCTGCACAGGAACGCTGAATAATGGTGCCTTGTGTGTGAATGAAATCAAGGAATTGAGAGTCTCTATATTCCATGGCATTATCAGTGCGGAAGATTTTAATGGTTTTTGAAAACTGTGTGGAGATCATTTGGGCAAATGTGCGATAGATTTGAGCTAATTCAGAGCGATTGTGCATAAGATAGATCCAGGTATATCGAGAAAAATCATCAACAAATATGACAAAATATTTTGATCCACCTACAGTGGCAGTGGGGCTAGGTCCCCAAATATCAGAGTGAATCAAGTCAAAAGAGGCATGAGAAGAGGAGTCACTATTAGTAAAAGATAAGGCCGGTTGTTTGGCCAACTGACACGATACACAATCAACGGAATCATGTTTGACTTGACCCAAGAAACCACTAGAGACTAAAGAGCGAAGTTTTTGAACGGACACATGACCTAAACGTAAATGCCAAAGACTCAAAGGAAAAACAGAAGCAGTATGAGCAACCTGAGACGGAGGGGGTGTTGGGGTGGAAGGTAGGTGGAGTGAAGTGAGCTCGAACATCCGTCCCACTCTACGACCTGTCCCAAGAACTTGATTCGTCTGAGGATCCTGCACACGACAACCAGAAGAACCAAACCACAAGTCATAACCAAGTTCACATAATTGACCAACAGAGATGAGATTAAGAGTGAGGTTGGGAATAAGATATGTGTCAGAAAGAGACAGTGTAGGAGTGGAAACAGAACCAGTATGGTTGGCAGAAATGTACGAGCCATTAGCAGTTTGAATAAGAGGAGCATGAGTAGTAGGAATAACAGAAGAAAATAACTGAGAATCGGGAGACATATGATTACAACAAGCAGAATCAAAATACCAAGTGTTACCTGAGACAGCAGAGGAAACCTTACCAGAAGTAGACAGAATGTGTTTGACTATGGAAAAGACTAAGGATCTTAACTCACTAACCGAAACATATGAGAGAGAAGGAGCAGAGAATGATTCTGTAGTAGCAGCAACAACAGAGGGATTATCAGGCCACGGAAGAGTTCTTGAGTGACTTGGCTTGGGAGGCCTGGTTGGGCAGTTGTAGACAATGTGACCAATCTTGTGACAATACCGACATTGGACAGTAGGGCATTCAAATAGAAGATGTCCTTGTTGATAACAATTTTTGCAGTATTTCGAACCATTCCTGGATGAGAAAGAAGGATGAGCAGCAATAACAGTCTGAGGAAGTTTGGTGGTATCCATTAGAAATGAATAAGAAATATAGAAAAGATCTGCAAAAGAAAACAAAAAAAAATAATGGGTAAGCCTTTTTCCTTTTTTTTTTTTTTTTTTTTTTTTTTTTTTTTTTTTTTTTTTTTTTTTTTCTTCGGGCTAGGGCTGACGTCAGCAATAGGTAGGGCTGACGTCAGCTGTGAGTACAGGTGCGGGGCGGGTCGACTCGCGGGTCGCGGGTCACGGGTCGCGGGTCACGGGCGCGTGGAGCTGGGAACCAAAAAGACGCCGGAAGCCTCACCGGCGCGTGAGGGCGCGTGGAACGTCTTCTGGCTGCGAAACTTCAGGTGGAGATTCGTCTTGAAGAGACGAATCAATTGATGCCTTGAACAAGACAGACGGAGCAGCCTAACGGCGGCGGCGGAGAGAGGAACCGGCGGGTTTGCCGGAGACAGATCTGGCGCGTGGAGGTGCGTGGGGGATTTTCTGGCGATGAAATTTCTCAGGTTTTGTAGATCGAGTTCGGACGATCAGGGCAGTAGGTAGCACAGGATGAACGGAGGTCTCTGGAAGCAATGGCAAGAGAGGAGAGGTACGGCTGTTTCTGGAGAGAAAGACTGTTTTCAAATAGTTCTACGGGTGCTTCTAAGAATTACAATGCCAAAAAATTAATTTGGCTCTGATACCATGTTAGGTTTAGAGAGGGAAACACAGAGAGACAGAGAGAATAAACTGTGTATTCAGTATTCTGAATAATCATGTACAAATAAAAGAATATATATAGGCCTAGTCTAGTGTACGGTATAGTAAATACAACGTAAACCCTAGGAAACCCTAGACTAGTACAATAACAAATGGTATATAGTATATACATATTAACAACTACAATGAGCACCTTACCAGATTGGTTCATTGAGGCTGTAACCGAGAAAGCAGAGATGCTTATCTATTCAGACTGCCAGGATCTCATGGAAATTCTTACAGTATATGATAAGGGGAGGTTGTGTGGTTTGAAGTCCCTCTTTGTTGAACAATGCCACAAAGTACAATGCTTAATACCCTTCGGAGATGGTATCCCAAGCAACCCAGTGTTTGAGAACTTGCAGGAATTACACATTCACCATATGGAATCTATGAAAGTGATATGGGTTGGCCAACTACCACCTGGTTCCTTTGAAAAACTTAAATTCTTGGAGGTTCAACAGTGTAGTTACTTGGAGAATTCACTTCTACATTCAAACATAATACAGAGGTTGCAGAATTTGGAAATACTGCATGTAACTGGGAATTCTATTAAAGAGGTTTTTGGATTTGAAGGACTACAGGAAGGACGTCGTTACTTGGAAAGATTAAAAGAACTCAGATTGGATAATCTATCTCGACTAGCAAACATATGGAAAGGGCCTGCTCAGCTTGCAGATTTCAAAAACAAAACTGTGATTGTAATTAAATGCAACAAATTGAAATATCTCTTCTCGCCCTCCATGTCTCAAGGTCTTTTGCAATTGGAAGAGCTCTGGTAGAGGATTGCTCCGATTTGGGTGAAATTATTCAGAAAGATGGTGGAATTACTTTGGATAAAATTACATTACCTCGACTAAAGGCATTAGTACTGCAAAATCTAGCACATATTTCTAATTTCTATGATGGAAATTGTTCCTTGGAGTGTCCTCTGGAACATTTGCATGTTCGAGACTGTCCAAATTTCGAAAAATCCAACCTTCACAGCTCGAAACAAGTCCACTTTAATGATGAACGCCACTATAACCTCCTAAAGAAGAGGTATGTTCCCATCGTGGTTTTCCTTACATTTAAATCATTTACCAGCATTAATTCTTCACAATTACGAGCAATATGAGTGTGTATGTCAAACTGGGGTTAAAAAAGTTGAATAAAATTTCAGCGTTTTAGCCACTTTTTGGTTACTCATATGTAGTAGAGATTTTGGTTGAATCATTACATGAGAATACTTATTTTATTGTTCGTTTTCTTTCATGCAATTTATTATAGTTTGCCATGCCTCTTCCTATCAATTTGAAAATCATCTCAATAGTTAGCATTGTGTTCCCAGCCATTTCAGGCAAATGTGATTGCACTGGGCGATTACTAAATAATTCAGCTTCAATTAATTTCATTATACATTTAGCTCCTACGATTTATTAACTTTTATCTTTATGCTTATTAATTTGTTGAAGACTGAAAGAACCAGAAGATATTTCAAATGCCTTGGAATAGAGATGATACTGGCTAGGCCGCCCGTGTAGAAGTGCACTGGTTACAAGCCGCTTTCAAATGCATGGCCTCGAATATCTTATCATTTTAATTATGAAGGACCTGAATTTCTTTCAAAGAAAATATGTGGTTAGCCTCTTAATTCATCGTCTGTTAATGTTGTATGGCAAATGTGTGGCCAAGATATCTGAGTTAACTTGTTCAAACGCCATGTAATTCTAATTTGGGATTGTATTTTGTTTTTGTTTTTTGATTAATTGGGATTTGTTGTGTCGGTGGTTGAATTAGTCAACCTTGTTAAGAGTTTCCTATTAATATTAGGAAACTATAGCCGACTTTCTTATACCTCATACGGCAAACCTAAACCTATTGCTATATATATAGGTCTTTTGTTTAGGTTAAGTGTGCCACAATATAGAATAATTAGAGAAGGGTTTCTCTAGGTTTATTCTTGGTGAGAGAGAGGTTAGGGTGTAATTGGGGTTTGGGTTCTTTGAGAGAGTCCTGGTACCACTGTTGTAATCTCCCTATTTTCTTAGTGAAACTTTCTCCCTGTCGTCGCCGGTGGATGTAGGCATATTGCCGAACCACGTAAATTCTTGTGTTCTTTATTTGTGTGTTTGATCTCTTTCTCTATTCTTTAATCTTGCGCAAACAGTTAATTTTCACAACAATTGGTATCAGAGCCGTTGGTCGAAACAATGGCAATTAATGCTTCTATTGCAACGGTAGGCCTAGTTAAGTTCGACGGGACTGGTAACTTTGGGCTATGGCAAAGAAGGGTGAAGGATTTGTTAGTGCAGCAAGGTTTGGTGAAGGCTTTGTATGGGAAGACAAAGAAACCAGAGAAGATGACAGACGATGAATGGGAAGAACTAGACATGAAGGCGGTGAGTACAATTCGACTATTATTAGCAGACGAAGTCATGTATGATGTCATGGAGGAGAATTCAACTGCAGGGATTTGGTTGAATCTAAAGAAAAGATATATGTCCAAATCTCTCACGAACAAACTGCATCTAAAGCAAAAGTTGTATGGGCTTAAGATGACAGAGGGTGCGGACCTGAGGCAGCACATCAATACCTTCAAACAAATCATTAGTGATATGTTGCGAATTGATATAAAATTCGAGGATGAAGATAAGGCGATGATGCTCCTAACCTCCCTCCCGACTTCCTACGAACACCTGGTGACGACCTTACTCTACGGAAAAGAAACTCTGGAATTAGAAGAAGTTTCAGGAGCCCTGTTGGATCACTACCAACGGAAACATAAGGATTCAGCTGAGAGTTCTGGTGAAGGGCTAGTAGTAAAGGGTTATCAAGATCGTGGAAGGAAGAAAGACAAGGATGACAAATCTGCTAGGGGAAGATCTAAATCCAAGAGCAAGACAGTAAAGTGCTTCAAATGCCAAAAGAAGGGGCATATGAAGCGAGATTGTCCAGAATGGAATAAGGGGAAGGAAGAGTCCTCTACATCTGTCAACGTAGTAGCAGACTCGGAATCTGATGGCGACATGCTTTCTGTTTCATCAAGCACTGACGGTTTGAACAATTCTTGGCTTCTGGATTCCGCATGTTCTTTTCACGTGACTCCCCACAGGAACTGGTTCGACACTTATAGGTCAATTAATTGTGGTTCTGTTCGAATGGGTAATGATGCTACATGCACAATTATTGGAATGGGAACAATTAAAATTAAGATGTCCGATGGTGTGGTGAGAACATTAGAAGAGGTTAGACATATCCCAGATATGAGAAAGAATTTGATTTCATTAGGAACCCTAGACTCAAAAGGCTATAGCTATAAGTCTGAGAATGGGATAATGAAAGTTTCAAAGGGTGCTATGATTGTGATGACAGGTCAGAAAATAAGTAGCAATGTTTATAAATTGCTAGGAAATACCATTCTAGGTGGAGTTGCTGCAGTAGCTGAGTCTGAGGATGATGATACACTCTTGTGGCATATGCGGCTAGGGCATATGAGTGAGCGTGGTATGAGGGAATTGCACAAAAGAAATCTGTTGACTGGGATTAAGTCATGCAAATTAGATTTCTGCAAATACTGTATTATGGGAAAGCAGTGTAGGGTGCGATTTAACACTGCCATACACAAGACAAAGGGCATATTGGACTACGTGCATTCAGATATTTGGGGGCCAGTGAGAACTCCTTCGAAAGGAGGAGCTCAATATTTTATGAGCTTCATTGATGATTATTCCAGAAAAGCTTGGGTTTATTTCTTGAAGAACAAGTCTGAGGCTTTTGCTAAATTTAAGGTTTGGAAAGCAGAAGTGGAAAATCAGACTGGAAGGAAGATAAAGTGCCTTAGGACTGATAATGGCACTGAGTACAGGGATGGTGATTTCTTGAAGTTCTGCGAAGAGCATGGTATCAAGAGACACTTCACAGTACGGAAAACTCCTCAACAAAATGGGGTGGCTGAGAGACTTAACAGGACCATCACAGAAACAGCTAGATGTTTAAGGTTGAATGCTGAGCTTCCTAAAATTTTTTGGGCGGAAGCAGTGGATATGGCTTGTTATATCATCAATCGATCACCTAGAGTTGCACTTGATGGGAAAGTCGCTGAAGAAGTATGGACAGGACAAGAAGTTGATTACTCTTTCATGAGAATATTCGGGTGTCCCGCATATGTTCATATCTCAGGTGAAGACAGGTCAAAACTCGATCCAAAATCAAAGAAGTGCATCTTTCTTGGTTTTAAGAAAGGGGTAAAAGGGTACAAGCTTTGGGATCCAGTTGCACAGAAGGTGGTGATCAGCAGGGATGTAGTGTTTGATGAGAAGTCAATGACAAAAGCATTCAAGGAAGAGAAGTCTCAAGCAGCGGAAAGCAGTAATAACATTGGTAGATCAACAGTGCAGGTGGAGCTTGATGAATTGGAGTCTCAGTCAAATGAGGAACCTCATAGTAATGATCAAGAACAGGATAGCACCAGATCAGATAGGCCTAAACGCAACAAAAGACCACCGATCAGGTATGGTTTCGAGGATCTTGTGTCTTATGCTCTACTTACCAGTAGTGAGGATCCTTCTACATTTTAGGAAGCAATTGAAAGCTCTGAAAAGGATAAGTGGATGGAAGCTATGGTGGAGGAGAATGAGTCTTTGAGCAAGAACAAAACTTGGGAGTTAACGGAACTTCCAAAAGGAAAGAAACCTATAGGTTGCAAGTGGGTGTTCAAGAAGAAGGAAGCAGTATTAGAAAAAGAAGGGGAAAGATTCAAGGCACGATTGGTAGCAAAGGGATATTCACAGAGACATGGGATTGACTACGATGAGGTATTTTCACCTGTAGTCAGGCATACATCTATTAGAGCAGTATTGGCTTTGGTAGCAGATCAGGATCTGGAATTGGAACAACTGGATGTGAAGACGGCTTTCCTTCATGGGAATTTGGAGGAAGAGATTTTCATGGAACAACCAGAGGGGTTCAAGCAACCTGGTACAGAGAATCTTGTCTGCAGATTGAAGAAGTCACTTTATGGACTCAAGCAGTCTCCTAGACAGTGGTACAAAAGGTTTGATTCGTATATGATCCAGATTGGTTATACCCGTTGTGAATATGATTGCTGCGTATATGTTCGTATACTCGAAGATGGTTCTTATATTTTTCTGCTACT
>OU015766.1:29742626-29870132 GCA_907173295.1 Fagus sylvatica
GAGTTTACTAACTCGAGTCAAAAAGGCTACGAAGCTAAACTAGTCACTCATATCTCAACCATTTGAATTGTTTACCTTTTTTATCAAAGGCTCGCATGGTTTTTTTTTTTTTTGCCAAGGTTAATTACCTAACAAGTCAACCAATTTAATTGCATAACAATTGGATGCATACTTCATACCCCACAAATTACATGTTCGTGCTCGTGCTTAATTCAAGGTACAAGTGTAATAATCACCACTCAAAACACAAGTAATAAAGGGCCATGTTCAAATATCTCAATCAAATAATTATGTGTTGAGATGCTTAAGCTCACTAATGACTTTCAAACCATAGTTCAATGTTCAACAGAATTCTCAAAGACAACATAATAAAACATGTGAATATAACATTATTATCCAACAATTCAAGACTTCATATCTTTTTTTTTTTTTTTTTTTTTTCAGAAGAAAGCATGGATTTCTAACTTCTCAACCAAAGACAACAAGAGGTACATCAATCAATGAATACATTATCCTCCCCCTAACCTAAATCAGACATTGTCCTCAATGTTTAAAATATTTGCATGAATGAAAGATAATGAGAGGCATGCCAATAGAATAAAATAAAAGGAAAAGGGAGTGAAAACACCTGAGATGATGTAGTTATACCCAAGCTACTTCCTGCAAAGTTGTTAGAAAGCCAAGAAAACAAACAAAAAGAAAAAGTATATAAAATATGGTACAATGGTAACATAGACTTAAAGAAAGTCTAGTCATCCCGGTAAACGGGATCTTCCAAGGGAATAGTCTCTTCCTCTTGAACAAACCTCTCTAGGGCTGGTTTAAGTCTTTGGCCATTAACTTTAAAAGTGCATCCATCCCTAGGATCTTCTACCTCAATGGCTCCATGTTCAGAAACATGTTTAACAATGTATGGACCATCCCATCTAGACCTCAACTTGCCAGGGTGCTTATGTAGTCTAGAATTATACAAGTACAAAAGTGCTTTTTTCTACCTCAATGGTCCATTTCAGAAACTGTTTAACAATGTATGGACCATCCCATCTAGACCTCAACTTGCCAGGGTCTTATGTAGTCTAGAATTATACAAGTACACTTTTTGGTTTACTACAAAAGTTTTCCTTAAAATTCTTTTATCATGAAAAGTTTTCATCTTTGCCTTGTAAATTCTAGAACTCTCATATGCCTCGTTTCTCAACTCCTCTAATTCATTCATTTGGAGTTTTCTAAGTTTGCCAGCTTCATCAATGTTAAAGTTAAAAGATTTAATTGCCCAATAGGCTTTATGTTCAAGTTCAACTGGCAAATGGCAAGGCTTACCAAAAACAAGTCGATAAGGGGACATACCAAGGGGAGATTTATAAGCAGTACGATAAGCCCAAAGTGCATCAACTAGTCTTAAAGACCAATCCTTGCGATCCGGGTTAACCGTTTTTTCTAAAATTTGTTTGATCTCTCCTATTGGCTAGTTCCACTTGTCCACTTGTTTGTGGGTGATATGAGGTAGCTACTTTGTGAATGACACCATATTTTGACATTAGAGCTTCAAATGGTTTATTACAAAAGTGAGTGCCTTGATCACTTATGATGGCCCGTGGTGTTCCAAATCTAGACAGTATATGTTCTTTAAGGAATTTCACAACTGTCCTATGGTCATTGTTTTTGCATGCCACGGCTTCTACCCATTTGGACACATAATCCACCGCCACAAGAATGTAAAGATAGCCAAAAGATGGGGGAAAAGGGCCCATAAAATCTATACCCCAACAATCAAAAATCTCTATCACAAGAATAGGGGTTTAAAGGCATCATATTTCGACGAGAAATTGCCCCCAACTTTTGACATCTTTCACATGAACGACAAAAATTATTAGTGTCTTTGAATAGTGTAGGCCAATAAAATCCGCATTGCAAAATCTTTGCAGCGGTTTTCTTGATAGAAAAGTGGCCACCACATGCTTCAGAATGACAAAATTTTAAAACACTAATGACTTCATCGTTTGGAACACATCTCCTAATTATTTGGTCAGGACAATATTTAAACAAGTTGGGATCATCCCAATAAAAGTTACGTACCTCAACCAAAAACTTTCTTTTGTCTTGAGTGCTCCAATCCTTTGGAATTTCACCTACAGCAAGATAATTAACAATGTAAGCATACCATGGTAGGTTTGATAAAGAAAATAAATGCTCATCAGGAAATTCATCATTAATAGGTAAGTGTTCCATGTTATCCTCAAATATGAGCCTTGAAAGGTGATCTGCCACCACATTCTCGACTCCTTTCTTATCTTTGATGATGAGATTAAATTCCTGCAATAATAAGATCCACCTAATTAGGCGCGCTTTAGCATCCTTTTTGGTAAAAAGATACTTAAGTGCGGCATGATCAGTAAAGCATACAATAGGTGAGCCAATCAAGTAAGAGCGGAATTTATCTAAAGCAAACACAATAGCTAGTAACTCTTTTTCAGTTGTGGTATAATTCATTTGAGTACTATTTAGAGTTCTACTAGCATAGTAAATTACATGTGGTTTCTTATCTTTACGTTGCCCTAACACAGCTCCTATAGCATAATCACTAGCATCACACATAAGTTCAAAAGGAAGACTCCAATCAGGTGCTTGCATAATAGGAGCGGATGTGAGCTTGCCAATAAGCTTAGTGAAAGCTTCTTGGCATGCTTCCGTCCAGTCAAAGGGAGTATCCTTAAGAAGAAGCTTACACAATGGTTTAGCAATTGAACTGAATCCTTCAATGAACCTACGATAGAAGCCAGCATGGCCTAGAAAAGATCTCACATCTTTAACAGTTTTAGGAGTAGGTAGTTTAGTGATTAATTCAATTTTTGATTTGTCTACCTCTATCCCCTTGGATGAAACAATATGGCCTAGGACAATTCCAGAAGACACCATAAAATGACACTTCTCCCAATTAAGCACAAGGTTTTTCTCCTCACACCTAGCCAATACTTTGCCTAAGTTATCCAAACAATCATCAAAGGTATTTCCAAAAACAGAAAGATCATCCATGAACACTTCCATAATTTCTCCGACCATATCACTAAAAATACTCATCATACATCTTTGGAAAGTGGCCGGAGCATTACATAATCCAAATGGCATGCGACGAAATGCATATGTGCCAAAGGGACATGTGAAGGTGGTCTTATCCTGGTCTTCTAAGTCAATTTCAATTTGGTAGTATCCAGAATAGCCATCCAGAAAACAATAGAAAGAGTGCCCAGCCACTCTCTCTAAGACTTGGTCAATAAAGGGCAAAGGAAAGTGATCTTTTCGGGTGGCGGTATTTAATTTCCTATAATCAATACACATCCGCCATCCGGTGACAAGTTTGGTGGGTACTAACTCCCCATGCTCATTTTTCACAACAGTGACTCCTGACTTTTTAGGAACCACTTGAGTAGGACTAACCCATTTACTATCAGAAATTGGATAAATGATACCCGCATCCAACAACTTTAAAACTTCAGTTTTTACAACTTCTCTCATGTTTGGGTTTAGTCTACGTTGAGGTTGTCTAGAGGCCTTGACCTCATCCTCAAAATTAATCCTATGAGTACAAATTAAAGGGCTAATTCCCTTGATATCCGCTATGGTCCAACCAATTGCGGTCTTATGTTTTCTCAACAACTCAACCAATTTACCTTCTTGATCCATGTTTAAAATAGAAGAGATAACAACAGGAAAGGTATCACCTGATTCAAGGAATGCATATTTCAACCCATTTGGTAGTTGCTTTAGTTCAAGTTTTGGTATTGCAACACTAGAGGGTAGAGCTTTATTTTCACTTTTAGGTAGCTCCTCAAATCTTGGCTTCCAACAATTGAGCTCCATAACCTGTAAGTCAAGCAAAGAACAAACATTTGCAATATTAGAACCAATGCTAGAGTCACCATCAGAAAAATTTAATAAACAAGAGTCAAGAGGGTCAGAATGATATGTCTTGGTGAATTGCTCTTGCACAACTGCATCTATCCAATTCACTACTTCACAGTCTTCATCTTCAAAGATTTGCTTCCCAATGTTGAAGATGTTCACTTCCAAAGTCATGTGCCCAAAGGAGAGCTTCATCAAGCCATTCCTACAATTAATAAGTGCATTAGCTGTAGCCAAAAAGGGTCTACCAAGAATAATAGGAATTTTAGAATTAGCATGCACAACAGATTCAGTTTCAAGAATGAGAAAATCAACAGGATAATAAAATTTATCAATTTGAACAAGAACATCCTCCACAACACCCTTAGGTGTTTTTACAGACCGGTCTGCCAATTGTAACACCACCATGGTGGGTTTTAACTCTCCTAGACCGAGTTGTAAATACACTGAATAAGGCATCAAATTAACACTTGCCCCAAGATCAAGTAAAGCTTGCTCAATATCATGGTCACCAATAATGCAAGAAATCGTTGGGCAACCAGGGTCTTTATATTTGGGAGGTATTTTATGTTGAATTAAAGCACTAACCTGTTCAGTGAGGAAAGCAGTTTTCTTCACATTTTGTTTCCTTTTCATGGTGCACAAATCTTTTAGAATCTTGGCATAACTAGGCACTTGTTTAATCACATGCAAAAGAGGAAGGTTGATTCTTACTTGCCTTAGGTTCTCCAAAATTTCAGGGCTAGAGTCCAATTTCCTAGAAGTCTTTAGGGCTTGAGGGAATGGGACAGAAATTGGTCTCCTAACCGGTTCATTAATGGTGGGCTCTTCAATGTTATCTCTATTTTCAGTTTGTTCCTCCACAGGGGGAGTAACCACAGTCTTTCCACTTCGAGTGGTGACTACATTGACATGCTCATTATTAGGCTTATCTTGAGAACCTTGAGCCATATATTGACCATGTGGGATATGAGCTTGGGATGGAAATTTCCCTTTTTCATTAACAGATAATGTGGTGGTCAATTTAGACAGATGGCTCCTAAACTCTTTATTATCTTCAACCAAGCGGTTGAGAATAGCATCATGCTTTTGAATGGTTGCTTCATGCTTTTGATTAAATGCATCATACATTTGATTAGCCTTAGTTTGAGCTTCAATGAATGCATTAAGATTATGCTCAAGTGAATTAGATGATGATGATGATGGTTGTGATGCATGTTGTGTGGGATAGGATTGAGAAAAATTCCTTTGTGGCAAGGATGATTGTTGGGGAGAACTAGTGTCATTCTTCCAACCAAAATTAGGGTGATTTTTCCATCCAGGGTTATAAGTCTCAGAATAAGGGGAATAAGGCTTCTTAAAATTACCTATAGCCCCACATTGTTCCTCATAAATCCCTACAAGATTAGGTAGTAATGGGCAATCCTTGATGGGATGTTCATTATGACACACAGTGCATACCTCATGAATTTCAGCTTGGTAGCCTTGCTTGGCTCCAATAGTATCTTTCAACTTTAAGGCCTCAATCTCTTTGGTTAAACTCTCTAGTTTGGCCTTCATGGTATCTTCTTCCTTAAGTTGATAAATTCCTCTACCAGCAGTAGTAGAGGTGGTCCTAGACCTATCTGTGCTCTCAGTAGCACTTGGCCCAATCCAAGTATTTGAGTTCTCAGCAATCTCATCTAGATAATCTATTGCATCCTCAGGTTCTTTTTGTAAAAATCCTCCTCCACAAGAGAGTTGCACAAATTGTCTATCTCTAGGTGTAAGACCCTCATAAAAATAAGCCACCAATCTCCAATTCTCATAGCTATGAGTTGGACAAAAATTAAAGAGATCTTTATACCGCTCCCAAGCTTGAAATAATGACTCATTCTCTCCCTGGATAAAACTAGAAATCTTTCTCTTAACTTGTTGGACCTTATGGGGAGGAAAATATTTCTTGTAAAACTCATGCCCCATCTCACCCCAATTACCTATAGACCTAGGCTTCAAGGTGTATAACCAACCTCTTGCTCTATCCTTAAGAGAAAATGGGAAAAATCTAAGCTTAGCAGTCTCAACAGCATGTTGGGCATAAAAACTATTAATCACTTCCTCAAAAGCCCTAATATGCACATAAGGGTTCTCATTTTCAAGACCTCGAAAATCTGGAAGTATAGCCAAAAGTCCTTGTTTTAACTCAACATATGGTGCATTAGGTGGAAACATGATGCATGATGGTATAGAACTTTGAGTGGGATGCAACAAATCATACATAGTTTTTCTATTCCCTTCATGATTGCTATCTGTGTCATCACCCATTGTGGATGATTTGGGTGAAGATGTTGGTGTATCAAAAAGGTTTGCAAAATATGTTTCAAAAATCTCTAATCTTCCTTTTTCGTTCCTTACCCAAGTGCTCATACACAATGTGATGCAGACAAATAACTAAAGTAAATGCAAAAAGAAAAAAAAAATGTAAAACAAAAATAAGGGAGAATGGAACGAGGTTACCAATAGAGTAGATTCCACCGGTAATCTTTGTTCAACGAAGTTGTCTTTGAATGTACCGAAACTCCCCGGCAACGGCGCCAAAAATTGATGTCGGGTCAATTTTGATGAGGGATGGATAGTATAGTAGTGAAGAGGGTTGTCGAACCACAGGGAGATTGGAATTCAAGAGACACTTTTAAAACGGTAAAAATAAAGAAAATAATATTTTGAGGTTTGTAGAAAACTAATAATTAAAATTAAGAAAAATGCAATGAGTAAAAATGCTTAGACTTTAGGTTCATCCACTTTATAAGAATACTATAAATTCAATTTTACCATGTCATAACTCAATTGATGGTTTCTCATCCCAAACCATCAATCGGAAGATTTGCAATAAAGACTTTATAAATAATTCTAATATAAATTTTTCTAAAGATTGTCCATTGATTAAAGCATGAAATCGATAACTACACTAGAAAAATCATAAGACGACGATATACTCTCAAGCAATAACGCAGCAAACAATAATATCTAATGCAATTAAGGTTTTGTATTTGATAAATCTAGGGTTCTTACATAACTATAAGAAAAGCCTGACTGAACTTATGAAACGGTTCAAACCCTAAAAGTTTCAAATAAAAAAAATAATATAATAGGTATGAACAATCAATAGAAGAAATTATAAACATTGAAACACATTCATGGCATTAAAAGAATAAATAGTATTTTACAAAGGGGAATCCCCCTTAGTCTAAGCTAAGGTTTTAGCCTTCCATGAAAAATACTAAACAAAAATCTAAAGAAAACATTGGGGGAGAGAGGCAAAGAGAGACTAAAAGAGAGGAGGCTAAGAGAGAAGAGAGAAGAGTGCTCTCAAATTTGACCTAATGAACCTTTAAATAGGTCTAGAAATCCTAATAAAACTAGAATTTTCGTAGGTTTAAAATCCCAGATTTTTAGGCTTTACTTGACCGCCACGTTTGGCCCATTATAAGTCCGAATTAGGAAATTCTCATTAGACACAAAATTGTAGTCCCTTTGAATCAGCTTTCCAGCCCAACTTGAATCGCATCAATCCGATATTTGAGTTGAAAGTTATGGCCCAAATACGAAGACATATGCAAGCTGGAATCCTAGTACGAATTAGACTGCGATTTTTCTTTGATTCCTTGTTTTATTTGGACTCCAATTGAATTGGGCTGACCTTCTTTTGCTTCATTAAGACCTACAAATATAACAAACTAAGTTAACACTCTATGGGATCAATATAACTCACATAAATGGTAAATTTCATGCGATGCAATGAAATTAAAGAATTGTATAACTTATGTGTAATTCAAAGTATCATGCATAATAATCCCATTAAATTCTCTCTAAAACATAGGTAAATAAGTCATATTTCATGACTTATCAAGTATCTTTGCAATGATTTTATATACAACGTTACAAAGACTAATAGGTCTAAAATGATTGACAGAGGTTGGATTTTGTACCTTGGGAATGAGTACCAAGAATGTATTGTTCACCTCCCTGAGTAGTCTGCCAGAAATGAAGAAGTTTGTCACAGCCCTTAACACATCATTGCCCACCGTGCCCCAGTATTTTTTATAGAACAACACAGGGAGCCCATCAGGTCCTGGGGATTTTTGAGCTGACATATCAAACAAAATCTTCTTGATTTCCTGAGGAGTTGGAATCCTGCAAAGTTCCTCATTTTCGCCATCTGAAATGCTATTTGGAATCGATTCTTCAAGGTTAGTAGGGAAGTCCACCTCTTCCTCGCAAAATTGGCTTGTGAAATGTGTTAGGAAATGCTTTCTGATTTCCTTCCTATCTGTGATCCATTCACCCAAATCTGACTTAATGGTGTCGATTTTGTTTCTCCTTCTTCTAATGATAGTAGACAGATGGAAGTATTTTGAATTTTTATCACCTTCACGAAGCCAAGTCTCCCTTGATTTTTGTCTTCACAAGATCTCGTTCCTTAAAAGCCATTCACTTAATTCATATTGCAAACAAGCTTCATCTCTGTGATTTTCTTCTGTAGCCTCATTCTGTTGTATCTGTTGAATTTGGAGCATTAAAGAATCTATCCTATTCTGGCAGTGGCCAAAAACCTCTCTATTCCATTTCTTTAGAGCCATTTGTGTGTTGTATTGTTTCTTGTATAATTTAAAGCACTCTGATCCCTTAGCATTAGTAACCCATGCTTCTTTGATTATGTCTAACGACTTTGGGTCTCTTGTCCAAGCTACTTCAAACCGGAATGGCCTTGGGTAGAAAGTGTCATCAGGGTTCGTGTCTAGAACAATTGGACAATGATCTGACTTGATGGCCTTCGGGTGGTATATAGTTGCCTTTGGAAATGTTAATCTCCAACTCATGCTGGCAATTTCCCTGTCTAATCTCTCTTTAATAGCATTTCTGCCCCATCTGTTGTTTGACCAAGTGAATTGATTCCCAAAGTAACCTAAATCTATAGCACCCAGTTCAAACATCATATCTTGAAGGAAATTTTGTCTCGAGGAATTTCCCCTCCTACCTCCCAGTTTTTCCTCGTCACTGATGGTTAAGTTGAAATCACCAAAACAAGCCCAAGGTTCTTGGATTGATTCCAACAGAGCATTAAGATGTTCCCAAGCCCCACGCCTATTAATCATATAGGCTGGACCATAAAATCCAACTAACACCCATACACAGTTTCCTTCCTTTATCTCAATAGCAATAATATTCGAATCAAACTCTAAAACCTTGACATCTATGGAGTTAATCCACATCATACACAGTCCTCCTGCTTTTCCCCTTGCATTTATCGCCAGCTTCTTTGAATAGCCCAAAGTCTTCATAACCTTATCCATACGAGCCTCATCTGCCTTAGTTTCACTCAAGAACACAATCTCTGGGTGAACCCTTTTTATTTGGGCCTTGAGGGCTCGGACTGTCACAGCATTGTGTAAATGCTCAAAATTCAATGAGTGCCATGTGTCACCTTGTGGTTGGTTGAGGATGGGCCGAGTTTATGTCGATGGGTTGTTGAGCCCAAAACTCCAAACCAGGCCTTTGAGCTTGCCTGATGGCTGATGGTGCACTCCTCTTGATCTGCTACTATGCTGGGCCTTTATACAGAGAAATAAGGATCTGCCGTGAGAGCCCTCCCTTCAATGAAGTAACTATGGCAGACACTCTTCCATCAAATCAAATAATCACTGCAGACAGTAAACGTGAGCACTGCAGAATAACATCAAAATATGGACTCTAATAAACTGAATATAAACTCTAATAAACTGAAAAGACTCAGGAAGATTTGATGAGTGATGGGGGAGGGTTATCCCTTGAAAACACGTGACATGGGATAGAGTTGATTAGATGTTTCTTGGAGTTTTTGCAAGGAATGTTTTTGGTATGGGTATTGATCTTTTTCTTCTTCTTGTCCCTTGAATTGGGTTTTGGCTTTTGGCGGAGACTAAAGGCTGTTTCTGGGCTGGAGAGGTTGCCTTGACATTACTGTGTTTCCTTCTTTTATAGTGGTCTGCGATGATCCATGGAGTTCACGGTTTTGTCCTGGCCACTTCTTTAACTTTTGGATAATGGGCTTCCTCATTGGGGTCAAGCTGACAATGTTTCCTGATAACATAAAATATTGCCGCAGACCAAATTGGTGAAAGAAATTGGCTCCATGGTGAAAGCTTTGTCTGCACGTGTCTTCATTAGGGTGTTTGAGGTTTGCTGGTCACTTGTGCTCATACCCCCCAACGGGTGTGATACACTTGAGCCGCAGACTTCAATACCCTTTTGAGAAATAACCCCCTACCTCCAAACCAAATCCCCCTTAGTCTTTTAATGAAATCTTACTGGCAGTCACCATAGGTTTGGGCTTTGGTGACTGCATTACCTTTATTTATGTTCTGATGGAAGTATCTTTCGTCTTCTTGTTGAGCTCCTTCCTTTTTCATGAATCTGCCGTTGTTTGACTATTGTCTGCTGTGCCGAGGGAGTAGGAACCATAGGCCGGTCCGTATTTACTCTCCTCATATGGCCTCCAGGTTCCCTTTCTGTCTTTGGTTGTGTTCTTTCCGTTTTTGTGATTCTGCTGCTCATCTTCTCGTCTGCCGTGCAAGAGAGAGGTGGCGGAGATGGCAGCTACCTTCATTCACTTCCTCCCCAGGTTACCTTTTTACCTTGGGCTGAAACTTTACTCTTCTTGCGAGTCTGCCGTTGCCCCTTTCCCTTGTCTGCTGTGCAGAAAAGCCTTGGCAACGGTAGGTGTGAGTCTGCCGTCTGAGGAAACGGTGAACAGCGCTTTTCTTCAATTCAGAGGGCTTTCCCTTTTTTGATTCTTCTGGAGTGTTCTACCTTTTTAAGGAATGTAGTAGTAGGGCTCCATCTGAAATTACTCTTTACCCCCTGGCTTCTCCGTGGGCTGGGCTCATTATTGGGGACTTATGGCAGATTGCTCCCAATAAGTTTTGGGCTTTACAGCAGACTGGCTTTTCTTGCAATAATACAGTGCCTCTTGGGCCCATCGTGGGCTGTTGTGCTTTGGGCTTCTCCAGACCATGTCACCTGCCTTTCCTTGGGCTTACTGCAGATGACTCCTGTGGGCTCCTCTTAGTCTGCCATAACTTAGGCAAAAAAGTGGGCATCTACATTAGCCCCCCGAGCCCGTGCCTCAAAGTGCACTCACGTGAGGCATGGGTGAGTGTTTGTATGAAGCATGTGTACAGACATAACCTTTGATTCCAAACAACTTTTTTTTTTTTTTTGAATCGTGATGTTCCTATTCTGAAGGAAGTGGCGGTAGTCTTGGTAACTACCTCTTCACACTCCTTCTTGGCATCAGTTACTGCCAATTCCAATACACACCCTTTCAAATAACACTTTTGTGAAACATAATGAAACACAACTTACTAAACCTCAACCACCAGCCCCCGTAATTAACTTCCCTCATTATAACGCTTTGGTTTTGCAAAACGAGAGAGAGAAAGAAGAGAAAAGAAAAGTTTTTTTTTTTTCATCTGTTTTAGTTAGAGAAGAGAAAAGAGAAGAGAGTTAAGAAATCTCCCTCACTGCCGATTTCCCCTTCCTCCCTATGGCTTCATCTTCTTCCCACCCTCCTCCTGATACTGCGATGGCCAGTGGTGGCGATTCCGAAATCCCTACGGCAGACGCTGGGACCATGGATACGGGCTCCGTTGGCGATGAGAGTGTGGACGGTTCTAGGTTTTCTCCTGTGCCTGAAGATGACAGGGAAGATTTCGTCTTCCCTCTCCTGGACCCCTGGTACGACAATGGCGGTAACTTTCCGTACATCCCGAACAAAGTTTCCCTCCCTCCTTCTAATTGGGAGTGGATGTTGAGGGGCCAAGAAGCTACTGCAGATCAGGTCTGGGTTCCTCCCCTTTCTAGCATTTCTGACCTTAAGATTCAGAGGGGAGATATGCAACCGGTGCCAATCGATTTCGAGTTTCCCTGCTCCGCTGCCGCAGACTGGTTTCATTGGGTGGCAGACGAGTTCTTGGATGTTAAGTTTTGTGCTCTTCTGGAACGTGCGGGTGTGGTTGAGGCAATACTCCTTTCGCGGAGTTGCAACATGTATCGAGACACTGAGATGTTACGGCAGATTCTGCGGAGGTGGTGTACTTCTACACACACGTTTTTCTTCTCATGGGGCGAACTCACTATCACTTTGGAAGACGTGGAGAATCACTGGTTGCTTCCTGTGTTGGGTGATATGGACCCATTTGCTGTTGAGATGTCTGAGGAAGAGACCTTGGTGGAACAAGCATTGATGGCTCGGGCCAGTACTAGGATCAATGCTTGGTCTATCTATTTTGCCAAAGGGACCGAGCCTGCTATCCGCCGTGCTGCTTTCGTCGCGTATTGGCTCTGTAAGTGTTTGTTTGGTGATGCTCCCTATTATTCTATGAAACCTCTGTACTTTCGCTTAGCTGTAAATATTTCTTTTGGTCATCGTTTTCCGCTTGCCGTTATGTTTCTGGGTTATTTATATCAGCAGTTAGATTCTATCTGTCTTGACGAGGTCCGCGGTGGCTCTTGTCATTTTATTACCACCTGCTTCAATACCTCCGCACTGCAGACCTTCCTTTGGGAACGCTCTCTGAATTACCAAGAGATTGGTAATGATAACAGTCAGATAAGGGAGAAATACAGAAATATGTCCCGCCACATTTTGAGCAGATACCCGGATTTGAAGACCAATCTGCCGCTGGTCTATCGTTGGGTTAGCTTCCGAGGGAAAGACTCTGATTTGGTTCCCTCCTTGGATTTCGAGGAGTGTATCTTATGGCGTCCCTATTCTTATCGTTATGCAGATTTCTCCTGTCATTCTGTACTGTACTGGTTCAGTGATATTGCTAGTCAAAGTTTTGAATTGTCTCCTGATGACACCAGAAGCTTGACTTATTTGTCTGCGGTGAATCCGGGTTGGTTGCCTGTGTGGAGTGACAAGGGTGTGGAGTACACTCACTATTGTCCTAACAGGGTGCGTAGGCAGTTTGGTTTGGATCAGAGTGTGCCAGGCAGCCCCAGCGAGACTCTTCCTCGAACTCCCAGTATCGCTCCCTTCTTGAACGACCATGCATTTGATTATTGGAGCCAATCTGTATCGCGTATGGTTATTCCTTGTGGGGGAAGGCTTGGCATATGCACTGTGGCGATGTAGGAGTATTGGCTCAGGGTGGCTGCTGCTATGGCAGACTATGTCAAACAAGGCAGAGGGACCAGGGTTCCTTTGCCCAATCATCATGCACATCCTATGGAGACCACGACTCTATCTCCCCCTACCCAAACCGCAGTTTCTTATGCCGAGAGGCAGGGCTTGGGCTTTGCAGAATGGGATGGTTCACAGGATGGGTGGATCTTGTATAGCACTGCGTTCCCTTCAGGTTGGAAGGAATCTGTGAAGGTGGTGGAGGAGCGGTTGAGGTTGGATTCTAAGAGGGGAAAAGGAGGTAAGAAGATCGATTCTGGCAAAGGTGCTTCTTCCCCTGCAGCTTCGAAACAAAAGCCTAAGTCTGCGGCTAAGACCTCTTCGAAACGTCCCAAGGTGGCTATGGACATGTCTATGATTCCTCCCTCAGAATTGGGAGGTAGGGCCCTGATGGCTCCTGGTACTTCAAAGAAGAAGTCTGCTGCAGGGACTTCTAAGTCTCAAAAGAAATCCGTCGTTGATCCACCTGTGGATCCTACTGAAGACACTTCTCCTCCTTCAAAAGAGACAGAGTCTTCTGCCATTCAGGAGAAATCTGCCCCTCCTTCTACCAAGGCCAAAAGCCAGCCTAGAAGTAAGAGCGTAGCAGTGAAGAAAGCCAAAAGCAAGCCTACCCAGAAATCTGCGGTTGCCCCTCCTTCTTCAAGTGAAGAGCCTGCAGCAGAGTCTGCCACTCCAATTGAAAAAGAGTCTGCTGTTCCTACTCCTCCTAGCACCATGTATGGCCGTACAAGGAGTAAGAGGAAAGCTGCTGAAGAACAAGTCAGATCTCAGGTAAATGTTTATTTGCACTCTCACATCATTGGTTGATTGCTCACATACTGCTTATTATCTTGGACTCATACATATTCTTTTGTCTTTTGTTTAGGCTAAGCGGAAAGTAGGTGATGAGGGTGAGGGTTCCGATCAGGCTCCCATTGTTGTTGAGGTAATATTAACGTTTCTTAACCCTTACTGTGTCTGCCTTCAAGGAGACTGAACCTCTTTCTTTTCTTCTTTTGCAGGAGGTCAGCGGCGGTGATGATGTTGTGGACGCCGGTGTAGGGACAACCGAGGCGAGTGAAAGCATTGTTGAGAGGCAAGAAGTAGAATTGAAGCCTACTGATGATGTTGCTGCAAAAGACAGTCCTATTGATTGGACTGATTCTGATGACGCCATGGCAGACGAGGCTTTGGGAGTTACTGTGTCAGATGAGGCCGTTCTTGTTATGGCAGACGAGGCCGTCCAGTCAACTACTTCGATTATGGCAGAAGAAGCTCCTGGTGAAATTCCTGTCAGCATGGCAGATGTGGTTCCTGAAGCACATGAAGTTACCCCGGTTATGGCAGATGAGACCCTCGTAGGTATGGCAGACGAGACCCTTGCAGGTATGGCAGACAGAACCCGTGTTAGTATAGTACATGAAACTATTCCTGTTGTTGCAGACTTTAACATAGTTATCATTGTAGGGTCTGCTGCTGAGGAGGATCAAGACATTGATTCTGTTGATTCAGAGGAGACAATTGCGGATGAGCCTCAACCACTTCAGATTGTTCCATTTGCGGACCAGCATGATGAGCCCCGTACCATTGATCCGATTGAGTTTCATTCGAATCCTCCTTTTGCTAGGATGACTTCAGTTATGGAGGGGATCTCATTGTTTGGAGTTGCTCCTCATTTTGAGAGGATCCTTAGGGAGGAGAGCTCCCCTGTGGTGGTTAGTGATCATCCTTCTTCAGGGACTTTCATTGGTGGCCAAGTCCCTGCTCTTGAGGGAATTTTGATTCAAGATGCTGATGGTGGTGGTATGGCAGACACAGAGGTCCGTGGTGTAGATGTAGTCCCAGAAGGTAATATCTCTTTGGTGAAGGAAAGTATGCTACTTTTCTTATGTTTATTACCTCTGTTTGTTTCATTCTTTTTTTTTTGTTTTGGTCAGATGTTGAGGCACCTGTTCTCGTGGAGAAGGAGAGCGTTGCTCATGTAGTGTCTGCGGCTCCCAGTTCCTCTCAGACACAGTCTGCAGCAGAGGTGATTATCCCTGGGAGGGTTGCTGCATTTTTTGCAAGATTTGAGGAGAGAGCCCCCAATCCTTATCCTGATTGGCACTTCTGGAAATTCGAGGGCCCATTGGTTGCTTATGGCAACTTTTGGGTGCATCAAGATGCTGTGCCTCTCTTGCAGGGGTTGTCTGCGAAGTTTGGGGACTTCACTACCCATTTCAAGTTTGGTGCCGGTTTTGGCGGACCAATGCTTTCCCTGTTGGGCAGTGTCTTAGCTGATATGAGGAGGACCAGTTTCAAGACTTTGAGTGAGCCCAAGATTTTGTCATGGAGGAGTGTAGTGCAAGATCTTATAGCCGTTGGCTTTGATCTTGACTTCATGCTTGAGCATCTGCGGAAGGTAGCCCGCAAGTTCTTTGGCGAAGCGATTGCTAGTGAGATGAAGATTGTGCAGGAGCAAATTTCCTCTTTGCAGAGTACTCTTGCTGTTTTGCTTTCTTATCAAGGGGAGCTGATGTCTGCTGCTGCAGCATCCCCCGAAGCTGTTGAAGTTGCATCGCCGATTGACGGCTTATTTGATTGAATTTAGAGTGTGTAAGCTTTTGTCACGACCATGTTGGTCTAAGTATTTCAAACTTTGTGTGTTGTTATTACAAGTGTGTAACTTTGACTTTGATGGTTATTAATCTAATATATATATATATGCTTTGTTTAAAATGCTTGTTAATTGTAAAGTACTTGTTGTTTAGATATATTCTCTTGTTATTATATTATATATTTTTTTTGTAATGTTTTGTGGAGTGAAACAAAATAATTATATTAAAGCATAAATGGTGATCATCATTCCACTTTTCTTTTTGAAAAACAACACACAGTAGTTTGATTTGTTCAAAGGGGAAAGTCACACAGAGATGCTTAATAATAACAATATTGTAGCTTGATCCGTGCTAAGGCAAAAGGCACAAAAGATATCATGGCAAATTGATTCGTGCTAAGGCAAAAGGCACGAAAGGATAACATGGCAGATTGATTGTGCTAAGGCAAAAGGCACAAAAGATAACATGGCAGATTGATTCGTGCTAAGGCAAAAGGCACGAAAGATAACATGGCAGATTGATTGGTGCTAAGGCAAAGGGCACAAAAAACTTACTAGCACTGATATGTTCATGAGTAATATTCCTTCAACCATTTCCCATTAATTGGGTCTGCCAAGATAGTTCCATCCGCTTTAGATAGCCTATAGTATCCGCTGTCATGTGCTTCGCGGATCACGTAAGGCCCCTCCCAATTTGGTGTAAACTTGGATGGTGATGGCAGACCTCTTCTCACATGATCTGCCGTCTTCAAGACCATTTGACCTTGGGAAAATATTCTGATGTGTACTGTCTTTCCATAAGCATTTGCTAACCTCTGATGGTACCGCAGACTGCGAGCTAAGGCTAGCTCTCTTGCTTCATCCAGGCTTTCCAGATCTGCTACTCTGGCTTCCGCACACATTTCAACATCAGCTTCTAGTTCCGTTCCTTGTAGAATCCGTGGACTTGGTACAAGCAATTCAGGTGGTGAAATAACATCAGTCCCATATACAAGTGAAAATGGAGTGAAACCAGTGGCTGTCTTGGGTGATCCGCGGTAAGCCCATAACACATCCGCCAAGTGGGAATTCCAACCCTTACCATAATCAAAAACCATCTTACTCAGAATTCTCAGCAACATGCGGTTGGTAGCCTCCGCTTGCCCGTTACCTTGAGGGTAATAAGGTGTAGACCGCCGGTGCTTGATCCGGTAGTGCTCCAACACTTCTCGAACATCTTTGTTAACAAAAGGGGTACCGTTGTCACTGATGATCTTGTGGGGAATGCCAAATCTCGTGATGATATGCTCCCGGATGAAGTTGGCTACGGCTGCTCCGGTGGCCTTGCGAAGTGGGATGGCTTCAACCCACTTTGTAAAATACTCCGTGGCTGCCAATATCCAAATATATCCACCGGATGGCGGATTAATAGGACCAATGAGGTCCAGCCCCCAAGTGTGGAAAGGCCATGGTGTGGCCATATTCTGCAGATTGGTGGGGTGTGTATGGATCAGATTGGCTTGCATTTGGCAGGTGTGGCATGCTTTGACGAAGTCTGCCGTATCCCTCTTCATTGTTGGCCAATAATAGCCAAGTGTTAACAGCAATTGATACAACCTTTTCTTTCCCTGATGCTCCCCACATTCTCCTGAATGGGCCTCCTTCATCACTGTTTGAGATTCTGACAGACTTAGACACCTCAAAGGGTCTCCATGGAATCCCTTTCGGAATAGGATACCACTTTCCACAAAATATCTGGTGGATAACTTTTTGATGCGGGCTGCTTCTTTACCGGTCCGCGGTAGGATACCCTCTATGAAATATTCCAGGAAAGGAGTTCGCCAATCACTCGAAAGGAAGGTAGCACATACCTGTTCGTTTTCGTGTTGATGTTGGCAAGTTGGGCAACGTCTCTGCAAGTCTGCTGCTTCCTTGCTCATCTCTGGCCAAAAATAGCCCAAGCGTTGGAGTCTGCGATAGAGGCTTACCCCTCCTTCTAGCTCGCATGACTTCTTCATGAACTTCCTGTAGCTTCTTTGTCCCTTCCTTGGTGGCTCACGCACCTTGCTAGAATCCCCCCAGGTAGTCTGCGGTAGAGGTCTCCAGAGATTAGTACAAAATCCTTCAACGCTTTTAGGTCTGCCACGTCCTTTGGAGACATAAGTTTGCTCTTCAGAGGAGTTCTCCAATCTTCTTTGTCAGGGTCCCCTTCTTCGTATTCTTCCCTTAGCAGCTCAGTGATTGGGGTGCTTCTTTTATTGATTGTGACATCTGCCGTAGGTCCTTCAAATGCTACTTGTGATCCCTAAAGCTGCCAATGCATCCGCATAACGGTTCTCACTCCTCAAAGGCATGTGTAACTTTCGAAAGTGGAAAACTTTTCCTCTAACCTCTTGAGCAAGTGCACGATAAGGTGCTAGAGAAGGCTCCTTTCAATGAGAAATTCCCCTTTAGCTTGGCAGATTATGAGATTTGAGTCACCAATCACCCTTTAAGTGCTTTATCCCCATTCCGTGTGCTATGGCTAGCCCTGTGATGTAAGCTTCGTACTCTGAGGCATTGTTGGAACAAGGAAAATCCAGCTTGAAAGGACTTAGCAATGGTTTCGCCCATCCTTCCCTAGTGAGTACAACACCGGCTCCGCTTGACACAGATGTGGAAGAACCATCGAAGTTCAAGGGTCCATATTGGAATCTGCCATTCCGACCAATAGTGCTCCCCCAACTTCCCCAGGAACCTCTTGTGAAATTACTGAGCCATCTTCCCCAGGGAATTGAGCCAATAGGTCTGCGATAGCCTGACTCTTAATTGCTGTTGGAGTTTCAGTGGATATCTCATATTGCGATAACTGCAATAGCCATTGAGCAAGCCTGCCTGAGAGAACTGGTCGTTGCAGCAGACTCCTAATTGGGTGAGACTTGGTCATCAACTGAATCTTGTGGGCCAAGAAGTAGTGCCGCAGACGCTGAGAAGCATACACAAGGGCTAAACATGCTCGTTCTGCCACTGAGTATCGCGTTTCAGTATCTTTTAATCCGCGACTGACATAGTACACAGGCTGCTCAACACCATCATCATTTTCTTGCGCTACCAGTGCTCCTATTGCCTGGCTGTTGGAAGCTAAATAGAGCCGAAGAGGCTTTCCAGCAATTGGAGCACACACGGTGGGGAGTTTTGTCATAATTGCTTGGATTCTCTCAAAAGCCTCTTGACACTTCACAGACCAATTAAAAGAGACTCCCTTTTTTAAGAGGTGTGAAAAGGTAGAAGTTACTGCTGCCAAACCTGGTATAAACCTTCTGATATACGATAATCTTCCCAGGAAACTCTTTAATTCTTTGTGAGACGTTGGTGGCTTCATGGTGGCTATGGCAGAAGCTTTGGCTGGATCTACATCAATTCCGCGGTTATGCACCAAGAAACCCAGAAACTTCCCCGCAGACACTCTGAAGGCACACTTGAGAGGATTCATTTTTAGCTTGTACAGACGACACCTTTCAAAAACTTTTCTCAAGACTTCAACATGGTCTTCTTTTTTCTTAGACTTTACTACAATGTCATCAACGTAGTCTTCGATTTCTTGATGGATCATATCGTGGAAACATAGCCGTCATTGTCCTTTGATAAGTAGCGCCGGCGTTTTTGAGGCCAAACGGCATAACAGTGTAATAGAAGTTACCTATGGGTGTGCGGAAGGCAGTTTTTTCAGCATCTCCTTGGCGACATCCGGATCTGGTTGTACCCGCTAAATCCGTCCATGAAGGAAAACATAGCGCTGCCCGCGGCAGAATCAATTAACAAGTCCATGTTTGGCAAGGGAAATTCGTCTTTCGGGCATGCCTTGTTGAGGTTGCGGAAAGTCTACACAGCACCTGATCTGCCCATTTTTCTTCTTCACTGGTACTATATTTGACAGCCACCGCGGATGTTGGAATTGGCTTGATGAAACCGGCGGCGAGCAATTTCTTCACTTCTTGAGTGATTTGAGCTTCCACTTCAGTATGGAAAGTTCTTGCAGGCTGTACAACAGGCTTGGTACCAGGTTCTACGTTTAAGGAATGAGCCACAAGTCCCGGATCTATACCGGGCATTTCGTCGTATTTCCATGCAAACACGTCTTGGTACTCCTTCAACAGATTAATAAAGCAGGCCCTCTCTACAGCAGACAGCGAGGTGCTAATTGAAACAGGTTTATCAATACCAGGATCATGACTCAAGTTGATTACCTCCAGGTCTTCCTTGGGAGTTATCTTTGAATTCTCTGCCGCAGACTTCTCTAATTTTGCTTCTTCCTTCTCATCTGCCAAGCTTTTGTAACCTTCAGCTTCTTTCTGTATCAAATAACATGAGGGCCGCAGATCACCCTCTTCTGGTATGGGACCTTCTTGCCGTGGGCAATCAGGTCCCACGCACCTTCACAAACGGTAGACTATGCGTCCATCAGGCATTTGGACGCGTACGCATCGTGGTGCATTTTCTTCTTCTGCCATACGTTCCTTCCTCTTTTTCTTTCGCTCCAGGACTTCTCGCAGATCAACATCTGGGTCATTTCTTATGTCTTCCCAGTCTGGCAAGGGTGTTCCAGATGGCTTGATGATTGGCGGTTCTTCAGTAGATAGCTCATCATACAGGGCTGCTTCAATGAAATGTGCCTCAGTTTGGTCAAATGGTGAGGGATTTGCTGCTATACGGATTGGCTTCCCATTGAGCCTCCCTTTAATACACTGATGATAGGTGGACGAAATCAGCTTATGTTTGTGCAACCATGGTCTGCCAAGCAGCACATGGTATGGGACTTCTGAATTCACGACATGGAATCGCGTAAGAGCCACAATGGGCCCAACTCTTAAGACTAACTGTATATGCCCCATAGTGTATTCTGCTGCTCCTCCAAATCCTGTTACTTCAATAGGAGCGCCTTGGATCTTATGTTGTGGAATGTTGGCTGCTTTAAGAGTGCTCAAAGGAATCAGATTCAAACAAGAGCCCGTGTCCACCAAAGCTCTCCTAACTTGTACATCTTTGATTACAGCAGACACATAAAGGGGCCGGCGGTGGTCTGGATATTGGACTTCCATGTCCTCATCCGTGAAGGTTACTGCATTGGTGGTTTCTAGGAAGGCACGACTGGCATGAGCTTCTGCGGTAAAACAGGTTGCTCCTGAGTCTGCTGCTATTGCGATAATGGCCTCTGTAGCAGCGTTCCTGGCTTCTGGTCCCAATCCCAATTGGTTAAACAAAGACTTGAACTTTGGACTTTTCTGCAAGGTTCTTACAGGCTGCTGGTGTTAGGGTGGTGTCAGCTACGGCAGACTCATCTACTTCCATATCACTGGTGCTGCCTCGTATCACCACAGACACCACTGCTTTGCCTTGGTCTTTCCTGTGATTCGGAAAAGGATTCTTGTGCACCCTCTGCTGCTCCGGAGAGAGTTGCAAGGTACCATCTTGGATTTTTCGATTAAGCTCCCATCGAAGTGACCGGCAGTCTGCGGTCGGATGGTGAACATATCTGTGATAGCGGCAGAACTTGGGATCTCTCTTTTCCTTCCTCAGTGGGAGGCTTGTTGATCTGCGGCAGCTTGATAACTTCATCTTTCACCCACTTGTCAAAGATCACCATCATTTCTTCTACGGTGAAGGGCAAAGGGGGTGGCTCTTCGAAAACCTTTTCTATAGGCCTTTTCCTCTTGTTTCCGGTTGGCGCGGCTGTAGTTGACACAGTGAGTGCTTGGTGCTGGCTCTTCTTTTCTTTAGCCTTTTCGGAATGAGGCTTGACTGACAGGGCTGTCTTCCTGCCCTTTTGGAGCAGCGATGCAAATTGTGAAATGTCTAGGTTCTCAAGGTGAGCTCTGAAATTCGGGAAGCATGTTGTCTATGCATACTTCGAACTAGCTCACTTTCTTCATATTTCACATGGCAATCCAGAAGAAATATCCCGGAAACGATGAATATATTTCAGAAAGATCCTCACCAGGGTAATTGTTTTGTGCTGTGCAAGTTGAACAGAGTGAATCTTTTCCTCCACATGGAAGTACTTGCTGCAGAAACTTTCCACCATATCTTCCCAATCTCTAATAGACCCTTCAGGCAGCATGGCGTACCAGGTATATGCTCTGTCAACAAGGGACTTCGAGAATTCCCGCAGACAGAGTCCCCCATTTCCAGCGAATGGACCCATGGAGTCCAGGAACTTGCTGATGTGCTCTACTGCACTACCCTTCCGGCCGTCGAAGAGAGAGAAGTTCGGAGTATCGTATTTTTCAGGGTACGGTTCCTTTAGCAGCTCCTTAGGATAGGGCGGCTTTCTCACAAAATGCCTGGGCTCCTTAGGTGGTCGTTCCCTTTCTTGTTTGAGGAGGTCCGCCACGTCTGACATGGTAACGAATGGTGCATCATTCTTGTTGTTGGAATCTCTTTCATCATGGTGGTCCCTTTCTTCGTGGTTTCTGCCATTACCTCCATGTGCTTCCCTATTATTGCTGGATTCCTTCAACTGCCTTATGGACTCAGCTAGTTCTCCTTGATTCTGCTGTAAACTCTGAATCAGCTCATATATCAAGGTTAAAGGTGGCTGCCCTCCTGGGTTGCCTCCTGGATTACCCTCCGGGATACCGCCTCCTCCCACGTTTCCTCCGTTGTTCTGCTGCATCTCTCCTTCAGCTCGATTTTGTGCGTTTGACTCTGTGTCAGGATGGGAGTTTACCACTGAGTTTTGTCTTCTGGACCTTGGTGGCATTACTGCAGATCTGGTTTTGCTGAAGTGCTGCTCAACTCCCCAGTGGAGTCGCCAAAATGTAAATGCTCAAAATTCAATGAAGTGCCATGTGTCACCTTGTGGTTGGTTGAGGATGGGCCGAGCTTTATGTTGATGGGTTGTTGAGCCCAAAACTCCAAACCAGGCCTTTTGAGCTTGCCTGATGGCTGATGGTGCACTCCTCTTGATCTGCTACTATGCTTGGGCCTTTATACAGAGAAATAAGGATCTGCCGTGAGAGCCCTCCCTTTCAACGAAAGTAACTACTGGCAGACACTCTTCCATCAAATCCAAATAATCCACTGCAGACAGTAAACGTGAGCACTGCAGAATAACATAAAATGAACTCTAATAAACTGAATATAAACTCTAATAAACTGAAAAGACTCAGGAAGATTTGATGAGTGATGGGGGAGGGTTATCCCTTGAAAACACGTGACATGGGATAGAGTTGATTAGATGTTTCTTGGAGTTTTTGCAAGGAATGTTTTTGGTATGGGTATTGATCTTTTTCTTCTTCTTGTCCCTTGACTTGGGTTTTGGCTTTTGGTGGAGGCTAAAAGTTGTTTCTGGGCTGGAGAGGTTGCCTTGACATTACTGTGTTTCCTTCTTTTATAGTGGTCTGCGATGATCCATGGAGTTCACGGTTTTGTCCTGGCCACTTCTTTAACTTTTGGATAATGGGCTTCCTCATTGGGGTCAAGCTGACAATGTTTCCTGATAACATAAAATATTGCCGCAGACCAAATTGGTGAAAGAAATTGGCTCCATGGTGAAAGCTTTGTCTGCACGTGTCTTCATTAGGGTGTTTGAGGTTTGCTGGTCACTTGTGCTCATACCCCCCAACGGGTGTGATACACTTGAGCCGCAGACTTCAATACCCTTTTGAGAAATAACCCCCCTACCTCCAAACCAAATCCCCCTTAGTCTTTTAATGAAACCTTACTGGCAGTCACCATAGGTTTGGGCTTTGGTGACTGCATTACCTTTATTTATGTTCTGATGGAAGTATCTTTCGTCTTCTTGTTGAGCTCCTTCCTTTTTCATGAATCTGCCGTTGTTTGACTATTGTCTGCTGTGCCGAGGGAGTAGGAACCATAGGCCGGTCCGTATTTACTCTCCTCATATGGCCTCCAGGTTCCCTTTCTGTCTTTGGTTGTGTTCTTTCCGTTTTTGTGATTCTGCTGCTCATCTTCTCGTCTGCCGTGCAAGAGAGAGGTGGCGGAGATGGCAGCTACCTTCATTCACTTCCTCCCCAGGTTACCTTTTTACCTTGGGCTGAAACTTTACTCTTCTTGCGAGTCTGCCGTTGCCCCTTTCCCTTGTCTGCTGTGCAGAAAAGCCTTGGCAACGGTAGGTGTGAGTCTGCCGTCTGAGGAAACGGTGAACAGCGCTTTTCTTCAATTCAGAGGGCTTTCCCTTTTTTGATTCTTCTGGAGTGTTCTACCTTTTTAAGGAATGTAGTAGTAGGGCTCCATCTGAAATTACTCTTTACCCCCTGGCTTCTCCGTGGGCTGGGCTCATTATTGGGGACTTATGGCAGATTGCTCCCAATAAGTTTTGGGCTTTACAGCAGACTGGCTTTTCTTGCAATAATACAGTGCCTCTTGGGCCCATCGTGGGCTGTTGTGCTTTGGGCTTCTCCAGACCATGTCACCTGCCTTTCCTTGGGCTTACTGCAGATGACTCCTGTGGGCTCCTCTTAGTCTGCCATAACTTAGGCAAAAAAGTGGGCATCTACACATTGCAAATGCCCTGACAATTCCAACCCAAGGCTTTCATGGAGGGGAGCAGAACCCACAATAAAATGGAGACCCCAAAACCAAGCAAATACACTAAACGCAATATAGATATATCAACCCCAGCCTGCATCAACTCCCTAAATTCCACAATCCAACACAACCAAGCATCGATTACCCATTACCTAAATCTCATTCACATTAGCGTGCAAACAAGACCAAATATAATCCATTACAAACAATTTTACCTTTAAAGCACATATCCAGTAACTCCAAGCTTCCAAACAAAGTTGATGACTCCAGGCACCAGGAGAGACACCAAGGTCCAAGGATGATAGATGGAAAGCCCAACACACGGAGGAATCAACTTAGTGAGACAGTCACTATCACTACTCCCTTAGCTTTTTATTTTGCTAAACTACTACTCCCTTAGTTAATTGTTAAGTTGCATGTCAGATGAGAGTTACTTCTTTGAGCCCACTTGGTGATGTGTCAAAACATGGCTGGTGCACGAAAAAGATTTTGAAATTTCCTACATCGTCAACCTTTATTATTTAGACCAAAATATTGTTTTATCCCTAAATTATACATGAGATTCGTTTTTTTTCTCTGAGCTTTGAAAAGTTCATTTTTCATTCCTGAACTTTGAAAAGGTTTATTTTTACACATAAATTTCGTCCTTTTATAAAAAAGTCCAGGGACGAAATTCATGTATAAAAGTGAACTTTTTCAAAGTTCAAGAACGAAAAACGAAACTCATGTATAGTTTAGGGACGAAAACAATAGTTTAACCTGATATTTATTACGAGTCCGCAAGTATTTGTTAGTATTGTACTTCAGAACCAAAATGCAGACGTTAAAACAACGTTAAATTGGTACTGGTTGGATTCTTGATTTCGGTCAGAATTTCCCGAAATGACCTAGAGTTTAATCTAAGATGAGACAAGTGTGTTTCTCGTACCTGTTTACATAACGGAGTCACATACACTTGCCCAAATCCTCCTTGCCATTATTGTACTATGAAATTATTAAAAATGAAAAAAATCAGTCACTAATAAATTAATAAAGACACAGTCAAAATAAATAAATTAATTAATAAAATTCTCCCATTATTAAGGTAAGGTTTACTTTTTCTCATTTAATTAAGCAGCTTTTTATTTGAATTTATTTAATCATTTTAGGTTATTATAATATTAAAATGAACCAACTGGTCGGTAGGGGAATCAAAGCATGTTTGGTATAATGGAATAAACAAAGTAAAAACAAAACAATTTGGTGGATTCCCGTAAGGGTGTTTATCACTTGAGAAAGAGAATGCAACGTTAATTTTAAATTATAATGATCAACAATTCTATTTATAATAGAACTGTCAACAGTTGCAACTCTTATAATTTATCAACTTCCAATAACCGCCAAACGGTTATTAACAGTTATTTGGATTTCTCTATTCTCAAGGGAATAGCCAACCACCAAAAAGGTTAGGCTATAGTATATGAGTGTCCACACTTATTATGGTGTGATCACTCTTATACCTTCATCTCCCACTTGATCACACTATAAAGTGAAATCGCATGAGCTAGTCGGTATGTTAATTTGGTACCAATAATGAAACCCATACCAACTCTCATCTGTATAAACCATACAGATCGGCATCAGAAGATGACTATACTCTCGTGTGCACACTTTCCTTGTCATCCATTCTGACCGCACCTATCTTCGTACATTATAATACCGATATTGTACTCCAGGTAACTTCCAAATCACTATCTTTTAAGTGACTGGCATCAATCTTTATGGATGGGAAAAACAGTCCATACCCATAGCATCATTGATGACTTCAACCACATGTATTTAATAATACATCGACCTGCGCTAAAATTTTCACAAGTACTTCCTAGGCTTTCCTCAAGTGACCTTATCTGTGTCTTTCACTAACCAAGCGTGGAAATCACCTAGTTCACATGATGCATATAATGGACTTTACAACCATGTGATCTGTGACTTCCCATTCCCGTTAGTGATTCTCTTGCAATTATTCCTAACCAATATTCTACATTGCAAGTGCCGCATTTGATCGGTCTCCTAGGCATCCCTAGATCCATCCGATCTTGCAGAACCATGTAACTCGACTGAATTACCTCTCAGTCCCATACCTGTTACATGTACTCTGAATTGGTTTAGAGTCAATCCCTTGGTCATGGGATTGGCCATCATGTCAGTTGAGGGAACAAAATGGACTTTTATTTCCCCCATTTCCACTATATCTTGAATATAATGATAGTTGACGTCAATGTGTTTGCCTTTTGAACTATTTGCTCTGCTCTTAATCAATGAAATAGTGGACTTATTATCGCAAAACACATTTACCGGTCTATCTTGCATATCAAGTTTCAGACTATCCATGAAACGTTTGATCCAGACTGCATTGCTGACCGCTGTGCTGCATGCAATGTACTCAGCTTCCATTGTATACTTAGCAACACAACCTTGTTTCTTACTTAGCCAAGAAACCGCTGTTCCACCAAACAAGAACACATATTCGCTGGTAGATTTTCTATCATCCGTGTCTCCAGCAAAATCAGCATTAGTGAATCCTTTTATCTCCAATTCATCTAATCCAAAGCATAACTTTATACTTTTAGTCATTTGGAAATACCTGAATATCCGCTTCATTGCTTGTCAATGTGCCTTGCCTAGATTGGATTGATATCTGCTTACCAATCCTACCGCATAACATATATCTGGTCTTGTGCTCGTCATTGTGTACATTAGACTGCCCATAGCTTGGGCATAAGGAACAGTTATCATTTATAAGTCCTGTCTTGTTGGTTAGGCACATACTTTTGTTGGGAATTGTTCCTTTGGAAACAGGTGTGCTCACTGGTCTACAATCTTCCATTTTAAACCTCTTGAGTACCTTTTCCAAATAATTCTTGTGATCCAAGTATATTAACTTTGAATCTCTATCTCTAGAGATTCTAATTCCCAAGACATAGTTTCCAAGGCCCATGTCTTTCATTTCAAACTTGGATACTAGACAAAGCTTAGTTTCTTTCATCATGTCAGGAGAATTACTGGCTAACAATATGTCATCCACATAAAGTGACAGTAATGCCAATTTCTCTTTATCCCTCCAGACATCAACGCAATGATCCAGAGGACTCATCTCATAGCCAATATCCAATATCGCCTGATGGAACTTTAAATACCATTGTCTTGAAGATTGCTTTAATCCATACAATGATTTTTTTTAGTCTACAAACTTTTCCTTATTGGCCCTTTATTTGAAATCCATCTGGCTGATCCATGTAAATTTCCTCTTTTAAGTCCCCATTAAGAAAAGCAGTCTTAACATCCAGCTAATGTAGTTCAAGGTCTAGTCTTGCAGCAACAACCATGATTATCCGAACTGAAGCAAACTTGGCCATTGATAAATATGTATCCACAAAATCCACACCTGGTTGTTGGGTAAATCCTTTAGCCACTAACCTTGCTTTGTATTTATCTAAAGATCCATCAGCTTTGTACTTCTTTCTCAGTACACACTTGCATCCAACAGGTTTTCTACCTGTAGGCAATTCTGTTAAGTCCCAAACTTCATTTTTGGATATTGAATCCAATTCCTCATGCATTGCCTTAAGCCATTGTTTAGCATCATGACTTTCCATTGCTTTTGTAAAATTTGCAGGATCATCTTCAATAGCAACAACTTTGCTTTCCGTTAGATAGTAATCTTTAAACACTGAAGATGGTCGCCTTTGCCTTTTTCTCCCACTGTCATCAGCATCTATACTTGGCATTGTAGGTTCAGGACTTGTTCTTTTTCTCCCACTATTCTCAAGATCTTTATCAAGAAAATCTGATGCATGAGAATCTGATCCTCAGATTCTGCATGAAGTAACTTCTTGATTTGCTCTAGTGGTGTGATTAATTTTGTATCTTCTATGAATACAGCATCTCTGCTTTCAATTAATCCTTTATCTGAGTGGAAAACCCTATATTCGCTCCCATTTTCCACATATTCGATAAACTTGCACTCCCAAGTTTTATCTGTAAGCTTGTTTCATAGAGGCTTTGGTATGAGTATATGTGCTTTGCAACCCCACACTTTGAGATTAGTCATGTCTGGTTGGTGTCTAGTATAAATTTCAAAAGGTGTCAAAAGTTTGGACTTTGTCTTGACTGTGTTCAAGATATATGCTGCAGTTGATAGAGCTTCCCCCCAGAAAACAATTTGAAGATCAGCATAAACCATCATAGATCTCATTTGTTTCTTCTTTCGGCAATTCAATTTTGCGGTGGCTTATAGGGCATAGTGTATATGTGTCTAATTCCCATTTCTTTACAGAACTAGTCAAAAGCCTCATATTCACCACCCTATCATTGTTTAAGCTTTTGATTGATCTTCCCAATTGATTTTCGACTTCTAATTTAAACTCTTTAAATTTCTCAACTGCTTCTGATTTGTATTTTAGTAAGTAAATATATCCGTATCTAGAATAATCATCTGTGAAAGTAACAAAGTATTCTATTCCTCGATGAGTTTTGGTTCTCAATGGACCACAAATGTCAGAGTGGACAATTTCAAGTAAATCTGATGATTTCCAACGTTTTGAAAATGGTTTTGTAGTCATTTTTCACTAAATATGCTTATGGATAATAGTGCCTTCCCTGATACTTGTAGGGATTCCCACAGGATATGCTTGATCACCACGACTTGAATCAAAATGGTAAGGATTTTGCCAAAATCTTGGACTTGATTGAGAACTTTCCCCATTTGTAGTGAAAATAAGAATTTGGATACCCTCCAGAATAATACTCCTTGCTGTACGAATTGTAACGATGCTTGAATGGCCTAAATCGGGTTTCGAATGGGCTAGAAAATCCCAAATTAGGGTTTTTAGTCCAAACCCAATTAGAAAATGGGCGAATCGGGTCTAGAGGACTACGGGTTGACCCACAGATGGGGCGCTGGAGATGAAGAACACGCGGGTCGCGCACTCCATGGGTCAGGCCGTCCTGGGCACGCGAGTTGCACACTTGGAGCGCCTGGGCCTGGGCACGCAGGTCGTGTGTCTTGCGAACCGGGTTGTGCCTCTTGCTTGGATCGCCATGCAGGTCGGGCGCCTGGGTTGCTGCACGGGCTTGACAAACGGACTGGGCCTGATTTGGATCACAGGCTGGTGTTGGATATTTAAAAGAAAACTTCTAAAATTGTATGGGTATTGTTTTCCGGGCTGTGAGTCTAATTCGTGGGCCACCAAATTTCTGCACGAGTTGCACTTGCAATTGGCTTGAATTTGAGTTTCCAGAAACCTCTTTTCCCTTTAATTTTCCAGAAATTTCTTTATCACTCTTTCCCAAAATCATGTCTTCTTGCCTAATTTGAGAAAAAATTAATTTTTCTTCTTCAACCTGTTTTTCCAGCGTGTGCAGCGACTTCTTGAAGGCTTTGGGCGGCGGTGAAATCTCCTCTACACTTTCACTTTCTTCTTCATCGGAGTGAGAAGAAAAATTTCCAACGTCGCTTTGGTCTACTTCTTCACTAGATTTTTCAGAAAATCTCTTCCAATATTTTTCTTCCTTGTTGTAGTGATCTTCAAGTTACTCCAAATCTCCAGTATAGCGCAATCCTCCAACAGTGACTTGAAATAAATTATCTTTAGGAAAAACAATTAAGCGATGGTGATTATACCACGCAATTGTTGTTGCTTATCCTAAAACTTGTCTGTCAATGGTCTTAGAGATCACTGACAACAAGTTTAAAGAATTCTTCTTTCTTTCTTCTTCCACCATAAAGGCTCTGATACCACTGATGGAATAAACAAAGTAAAAACAAAACAATCTGGTGGATTCCCGTAAGGGTGTTTATCACTTGAAAAAGAGAATGCAACGTTAATAATAAATTATAATGATCAACAGTTCTATTTATAATAGAACTGTCAACAGTTGCAACTCTTTTAATTTATCAACTTCCAATAACCGCCAAACAGTTATTAACAATTATTTGGATTTCTCTATTCTCAATGGAACAGACAACCACAAAAAATGTTAGGCTATAATATATGAGTGTCCACACTTATTATGGTGTGATCATTCTTATACCTTCATGGTATTCTCATACGATTAATTAGAGGAGGAAAAATGCAGTGATGTTTACTTTTTTTTTTTTTTTTAATTGATGATAGAAATACATGTATGCACACACTATATTAATTTTGTATAAATGGGAAATTGAACTCACGCATTTTAAGAATAGAGATCAAAGAAGATGACTGCACCACTAGGCGAAATGCCTAGTGGGCAATGCAGTGATCCTTCAAGCCAACTAGGTTGTATATATTAATCAATATATAGAAGGAAGAAGGTGGTGAGGGATGATCGACAAAAATGCAAGTTGGCATCTAGAGATTTGTGTGGGAACAGAATCTTATTTGCCGCGTTTGGTTTGAAAAGTTAGATGAAAGAACGTGGTGATGCTTATTCTTTCATGATAACAGAGTAGTGTATAAAAAAAGGCAAAAATAAATGAGTTTCAGTAAACAATGTAATAGGAAGAAATAACGTAGTAAAAGTCAAAAGTGCAAATTGATTTTTTTTTATTTTTATGAAAAGATAGTGGGCAAATGCAGTGATCCTTCAAGCCAACTAGGTTGTATATATTAATCAATATATAGAAGGAAGAAGGTGGTGAGGGATGACCGACAAAAATGCAAGTTGGCATCTAGAGATTTGTGTGGGAACAGAATCTTATTTCCCGCGTTTGGTTTGAAAAGTTAGATGAGAGAACGTGGTGATCCTTATTCTTTCATGATAACTGAGTAGTATATAAAAAAAGGCAAAATAAATGAGTTTCAGTAAACAATGTAATAGGAAGAAATAAGGTAGTAAAAGTCAAAAGTGCAAATTGATTTTTTTATTTTTATGAAAAGATAGTGGGCAAATGCAGTGATCCTTCAAGCCAACTAGGTTGTATATATTAATCAATATATAGAAGGAAGAAGGTGGTGAGGGATGACCGACAAAAATGCAAGTTGGCATCTAGAGATTTGTGTGGGAACAGAATCTTATTTCCCGCGTTTGGTTTGAAAAGTTAGATGAAAGAACGTGGTGATCCTTATTCTTTCATGATAACTGAGTAGTATATTAAAAAAAGGCAAAATAAATGAGTTTTCAGTAAACAATGTAATAGGAAGAAATAAGGTAGTAAAAGACAAAAGTGCAAGTTGATTTTTTTATTTTTATTTTTTTTAATGAAAAGAACAATATTATTAATAGCAAATAACCTACACAAGGCCATCACCAGTGGAGCACTGGACGAGTCCTTCAAAATTGCAGAAATGAAATGAGAGGGGCTTGATTCAAAAAGAAAAGCCCCCAGAAACTATTAAGTAAAGACCATCTTGCAAGTGAATGGGCAGCACCATTAGCAAGTTGATAATTATATTGTGTTGGACTTTTGTATTAAATTGGGCTTCCATTTAAATGGAATTTTAGTTTACAAAAAAGTTAAAAAACGGATTGGATTAAACCTCACTTAACAGTCCTAACTTCTATGGGTCCGATTGTAATTTTCTGGTAATGTTTATTTGTTGGCCTGTGTACTATGTTTTTTAGTTTAAGCTTCATTCTAATGGTATCCGGTACACTAACATTTAATTCTTCCTTAACCAATGTCCCTTAACAAAACCAAAAAAATTATTGTACTTGGATTTTTGGATAGATGAGACTCAAAGTTGAAATCTCAATTGTCTAATTATTTTAAGTTTAAGTGGAGAATATTCTTTTAAAAATTGCGGAAAAGGGGGCCGAGTGTTAATTATTTTGCAAATTTAGGGGAGGGATATCATTTTTCCAAACTAGGGTGTAACGAGTTTAGTTTCCCCAAAAGAATGGGGTGTTAGTGTAATCTACCAAAAAAGAAACCTCATAGAGACATCTACCACAACACCTTCCCTAGCTAACTTCAATACCGTACTAGAGAAGTTATTATCAAAGTGGTCAATACTGTACCGGAGGCCATTTCGATTTGGTCAGGGGAATGAAATATTTTGGTATTAACCAATATCAGTGTACCATTTTGGGTTTACCGCTATATATATATATATATATTGAACATAAGCGAGAAAACTTCCTTCTTTCTTACATGAATATAGTTAAAAGTCACTTAAAACACATTAACATAAAACTTTTTTCTCAAAATAAAAGAAAAAAAATATATATAAAAATTAAATTGTTCATTAACCCAAAACACACCGAAACGGCCAAAACACCTCGAAATATTAACAAGTACGTTTTGGTGGTGTTTCTTGTACCCGAACGAAATATTTTAGTTGTTTCGGCCGAAACGGTACAAAATTGACCACTTTGATTATTATGCTAAGCAAAAATGGAACCAAATCGAAGCTCTAGGGAAGCACAAGCATTTTCTAGACCCATCTCATACCTTTGTATGCCGTATCTTTACTTGTAGCATATCTCAAACCCATAGCCACATCAATTACTCAAAGCTTGTCAATCCCTTATTGGAACCTTTTACTGGCCAAACGCAAAAACCAAGAAAACCTTAATTTTAACTGAAAAACGAACCGAGACCCCAAAAACCCTCAAAACACCTTTATATTGATCAAAATTGGTCAAGTTGGGCCAACCCCGATTCTTGCACCAACTTTGAGATGTTGCCATCCCTTTCAAAATGAGTGCTAAAAAATAATATGTAAAACGAATCAGATATCCTTAAATATGGAAACTTTCATAAAACGAGTGAAATAATTGACTAATTGTGGGAAAGTTTGACTTAAGACTCAGTTCTGCTTGAATCTTGGTCAAACGATCTCCAAATTGCGTGAGACGTATATTGTGTTGCGTAATTTTTCGATAATAAAATAAGCTCGAGAACGTTACCAGGAGATATTGGGCTTATATGAATGATGGCCAAGGATCTTGCTGCAAAACAACAAAAAGGCTCTTTAGAGGTGCTGGCGGTATACGCTAATTACCCTCCGAAGATTAAGTTAGATATTTTCTTAAGGGATCAAGGGGATGATAAACTGTATATTCTTTCCAATAAAAATGCACATATCTCCTTCAGGCCTCATTTCCCTTCTATTTATAGGGAACTTGGGGATCTGTCTCCATGTGGTATTCATCAGCTGTGAGGCACGTACTTTAATGATGAGATGACTTATGACAATCGTCGAATGATTGATGTGACATTGATCCTAAGTGTAGCAACGGTTGTCCCCTTATGCATTCAATGAATTCGGTTGGACTGTCACGAGACGGGCGTCTCGAGGCCTGTGTTCGGTTGGGGTAATCAATACTCCAACCACCTTAATTAATGCTTCTGGGATACTGTGAACGTTCGTGCTCTGCCCTTAGAAAAGCGCCCGTCGTGTTATATGGGAAACGGTATCTGTTTCCCTCAAATCGCCTAGTATCCGTTCCTTTTTCTCCAGTGAAGCCTCAGTGCCTTCGGCCCTTCTTAGTGGATCTTCCAATGCCACAAAAGGAATCAATATTAGTTTTAGAGAAGCCAACCTTATTGTTTAAATACCAAGAGAGTCGCTAGTGCTTGTTAGCTCAAACTCTAGCATTGGTCTCTCTCCTTCTAAGTACTTGTTGTCTTCTACATTCTAAATGAGCTCCATAAGGAAAATAATTCCTCTCACATATATCTTTGGAAATCTCATTTGAAATGATTCACTTTAAGTGGTCTCAGATGACCAAACTCTAGAAAAACTGACATAAAATATTGGGCGTAACAAACCTCGAAGAATGTGCAAATTACCATGTTCGGGTGCTCGTAACTTCTCAAAACATCGTCTATTTTTTTCCCAAAAACAATGCATGAATATAAACTTGGCACCATAATATTTTTAACGAAACTTGAGTCAACCAAATCTGAGCTCACGAAGGCCTCGTAGAGCATTCCCATTAGCCTCCTCAAATTATATATTCAGTAAAATTTCTGGCTAAAACTCACAAAACTTTCCCACATCAGCCTCCTCAAACCTCAAATACGGAGAAGCTTTTCTATACTGTTCATGAGCAAACCTTAATCTTCCCTTTAAATATTCATTTTCGCGCACCTTTCTCTTTCAACTTTGCGCCATATCGGGTTGTAGAAGCCGAGATCAAACCATAGCAAGATTTTGGCGAGGCTAAGAAGGATCACGGCAAGACCAGATCGGGCTCGAAGGAGCCGAGATGGGCTCTAACGAAACCACGGCGAGGTCGAGAAGGCTCGTGACAAAACGAAGAAAGCCCACAATGCCAAGAACGACCAAACAGATCCGGCGATGGTTTTGTGGGTGAGTGGGTTTTGTGAATTTTGTTTGTGGTGGTGGCTTGCGGTGGTTAGGCTTGCTTTGGGTTTTATGGATTTACTATTGGATTATGGTGGAGGAATGGGGGTTTGTGTAGCTGTTTTTTATTTTATTTTATTTATTTTTTTTAATATGGGTTCTGGGTTTGGGTGTTTGATTTGTGTGATTTTGTGGTTGATTGTGGGTGATTTGTAGATGAAATCGTTGGTGAAATCATGGGTGATTGTGGGTGGTTTGTGGTTGATTGTGGGCGGTTCTGGGTTTGAGTTTTTCAAGTGGGTCTTGCTCAATTTTTTTTGGGTTTTGTGTTCAATTTTCTAGCTGAAATAAAGATCTAGGAAAAAAAAAAAAAAAAACTCAAACTATGAAAAAAACAGAGGGGCTGGAGAAAAAATGGAGGCAGAGAAAAAGAATACATAGGGAGGTATTTTGGGAGTAGTGAAAAAATAAAAAATAGAATAGTGAAATAAAATAGAGAGTCTAATGTAGTTGTGTGTGAATAGTAACATAGTTAAAATAGAAAAAGTAGGTGTTTTATATCCCATTTGGCTAAAATTTTGAGGAGGCTAATGAGAATGGTCTTAGCATGTACACCAACTTACACTACAATAACACGAAAATTGAAAAAGTTTACAAAGTATTAACTTCCCGATGCCATAACTCTTGTTCTAGAACTCCGATTTACACAAACTTGATATTGTTGGAAAGAAAATTTCATAACATTTCTAGCGTTATCACTTTCGCACAGTTTTGAGCTGTGGAAGTCCCTCAAACCATCAAAGTTAGGGACAAAGCTAGAAGTAGTTGAAATTTTTTTAGGAAGTGGCACGTGAAGCTCACGAGCCAACTCATGAACCAAACAAACTAGTACGTGAGCAAAACGTTTTGGCTAGTTTTGTTTACAAGCCGCCTTCAACCTTGTTGTGAGCTACCTGCGAGGCACCTCTCGAAATTGTGAGAGCCACTAGTTAAATCCTCATTGAGACTAGGGCAAAGAAGGAAGTCGCCACCTAGTTTAAGTCTAGGAACCATTTATAAACTCCATATAAAATTTAAGGTTTACTGGTCATGATCTGAGTCTGGAGTTAGGATACATGCTTGGGAAAGTGTTAGGTACCCAAGCTCACCCAGCCAATGACTGGTCTTTTTTCATATTATTGGGCTATGTCTAAAAAATATTAATTAAGGAAATCAAACATAATCAAACAAAAGCAATTTAAACCTAGAAAATATATCAACCAAAACATGTGAAATATAATATAATATAAGATGAGAGAAAAAAATTCTTACTTGACTCCAAGTTTATTAATCAGAAATAATTGAGCATAAATTCCCAAAATATAAGAAACTGAAGTGTGCATTTGAGAAAGTCAAAATAATGTGAAATACGGCCAAAAATAAATCATGTCAAATATACCTAAGAAGAAGAAATATATCTAACCTTGGTCATGCAATCCGTAACTCAATTAAAATCAAGTTGAATTTTCTGATTTGTAACCAACCATTTGATCTGACAAAATCGTTATTAATATGATTACATTCACAATATAAAGAGAGATGGATCCATGCCGTAAAGGTAGAATATTCAAGTTTAATTAGCCTGCCGGTATCCATATTCATATGCAATCCGTATTTCAACGAAAGCCACACTTTGATTTCTATCATATTTCAATCATATATTAGAATTACATTTAGAAGGAAAAAGAAATAAAAAACTAGAAGTTAATATAAAAGAAAGAGAATCAGGTCGTGTAACTGTAGAAAAGAAGATGCTTCTTTCCAATTATGTAACTTAGGTCTTCAAGAAGAGATTGAAACAATGAAACATGTACTTAAACCGCGGCTAAAATCATAGACTACTAAGAACTAAATAATAACGTAAAAAAAAAAAAAGAGTACGGATACCACAATTAAAGCCTCTTTGCGTTAAAGAATAGTAAAATAGATAACGAAATAACAAACAGAAAATAAGATGACTAAAATCAAGGTTTCTAAGAAGTAAAAATAATACGTAAAAAAAAAAAAAAAAATTTAAGTAGGAGAGTATAGTTCATTGAGAACATTCAAACCTCTTCCTTCAAGCTAGTATAACAATATTTTACAGGTCCCTTGGTCAAATCTCTTGTTGATCTTTATGTTGAAGAATAAAAGAAAATTTAGTAGAGCTAAATTGATGAACTGAAGCTTGTGAGAAGAAAGGTTAGCCTTCTAGCTAGTATGAAGAACTAGAGACAAACCTTCATCTTTCTAATTGCCTAGTGTTTCGCCGCTACTAAATTCTATTTCTACTTATTCTATCTAATTGCCTAGAGTTTCGCTATTCTCAAATTCTAGAAAACTCTTAGAGTTCTAATTTCTTTACCTACTTTCTCTCTCTACTAGGGTTTCTTGGAAAAGAGGTAAAGTTAGAGTTTTTTGGAGAAGAAGGTAATTAGGGTTGCATGAGGCAACCCTAATTGTAGCCAGAACCTTTAAAAATTAGAGTTTCCTACGGTAGTGGCGTACGCCTGTATTTAAGTGGCGTACGTTTGTATTTAACTGGCGTATGCCTGTATTAAGGTGGCATACGCTACTTAGGTTGGAATTTGACAATTTGAGCTTTTTGGTTTATTGAGCTTTCAAAAAATGGACTTAGCTCTATGGGCTTTTGAAGTAAGCTTAATTTCCTAGGCCTTAGTACTAAAGATTATCTTTTAGTCTTAACACAAGATTTTGATCATATTGATAAAGATTAGTATTTTCGTCATTGGGATTGAGGACTCAAGTTGTAGGGGGTACAAAATGTGGTGTCTACACTTGTTTTTGTATAAATAATATCCCCAACCATTTCAAGTAGGAATTAGAACTCCCAGAGCCTCTTTCTTGGTATTCTAACTCTTCTAAGGCGCATTTGAAAGCCGTAAACACTTTTGGTATGAGACAGTTCAGGGGTTAAGTGGCTTATGAGCTGAGTTCTAAAGAAATATTAAAACTAAATAGAAATATAAAATGGAGAATGAGAGATTAAGAGAGTGAATGGAAACTAAGGTTTTCATGTGGTTTGGCCTATGGCCTACGTTCACAGAATGAAGCCTAATAGGCTACATCTTTATTATATTATTTTGTGTGTTTTACAATACAATGTGAGGTCCTATTTATAGGACAACAATTAATAACAATAATAAAATACTTCTAAACAATATTCCTTAACATTCCCTCTCAAATTCAAGGAGTAATTTTAATGTAACCTTGAGTTTTGTAACAAAATAAATCTAAAAAACTCGACTCAACTCGACTTGGCTCGTATCTCTGCTCGATGGCTCGGATCTCGATTCAGAGGCTTGGTGGCTCAGATTTTGGCTTGATGACTTGGATCTTGACTTGGCTTGGTCGGATCATGGCTCAATGGCTCGGATCACGACTCAGTGGCTCAGAGGCTCGAATCTTGAAATGATCTTGGCTCAGGATCTCAGCTCAATGGTTGTTGGATCTGTACTGTGCAACGCAGATTGGTGATGATTTTTTTTTTTTTGAAAGGAAGGTAAAGAATTTTGTGGTGATGATGGAGAGAGATTGTTGTGGCTAAAGGTGTAGAAGTGATATACATTGAATAATAAGAGATATAGCCTATAAGGCTTTATCGTGTGGACGTAGGTTGACATAGCCGAACCACGTGAAACCCTAACCTTCCTAATCTCTCAATCGTCTCAATCTCCATTTTATATTTCTCTTTCACTGTTAATTATGATTTTCTACAAGTTCTACTCTACTGATCCACACGGTTGGAAGAAAACCGACAGCATGAGACAGTTCAAATGTTAAGTAGGTTAATAGTTGACTTCTCCTAGCTCTTCAGATTCACAGTTGGAAGAAGGCCGCCGCATGAACAATTCAGCGGTTAAACGGCTTTACAGATAACTTCTCTTTTGTTCATCCCCACAGTTGCAAGAAGACCCCGGCGTGAGACATTTCAGGTGTTAAACAGCTTAACAACTAATTAACTTCTCCTCAGTTGATCCACATGCATGGTTGGAAGAAGCATTGGCATGAGACAATTCAGGAGTTGAGCGGCAAGACAGCTGACTCATCCCTTGTTGATCCAAATGGTTGGATAATCTTACACCATGCTAATCCTCACGGTCTGCACAATTGTCCTGTCCAAATGACCGATTAGTCGCCCGAATAGTAGATGCTTGCTAGAAGTACCCCTGTAACGATACATCGCGATAACCCCCCTTATATGTAATCTGTGTTGAAGTGTTGAACCCATGCATGTCATGCATGCAAAAATCTTTTCAAAAAAAAAAAATTTGTTTATTGGTTTATCCACATCAAAAACATTTTGTAAACTAAATTTCTTTTTATTGGTTTATCCACAAAAAAATAATTACTAAACTGAATTTTGGTTTATTGGTTTATCCGCGTCAAAACCCTTTTTTTATAAATTAAATCTTGGTTTTATGGTTATCCATATCAAAAACCTTTCCAAATATCAAACTCTGTTTTTTTTTTTTTTTTTTTTTTTCGGTTTCCATGTCAAAAACCCTTCTAAATTCCAAAATCTCGGTTTTTTTGTTTTCCTCATCAAAGACATTTTCCTAATGATTTCTCAACATAATAACATGAAGGATGTCTCCCTTGGGTTAAACCCCCCATCAAACGATAGACCACATCATTTACCATGGGATGATGGGATCTTGATGATGACTAGGATCAACCCCCAAAAACATTATTGCAATAGGCTGTGTTGAGATTCCAAGTTTATCTTAAGACTAGTCCTTTAACTAAGATTGTTAAAATCACAATTCGGATCATAAGATTGTACGATCCAACGATCCTACTTACACAAAATGATTAAATTGGTCTAGAATCATCGAATAAGCAGAATCAACTTGGTGGGCCACTGTGTATTCTTTGTATTGTCACAAAGAAATGCTGTTATTCATGCAGGATAGATTAAATCTGAAGATCAACTCCTCAATATTATTGAGAGAGATGTGAAGAATCAGCTTCATAGCAAGAATTGTTTTAGAGATACCATTTTAAATAGAATTCTTTGTTGTAACTAGAAGAGATGTTGCTGTTTAGCATTGGGTTTGTATTTGGGGTAGATTTGCCTAGCTTGTTGCTGGTTCTGTCGGTTGTGTTAGTGTTCTGCAGTGTAGAGCTTTCCTTCTGCATTGGGGGTTGTTGGCCTTTTGGCTTGTTTGTTTCTTTCTTGATAGTTGGTCATCTAATAAAAGGTTCTGATTTATCTAAAAAAAAAAAAAAGAATAAGCAGAATCATTGTTAAGATTGGTAAAATTAACTGGGATCAATGGGATCCTATGATCTTGGGCCGATCTTACTTTTAGTTGGAAGTTTTGGCCATTAGTAACATCGATCTTGCCGTTTAAGGAGGCCTTATAGAGTGATGTATTGATCTTTCTTCAAGGAACTTTTGGATTGTAATGGCAACCAGGGCCGGCCCCGAGGTTTTGGGTTTCCCAAATTCGTCACAATTTTAATTGCCCACTTATTATTAAATATTAAAAAACATCATAAAAATCCCAAAATATTTTTTATGCAAAATAAATGTTACATTATGTTTTTAGCTTGAATTACATTGAAAAAAACAATTAAAACAAAATGTAATCACGGTTATAGTAATTATATATCTAATGGTTTTTTAACTAAAAAATTCCTTAGTGTTAATAGAAAAAAAATCAAACACAACAAAATTAATACTAATAATAAATTAAAAGTCATAAAAAAAAAATCATTAGATAAACATGAGAACATATTACACGGCAACACAAAACAATGGCTTGCCCCCACAAACCTATCCCTACAAACAAAAACACATGGCCAGTGACCACATATACGTGCAAACAAAATTTTCAAACAAATCAAAAAATCACATAGTGGAGACCGGCCTCATTCACACGAATACTGAAACACATCATATATGCCTCACATATATCTTATTGAAAGCACAACACTCCCATAAAAAAAAAATAAAAAAAAAATGTATACTAATAAATTTTTTTATATGTAGACTAATATTTTATTTTTTTTTTTCTTTTATGTATAGTGTATACTAATAATTATTATTATTTTTTAATGTCTACTAATTCTTTTTTTTTTTCTTCACTTATTGCCCCCATGGGGGGGTTGCCCTAGCCCTTGGGCTTGTGGGGCTTACCCCAGGGCCGGGCATGATGGCAACGTTTTCATGTTTGTGCCAAAACAGGGGCGTCGCCACACTGTAGTCAAGGGGTTCAAATGAACCCCCTCAAATCTTAATTTTTATTATATTTATATATAACTACTTTTATTTGTTAAATATTTTTATATAGGTATTCAATACCTCCTAAAATAAATTATTGAATCCCTTGACTTGATATTTCGATAGACTCAGCCCACTAAATCCCTAAAAAATGTCAAATAACAGCAACAAAAATTAAATTTAATAATAATGTAATTCTACAATACTCATGTGGGTACGGTATCTCTAATATATAGAATCTCACATTGATGGTATCAATGTCACAAATGATAGTACCTACCTCACATATGATGGTATCTACCTCACATATGATGGTACCTACCATCACATTGTTTGGTACCTTAAATTTTATTTATTATTTAAATTTAATATATATAAAACAACAGATAATCCAACATCACATTGAATAGTACCAACATCACATATGATGGTACTTATATCACATTTGATGGTACCAATTGAAAGAGTGTGGGTGTTGTAGAATTACCCTTTGATAACAATAACAATAACAACAATAAAATAAAATAAAAAGCCCAAATAATTACAACTGGTTATCATTAATGGCCCATTTCTTTAGCCATCCTAATTAGATTTTGTTCTATTAAATTTAAAGAAAAAAAAAATCTAAATTCACTTACTTTAAGGCATTTACATTTGCTTAACTAAAATCCAATTTTAGCTAAAATATGCCTGATATACCAACAAAAACCCACATTGTATTGGATGGATTTGGCTCTATAGTTGAAACTTTGCAATCTTATCCTTTTTCATTTACAATTTATTTGTTTGACAAATGTCTCAATGAAAGAATTAGTAGATGATATGCGTATTTTTTTTGTTTATGCATTTGACGTTGTAATGATTTGGTGTTGTTGATAATTGTTTTATGTTTATGAGGTAAGACCTTATTCCTTTGGATAGCCATTGTGAGTGGTTAATTAATAGCTTATGTGGTTAGTGCACTTAATTTAATTAATCATAAATTTATAATTTAATTAAATTAATCTTAATTTTTTTTTCTTCTATTTATCCTCACATCACATGCCGAAAAATACCATATACCTTATAGTTTATCCTTTACTCTTTTATTAATACTAGGACAAATTTTAATAAGGAAATCACTTATACTACATGATTCTTTTGCATATTTGTTTTTCATGTCGATATATTCAAGTTTTTTAATGAACCCAAAAGAAAATTCCTAGAGCCACCACTATCTCGAAGCCCAAATGATGAGGCCATGAGGGAGGTCAGGCATTAAGCATACCCTCACCTTCTCTTTATGTAGTAAAAAAGCAACTCAAGAAGGGTGTTTATCGAAGTGGGTCTCATCAAGAACTAAACCTGGATTTGAACTTGATAGAAGCTAAACCATAAACCAAAAAAAGTTTATAAAATCAAAATTACAATCTATATTTCATATTAACAAAATACCAAAGAACTGGTATTAATTTCATCAATTTGAATTTTTCAAAATTTTGTTCAAGGATTTTTAGAAATTGGGATATCAACATTAGAGATTAGCATTGATGGATCATCAGTATTGACTTTTGAATTATTTATATATTTTTTTTTCAAAAGTCTAAAGTTGTAATTGACTTTCCCATGATTTACAAATCGAACAAAAGTCATATTAATTATCTTATTATTTGTTCAATAATCTTTTAACTAAAAAAACTATTAGTTTAGCTAATTAAAAAAAAGAGAAATAAAAAAATGCCTCAGGGAAAACCACAAAAAAATTATTGGTACAACAATACACCGCAAAATTAATGTTAGAGATTCGTAATGTTAGGAATATGATATTTATTTTATTAAGGCCTAAAAGTTTTTTGTTTGTTTGTTTTCTTTTGGATGTGATGAATCATATTGGCATTTTTTTTAGTGTTTTATGGGTTCATTTGTAATTTTTTTTTTTTTGGAAAAAATGTCATATCTAAAAGTACTTACAAGTTAACTTGAAAATATTGAAAGTTTGACTGGAAGCTTGTTTGAAAGCTTGAATACATTTGTACTGAAAACTGGAAAGATTAAAATTATAGCTATTTAGTAACTATGAGAAGGTAGTTCTTGATACTCAGCACATGAAACTACAAGTTCTGCCTTCAAATGACTGAGGGCCTTTAATATACAGGCACCGCACTCACTAAAAAATATACATCTATTTATATATATATATATATATATATATATAAGCAACACTTTAGCAACTTAAATAATCTATATAATATATAAAAGCAGAAGACATGAGCGTTAAAACCTAGAATGTCTCACATCATGACAAGTGGCATGTCTATCTATCGTTTAAATTTCTGAAGTGATATGTTGTTTAGATTTCCTAAGTGGTTTGCATGTCTATCTATCGTTTAAATTTCTGAAGTGACACGTTGTTTAAATTTCTTAAGTGGTTTGATTTAATAACTGCCAAACACTTTAAAATAAAAATAGATAATAATAAATTTTTGATAATAAGTCTCCTACTACTAAAAAGATATCTTAATAAAAATCTTTAAAATAAAAACAGATAATAACAAATTCTTTAAAATAAGTCTCCTACTACTAAAAGACATCTTAATAAAATATCATATTAAAAATATAATAACAAATTATTTGTGTTAAGAGTACTCTTTTAGTGAAAAGGTATTGATTGGTGAACAATCACTTAAGATATCATTTGGTGAACAGACATACTCCTTGATAGAAGGAAGATGGTTTTAAAAACCGGACCGGGGAGAGAACCGGAAAAGGGAGTGGTTCCCGTACTAGTGGTCCGACCGGTGGTCGAACCGGTGACGTCATAAATAATAATTAATAATTTTAAAATTATATAAATAATTAAATAAATACAAAAAAAAATTGTAACTAATAATATAGGTTAACAAATATATAGCAAATTTTAAAATATTTTATATGAGTTTCCACATTTTATATTTTGCAAAAAAAATCAAAACTAAGCAAAATGTAACTATATAAATATGTAACTAAACATGTTTACATCACAAAATAATGTTCCTTAAACCAAATAATTTTGAATTCCATTACATCCAAACAACAAAGAATAATAAATATTCATTTGATAATCAAAACTAAGCAAAATGTAACTATGTCAATACGTAAGTAACGTAACTAAACATATTTTTTATAGGGTTAACAACTATTGAGGCCACACAGAGAAAAGCGAAAAGAAAAAAAAAAAAAAAAAAAAAAAAAAAAAAAAAAAAAAAAAAAAAAAGAAGAAGAAGTAAAGGGGCGGAAAAGACAAAGTGACAAACCCAAAATGCTCTTCATCATCATCAGGTTCAAAATCCGAAATCCAGAACAAAATCCATGGCTTTGGTTTATTTGGGTCAATATCAAAGAGTCTTCTTCAATTTTGGAGCCTCCACCACGGCTGTATCCACCTCCGCCGCCACCGCCTCCACCGTTTCCGCGGGACTGAGCCTCGTTGACGGTGATATTACGGCCGTCCAGGCTGTGACCGTTCATTCCTTCGATCGCGTCCCTCATCGACTTCTCGTTGCTGAAGGTAACGAATCCGAAGCCTCTTGACCTTCCAGTCTCACGGTCGTTGATGATCTGAAAAACACAAACGAAAAAAAACAACGAGATCTAAAAGGAGAGCTGTGGAAGAAGAAGAGATCTAGAAGAAGAAGAAAAAGAAGAGATCTGATTGTTTTTTGTTTGTTGATGATCTGAAAAAGAAGAGATCACGGTCGTTGATGATCTGAAAAAAAAACAGCGGTTTTGTTTGTTGATGATCTGATTGTTTTTCCTTCTTTTTTTTTTTCTGCTGGTTTTTCCGGCTGATTTTCTTTTTTCGGCCGGAACACCCGATACAACCAACCGCTTTTCTGTTTTTCAATTAAAGATACCGGTTTTTTTTTGGCGGTCGAACCGGTGGTTTCCGGTTTTTGGCCTGTTTTTCCATTTTTTTCGGTTTTTTCAGAGAATCGAACCAGATTGGACACCGGTCCCTGGTTGAACCGGCCGGTTCGGTCCGGTTTTTAAAACCATGGAAGGAAGATAAATAGAGCACGTTAAATTGAAGGTTCCACATTCTACCATAATTTGCTTATGTAACATCTAAACAATGAAAATTTGGTACAAGTTTTGTTATTCTACTTCTTTTTCTTTTTTATTTATTTTTCTATCATGATCTATTTTTATTTTTGTGTTTTTGTACATTTATATGACTGCAAGGGGATCTAAGAGGCAATTGAACTAAGGTAATATTTTATTTTTGCTTGATTCTAACTTATTTTTCTGTTTTATCAATTAAAGATAACTATTTTTTCTCAATTATTATATACTATCTAATTCCTTTTATTTTTCTGTTGTTGGTGCAATTCCATCTATTTGTTATTATTAGTTTTATTTTTTTTATGGAACATATTTTTCATAAAATAATTCTGAATATATATTTTGATCATATACACATTATGTGTTTATATAGATTTTTTTCCGTGCTTTGCACGGATTATATGCTAGTAATAATAATAATAATCACGGTTTACTGTCAGTATAATATAATTTTGTAACTTAACCCCCGCCCCTTAGCCTCGCTAATACTAGTATAAACTCTAATTCTTTGCAGAATCTCACACCTCAACCCTGTTAATATATTAGAACGAAATAATAATTGTTCGATCAAAATACAATCCCAATTAATCAAAAAACAAAAACAAAATACAATCCCAAATTAGAATTACATGGCGTTTGAACAAGTTAACTCAGATATCTTGGCCACACATTTGCCATACAACATCAACAGACGATGAATTAAGAGGCTAACCACATATTTTCTTTGAAAGAAATTCAGGTCCTTCATAATTAAAATGATAAGATATTCGAGGCCATGCATTTGAAAGCGGCTTGTAACCAGTGCACTTCTACACGGGCGGCCTAGCCAGTATCATCTCTATTCCAAGGCATTTGAAATATCTTCTGGTTCTTTCAGTCTTCAACAAATTAATAAGCATAAAGATAAAAGTTAATAAATCGTAGGAGCTAAATGTATAATGAAATTAATTGAAGCTGAATTATTTAGGAATCGCCCAGTGCAATCACATTTGCCTGAAATGGCTGGGAACACAATGCTAACTATTGAGATGATTTTCAAATTGATAGGAAGAGGCATGGCAAACTATAATAAATTGCATGAAAGAAAACGAACAATAAAATAGGTATTCTCATGTAATGATTCAACCAAAATCTCTACTACATATGAGTAACCAAAAAGTGGCTAAAAAGCTGAAATTTTATTCAACTTTTTTAACCCCAGTTTGACATACACACTCATATTGCTCGTAATTGTGAAGAACTAAATGCTGGTAAATGATTTAAATGTAAGGAAAACCACGATGGGAACATACCTCTTCTTTAGGAGGCTATAGTGGCGTTCATCATTAAAGTGGACTTGTTTCGAGCTGTGAAGGTTGGATTTTTCGAAATTTGGACAGTCTCGAACATGCAAATGTTCCAGAGGACACTCCAAGGAACAATTTCCATCATAGAAATTAGAAATATGTGCTAGATTTTGCAGTACTAATGCCTTTAGTCGAGGTAATGTAATTTTATCCAAAGTAATTCCACCATCTTTCTGAATAATTTCACCCAAATCGGAGCAATCCTCTACCCAGAGCTCTTCCAATTGCAAAAGACCTTGAGACATGGAGGGCGAGAAGAGATATTTCAATTTGTTGCATTTAATTACAATCACAGTTTTGACATTTTTGAAATCTGCAAGCTGAGCAGGGCCTTTCCATATGTTTGCTAGTCGAGATAGATTATCCAATCTGAGTTCTTTTAATCTTTCCAAGTAACGATGTCCTTCCTGTAGTCCTTCAAATCCAAAAACCTCTTTAATAGAATTCCCAGTTACATGTAGTATTTCCAAATTCTGCAACCTCTGTATTATGTTTGAATGTAGAAGTGAATTCTCCAAGTAACTACACTGTTGAACCTCCAAGAATTTAAGTTTTTCAAAGGAACCAGGTGGTAGTTGGCCAACCCATATCACTTTCATAGATTCCATATGGTGAATGTGTAATTCCTGCAAGTTCTCAAACACTGGGTTGCTTGGGATACCATCTCCGAAGGGTATTAAGCATTGTACTTTGTGGCATTGTTCAACAAAGAGGGACTTCAAACCACACAACCTCCCCTTATCATATACTGTAAGAATTTCCATGAGATCCTGGCAGTCTGAATAGATAAGCATCTCTGCTTTCTCGGTTACAGCCTCAATGAACCAATCTGGTAAGGTGCTCATTGTAGTGTCAATGAACAAGGTCCTTGTATGTACCCGTTTCAATTTCGACAATTGAACATTCATTAGCCTGTTGAATAATGATCTGCTTATACATATATCAAATTTCACCCACTTTGGAATGAATTTTACATTGGAGGGCAAACAAATAACCTTTTCAATATCAACCTTTAAAATTGTTAGTTTAGGTAAGTTTATTACCTCTTCAAGGCTTGCATTCCTTTCTTCACTGGTTCCCTCCGCTATGTTACGCCATTGGCAAAAGCTTCCTTGCAAGTATAACTCTTCCAACCCCTGTAATCTTGATATTACTTTTGGCGAGATAGTTTGGATATGGGCACAAGATGTCATATCTAACATCCTTAACTCAGCCAATTCTGCTAATTCTTCTGGGAAGGTATCGATAAGAGATTTTTTTAGACTAATTATTTCCAGCTTTTTGAGGCCTCCTAATATGGATATATCTTTTGACTTGCAACGATCCATATACAAGGTGCAAAGGTTGTGTAGGAGTCCAATTGATGGTGGAAGTGAGAATACCTGCAACCCACTTATATCGAGCACCTTAAGGGTATTCATTCTATTAAAGAAGCTACTTGGGACCTCCTTCAAATTGCTATTTTCTTGCAACAACAAGGTTTGGAGTTTGGGGCATACCGGTTCATCAGGAAGTCTTTGGATATTATTGAACATAACAGAGATTGCAGTGTAGCTTTCAAAGCGATTGTCTGTGTCCCGCGGCCACTCTTGTAAAGCAGAACCGGCTTGTGCCATAAAAAGTTGCTCGTTTCCTGATGACGAGATCAATTTGGCTGTATCACGCACGACATCATGCATTTTTACGAACCCATCCTCATCACTCCTTAACAACAATGCCGAGTCAATGAGGTTTTTGGTGAAGGTATCGGCATCTCCTCTTGCTTCATCCAATGTGTCAACATTTTGAAACAAACGGAGACCCATCGCGTACCTTGCCAACACTTCTTTGCTGATATTATGATCTTCTGGAAACAGACAACATATCAAGAAGCATGCCTTGGCTTCCCGATCTTTCAAGTAATCATAGCTCAATTTAATGCACTCAGTAACTTTTTCCTGATGATCAGGGTTTGGAGATACTGACCTTTTAAGCCGCCTGGCTGCCTTTTTCCACTCTTCCACATCTTTATCACCCAAGGCCCTTGCAACTGTTACGAGTGCTAAAGGAAGTCCATCACATTCCCTGACAACCTGATGAGCCACAGCTTCAAATTCAGTAGAGTCAAGATCTGTGCCTGCTGTCTTCATGAATAGATTCCAAGAATCCTCCGGGGATAAGATATTGAGATGTATCTTATTATTAGCTTCGCATCCCATGGTGTGACATACATGCTCTCGTCTCGTGGTGAGTAAGATCTTCGATTTGCAATGCTCAAGGTCATTGCCAAAGGGAATTCCAACTATGGATAGGTCAATCAAATCCCAGATATCATCCAAAATTATAAGTACTCTTTTCTCTGCCATTATTTTTGTCCCTCAGCTCTTTTGCTCTTCCTTCTTCACTCTTCTTTTTAAACTGGAGATCTAGACCATCTGCGATCGAGTCTTGAATTTTTGTCAGGTTCACATTCTGTGACACAGTCGCCATCACCACCTGATCAAAGAGACCTTCGCTCATAACCTTTTCCGCTACTTGTTTCACCATTGTCGTCTTGCCCACACCGCCCATACCGTAAACCCCGACAACGTTGGTGTTGTTGTTGTTGTCATGTTTCAGCGCTTTCAAGACATCCTCCATAGCATTTGTAGTGGATTCAAACGACATGAAATGACCGGCTGGTACTGGTGCTGTGGGATTCGAAATGGGAGGTGGCACAGGCAGAGAGACAGTACTCGAAAAATTATTTTCCCCATAAATCTCGCCCATCTCTTTAGCAATACTTACTGCTTGCTTGCTTAGGTTGTAACGTGAACGCCAGTCAGGAGTACAGCAAGCGCTGAAACATCTGTGGTTACCGTTCGCTTGGATTTCATTGTTCAAATTTTGCGCCTCCGTGGCTTTATTATTGGCTCTTCGTAGCCAGTCTTCCACTTGGCTTCTGATTGGTTCTCCACGACTTTCGGCTTGTTGGACGGAATATTTGGTGTCTAGCACGACAGCGTTCAGTTTTTCTGCTTGAACTCCGAGTTTGATTATGTTACTACTGTAGTGAACGAGGTAATCAATCTCTTGCCAAAGTGGTTTACAAAAGCACTCTAAGGTGTCCCTGGAGAAAGATGCATACTCCATGGTCGCTCACAGATAGCGTTTTTTTATTTTTTTTTCCTTTCCTTGTTAAGATTTCAGACAGTGTAGAAAGAAAAGGACACCCCGCTTGTTTAAATAATCTATTGATTCGATTCGCATTGATCAACGCAACTGAAAACAAATAAAAAAGGGAAATGATTTTTTGACACCATGGTGTCAAAGTTCCCTTCCACACCACTACTAAAGATAAACTCCTTTACTCAATTAGCTATTCCAAGTTTAGCTATTATTGTATCCAAACACCTCTTTTACTCTACTTTCACTCTTTCCCTTTCACTCTCTCTATTCACAGCAACATAAATTTTCTCTCTTCTAAAGTTCTCTCCTCCATTGAAACTGTGCTCCCCCGAAGTTCTCTCCTCCATTGAAGTTCTACTCCCCCGAAACTCTCTCATCCATTGAAGATCTGGAATGATTTCACGGAGAGAGCTTTTGATATTTGTAGATTTGAGTTTTCTTTGGGTTTGGGAATGGTTTCACGAAGAGAAGATTTGATGTTTGAAATTGTGGGTTTCATTGTATTGGGGAATAAAATGTGTTGGGTTTGATATTTGTGAGGTTTTGAATACTTTCTTTTTTGTTTGGAAATAGAACTTTAATTTTGAGTGATTTTTGTTTAGATTGAAAATAATAAAATTTGGTTTTTTTAAATTTTGAAGTGGTTTTGGTTGAGATAAAAGATAATAAAATTGTTACAAAGATGAAACCATATTATTATTTTCCAAAAATTGTGGACATACTATAGAAATTATGGACAATTATATTTAAATATGTTGAATCGATGCCAAGAAATATGAACTATTAGTATGAACATGTTCAAATATTCAAACTAATTTCTAGAAAATGTAGACAAAACCATTAAAATTGTGGACAATATTGTCCACACTTTCTGGGAATCTATACTATATGTAAAACCGAAGCTTTTTTGACTTTTTTTTTTTCTTTTGGTTGACTTCTTAAAAATTGAACACATAAGTTTTTTAGCTCTCTTACACGTCATTCTAATATTTTTTTATTAAATTTGTAATCTTTAATAACATTCGTATCCAACCCGACTTCTATGACTATACCTCTTTCCCCTCTCTCTCTCCTCCCTCTCTCCTTTGCGTCTTTCTAAGTGCCGCCTCCACATCTGCAATCGTCTGACCGACGAAACTGAACTGAGGGGCGCCACCGTGTGGCTGCCATCACCGTTTCGCCTCCACCCACTGAGGGGCGCCACCAAGGGACTGCCATCACTGTTTCGCCTCCACCCACCACCAAGTCGGCCATCCGCAACCATCTGAGTTCGAAACCGCTAGTATTTTTTATTTTTTATTTTGGTTAATGGTTACTAATAAAACCTTCGGGAAAACATAGCAAACCATATGGTCTTAATGTTTGATGTTTTGTGCCAGCTTTACTGATAAAACCTTCGGGAAAACTTAATAAACCATATGGTATATGCTGACCACATGTTTGATATTTTGTTTCTTAAGGGACAATTACTATAGCAAACCAATCTGGCTAACTTATGTTGTTCGGACCATTCTCTACAACCATTCTCCTTCCTTCATTCAACCATACTAGTTGAACCTGAACAGGCACCTATGGTGGTTATAGTTTGGAGTGAAACCGTATCAGCAGACATTTATTGAGCCTCTCCTTGGATCTGGCCGTTACAAGAATGTCTGACCCTACATTTTCTCTTCTTCAAACCTAACTCCTTTAGACCCTTTAGTTCTCTCTCTCTCTCTCTCTCTCTCTCTCTCTCTCTCTCTCTCTCTCTCTTTTTAATATAAATTTTCAATTTCTCTCCCTCCACCAAACCACTAATTGATCGGTATGGCCTTCAATGGAATAGCTTTCCTGAGTGTTATTCCTGTTCTTTCGGTCATGTCCATCTCCTTTGGTTGCCCATCCACCGAAACCAGCTCTCCAATGTGAGTTTCTTCCATAATTTTTTCCCTGATTTTGTTTGTTCTTTCCAGTCAATCTGTGATTTTCCTTTTCCTGTGGATTTGTGATTGCTTGTGGTTCATTTGCTTTGCTTTCCTTCTCTTTGGTTTGAGGTGCACCCTTGGCATGCCTTTGATGTGTTTGATATATTGTCTAAAAGGATGGTCTACCAAGAGCAGAAATACCCAAGGTTATTTCTTACTCTATCTTTTCCCCTATTATTTATTTATTGGCAGATTATTCAAATATGAAGTTAACAAATTCAATTTCAATTGTTTGTAGTTCTTAATTATTTCTTAGTTTGGTCTAACTACTAAACTACTAAGAAATATTTTATGAAATAGATTACTAATCATCATGGTGTTTATTTCTTAAAGCTATAAAAAAAACTATTGAATATTGTTGAAGAACAGAAACCCGATGATTTTTCTTCCTCTGTAGCCTATGCTATTGTGACTCGATAAGCTCTATGACTCATGGATGACTTTTTTCTCTCTTACTGCTGGCATAAGCAACTTCACAAAATCACATTTGAGTTAAACTAATCTGTTTACATTGTTTGGAGTGAGCATCAAAATCTATATTTTAGGATCAAACCTTTTGTATAAAAAAAATGTTGTCTACACTTTTAATTAATTTCTTAACAGCAATAATAGTCTTCTAAACTTATCTAAATCAGTTAATGCTCAATTTATTATCAATGTGATAACATTCTCCATTCATACCACCTCAAGTTAAAATAACTTTATTGCCTTCTCTAAATTGTTTCTTATTTTAGCATAAACTTTTTTTGATTGTGAGTATTATAAATGGATAATCTATTTTTCTTGGAAGGTGGATGCTTTTGAAATTACCACGAAGTATGTTTGAACATATCCTCTTATGTAGGCAATTTAACTTGAAGCACATGCTGTGAAAGGCGTTGGTAAAGCACATGCAAATTGGTTGCCAGTGACAATTGCTTGGTATAGGATGCTTCCTGAGGTGAGATGACAATTTATTCAGAGTTGGATCTAAACAATGCAAATTTTTTTGAAGAGAAGAGGGCGTATTATATATGTACTTAGGTTGTACTATTGGAAGAGATTGAAGATGAGGTGGCTGAAAACCATAAAAGTAAATGTCCAGTTGTAGTGTTTGACAATGAAGATATTGCTAACGGTAAATGTGATTGCATATATAGCTTAATGACAAGATAGAATGCAGTTTTTTTTTCTTCTAATAGTAGGCGGCTCTTTTCATTTTAATTACAATAAGAAATTTGCATGCCTCTTTGTCAACATTTATTTTTTCTGGAGAGCATGAGTATATATGCTTACCCCTTTTCTTTGTTCTATTCTTCCAAATTATGCAGCAACATGCCAGACCAAGAACAAGCATCCTACAAGTTATTGATATGATCAATAGTCTCTTCTTTGTACCGGAATCACCCAATTTCTCTAGAACAGAGGACATTGAGGTATTAAATCATGAAAGTCAAAAGCCTTTTTTTTTTGTTTTTCTTTTTCTTTGGCTAATTTCTCAATTTAGTTCTTTCCAGATGCATTTGTGGCAGTCCACAAGTTAATTTACTGTTTGTTAAAGTAGGTAGAAAAAGGTTAACTGTGGCCTGCCACGAATGCATCAGAGAAGGGGAAGAATTAATGGGAGAGACATGTGTCACTACGTTGTGTTATGGATCATTTCATATTGTCTAATTGATGTTATTTGTTTTTGTTTGGCCTTTGTAGCTGTTACTCAAACTTTCCTTTGATGCTGAAATTTTTAATGCACTATTTGAGTTTATGATATCTGATGAAGCCACAATTTTAAATGACACCCGATGTACGATGCAGATGAGTGGGTTTGGTTTTCATCCAACAAAGGTACAATTTTAAGTTGTTTTCTATTTCCCTTATTAGGCTTAAGTAGTTTTCTTTTTTCAAGCTTTCATAGTTCATTTTATGATTCCTTAATTTGTATTCATATGAAGAATTCTTTAATCATAATTACTGCACAATATTGATTTTGATATTCATATAAAAAAAATTAAGCACAAAAATCTAACATTCTATAAATTTAATTTAAGTGTTTTCTTGGCGTACTATTTAGCATGAAATCAACTTAAATAATTGTGATAGTGCATTAAGTAGTGGTCTTCTTCTTCTTTTAGCAAGTTCTGGAGGACCAAATGCACAGGTTCTTGCATGTGTGATTCTATTTTGGGGGCTATGATGTTACAACATGAAGTGTTCGCTGCCATTATTGTATTCCTGGTAGATTTAGAAGAGCAGCCCATGAGAAAGGTGATATAGGTTTATAACATTAATGCAATGGAATTTGTACTTAATGAATTAGCTTTTCAGGCATTTGATTTAGTAAAATAATTCCAGTTACTTTCTCAATTGTGCAGGTTACATTTTTGCACAAATAATTATTAGAATAGAAGGGAGCAGCAACTTGGCAACAAAGAAACAAGTTAGTGTTTTTTCAATTTTATCACAAAGTGCCTTTTTTTGTTCCATGTAAATTTTGAACTTTCTGTTTATTTATTTATTAATTTATAACTTTCTTATATACGAGCTGAAATCTTGGCCATTTAGTCATTTATGGTAGGCTTGGTTTATTTGCATATGGTGTAATAAAGGAAAATGTTGTAGCTTTTGTTTTTCATTTTTTCTATTAAATCTTATTTCTCATTTTCTTTAGATTATAAGATGATCAGGTGTTTCAAGTTGTGGATTTCTATTATTGTATTTTACATAGTCATACACTAAGATGTGTGTATTTTCTTGGATGTTTTTCTTATAATTTTATCGGTAGGGATTTGGGCAAACAACGAAGGTGTGGAAACAATTCTAAGATCTTCAAGTGGTCGATGGCTTAATGCACTTTCTAGAACCTATCACAATAGCGAAGTTGGAGAGTGGTTGTAGGTTGGGCATGGTGGCGGTATCTCTCATCTCTTCGCTTTCAACGGCAAGTTCCAAATGTTTGAAATTGCCACAGAAAAAATTAGAAGTATTTTGCAATGCAGCCTTCTCAAATGAGTTTGTAAATAAATTGATACGTTCCAAATTGTCTTGCAAGGAGATCTTCTATTTAATGTCGTTAAATGGAGTACAGTTTTTCTCTTATAATCAAACTTTAATGTAACTCAATTTTTAGGTATTTTAATATTATTTATCAGCAATTCATAGTTCATACAATTCAAAGTTTGCCCAACCTAAAATATGGTTATACCTATTAGCGCAATAAATAGCTTTATTTTAGCTTCAAGTATGGCAATGAGCAAATCTATTTTAGTTCTGAATGTAAATTCGTTTTTATTTCAAACATTGCTACTCTTTGGTTAGTAGGTTTCTTTGCATCATGTTTGATGAAACAAGGTGGGTATGAAGTTACCAATGATGATAATTTGTAACGGAAAAATCATTAAAATAAATTAATAATCATTTTGTTGATTCGCAATTGGGAAGGAAATCAATTTCAGCTCAACAATTTAGGCAAAATTTATACAGTTGAAGATGCAGTATTGTTCCTTTGGTTCGTGATGTTGAAAGGTTATTTTGCTCCATTTGTAACTTTTTTGAAGCAAATAAAGAAGCTAAGGTTTATTTTGACAATATTGTTCTTGCTTTAGCTATCCCTTATTTTGATTGATATAAAATTTGAAATATTCTCTCAAACTAAAAAATAATAATAACATTCATTAAAAAAATAAATAATAACCCAATATTTCTTTAGATCTCATTTTCATTAGTTTCCCGTGTATCGCATGGGTTTGCGACTAGTTGGTATGAACATTCGAGTCTACTCAGAAAATGTGAACAGTATTAGTATGAACATTCGAGTCTACCTAGAAAATGTGGACAATTTTATTGTTCACACTTTCTGGGAATTGGTATGAACATTCGAGTCTATCCAGAAAATGTGAACAGTGTTAGTATGAACATTCGAGTCTACCCAAAAAATGTGAACAGTGTTAGTATGAACATTCGAGTCGACCCAGAAAATGAACAATTTTATTTAAGTGTGGACAATATTGTCCACACTTTCTGGGAATTGGTATGAACATTTGAGTCTACCCAGAGAATGTGAACAGTGTTAGTATGAACATTCGAATCTACCCAGAAAATGTGGACAATTTTATTTAAGTGTGGACAATATTGTCCACACCTTCTGGGAATTTGTATGAACATTCAAGTCTACCCAAAAAAAGTGAACAATGTTAGTATGAACATTTGAGTCTACCCAGAAAATGTGGACAAATTTATTTAAGTGTGGACAATATTGTCCACACTTTCTGAGAATTTGTATGAACATTTGAGTCTATCCAGAAAATGTGAACAATGTTAGTATGAACATTCAAGTTTACCTAGAAAATGGGGACAATTTTATTTAAGTGTGGACAATATTGTCCACGCTTTATGGAAATTAATATGAACATTCGAGTCTACCTAGAAAATATATACATTTTGGAAGGAAAGTAATAGTTGGATTTTTTAGGATAAAGCTAGCTCTTTGGATAAACTAAATGGTGCTTTTGTGAGTGAGCTATTTGATTGGTCTCGGAGCTTGGGTTTAACAAATACTACTATTGTTATTAATTTTGTATTTTTTTTAGCTGCTACTTAGTCCATTTCTTCTTCATTGTAATCTTGTTGACCTCAATGTGTATCCTTTATGCACCTAGAGACCATGTGGATTCTGTTAAATTACAAATTCTTATTACTTATAAAAAAAATGTGGACAATTTCATTTAGGTTTGGACAATATTGTCCACACCTTCTGTGTAAAAAAGTTAGGGAGTATGAACATTTTAGTCTACTTAAAAAATGTGTAATAATCAATATTTAAATTTCCATCTACAATAGCTCAAGACCATTGCATTTACATGAATGCTAGATAATCAAACGTTACAAAGAGAAAAATATAGAAATATTAAATACATCGTATGGTTATAGAAAATCTAGCTAATTTACAAGCATTAAATACATAAGTTTTCTTTGCAACCAGTAAACAACAAATATCATAGGATCACATAACAAATAGACATTCTTCCAAAATATACCCAGTAGGTGTAGAGGAGTAGAATTTTTAGGTACAAAAAGAGTTCTATGCAATCCACTTGAATCAACAAAACTAACAAGAGATTCACTACAACAAAATCCTCGAAAACAATTATAAGCAACTACCTAATCTATAAAATTTCAGTACTTGACCATTGCAAGGATATCTGATTATAGGCCAAGTTTCTCCTTTGCAGCCTTCACCCTAAAGTTTAGTCAGCTTCTTCCTCCGCTTATATGCTACTTGAGCTCTCTTTTTTCCCTTTTCCTCTAGCTTCTGTGGTAAAAGAATGGTTAGAAAATTTTGAATATTAGTTTTGCTAATGAATTGTGACTTTTGCTTTCAGAATTGGTTAATCTCAACAATATAAAGCCAACATAAGCATGTTGATAATCCAACTCACAGACATTGATTCATTGCTGACCTCACAACAGCAAAGATTCAATTTTTACCAAACAGATACAATCTAAAACACAAACCCAAATCCAAAATACTAACCAAACAATAGAACCAACTTGGAAACCTTACTGGAAACATTGATTAATCACTTTTTGAGCAATACCCACTGAAAATTAGAGATGAGCCTCCAGATATACTGCTTCCTCGACTATACTGCTTCCTCATGTCCACCCCCACTTAACGGGAGGGGAGCCATAAAATTAACTTTGAATCCTAGTTCTTCACTTTTTCAGCTAACAAATCATGGAAAAGCTCATTCCCAATATGCCCACTGGTTGTATTGGGTAAATTAAGCTAAAAGCCTAAAATGTATCCACTTATTACAAAATAATAACCACTCCATTACATTCAACGTAAATTTGTCATCTTCACATGCATTTTCTCAGAACCCAAAACTCAAGCAGAGATTTATTCATACAAGTAAACCTAGTATCTGAAAGAATTAGGGTTGTAAAATAAATCTAAAAAAAAAAAAAATTAACTTTGAAATTTTCTCTAAAAAAAGAAATAATTTTGTGCTCATAAAATAATCACAGAGAAAACATTTGAAAGAAAACCTTAACATTTACAATACTAAGAACCTATCACTAATGAATCAACTACATATAATAGGTTAAAAACCTAATATCAAATCCCTAATTGAACGAATTATTATAAAAACGTTAAAAGAAAAAGGAAAAAAAAATAGATCATGAAGAAAAACCCATTGGAGATGGAGAGGGAGAGGGAGAGAGTACCAATGACAGTTTCCATGTATGGAAACGCCATGTCTGACTTCGAAGGTATGGTCTTTGGGTCCTAATGTTTCCTTATCTTATCCATGCTTCAAGGTCCTCTCTCTCTCTCTCTCTCTTTCTTTCTTAATTTAATTTCTTTTTGCCAAATTTTTTCTTTCTTTTTTTTACTAACTTTTCGCCCAAATTTGATTGGGGCGGGACAAACAAATATTTGCCCACCACTCTTTTTCTTGCTAAAATATTTGCCCACCACTCTACTCTTTCCCTAATTAATCTTTTGTTTTTTTAATTATTTCTTTTCTTTTCAAATGTACTTACTTTGAGAAGATATCAATTCTCCCTCATTGAAAAGGACTACAAAGCAACTACAGTTGTACCATGCTGTGACTCTAGGAAATATTCTTGTTGGCCTGTTGCATAACTCTAGGAAATATATGGTCAATGTTGTAAACTAAAAGAGAAATAGCAAGAGAAAATGAATAAGAGAAACTCTTATGAGAACTTTCTTATTAGGTGGTCATCCATACTAGAGAGGAATTTCTAGAATTCCCTATCTCACTAATCTCTCTGCCTCATCTCTATATCAAAACTGAAGCATTACACTTATTATATATATATATATATATATATAACTATATATATTATATATATATATATATATATATATATATATATATATATATATATATATATATATATATATATACACTTGGAAGCATGATTATAATGATTCACACTTTAATCATGATTCACACTTTAGCCATGATTCTCACTTTAGCCATGATTCACACTTTAGCTATGATTCTCACTTTAGCCATGGGCAACATCAATTGTCATACTTATGTTTTGAAATGTCAAAAATAGCTGTTGTGCAGGAATTTAGTGTGACTAAATAGGCAGCATCATCTAACTACATTTTGGACGGTGACTTTTGGAATAATTTACAACACTCCCCCTTGGATGACCACTCATAAAGAATATGTCTCGTTAAAACCTTGTCAAGAAAAAACCCAGTGAGATAAAAACCAGTGGCTAAGGAAAAAGAGTATAATATTTTTGTGAACCTTCAAGTGCTTTTGGATTGCCTCATTAAAACCTTACAAAGGAAAAACCAATGGGAAAAAACCTTAGCGAAGGAAAAAGAGTACAATCAGCACATATCATTCAGAGTATTTACTCCTCCTCATGAGTACATAGATCTTCAATTGTCAATGAAAAGATCCTTGACGCATGCCAATATTATGAACAATCTTCTTGAATGTTGTAGTTGGCTAAGTTGTCACTTGATCATATATGCTTGACATCAATATCACCACTCTTTTGGAGCTTGTGTGTATAAAAAAAATTGTAGGTGAGATGTGTTTGTTTCATGAATTGCTACATCTTTGTTCGCTTAATAAATCTTCATGCAATAGCAGTATTGTCACAAGTGAATAATATTCTGTTTCTATGGATTTGCTATTGGATTATGGGCTCAATGGCTTAATTATCGACTCTTCGTTGCCAGTCTTCCACTTGATTTTTGATTGGTTCTCCACGACTTTTGGCTTGATCGACTAAATTTTTGACGTCCAGCACGACAACATTCAATTTTTGTGCTTGATATTCGAGTTTGTTTATGTTACTCCTGTAGTGAACGAGGTAATCAATCTCTTGCCAAAGTGGTTGACAAAAGCACTCTACCGTATCCCTGCAGAAAGATGCATACTCCATAGTCACTCAAAGACACCGTTTATTTTATTTTATTTTATTTTTGTTTAGTTTACAGAATGTGTGCAAAGAAGAGGACACCCCGCGTTTAAATAATCGATTGATTCGATTATTCATCAAAAATCGATTGATTCAATTCAGATTGTTCAACGCAACCCCAAAAAAAAAAAAAAAAAAAAAAAAAAAAAAGGACAGAGCACGTTCAGACCAAGTGGTCCGGGCCCCTGCCAGCTATTAAATATTTATATATATATCAAAGAGTATGGAATGTAAGATTTTATTTTGTAAGCAGCATTTTTTTATGTAAAAACCGAATTGATAAGATGTTTCGTACGACAGAGAATTGACCAGCAAAGCCCATTAAGTTTAATGTGATCATATATTGCTTATTGGGTTTTGGTGCACCTTAGCTACATTTTAATAATATAGGACATGGGTATTTTAATGTGTGAGCCTAAATTTGATAAATCATTTATGGGTTTAGGATTTACATTAAGATCTTATATTTATCATAAAAATATAACGTTATAGGGATCCTTGCTCTCACTCTAACCTACCGTCACTTTGAAGTCTCCTCATTAGACTTGAACTCAAGAGAGTAAGAGAGCAAAGATGCCCTATTGCTTCTATTAATTTCATCAATAGATTCAGGTATGTTCTCCTAATCACATCCGATATAATATTGGCTGGCTATAGCCCAGTCAAGGTTTTTTTTTTTTTTTTTTTTTACCTATATTTTTTTTATAAAAAAAAAATTACCTTAAATTAAATAATTAGCCCAGTCAAAATGTTTATTTTTTGCCATAAGCCCACCTTAAAATTTTTTTCTGCCTCCGCCCCTGCCGATATAATATTTTTGATTAGTTATTCCCGACTTTTGGCTTGGTCGACATTACTGTTGACTGTTGACGTCCAACAGGAGAGCGTTCAGTGTTTTGGCTTGAGTTTTTAGTTCGTTTATGTTTTTCTTGTAGTGAACGAGGTAATTAATCTCATGGCAAAGTGGTTTACAAAAGCACACTTTAGCGAGGTAAATAAACCATGATCGCATACAGATCTCAGTTTTTGTTTTCTTCTTCTTCTTTCTTCGTTGTTTAGTTTCCAGTTCAAGAGCAGGAAGGAGAGGACACCGCTTGTTAAAGTAGTTGCATTATTCAATCCAACCTCACAGATCGTACGGTGGGTGGGGATTTTAATTTATTTTTTAAGATTAGGGTGGGTATTTTTTTTTTTTAATTATATCAAGCCGACCTGAATAGAATTATATTAGAGTCTTTGGCCGAGTGGTGGTCCTGCTACTATCTATAGAAATACAAATAAACCCATCTCCGTTCTGCAAGTGGTTAAATGGTTGACCTGCTTGTTCTAGTTCTAATAATTGAGAAATGATCCGCTTGTTGTCAGAGAAAAACAAAGAAGCCCATCTCCATTATGGGCTGTTTTTGTAAAATAATGCATATTTTAATGTTATTTTGCTAAATGTTTCCCACTTGAAATTAATTTGAAAAATAGATTTTGTCTTTTCTGAACACAAGTTTGTAAAATACAAGATTGGTAAAACAAATTTTACCAGTGTCCCAACGTAACCAGAGGCCTGACTGGATTACCATTTGTATTTTAAGCAATCTTGTATTTGGTAAACACAAGATTGAAGCAATCTTGTATTTAACAAATACAAGATTGAATTCACTTTTTACTATTTACCCCTGTCTTTGTCTCTCTCTCTTTCACTTTCACCTTTTGTCTCTCTCTCTCTCTGTCACTTTCACTTTTTGTCTCTCTCTCTCTTTGTCACTTTCACCCCATCTAGCCACCCTCCTCGTGCCACTAGCCCCAACGCCACCACCCCCTGCGCCACCACCCTCCCCGTTCCAGCATCCCTCTACGACACCACCCCCTCGCACCAGCCCACCCTCTCGGCGCCGCTAGCCCACCACTCCAGCACCACCTCGCGCCGCCAGCCCACCGCACCAGCCCCCTCTCTCTCTCTCTCTCTCTCTCTCTCTCGGATTTATCTCTCGAAACCCTCAGCCCACACCATCAAAAGGCATAAATTCTCAGGTTTTATTCATTTTGAAATTTGATTAAGTCAAAATCTGATTTGATTTTGTCATGAATTGATTTTGGTTGGGAATTGATTTTGTCAAAATCTTATTTGGCACGATAAATTGGGGAATTTGGGGGAAAATGAAAGGAATAGGTTAACTGGAAACAAATTTTAAGGTTAGTAAATTCTCGTAGGAGATTCATTTTTATTGGTTGGGAATTTGTCTGTTGATTGAAAATGGAATCCTCAGTGTTAAGGATTCTTGGTGGCAGCAGAAAAGCTTAGGCACTAGTGCCCTTAGAGTTAGAGCTTTGAGAAAACATTTGAGAGTCAAAACTTCTAAAAAACATGTATTTGAGAATGCATTTGTCTGTTTATGTTACCAAATGTTTTAAAAAAGTACTTGTAGAGATTTTTTTGTAGGTTATCTGTAGAGAATATCTGTTTTATTTTTATTTTATATTTTATTAAGTAATTACAACATCATGAGAAAGAGCAAAAATTGACTAAATAATTGAACACATAGTGTTATTATTTTTCTTTTTGACTCTCTACAATGATTTTTTTTTTTTTTATAAATGTTTAGAGACAATTGTTGATTTATCAATTTCTTGCTATAACTAGTCTATGGAATCATAATAAGCGTTTGTTGACAAGATAATTTTTTTTTAACAACAACGCCTCAAGTTTTAGACTTTTAAAACCTTATTGTTTTATAATCTTACAACTATATTTTAACTAACTTTTAGCAAATAAGCTTTAGCATAAAGTTACAAAATTTGGGTTAGAAAATGAGGCTTTTCTAACCCAAATTTATCCATCTGTGAAGTGAAGTAGTTTTTATGGGAGACGGATCGGACCCGATCCCCATGATTGTCATTGTAATGTTATTGGGATCAACAGGACAACACATTGATTGATATGTATTATAAACCAACAAAAACATTTTATCAAAATTATAATAAAACCAAAAACAAAATTTCCTTTTAACAACAATGCCTCAGACATGTAGGTAGATATTTTTGGAAATCATCATTGCTTGAATTTGAAAAGTTAGATAATTCCTTATTAGAATTCAAGTTGGTAATTTCGTTAATAGAATTGATTGCTCGCTCATTAGCCTTTCCCTTTAGATGCTTCCGAGCCTTTTGAATCGCATGATAACAGTCTAATCGCCTTTGTATTTGCTTGATCTCTCTTTCAAGTTGATTGAGTATCATCATAGACTCTTCTCTAGGTAACTCAGTTGAACATGCTTTCGACACTCGTAACCCGTGCCATCTACAGTACACCTCCAGTTCACATCGTTTCTCATATAATTTAGACCATGGTGGTTCTTTAAAAGACAAAAGAGTGTCGCTGGTTGTTGTTACTTTTCTAGCTTCACCGATAATTATATGTCCAACACTCCCTAGACTGTCATACGAGTTAATAGGAGCATTAACGAACTCTCGCTTCTTTCCATGCCAAGTTACACCATAGTGGTCTGTGTATGACTGTAGTTGTGTCTCTTTTGGAATTTTGAGTGTGTCACGCCTAGAATGTGATCCTAATTCTTCTTTCTTACTACACAGTGATCTTGAACTCTTGGAACTCATCTCTCAATTGACTATAATCATCTTTAAAGTTACCTTCCATTTATATAGGCATACAGTCTCTCAAATCAATTTTGTCTTGTGTGTATCAGTTTATGCATGCTAGACTTTGTCATGTCACATCGATTTCTAAATGCTAGAGTAGTCATGTGACTCAGGTCAGTTAGTGACATGGACTGCTAAGTAATGATTGTACTTTGTGTTGAGTCATAAGCATGCTAGACTAGTCATGTCACTGAGTGACCTACACTGCTGAATAATGACTGTACTTTGTGCTGAGTCATAAGCATGCTTGAGTTGTCATGTTAATGAGTCACATTCGCAGCTGAATAATGACTGCTTATTGTCAGTGTATAAAATTTTGCATGTGACTAGAATATTCTTCCACTTTAATACACCATGTCAATGCAGGTTGGTTTCCCACTAAAAATTTCAATTATGAATTTCACCGCTGGTGATATATTCAGAGCAATGGGACGTTATTGGGCACTTGAAGATGAGTTTCGATATCCCTTGGATCCGAACTTGAGAGATAGTCCATGAGTAGTAAATAGAATGACAGAGGAATGGTCATTTTTAGTAACTCAATCAGATGAGTTTTGCAATGAAATGATTCGTTATGGCGTAAAGGTGCCTCATCAAATTGCAACTAAAATGCCAATAGATACTATAGATGGACTACACTCTGCATTGAATCGTATTCGAGAGGAGAATAATTGAATGAAGATACGTTTAAATCCTTATTATCTACAAAATGAAATTCGTGAAACACACATGTATGGAGATCATCAACAAGCACGAGTCATGGAATGGTGTCTTTCTCAAAAAGAGAATCTCTCTGAAGTGGAAATGTCAGATGAAGAATAACTAAATGTAATACAATTTGAATTAAATTGTGACGGTTGATGTAATATCTATTGTGAGTTTGTAGGTACTTGAAACGCAATATTAAATTATATGAGTACTTGTAATGCAATGCAATATTTAACACATTATATTATCACGGTTGCAAAATGTAACTCATTGATTACGTAGACAACATAAAACGTAAACAACATTCAATTTTATAATATTGCAATGCATAAATCATATACGAAATACGTAACACGACAACAACAATTTCTAAACATCAATTAAAAGACAACAAAATTTTCCATAAAATTACAAAGCATAAACTAATATTACAATTCAATAACATAGAGAAAGGCAAATACACTGTTGCGCTTAAATATAATGTTAAGACTTACTTAACCATCAGATAAGTAGGACACGTAATTTAAGACATTGTTACGCTTATCATCAGTGAGTTCTCTTTGTGTGGCAGTAGCCATCTCTTCTACAAGTTTTAGCATGTAATATCGACAACGACGCAGTAACATAAGATTGTTCTCTTTGCGAATTTTTTTCACTACATACTTGTAGTTGACCATATTGCGCCTTGGCATGGTTAGTGAGACATGATCTACCAAAGGTGCTCCAAGTGCTATAAGATCATTGTGCAATGCGTTGGATTCGTTGTAGCGATACTCCCATTCATGCCTTAAGCTTGTGTAATATTCTCTTTTATCAGTCTTCTCTCTTTCATAGTTATCAGCAAAACGAGGTAATATCCAATTGTTTCTTGCCATTATAAGAAGTGAAAGTTCAAAGAAGTGAATGTGGAAAAAAGTGGAACCAATGCATGTATTATATAGATGAGATTCCTCTATATACATTGATTTGACATGGCAAAGTCTTGATTTTTTGCCTTATTCATTTAAATTGAATTTTATGAATTTAAAATCATATGGTTGCTTTTAGCATTGATTTGACCTCTCATTGTCTGTTTTGTCGTTATTAACATTTAATTATATATCTTTTGATTTGACCTCTCAATGTCTTTATTGTCGTTATTAGCATGAATTTTACCTATGTTTTGATTGGACATATCAATGTCTTTATTTGTGCAGTATTTGTCATATATAGAGGTACTGATGCAGCAAGAGCCTTTGGATCCGTCACTGGTGGTGCCAGAACTTATGGACCCGGGTCCTATTGACCCATCAGTATTGACACAACAAGAATACCATCGATCCAATGTCATTTGGAATACTGTTGTGGTATATAATTTATTTGTAATATAGCATACACAGTGCATTTCTTTGCTAGACAGTGCATTTATTATCTTGTTATTTTTGTAGGATAATCCATTACTCCGTTGTCGTGGTCGCGAGGCAGTGATAGCTCGGGCACCTCGACCGCATCCCCGGATTGTGTCTTATATCAAGTGGGCTAGACTATATGGCCTATACACACTTGGCTTCATTCAACTTGATTGGGCATTGATCACTGCACTTGTAGAGCGATGGCGGACCGAGACACATACTTTCCACCTACCATATGGTGAAATGACTATCACCTTAGAAGACGTTGAGGTGTTGTTAGGATTGAAGGTTGACGAAAAACCCCTTGTGGGGTCCACTCAAGAGGATTGGCCTGAGTTCTGCCAACGATTACTTAGTATCACTCCACCGCGCAATGAGTTGGATGGAGGGCGAATTAACATGTGTTGGTTGAGTGAGCAATTTGAGGTAGCCAATGTTATAAAACTCTAAATGTATTTTTTTTTTTCATGTTATTGTGGTAAACAAAAAAAAATTATGAATGCATATCTATATTCATATACTTATAAAAAAAAAAAAAAAATAAATAAATAAAATAAAAAATAAAAAAACCAAATTGTCCATATGTATATTGTTAGTATAAATGCATAATTTTGTGAATTTTAGTATAAAAAACATTAATGCATATATGTTTGTTGATTATTTTTAATGTTAATTATTTTTCGTTTTTTGTATAGGCTCCAATGACTGCTCAGACTGATGAGCATACAGTGCAACGGTATGCCCGATATCATTTGTTAGTGTCGATGGGGGGGAGCATATTTGCTGACAAGTCCATCGACCACGTCCATCTACTTTGGTTGCAGTTTTTGGTGGATTTTGATAGGGTTGGAAAGTACAGTTGGGGCAGTGCAGCCCTTGCTTGGTTGTATAAAGAGATGTGTCGAGCCTGTAAGGGCAGTACATGTATTGGTGAGGCACTAAACTTGCTGCAATTGTGGGCCTTCTGTAGGTTTCCATGCTTGGTTCCCTCGCTTGTGTCAGAGCCTCAAATTGATTATGGTGTGAATGTCGATGGACAACCACTACCTCGCGGTCCCTATGGCGTTAAGTAAGTCAATATCTTGTTATTCTCTAAATATTGATATGTTTATCATGAATAATTCTAATTTTTTTTTATTAAACATTAATCATAGTTATTTTACAAATGCCTTTGACATACAGTTGGAAAATCATACTTGAGTACACTATCTTTTTGCTTTTTTATTCCTTTGACTTTTATATATAATAGCTTATGATGTTGCTACTTGCTAGTTCCTTTATCACATGAGGATAATTCATAAATATGTATTTGTGTTCATGTTTGTAGGTGGCGTGGGGTGAAGTGCCGAAAAGAGATTCCCACACATGTTTTGGATACATACCGTGCAACATTTTCCTTGTTACTTTATGAAGATGTTAGTAAAATTGTTTAATTCAGTGATAAATTGTTAAAATTCTTGATTACCCAATGCGAATTTTGTTTTATTATTTTTTTGTAAATTGTCTGGCAACCGTACACGACAGATATTTTAAATGAGTTACCAGACTATTGCAAGGCGGGACATGGATGTTATCATGCGGTAACGCCTATGCTATGTTGTAATATCGTAGAGTTGCACACACCCAACCGTGTTCTTCACCAGTTCGGTATGCGATAGGACATTTCGGATCCTGTCAATACAAATGTGGATATGCACACGATGGATTTGAGGGGGAAGACCAAGGTATCGTGGATGAACACTTAGGCAACCGAAATTGACAAGTGGAACCATCGGGCTAAGCATGTCGTGACTCATCCCCCATTCGAGGGTGTCATGGCATATCATGACCCATATATGAAGTGGTATCGTAGTATCACTCGACGTTATATTTGTAAGAAGTCTGCCCATTATAATGAGATGGTAAGATTTTAAAGTTGTTATTACACAGTGCTATCACATGAACTTGAACACTTGTATAATAAATGACCTTGTCCATAAAGTCATATTTTTAAGTCTATGTATACTAACATGTCCTTTTATGTGATAGGTTGATCTTTTGGACAAGCACATCAGCAAGTGGCCAGCGGAAACTCAGGTGGTGAAGGATATTGCCATGGTCCTACAACATGCAAGGGCGATTAATAGAATAGACGTTCTAGTGTGACATAATGTATCTAATAACATCACGAATAATCCACCCCAAGCACAAGCACCAGGACGTGGACATGGACGTGGACGAGGGCGTGGGCGTGGACTTGGACATTGACGTGGGGGTGGGCGTGGTTCTAGATGTATGAATGTCGATCCTTCTACTAGTACACAACTGACCCCATCTATGGGTGACGATCCATCAGTTTCCCCCTCTACTAGTGCAAAATCGCCCCCACCTACAAGTGTCGGTCCCTCTGGTACACCCTCTAGCATTGCACACCCACTCCCACCTATGAGTGTCGGTCCCTCTAGTACACCCTCTAGCATTGCACAGCCACCCCTACCTACGAGTGTCGGTCCCTCTGATCCACCTTCTAGCATTGCACAGCAGACCCCATCTACGAGCACATGTCCCTCTGATGATGTTGCGTCTAGTACACACAAACATCATAGGGTTGCTCCTTCACCCCCCACTTCTCCCAACTCTGCCTCTTTGACCACTACACATCTGCCCCCCTCCCTGAGGTGTCATCTCGAGTCTACCCCAGCCACTCCTATCTGTCTCAGTTCATTGACTTCGCCCCAGCTGCCCCTATCCATCACATGGCCTCATTCCTACACATAGTGTTAACCCCACTACACAGTCCAGCGTTGATATGTTTTACATGCAGGCAGTAGGTCTTGGCCACATTACTACACACGTTGAGTTAGATAGCTCAGCATGCATCTTTATCCCCACACCACCTCTTCACACACCTCATGCCGAGGTGGCATCCACTAACCCCACGTTGACATATTCACCTCCTGCCTCATCCTTACCCACCACAATAGATTGCCATCATTCTCTAGCAGAGGTACCTCAACCAGATGTGCCATAAGATTAGCAGTTAAAGGAGCGTCCTAGGAGGAATCCAGTACGCAATACAAAATGTTGGCGATGTGGGACAGAGTGAATAGCAACGAAGGCCAATTTCCAGGTAATTTTGAGTAACAATTCTTATTTATTCTTATTAAAAGGCATAAGGAAAAGACACCTTGTGGTTATTATATAAGTTTAGATAGTATTATGATATCATTGTGGTTATGTAGGCTTTTTTTAGTTATTTTAAATTTAGATTTGTTGCACTAAAGAAGCTAGTATTGTGTGTTAAAATGAAAAGCTAGTATTTACAATAATAGGCTGTTTGTTGCAGGATGAGAAGGGTGACGTGGTGGCTGGTGATTGGCTCTGCTTTTTGTCATGGAACAAACCTGTTTGGTTTGTTGTGAGGGAAAATGAGATTGGGGAGAGAGAGAAGAGGGTTATGGAGAGTGAGAATGGTTTGATTAAGATTTTGGGAAGTGGGGTTGAGTTTGATGGAGTTGATGTTGATGTTTTGGATATTGACCCTGTTAAAGGTATGTGTGTTTTGTGTTTCTAACATGCTTGTAGATGCCCACTTTTTTACCAAATCATGGCAGATAGAAAAGGCCTGTTAGGACCATCTGCCGAGAGCCCTAAAAGGGGTAAGTAATGCCGCGGTATAAGAAAAGCCCAACATAAGAGCACAATGGGCCCAAGGAGACGTTGGGTCATTCCACACAAAGAAAGGCAATCTGCTATAAAAGCCCGGAAATCACTGGGTCATCTGCCATAAGCCAAGCACAGCAGGACCGGCCCATGAGAAGCCCAAGGAAGAGCTCAGCTATTAAACGTTAAAGGACAATCTCACCCCTAACAAGTGGGGCCACTACTTCATCCCTTAAAAGAATAGAACAAGCTGGAATTCAGGAGACCTAAAACAAAATCCTCCGAATCAAATCTTGAGGTCACTGTTCATCATCTCTTTAGGGTAGCAGATTCATGTCTGACAACAGCAGTTGCTGGCCCTGCTACATGGCAGCCAAGAAATGGACAGCGGCAGATCCACAAGAAAGGAATGGTCTCAACCCAAGGTAAAAAGGGAGTCTGGAGGCAACACAAGAGAGGAAAAGCAGCCCAACCTATGGAGGCTGCTACTCTCTCCTCACAGCAGACGAGAAACAAACGGCAGATTCACCAGGAAGGAACGGTCTCAACCCAAGGTAAAAAGGCGACCTGAAGAGAATGTGAACAAGGAAGATGTAGACCAGACCTACGGTGGCTGCCACGCCTTCCACACGACAGACGAAAGTCAAGCACGGCTGACTCACCAAAAGGGAAGGATCTCAACAAAAGACAGAAAGGTGTCCTGAAGGCAACGTAAACAAAGGTAACGCAGTCACCAAAGCCCAAACTTAGGGTGACTGCTACTAATCTAATGAAAAGACTAAGGGGGAACTTGGTTTGGAGGCAGGGGGATTATTTCCTAAAAAGGTATGGAAGTCTGCTGCTCAGGTGCATCATACCCGTTGGGGGGTATGAACACAAGTGACCAGCAAACCTCAAATGCCTTAATGAAAACATGTGCAGACTAACTTTTGTCATAGAGTCAACCTCTTTCACTAATTTGGTCTGTGGCAACACTTTTTGTCTTATCAAGAAACGTTGTCAGTTTAACCTCATTGGAGAAGCTAATGAAGAGCACCATTATCCAAGAGTTAAGAGGGTGATTAGGCCAAAACTGTGAACCCCATAGGTTACAGTAGGTCACTATAAAAGGAAGAGAAGCAGTGCCATCAAGGCAACCCTTTTCCAGCGGACAACCCCATTTTAGTCAAGAACTCCCTCTATCCAAAGAATAACCTCTAGCCAGAAAACAGAAATACCCAGTCAAAAGAGAAGAAGAAGAAAAAGATCAATTTCTGGTCACATTCCAAAAGATTCCCTACTAAACTCCATCCCATCAATCTCTTCATAAAACACCCAAAATAACCCACTCCATGACACATGTTTTCAAGGGATAATCCTCCCTCTTTCTCACCAAAATATTCCTTAGTCTTTTTAGTCTATCTGAGTTCATTTTATGTTGTTCTTGTTTTTTCTCTGGACATTCATGTTTGCCGTCTGCAGTAGTTCTTTTGTTGACAGAAAGGCCTTCACAGCAGATCCATACTTCTCTTCACACAAAGCCCAGCATAGCAGCGGATCAGAAAGGAGTGCACCATCAGCCATCAGGCAAGTTTAAAGGCCTGGTTTGGAGTTTTGGGCTCAACAACCCATTAATACAAGTTCAACCCATATTTAACCAATTGCAAGACGACACATGGCATCAGGTGATTTTTGAGCATCCATATTTTGGCGACTCCACTGGGGAGTTGAGCAGCACTTCAGCAAACTAGATCTGCAGTAATGCCACCAAGGTCCAGAAGGCAAAACTCAGTTGTAAACTCACATCCTGACACAGAGTCAAACGCGCATAATCAAGCTGTAGGCGGAGCACAGCAGAACAACGGAGGAAACATGGAAGGAGGCGGTATCCCAGAGGGTAATCCAAGAGGAGGCAATCCAGGAGGACAGCCACCTTTAACTTTGATATATGAGTTGATTCAGAGTCTACAGCAGAATCAAGGAGAACTAGCTGAGTCCATAAGGCAGTTGAAGGAATCCAGCAACAACAGGGAAGCACATGGAGGTAACGGAAGGAATCATGAAGAAAAGGACCACCATGATGAAAGAGATTCCAACAACAAAAATGACGCGCCATTTGTTACTATGTCAGACATGGCAGACCTCCTCAAACAAGAGAGGGAATGACCACCGAAGGAGCCCAGGCATTTTGTGAGAAAGCCTCCTTATCCTAAGGAGTTACTAAAGGAACCTTACCCTGAAAAGTATGATACTCCAAATTTCTCTCTCTTTGACGGTCGGAAGGGTAGTGCAGTAGAGCATATCAGCAAGTTTCTGGACTCTATGGGCCCCTTCGCTGGAAATGGGGGACTCTATCTGCGGGAGTTCTCAAAGTCTCTTATTGACAGGGCATACACCCGGTATGCCATGCTGCCTGAAGGATCTATTAGGGATTGGGAAGACATGGTGGAAAGCTTCTGTAGCAAGTACTTTCATGTGGAGGAAAAAATTACTTTGCTTAACTTGCACAGCACAAAGCAACTACCCGGTGAGGATCTTTTGAAATATATTCATCGTTTTCGGGATATTTCTCTGGATTGCCATGCGAAGTATGAAGAAAGTGAGCTAGTCGAAGTATGCATAGACAACATGCTTCCTGAATTCAGAGCTCACCTCGAGAACTTAGACATCTCACAATTCGCACCACTGCTCCAGAAGGCTAGGAAGACAGCCTTGTCAGTCAAGCCTCATTCCGAAAAAGCTAGAGAAAAGAAGAGTCAGCACCAAGCACTTACTGTGTCAACTACAACCGCACCAAGTGGAAACAAGAGAAAATGGCTTATAGAAAAGATTTTCGAATAACCACCTCCCTTGCCTTTCACGGTGGAAGAAATGATGGTTATCTTCGACAAGTGGGTGAAAGATGAAGTAATCAAGCTACCGCAGATTAACAAGGCTCCCACCGAAGAAGAAAAGAGAGATCCCAAGTTCTACCGTTATCATAGGTATGTTCACCACCCAACAGCAGACTGCCGGTCACTTCGATGGGAGCTTAATCGAAAAATTCAAGATGGTACCTTACAACTCTCTCCGGAGCAGCAGAGAGTGCACAAGAATCCTTTTCCGAATCATAGGAAAGACCAAGGCAAAGCGGTTGTATCTGTGGTAATACAAGGCAGCACTAGTGATATGGAAGTAAATGAGTCTGCCGTAGCTAACACCACTCTAACACTAGCAGCTGTGAGGACCTTATAGAAAAGCCCAAAATTCAAGTCTCTGTTTAATCAATTGGGGTTAGGACCAGAGGCCAGGAACGCTGCCACAGAGGCCATCATCGCAATAGTAGCAGACTCAGGCGCAAACCTGTTTTACCGCAGAAGCTCATGCTAGTCGCGCCTTCTTAGAGACCACTAATGCAGTAACCTTTACGGATGAGGACATGGAAGTCCAATATCCAGACCATCGATGACCCCTTTATGTGTCTGCTGTAATCAAAGATTTACAAGTTAGGAGAGCTTTGGTAGACACGGGCTCTTATCTGAATCTTATCCCACTGAGTACTCTCAAAGCAGCCAACATTCCACAAAAGAAGATTCAAGGTGCTCCTATTGAAGTAACAGGTTTCGGAGGAGTAGCAGAATATACTATGGGATACATACAGCTAGTCTTATGAGTTGGGCCAATTGTGGCTCTCACACGATTCCATGTCGTTAATTCGGAAGTCCCATATCACGCATTGCTTGGCAGACCATGGTTGCACAAGCATAAGCTGATTTCATCCACATATCACCAGTGTATCAAAGAAAGGCTCAATGGGAAGCCAATCCGCATAGCAGCAAACCCCTCACCATTTGATCAAACTGAAGCACATTTTATTGAAACAGCTCTATATGACGAACTGTCTACTAAAGAACCGTCAATTATCAAGCCATTTGGAACTCCACTGCCAGACTGGGAAGACATAAAAAATGACCCAGATGTTGATCTGCGGGAAGTCCTGGAGCGGAAGAAAAAGAGGAAGGAACATATGGCAGAAGATGAAATTGCACCACGATGCATATGCGTCCAAATGCCTGATGGACGCATAGTCTACCGTTTGTGAAGGTGCGTGGGGCCTGATTGCCCACGACAAGAAGGTCCCATACCTGAAGAGGGTAGTCTGCGGCCCTCATGTTATTTGATACAGAAAGAAGCTGAAGGTCACGAGAAGTTGGCAGTGGAGAAAGAAGAAGTAAAGCTGGAGAAGTCCGCAGAAGTGGATTCAAAAATAACTCCCAAGGAAGACTTGGAGGTAATCAACCTAAGTCATGATCTTGGTGTTAATAAACCTATTTCAATTAGCACATTTCTGTCTGCTGTAGAGAGGGCTTGTCTTATTAATCTGCTGAAGGAGTACCAAGATGTGTTTGCATGGAAATACGACGAAATGCCTGGGATAGATCCGGGACTTGTGGCTCATTCCTTGAATGTAAAACCTGGTACGAAGCCTGTTGTGCAGCCCGCAAGAACTTTCCATACTGCAGTAGAAGCTCAAATCACCCAAAAAGTGAAGAAATTGCTTGCCGCCGGTTTCATCAAACCAATCCAACATCCGCGGTGGCTGTCAAATATAGTTCCAGTAAAAAAAAAAATGGACAGATCAGGTGCTGTGTGGACTTCCGCAACCTCAGCAAGGCGTGCCCGAAAGATGAATTTCCCTTGCCAAACATGGACTTGTTGATTGATTCTGCCGCGGGCAGCGCCATGTTCTACTTCATGGACGGATTTAGCGGTTACAACCAGATTCGGATGTCACCAAGGGATGCTAAAAAAACTACCTTTCGCACACCCATTGGTAACTTCTATTACACTGTCATGCTGTTTGGCCTCAAAAACGCTGGTGCTACTTATCAAAGAACAATGACGTCCATGTTTCATGATATGATCCACCAAGAAATTGAAGACTACGTTGATGACATTGTGGTGAAATCTAAGAGAAGAGAAGATCATCTTGAAGTCTTGAGAAAGGTGTTTGAAAGGTGTCGTCTGTACAAACTCAAGATGAATCCCCTCAAGTGTGCTTTCGGAGTGTCTGCGGGGAAATTTCTGGGCTTCTTAGTGCATAACCGTGGGATTGATGTAGACCCAGCAAAGGCTTCTACCATAGCCACAATGAAGCCACCAACTTCTCACAAAGAATTAAAGAGTTTCTTAGGAAGGTTATCATATATCAAGAGGTTCATACCAGGTTTGGCAGCAGTAACTTCTACCTTTTCACACCTCTTGAAAAAAGGAGTCTCTTTCAATTGGTCTGCGGAGTGTCAAGAGGCTTTTGAAAGAATCCAAGCAATCATGACAAAGCTCCCCACGGTGTGTGCTCCAACTGTCAGAAAACCCCTCCGGCTCTACCTAGCTTCCAATAGCCAAGTAATAGGAGCACTGGTGGCGCAAGAAGATGATGATGGTATTGAGCAACCTGTGTATTATGTCAGCCGCGGATTGAAGGATACTGAAACACGTTACTCAGTGGCAGAACGAGCATGTTTGGCCCTTGTGTATGCCTCTCAGCGTCTGCGGCACTACTTCTTGACCCACAAGATTCAGTTAATGACCAAGTCTCACCCAATTAGAAGTCTGCTGCACCGACCAGTCCTCTCAGGCAGGCTTGCCCAGTGGCTATTACAGTTATCGCAATATGAGATATCTACTGAAACTCCAACAGCAATTAAGAGTCAGGCTATCGCAGACCTCTTAGCTCAATTCCCTGGGGAAGATAGTTCAATAATTTCACAAGAGGTACCTGGAGAAGTTGGGGAAGCAATGTTGGTTGGAATGGCAGATTCAACGTGGACCTTGAAATTCGATGGCTCTTCCACATCTATGTCAAGCGGAGCTGGCGTTGTACTCATTAGGGAAGATGGGGAAACCATTGCTAAGTCCTTCAAGTTGGATTTTCCTTGTTCCAACAATGCCTCAGAGTATGAGGCTTACATCACAGGACTAGCCATAGCACATGGAATGGGAATAAAGAACTTGAGGGTGATTAGTGACTCAAATCTCATAATCTGCCAAGCTAAAGGGGAATTTTCATTAAAGGAGCCTTCTCTAGCACCTTATCGTGCACTTGCTCAAAGGTTAGAAGGGAAGTTTTCCACCTTCAAAGTTACACATGCCTTGAGAGGAGAGAACCGCTATGCAGACGCACTGGCAGCTTTGGGGTCACAAGTGGCATTTGAGGGACCAACAGCAGATGTCACAATCAATAAAAGAAGCATTCCTGTTACTGATCTACTAAGGGAAGAGTACGAAGAGCAGGACCATGGTAAAGAAGATTGGAGAACTCCTCTAAAAAGCAAGCTTATGTCACCTGAGGGTGTGGCGGATCTAAAAGTGTTGAAGGATTTTGTACTAATCTCTGGAGACCTTTATCGCAGACTACCTAGAGGGATTCTAGCAAGGTGTGTGAGTCTCCAAGAAGGGACAAAGAAGCTGCAGGAAGTCCATGAAAAATCATGCGAGTTAGAGGGAGGGGTAAGCCTTTATCGCAGACTCCAACGCTTGGGTTATTTTTGGCCAGATATGAGCAAGGAAGCAGCAGACCTGCAGAAACGTTGCCTAACCTGCCAACACCAACATGAGAATGAACAAGTATGTGTTACTTTTCTTTCAAGTGATTGGCAAACTCCTTTCCTGGAATATTTCATAGAGGGCATCCTACCGCAGACTGGTAGAGAAGCAACTCGTATCAAAAAGTTGTCCACTAGATACTTTGTGGAGAGTGGTATCCTATTTCGAAAAGGATTTCATGGAGATCCTTTGAGGTGTTTAAGTCTGTCCGAATCTCAAATAGTGATGAAAGAGGCTCATTCAGGAGAGTGTGGGGAGCACCAGGGAAAGAAAAGGCTATATCAATTGCTGCTAACACTTGGCTATTATTGGCCAACAATGAAGAAGGATACAGCAGACTTCGTCAAAGCACGCCACACCTGCCAAATGCAAGCCAACCTGATCCATACACACCCCACCAATCTGCAAAATATGGCCACACCATGGCCTTTCCATACCTGGGGGCTCGACCTCATTAGTCCCATTAATCTACCATCCGGCGGGTACATTTGGATATTGGTAGCTACAGAGTATTTTACAAAATAGGTCGAAGCCATTCCACTTCGTAAGGCCACCGGAACAGCCGTGGCCAACTTCATCCGAAAGCATATCATCACAAGGTTTGGCATTCCTCATAAGATCATTAGCGATAATGGTACTCCTTTTGTTAACAAAGATGTTCGAGAAGCATTGGAGCACTACCGGATCAAGCACCGATGGTCTACACCCTATTACCCTCAAGGTAATGGGCAAGCAGAGGCTACCAATCGCATGTTGCTACGAATTCTGAGTAAGATGGTTTTTGATTATGGCAAAGGTTGGAGTTCTCACCTGGCAGACGTGTTATGGGCTTACCGCGGATCATCGAAGATAGCCACAGGTTTCACACCATTTTCACTTGTATATGGGACTGATGTTATTTCTCCACTTGAATTACTTGTTCCGAGTCCACGGATGCTACAAGGAATGGAACTAGAAGCTGACGTTGAAATGTGCGCGGAGGCCAGAGTAGCAGACCTGGAAAGCCTAGATGAATCAAGAGAGCTAGCCTTAGCTCGTAATCTGTGGTACTATCAAAAGCTGGCAAACACTTACGGGAAGACAGTATAGACCAGAGTATTTTCCCAGGGTCAAATGGTCCTGAAGACGGCAGATCATGTGAGGAGGGGTCTGCCATCACCAACCAAGTTTACACCTAACTGGGAGGGGCCTTATATAATCCGCGAAGCACATGACAGCGAATAGTATAGGCTATCTAAAGCAGATGGGACCATCTTGGCAGACCCAATCAACAGGAAATGGTTGAAGCATTACTACTCATAGATGTATCAGTGCTAGTAAGTTTTTTGTGCCTTTTGCCTTAGCACAAACCAAACTACCGTACTATTGCTAGTAAGCTTCTTTTTTGTGCCTTTTGCCTTAGCACAAACCAACCGTATTATTGCTAGTAAGTTTCTTTTGTGCCTTTTGCCTTAGCACAAACCAACCGTATTATTACTAATAAGCTTTTTTTTGTGTCTTTTGCCTTAGAACAAATCAAGCTACTGTGTGTTGTTTTAAAAAAAAAAAAAAAAATGGAATGATGATCACCATCTATGCTTCAATATAAGTATTTTGTTTCACTCTACAAAATATTGCAACTAAAAAAAATAAATAAATAATAAATATTTTACAACTAACAGCACAAACATTTTAAACAAAGCATATATATATTGGAAGTCAAAGTTACACACTTGACAAAAGTAATAACAGCACACAAAGTCTGAAACACTTAGACCAAACCTGGTCATAATGAAAGTTTGCAAACATTCCAAATTCAATCAAATAAGCCGTCAATCGGCGATGCAACTTCAGCAACCTCAGGGGATGCTGCAACAGCAGACATCAACTCCCCTTGGTAAGAAGCCAAAACAGCGAGAGTACTCTACAAGGAGGAAATCTGATCTCTTATAATCTTCATCTCATTAGCAATCGCTTTGCTAAAAAACTTACGACCTATTTTCCGCAAATGCTCGAGCAAAAAGTCAAGATCAAAACCAACAACTGTAAGATCTTGCACAACACTCCTCCAAGACAAAATTTGAGACTCAGTCAGAGTCTTGAAGCTAGTCCTCTCCATATCAGCCAGAACACTGCCCAATAGAGAAAGCATTGGTCCGCCAAACTCGACACCAAACTTGAAATTGGCAGTAAAATCTCCAAACTTTGCAGACAACCGTTGTAGGAGAGGCACGGCATCTTGATACACCCAAAAGGCACCATAAGCAACCAATGGGCCTTCAAATCTCCAAAAATGCCAATCAGGATAAGGATTGGGGGCTCTCTCCTCAAATCTTTCAAAGAACGCAGTAACTTCCCCAGGGGTAACTGTCTCCACTGCAGACTGTGTCTGAGAAGAGCTTGTAGCGGCAGACAATACATGAGCAACGCTTTCCTTTTCCACGTAAACAGGTGCCTTGCCACCTACTAACAGGATAGAGAAGGGAGGTGTCAAAATATATATATATATGTAGATATAATATATATATATATATATATATATATATATAATATATGTAGACAAAGGGTGATAAGCAAAAGAAAAGGCTTACTTTCATCCGCCAAGGAAATAGCACCTGCTGGGACTGAATCTACTTCCAAAACTTCTGTGTTTGCCATGCCATCACTCTTAACATCTTGAGCTGAAGTCCCTTCAAGAGCAGGGACGTGACTATCAATGGGGACCTCTAGTAGAGAGTGTTCGTCGATCACCACAGGGAGACTCTCTTCCCTAAGGACTTTCTCAAAACAGGGCACGGTCCCAAATAACGAAACCCCCTCTATGATCGAGTTCATCCTAGCAAGAGGATGATTCAGAAATTTAACCAGGCTAATAACAGGGGGCTCATCACGTTGGTCAGCAAATGGAATTATCTGAAGTGGTTGAGGCTCATCCGAGGTTGTCTCCTCTGAATCAACAGAATCGACGTCTTAATCATGATCATCCTCAGCGGCAGATCCTGCAATAATAGCTATGTTAGAATTTGCTACAACAGGAATAACTTCATATGTTGTATCAACACAAGTTTCATCTGCCATACCTGTAAAGGCCTCGTCCGTCACGAGGGGAACGATTTCGTACGCCTTGTCAACATCAACTACATCTGCCGTGCTGACGTGAATTTCATCAAGAGCCCCTTCTGCCATAATTAAGGTAGTCTCATGAACAGCCTCGCCTGCCATGGCGAGAATAGCCTCATCTGACACAGTGACCCCCAAAGTCTCATCTGCCATGGTGCCACCAAAATCACTCCCATCAACAGGAGTATCCTTCGGGATAACTTCGTCAGTAGTTTCCAGTACCATCTCTTGTCTCTCAACGACATCTTCATTCACCTCAGTCATTTCTACACCAGTGTCAACAACATCATCATCGTCGCTAACCTCCTGCAAAAGAAATTAGAGAAAAGGTTTAGCCCTCCCTGGAACAAAAACAACAAGGACTAAGGATGATAATACCACCTCAATAACAATGGGAGTCCAATCAGAGCCTTTAGCCTCATCACCAACCTTTCGCTTAGTCTAAAAAAAAAAAGAGGAAAAGATGGAAAGGAAGGAATAAGCGCAAGACATTAGGAAATGGCCACCAGACAATAACAAAGAAAAAGAAAGGGATAAGCATTTACCTTGGATTTGGCTTGCTCTACAGCAGCCTTCCTCTTGCTCCTTGTGCGATTGTACATAGTACCAGGGAGAACAGGAACGGCAGACCCTTCCTCAACGGGAATGGCAGACCCTTCCTCAGCAGGAATGGCAGACCCTACCACAGATTCTCCCTCCGGAGAAGAAGCAGAGGCTGCAGACTTCCCAACGGTTTTGCCCTTAGCCCTTTTAGGAGCTGCCACACTCTTACCCTAGGACTTGCTCGCAGCTTGGACAGGTGGAGGAGTAGACTTCTCCTGAACAGCAGAAGCTGCAACCTCTTTTGCAGGAATAGAGGGATCCACAGCAGACCCCTCTGGTGAACCAGCATCCAATTTCTTCCGAGTTTTAGAAGACCCTGCAGTAGATTTCTTCGAAGTACCAAGAGCTACTAGGGACCTACCTGCCAACTCTGAAGGAGGAATTATAGACATGTCCATGGCCACCTTTGGCCGTCTCAAAGGGGTCTTAGCCGCGGATTTAGACTTTTGCTTCATAACCGCAGGAGTAGAATCACCTTTACTAGAATCAATCCTCTTACTTCCTTTACCACTCTTAGAATCCAGCTTTTGCTGCTCCTCCACGACCTTCACGGACTCTTTCCAACTAGGGGGAAATTTGGTGCTATATAAAATCCAACCACCCCGTGGGGCATCCCATTCAGCAAAGCCCAAGTTCTGTCTATCAGCATAAGAAAGCGCAGTTTGGGTGGGAGGAGACAAAGTGGTGGTCTCAACAGGATATGCATGGTGGTCAGGCAAAGGGATTTTGGTCCCTCTGCCCTGGCCAATATAGTCTGCCATGGCAACAGCCACTCTAAGCCAATATTCTTGCATCACAACAGTACAGATACCAAGTCTCCCTCCACATGGAATGACCATGCGCGAAATGGATTGGCTCCAATAACCAAATGCACGATCTCTCAAAAAAGGAGCAACACTGGGAACTCGAGGAAGAGTCTCATTGGGGCTGCTTGGCACACCCTGGTCTAAGCCAAATTGTCTACACACTCTATTAGCACAATAATGGGTATATTCTACACCCTTGCTACTCCACGTGGGTAACCAACTCGGATTCACAGCAGATAGATATGTCAAGCTCTTGGTATCACCGGGCAGCAACTCAAAACTTTGGCTAGCTATGTCGCTAAACCAATATAAGACAGAATGACAAGAAAAACCGGTGTAACGGTATGAGTAGGGACGCCACACAACACACTCCTCAAAATCAAAGGACGGAACCAAATCGAGATCCTTCACTCGTAAGCCAACCCAACGATAGACGAGGGGCAAGTTGACTCTCAAGTCAGGATACCTACTCAAAATATGGCGAGACATGTTTCTAAACTTCTCACGTATCTGACTATTGTCATTACCAACCTCTTGGTAATTTAGGGAATGTTCCCAGAGGAAAGTCTGCAGTGCGGAGGAATTGAGACAAGTAGTAATAAAATGACAAGAACCACTGCAGATCTCATCAAAACAAATAGAATCCAACTGAAGATACAAGTGACCAAGAAACATGGCAGCAAGGGGAAAACAATGACCAAAGGAAATTTTTACAGCTAAACGGAAATAAATAGGTTTCATGGAATAATACGGGGCCTCACCAAAAGTGCACTGACAAAGCCAGTAGGCGACAAAGGCGGCATGGCAGATAGCATTGTCTGTCCCTTTAGCAAAATAAAGCGACCAAGCATTAATTCTGGTGTTAGACCGATCCTTCAATGCCTGCTCCACCTCAATTTCCTTTTCAGACATCTCAATCACAGACGGGTCCATATCACCGAGCACGGGGAGCATCCAGTGGTTCTTCACGTCTTCCAAAGTAATGGTGAATTCACCCCAAGAGAAGAAGAATGTGTGTGTGGAAGCACACCACCTTCGTAAAATCTGCCGCAACATCTCGGTATCCCTGTACATGTTGCAACTCTGTGAAAGGAGTATTGTCTCAGCCACGCCCGCTTGCTCTAAGAGATTGCAAAAGTCAGCGTCCAAGAACTCGTCTGCCACCCAATGTAACCAATCTGCGGAAGCAGAGCAGGGGAACTCGAAATCGATAGGCACTGGTTGCATATCGCCTCGTTAAATTTTGAGGTCAGTAATGGTGGAGAGAGGAGGAACCCAAACCTTATCTGCGGTGACTTCATCACCTTTCAACATCCACTCCCAGTCAGAGGGAGGAGGAGAGATTTCACGGGGAACATACGGGAAGTTACCGCCATTGTCATACCAGGGATCAAGGAGAGGGAAAACGAAGCTTTCCCTATCATCTTCAGGCACAGGAGAAAATCGAGAGGGGTCAATGCTCCCACCGTTAATGGCACCCACAGCGGTGGCTTCAGCATCTGCCATGGGGTTTTGAGGATCACCACCACTGGCCATCGCAGGGCCAGTAGAAGGGTTTGAAGAAGATGAGGCCATGAAAAGAGGGAGGGGGAAATCGGCAGATTAGGAAAGTTCCTTTACTTTCTTCTCTTTTCTCTTTCTCTTCTGACTGAACCAAACAACTTTTCCTTTTCTCTCTCGTTTTGCAAAACCAAGGGTTTATAATGAGGAAATTAATTCTGGAGGCTGGTGGTTGGGATTTTTGTAAGTTGTGATTATTAAAAACAGTAACTGATATCAAGAAGGAGTGTGAAGAGGTAGTAACCAACATTGCCACCACTTCCTTCAAAATAGGAGCACCACGGTTCAAAAAAAAAAAAAAAACGTTACTGGAATCAAGAGTTATATACTCTCACCCACACCTCACGTGGGTACACTTTGAGGCATGGGCTCGGGGGCTAATGTAGATGACCACTTTTTTACCAAATCATGGCAGATAGAAAAGGCCCGTTAGGACCATCTGCTGAGAGCCCCAAAAGGGGTAAGTAATGCCGCAGTATAAGAAAAGCCCAAGATAAGAGCACAATGGGCCCAAGGAGACGTTGGGTCATTCCACACAAAGAAAGGCAATCTGCTGTAAAAGCCCGGAAATCACTGGGTCATCTACCATAAGCCAAGCACAGCAGGACCGGCCCATGAGAAGCCCAAGGAAGAGCTCAACTATTAAACGTTAAAGGACAATCTCACCCCTAACAAGTGAGGCCACTACTTCATCCCTTAAAAAAATAGAACAAGCTGGAATTCAGGAGACCTGAAACAAAATCCTCCGAATCAAATCTTGAGGTCACTGTTCATCATCTCTTTAGGGCGGCAAATTCATGTCTGACAACGGCAGTTGCTGGCCTTGCTACACGGCAGCCAAGAAATGGACAGCGGCAGATCTACAAGAAAGGAATGGTCTCAACCCAAGGTAAAAAGGGAGTCTGGAGGCAACACAAGAGAGGAAAGGCAGCCCAACCTATGGAGGCTGCTACTCTCTCCTCACAGCAGACGAGAAACAAACGGTAGATTCACTAGGAAGGAACGGTCTCAACCCAAGGTAAAAAGGCGACCTGAAGAGAACGTGAACAAGGAAGACGCAGACCAGACCTATGGTGGCTGCCACGCCTTCCACACGACAAACGAAAGTCAAGCACTGCGGACTCACCAAAAGGGAAGGATCTCAACAAAAGACAGAAATGTGTCCTGAAGGCAACGTAAACAAAGGTAACGCAGTCACCAAAGCCCAAACCTAGGGTGACTGCTACTAATTGGTTCAGAATCATATTTTGTGATTTTATGATGCTAAATTTTATTATTTATTGATGCAGAATTTTATGAGAAATTGATACAGAGTTTTATGAGAAATTGATGCAGAATTTTGTGATCTTATCATGGAGAATTTTATTTAACATTGTATTAATGATGAAGAATTAATATTATTGATGTAGAATTTTATGAGATTTTGAAGCAGATATTTTATGATGCAGAATTTTCTGAGAAATTGGTGCAGAATTTTGTTGATGCAGAATTTTATTGATCTCAAAATTATTGATGCTTCCTTTTATTCATGTTGAATTGAATGAGAAATTGATGCAGAATTTTATTATATATACAATTATTCAAATAAACAAGAAAAGATTGAGGGATATAAATGGCTAGGTGATTGATAAATTTCAAAAGAATCCCTTCAAAAGGAAAGAGCTAACTAATCTCAATAATAAAACATGACATATCAGCAATACAAGTTGCATTTAGTAGTCATTATATTTTACAACTCAATGAGGGTTGAATTGAATACCTAGTTTGCACCTCTACCACTACCACTGGTTGATGTAGGATTCGCATTAGGACACCTTCGACGATTATGTCCTTCCTCACGACAGATTCTACAACTTGGACGACCACTTTGACGCTCAGTCCAATCCATCTCATTCCTTATTCTTGTTGCCTTTGGGCGACCACGTCCTCTTTTCTGTGCGAGGTCAGGTATCAGCCTAGGGCCCTTAACATTACGCCAGTATCCCTTGTCGTGAATAGGCATAAAAGAATGATCATAGTAGGCTAGTCGTTCAGTCAATGTAAAAAATGGGTCAATAAACTACCGCACGTCAACGCTCATGCTGTTACAAGCTATGATTGAATGTGAACAAGGGATCTTATACAATTGCCATTTCCCACAGGTGCAATTTTTCTCAAACAAGTTCACAACTTGAATATGGTTGCCCCTATTTGCAGAGAAAGCATTAACAGGTGTTTGAACAGCAAAGATACCTGAACGATGATCATATCTATTCATTGGTCAATGCTTGGTTGCCTTTTCTTTATTCTTCTCAAATATATCCGTAGCATATTTACTGAACACTTGACCATCATCTAGTTGAGCTTGAGTTTGGTTACGTTTGGCATCGAAATAACTCAAAAGTTTGAAAAAAAATGTATTGGACCATTGCAGTAATGGGTAGGCTGCATGCACATTTTAATACACCATTGAAGCACTTAGACAAGTTTGTGGTCATTGCCCCATATCGTCGTCCATTATCATGGGCTAGTGCCCAAAGTTCCTTCCGGATTGTATCTAGCTCTATGTGAGCTTCCTCATTGTATCTTTTAATGACCTCCATTGTCATGTCAAATTTACAGATCTAGTTAGCACTTCCTACTCTCATTATCATATTTTTCAATCATTTGTCTTTAAATTGTTTATTGAAGTTGCTGGCTAAGTGACGAAGGCAATATCGGTGATGGCAATTGTCACCCCTCTAATCATCAACAGTTCTCCCATTAATGGCATGCAAAATCCCCCCATGACAGTCTAATATGATGCAAAGATGTTTTCTACTTGTGACATGTTTTCTGATGTAGTCCAAAAACCATGACCAAGTATCACCATTTTCGCTTTCAACAACCGCAAATGCAAGTAGATAAACCTCATTGTTCACCTCGATGGCCATCGCAATCAACAACTTCCCTTCATATCTACCATAAAGATGTGTTCCATTGATGCTGATAATTGGCCTACAATGTTGGAACCCTATAATGTAAGGACTAAACGCCCAAAAAACACGGTGAAAAAAATTAGTAGCTGCATGGTTGGTATGAATGTTTTGGTATTCCACTTGTGTACCTGGATTTCTATCTTGTACTTCCAATAGAAACTTGGGTAACTCCTTATAAGACTTATCCCAATCCCCATATATATTGCCAATTGCTTTCTGTTTCGCATCCCACATCTTAAAGTAAGAAACATCTTGTCCCCATATCTCCTTTACTTCGCCAGTTAAAAGCTTTAATTTGGCAGTAGGGTCAATCTTTACCAAATGGTGAATATGTCTTTTAATAAATTTTGAATTCATCATCTTACCATCATTAGTAATGGTGCTACTTGTACATGTGTGAGGACCATTGTATATTGTGATCTCCCAATATAATGCCCAGAGGTACCATTCACACTTAGAGCAATAAGTTGCCCATTTCACCATGCTTGACTCACTCAATTTATAACTTTGGTTCTTGTCTATGGAGTACGCCCTAATTGCGAATTGCAGCTCATCTTTGTTGTTGAACAACATCCCTTTGCTCAATTCCATCCCCCTTTTCCAAACGGATACACACTGCACCTCATCATTTGATGGAACTATAATGTTGTCCCATGTATTTGCAATAAATGCCGGTGATGGAGCTTCCATGATACGATAACTAGGCATAGCGTGTTCTTCTTCACCGTGATCATCCCCCAGTGCATTATTGTCATCGTCGTCGTCGTCATCATCATCAGCAGCAGCAGTTTGACCATCAACACCACCACCACTAATGGCTATCTCAATATCTGAATCTTCATACTGATCATCAACATCAAGATGATGTCTCGACTCACTAACAATCCTATCGATGAACTCATCATCAAGATGATCCACTTGGAGAGTCTGAGCATTCATTATAACCTGTTCATCTAAATGACTTTGTTCAGATGGAACATAGTGATGTTGATTGCTGGGACCACATTCCTCTGTGAGTGTTTGTCCCTCGTGAGACGGTGTTATGAGGGGTTGGGTAAGATCATGTTGTGTTATAGGCTCCACAACTATATATAACTCAATAATTGCAAGTTGAGGCCAAGCATTGTGTACATAAAATATGAGATTAACATCATCGTCGGATGTTATCAAAACAGGTATGAACTGAGCAATGTTGTTGAGTATTATATGAGGATGCTGATAAGTAATAGTCATGACATGCAAATGATGATCCAATTCCAATGCTCTGCATATTTGCTTCTTCAGTTTACTCAACTTCGAAATTCTATGTTTTAATCGAATAATCTTTGTCTTCGCATGTTCCCCTTGATACTAAATCCCTTCATGACTATTAGTTATTTCTCCATTGTAGTAAACATAGATGATAATGGAGCCATGGATAAACCTATTTAAATCAATTCAAATTATAACATATTAGTGACAAATAACACATATTAAGTATGAACACAATAGAATCTCGTGGTACAAGAATTTATTTTAAGATGACTGTGTCTTATTTATTTTTATTTTCAGAAGATTAATAAATGGTTTCAACATATTATTGGGTGATTCTATTTTTCTTCTGATTTTTTTTTTTTAATGCAATATTATATGCCTATGATGGTTATAAATATACTATGATCATCAGCTATGAACATCAATGTGAGCCAATTGTATTTTTTTTCTTCATTTATATTTTTTTGTGAAAGTTTTTTTTTTTCTTGTCACAATTAATGTTACTTAGTGTTATTTCTTCATTCAACTTGTGTATTGTAAAGTTTAGTTTAGATTTTAGTGTTTCCTAGACTACATCTGAAAATAATAATTTAACAAAAAAAAAAAACTTAAAATAATAGATGAAAGAGATCTGAAAATAATAAGGATGTAGATTTGTTTACTGTATTTTGAGATAAGAAATATCCAAATAGATTAATGAAGTAAGGGGAAGATTTGAGTGAACAAGTGAAAATTGAGAAAATCGCCGTTTCTGCGCTGGGAGGAAAGACTGAGATATGAACCAAAAGCAATGTAAAACTAGATTTTAGTGAATTTCGTATTTAGGAAACACAAGATTCAATTTTATTTGCTGTGTCAACAGGTCTGAAAAAGTTAAAATTTAGAGCAGAGTTCAGAGCAGATCTGAAAAAGTTAAAGTTGAATCTTGTGTTTGTTAAAGACAAGATTCATTTAAAAAGTAATTTTAGATGAATATTGTCTTTACAAAATACAAGATTCATCTAAATATTTTAATCACTATGCGGTCACGGGTTGTGAACGTGTACGACCATGTCTCAATTTAAATGAAACTTGTGTTTGTATAGACAAAATTCAAAATATTTTGATTCCCGTGTCATGTCTCAGTGAACGGTCATGTCTCAATTTACAATTTAACAAAACACAAGTTTCATTTAAAATTTTTTTCCCAGAACAACACGGTTAATGGCAAATCTAGTTACCGTCCAACTAGAAAGTTGGCTTGAACTAAATTTAAAATTCAATCTTGTGTTTTAGAAACACAAGATTGACAAAAAAAAACACCAATCTTGTGTTTTGTAAAGACCAGATTCAGTTGAATCTTGTGTTTACTAAATACAAAGTCTATATTTCAAATTAACTTCTCCCTCATCATATTTGACAAATTAACTTAAAAAAAAGAAGAAGCATTTTTTTGCCAAAACTCCTTATGCAGGTGTTGGTATTACTTGTAATAATTTTAATGGTAAAATTAAAGCAGCATTAGGTGAGAAGAATAAGATAACAGGAAAAGACATGAAATGGAACGGCCCTCGAAACTTCTCTTGAATAATTCCACAGAAAATATATTAGTCCATACATGTCAATACCGTGGTTGTTTGATTAATCTAAAAATTAATTATCAGTCAAGCCATCAAACTGGATGCAACTTCAAATTTTTTATTTTATTTTTTTATTCATGTTATGATATGATATTAAAATTTGGGTACTATTTGTATATATATTTTTGGTTTAAATACCATCTTGGTTCTTAACCTTTGGCATTTGAGTTAAATTGGTCTCTAACCTTTCAACTGTGTTAAATTGGTCCTCAACCTTTCAACCTTGTGTCGAAATGGTCTTTGCCGTTAAGTGTTGGATGAAAAATACTGATGTGACTAACGGTTTTTTATAATATTAAAAATGTCTGATGTGATATACCAACTCAAATTTTAATAATAAAAAAATACCAAATCAGATTTAAAAATTAGAATAAAATATCTTTATCATCAAACTCACTCTAAAGCCCGTAAATATCATCCTAACTGAACAATAGTCCTCATAAGTCTTTCTAATTCCTCTCAAACTTGTAAAGTAAATCACAATCTTTTCTTCACAGCCTGGCAAACAATACCAACTATTGGAAAATGAATAACTCGTAGTCATAGGACTAGACCCCAATGATCTTATACCATTGGTGGACTTAGTACAATTCAATTGCCTAGATGACAAGGCACGCCTATAGCTAGAAACCACATTGGGGTCCATTTTAGACAGCAAAGCTTCCTCAAACAAATGCTGCCATAGCAGTTTCGACGAAGACGATGAATTTTGAGACAAAGTTTCAGACTTTTTCATTGATTCAAATATATCAAACAGTTTTTCCATTGACCCATTAGAGATCGGGTACCTACCTAAGATGCACGGGTACTTCATTTTAACCCATGTACCCGTACCCGATACTCTTAGAGCACGTTTGGTACACTGTAATAGGTCCTGTAATGTAAGATTTATTCCTAAGGAATGACTATTTGGTTGTTTGGTTACGCTTTCATTACAGGGAATAGCTATTCCTTAAGAATGACTATTCTTTAAAATAAGGAATAGTCATTTCTTATAAAAATAGTCGAAATAGCTATTCCTTAGATCACGCAATAGCTTAAAAAAATTTAAAAATTCAAAAATCATAATTAACTACAACTTTTTTTTTTAATTCTCTCTCTCTCTCTCTCTCTCTCTCTCTCTCTCTCTCTCTATATATATATATATATATATATGTGTGTGTGTGTGTGTGTGTAGAGAGAGAGAGAGCAATTTAAAAAAAAATGGAGACTTGTGTGTAGAGAGAGAAAGAGGGAGGCAATTTTTAAAAAAAGAAATGGAGACTTGAGTATATATATATATATATATAGAGAGAGAGAGAGAGAGAGAGAGAGAAAAATTTTAAAAAATGGAACTTGGGTTATCTCTCTCTCTCTCTCTCTCTCTCTCTCTCTCTCTCTCTCTCTCTCTCTCTCTATATATATATATATATATATTATACTCAAGTCTCCATTTTTTTTTAAATTGCCTCCCTCTTTCTCTCTCTACACACAAGTCTCCAATTTTTTTAAATTGCCTCTCTCTCTCCACACACACACACACACACACACATATATATATATATAACATTCAAATTCCAAATCTCCAAAATGTTTTAAAATTATTAATACTCGTATAATAAGCAATACTCGTATATTAATTATGTTGTAGTAAAATATAGAACACAAATTCAAAGTTCTATTCATGTGTTGAATGATAATACCGTAATGGTTATTACATTACAACTTCTTTTATTCCTTGTAATACTGATTCCTATTATAGTGTAATAATCATTACAGCGTACCAAATGTGCCCTTAGTTTTACCTTAACTCTTGTTTTGTACTTGAGACAACATTTTATGGGTGTCATGTACTATTTATTATTGCCTTAAATTAATTTTAGATATGTTTTCAAGTTTTTTAATGTTGTTACTTAATTTTAAAACCTAAAATAAACATAATTTATGTCCAAAATTATTCAAAATATACCTAAAAAATATTAATTAATTAATTAATCGACATACCCCCACGTATCGTACCCTAACTTTTTAAAGAAATGGTATACCTCGATACCTGTATCTGTACCGTACCCGATACCATACCAGTATCCATGCATCCTAGGTACCTACACGAACTGGGTTTGTTCTGAACAACAATTGGGCGAATCGAAAATCGAAGAATTGGGGGTTTCAAAGTCGTCTTCGAGGCCGTCCATGAGTTCCTAGGTGTTGATTACAGAGACAGGGGACAATGAGTGTTGTTCTGGGTTTGGTGGGATTGGGGTTTTTTATTTTCCCAATGTAGCAAGGAATGGTTAAAAAAAAATAAAAAAAATCTTATCATTAAACTCACTAATTTAATTTGAGTTGGCATGTGAGTTTGATGATAAGGTTTTTTTATTTTTATTTTAATTTGAGTTGGTTTTTTTTATTATTAAAATTTGAGTTGACATGCCATGTCAGATATTTTTAATATTAAAAAAAAAAAAAAAAAAAACCGTTAGCCACGTTAGTATTTTCCATCCAACACTTAACAGCAAGGACAATTTGACACAAGGTTGAAAGGTTGAGAACCAATTTGACACAGTTAAAAGGTTGAGGACCAAAACAATATTTAATCCTATATTTTTTTATTTGACAACTCTCAGTATCCGAGCCAGCTTTGCGCGCACCTCGACTAATACCAATGAGACACTTAGTATCCCACTAGCCAGCGATAGACGCAAGACTTTGATTTTGGTAAGTGACCCTTAGGGGACTCGAACTAGTGATCATTGGGAGCACACTCAAGACCGGATCAATTGAGTTACCCTCAGGTAATCATTCAAGAAATCGTTTTTATGTTTATTTATTTTTGAAAAGTCATGTTATATTATAACCAAATTTCAACCTAGTTATAAACTTATAAACATAAGCTATGTGTCAAATAAAATCCAATTATTGTTCTCTCTCTCTCTCTCTGAGTACGTCATCATCTCCTGTGGAAACGGATTGATTGTCCAAGTACTTTTTCCTTGCTATTTAATGGTATGATTGGTACCACCTCTATTTTGCAAGCTATAATTATGGGTAAGTTACACGGGAATCTTTTTTATTTTTTTTTAACTAGATTCGTTACACCCTATTTTGAGAAAATGACATTCTATTTCCAAATTTGCAAAATAATTAACACTCTGTCCCCTTTCTCCATCCCACAGATTAACAGTGTCAACTTAAGTACAACTTAAACTAAAAATAATTAGAATATAATTTTTCTTTTAACTCTAGTTAGTTAGGCCTTAGATAAAAATAAATAGAAAAAGAAAATAAAAGAAAGAACACGGTGAAGTCTGAACATATTGAAAAAGGCTAGGTGCTTTTGGAGGCATATCTCCTTTGAGTGGGAAAGGCTCATGTGGTAAAGTCCTCATTAAGAGGCCGTTTGATATGGGGTAATCTTTTAAGATTCCTGAGAATGTTATGAATTTGGGATATCTACATTCCCACTTTTGTAGCAATGTGAATTCACTTTAAAATAGGTGGTAGTACCTACATTCTCATATATGAGAAAAGTTATATATTATATAAACGGACAATTTTAACCTCATTATCTTTATCATCTAACCAAAAGATGGAGATAAAACTTAAAAAAAAAAAGTTGTATTTATTTCTTTATCATCCACATCATCTCATCATTTAACCAAATAGAGATAAAACTAAGAGAACATAAATTATTATTATTATATATATTGAAAAGGCATAAAAATAAATCAATATTAATATCAATATATATATATAAAAGCAGAAACCTTCAGCTGAGTTCTACCATTTGGCAGCTTAGAATTTTGACACCTTCACTGAGGTTTTGCCATTTGGCATGCTGAGTGTTTGACTTTTTTTCTTTTTTTTTATTTACGTTAATTCTAAAAATCTTTTTTTTGATAAAGATAAAAAAAAAAAAAAAGAAAAAAACTGGATAAAGCTTTTTTCACTTTTTACGTTAATTCATCGCCGTCTTTTTTTTTAGCTTTTGTTGATAATAAAGATAAAGTTTTTTTTTTTGATAAAGATAAAAAACTGTAAAGCTTTTTTTAAAAAAAAAAAAAAAAAAAAAAAGTATTTGATAACACCTAATATAGCTTCTTCATCTATAAACTGCTGTGTTCTTTTTTTTATTTTTTTTCCTTCATCTATAAACTAAAGATAAAGCTTTTGTTGAAAAAAAAAAAAAAAAAAAAAAGACATAGTATTTGAGTATAACACCTAATACAGCTTCTTTATAAATACAACTTGAAACCTTGACCTAACATTTGTTTTCCCTTCTTTTTCAAAGAGGTACGGAAATATTCAGCTTTTATATTTTGGTTTGTTAACTTCTATATGTTTTCTTCTTGGAATAATCTCTAAGGTCAAGACACATGACCATATCAGCTGCAATTAAGTTCAGTACAATCCCTACAATGTAACCTGTCTGGCTGAATTAGATGTTGCCACATCAATTAAAAAGACAAGTCAGTTCCAAGTCATATACACGTGAGCAAAACTAACATAAATGTCTATTCTCTTCGTTAACACATCTCTCCCTCCTTTTTCCAAAATCATCTTTCACCTTCATCAACGCCTTCCTTAACCACAATTTTATATTTCTGTATGTTACTGTTTGGGTGAAGTATTTGGCAAGTTGAAGTTTTGGTTGTTTGTTATATGAAACAAAAGCAATTAGTGTCTAACAATATTAGAACGAAATGTAATGCTAATGACTACCACCTAATTTGATATGGTATTTTTCACTTCCTTCAACGTGCAACATTAGTTCTAAAGGCATAAATAATTGAATTGATTTCTAGCCTTCACCGATACATGGTGAAGTCTGGATGTATTATAACAATGTAATACAAAAGATTTTGAGTTACACACTGTCTATCATCAGAGATTACATGAGATAATAGCTATCTTATCACACCGTTTAACTTGCTGCTGCCTTATCTTATCACAAGTCATTTGAGTGTTGGTTGTTGTTCCGGATGTTATGGATTGAGAATTAGGATTATCCTTTGATTAAGTATTTTATCTTTGACCAATCTCATGGTTTGCTAAAAAATTTCAAGCTTGGAATTTCATCTATTACTATTCATATAGACCACATACCTTTGCTTAATTTAATTTAGTATATACATTTGTCTTCGCAGCTTTGCGTTAATTCCTTCAACATGCCTATATTTTCGCTGTTTTTATTATGGTTTTTAATGTGCATAATATTAAATTGGCTATATGATAGACAAGGTTGTGTTGCATACTACCTATATGATAAATTGGCAGAGAGGAATTTTCCTTCCTTCAACATACAAAATTGGTTCAGACTTTGGAGATAGATTGTTTTCATTTGAAAATTTTCTTTAATTGTTGAGAAAATAAAAGAGAATGATGGAAATAGCTTTGTTTTCAAATGCAATTGAATTGTTTATGTAAAATTTGTAAATAGTTTTTTTGGGGCTTTGTTAGATCATTGATCCTTACCATACAAATTACAATTATGGTATGTATAATGCTTATCCGTGTATGTATATATTTATGAATTTTATGTGGATGGATGGACAATCATGCACCTTTGTTTCTGGCTACCCAACCCATAAACTTTTACGTACCCCTTGGTATTTAGTATTTTATCAGCTCAATTGTATATTTTCACACTTCTACATAATGCATTCTTTTGGTTATCTAGAAAAGAAAAAGGAAAGATGCAGATCTTGAAAGCACTTTCAAACTTCAAACATACATATATTGAAAGTATTACTTATCCCAAGGAAGTGTATATAAGCCAATATAAGATTCATAAAATGGTTCTAGAAGGATGCAGATGTTGTATGTACAATACAAAAAGGAACAAAAAAAGGACCTTATTACAACAAAATCTGTGAGTTTCATTATCAAACTGAAACTAAAAATTGATACCATTTATTTGATTCAATTGTAAAAGCTCACTAATTCAACATTTTTTTTTTTTCAATTGACATTTGAAAAAGAATTTAAGGAGCCTGAAGAAAGAAAATTTGGAATAGTTGGCATTCAGATAGGTTTGATGAAGTTTTATTAAACATTGCCAAGCAGACCGAGTTAGAAAGTGTTGTTGTTGAGGGAGGTTAATAACTTTGACTTTAACATGTTAAGTGTTATTTCAAGTACACCTGATTTATTTCCATTCATGTGGTTGTTTGTTAAAGCTATTGTATAATGTTTGCTTATAGATTTAATTCATTTATCTTTTAACTATGTTATACAGATGTTTGTAGGAGCTCAATTAGTGGAGATTCCAAAAAGTGAGTTTGCAAAAAATCTAAAAGATCTTATGGTTATACTGGGACAAATGATTCTGGAAACCTTAGCATTTCTGGACACTCACCAAAGATGCAATCATGTGCTCAAGCAATAGCATCTTCATCAAATTTTAACAAAAACTACCAGACATGGGTCAATTCATGCAATTGTGGTTGATCCATCATTCTTAAGGAAAGAAGATTAACTCACGCGCATCATATCAATAATACTAATTCAACATGATTTATGTGCTTACAATATATGTATGTTGTACTTTCAAATTTCATGATCCTTTGGGATAAGTAGTAACACTCACACTACAACAAAATACACCTATTACAACAAGAGTTATTACAACAAAAATGATTATTGTGGTAATACACGTACTATTACATCAATTCATTAGATTTCGTTGCAAGAGTTACTTAAAAACTGGTAATTTATTACTTCAAAAATAAGTTGTTGTAATAGGTTGTAAAATATCGTTGCAATAAATCATTATGTAATTTATTGCAATGAAGTTAGTAGTTGAAGCAATAGTTATGAATATTACAACAAGACGTTTTGTTGCAATAGGAAAAATATGATATTACAACAAGACGCTTTGTTGCAATAGAAAAAATATAATATTACAATAAAATGTTTTGTTGCAATAAAAAAAATATGATATTACAACAAGATGTTTTGTTGTAATAGAAAAAATATAATATTACAACAAGATGTTTTGTTGCAATAAGAAAAATATTATACGAGAATATGAGAATAGAGTGGCTTTCTCTTTTCTTTTTTTCCTTTATTCTTTCCTCCCTCTCTTTTCCCTCTCTCGTTCTTCTCTTTCTAAACCAAACCCTTACACCCATATTTCCTCTCTTTCTTCTTCACAGCAGATCGGGCTACGCCGCCATGGCCAACTCAAGTAAGCCCTTTAATGATCATTTTTATTACGTTCTTATTAGAATGTTGAAATTGATATAATTTCATAATCATTTTGAGATTTTTATTAATCTATTTTAGTCTATCAAACACACAAGCAGGTTTTCCCATGCATCGCACGGGTTTGCGACTAGTTCTAACTTAAAAATGAATATTCTACGTAACATGAATAGAAAAATGGGGTGTATTGTTAATTATTTTACAAATTTAGGAGTGGAATATCATTTCTCCAAAATAGGGTTTAGCGAGTCTAGTTTTTCCAAAAGAAAAAGATGTTAGTGTAATTTATCAATTTTCTTACTAACACAATCATCAATTCATCATCTGTCATATAGTATATATACAAAACACTCATTTCTTCATATATATATATGAAGGAAATATATAGGCATACAATGTACACACATATAATTGAGTTTCTAATGTGTTACCTTTTAGGTTTTGTGAGTAAAACCTAGTATACCTCTTTGCAACGGAATTAACGAACCAGCCTTCTTCCCACGTGCTTTGTGCTTGTGCCGGTCAAGTGAAGATACCACAAATTCGAGCACTTCACCTACGTCCACAGACCAAATCCTAGGGTTCGTTGATGGAAACCCTAAGACAAAGGGAAAGGAGATGAGAGATAGTGTTTCATTAGGGTTTTTGTGTCTGCAGCCGTTTAGCGTATGTTTTCTGTCTGAATATTGCAATTTTATATTGCAATATTATAAACCCTAGTCTTAGGGTTTTGTCTTAATGGGCTACCCACATGGGCGCCTATTTGGGCCAGCCCAAATGCCAACAGACTCCCACTCGACCATAGTGGGCAAACCAATAATCATCTCTCATTTGCTTGCATCCATTTGTCTTACACATACAACAGGAAATGGTCCGTGCGACCGACAAGCCCAACCTGCAAGGCGGGGACACTACAGCCAAGCTCCATCAAAACCAGCATAGTGTAACCCCTAAATAAAAACGGCTTGTTATGCCCCAGACTTTCTGATCACATCAGATTGAGTATCTTCTAATCCCTCATGAGTTCCAACAAACTCAGAACAACACTCAACCTTTCTCACGAAATCACTTAGTCTTATACCCACATTCATGCCCTAGACTCCCAGAGTTGACATGAATTCCGGACGCAGGCACTAGACTGAGATGTGTTATCAGATTGTCTTCCCTTCGCCCTAATGCCACTCAACTTTGGTTCGACGCTTCTCCCGGTCATGTCCCTTAAAGCCGAATAGTCCATGGCTATAGGCAACATGCCAAAGAAATAGTCGTCAAGCCTCTGTCTTGTGACACAGTCAAAGGTCACATAGGGCACAATTCTATCGAGATCGGACTCACACGGTGAGGAAACAGGGACTTATTCTCTCACCTCCCTATCTTGTGGTCGTTGCGAGCACATGTGGTATGGTCACATGTTGCGGTGGACTTCTCCTCCATTCTAAGGGGAGCGTATGTCATAAATGCATCCTGATATTTCCACCGCACGGATCTTAGTCCAGTCGCTCCTAGCGCCTGACTTGAATTCTTCATCAGCCCGCTTTCCTCAAGCGTCTGAGAGGCCTCATATCCGGCTCCTCCAGGCAACATGATCATGGGAGTAAATCATGTACAGTCTCATTTCCAAAATGCAGACCTCATCTCAGTCCAACTGAGGCGACGAGAAAAATAGATTGGTGTAATTTCTCTTCTTGCTCCAAAAGCATTGAAGGTCTTTACACACTCCTTGAGTGTCAAAGAACACCACGTCTCATCTCTACCCGCTATCCAAGCGTCAAAGGCGGTCGCTCGTGTGAGTGAGCCAACCTAAGCCTGGCGACATACCTGCACACCATGGCTGCCAGCCACATGGTGTGTGTGTGTGTGCTACTGAGTTGTCCACTAACTCTCAAATCATGCTCTAATGATATTCCAAACATCATATGCATGATTAAGGACAATCATCTATATCAATTGTCAACTACAAAACACCCAAAAACGACATGTGTTCCATGACCATGCCTATGCACAATGTCTTAGATGTAGTGGACTAAAAAAAGGATATATGTTTTCCCTTAGGTATTAGGATTCTAGTTGTTGCATACTTAAGCCGCCATACAATCTCATAATTGGTTGACAACCCAGTTGTCATCTACAGGCGCTTCAAGAATCCTCTTTCATCACTCATTTACCAAAATTGGGATACATACAAATACCATCAGATCACAATTGAGGATTGAGCAATTTTGTTATTATCCCACTATGCTTGGCCTAGCAAACAAGTGAATATAACTTGGGTTTCATGTAAATCTAAATTGCTGTTCCAATGTGCTACACCATATTTATGCAAATGTGTTCGCTCCCACTCTGCGAAGCTTGCGGTGAGCATCCTTAGGATGGTATTACTGATCTCATAGTCTAACTCTCATGAGCAACTCAAAAGGGATTGAACACTATTTATCTAAGTGTACATACTTTAGCACACAAAAGATCTAATTATGGTACATGAGCCATCTTTCTACCATTAGTCATAGGGCTATGCTAGGTGCTCTATCTCAACAAGAATGTCAATGGGTTCTAGAGTTATGCATCTAAAACTATATTTTTAACAGTTTCTTAAGAGCCAAACTCCGAGCAAAAAATCCATTCAACCCATTCCAAAAAATCCCAATGGTGACATTCTATCCCAAAATTACTCTAGCTACTAATTGTCAACATGAATCGTTTAAGAACGACGTGGACCATTTTCAAGAATCAAGGAATAATAAATAGACCTAGCACTCAACATCACAAGTCTATTTAAAAGGACTTAACGAGAGAAGTAATCTTGGTCTAGGTTATAATCTTAGGCTGCAAGGACTTACTAGCAAGCAACTGTTGCGCTTTAGTCCTGCACACCACAAGAATCTCATATTGTCAGTTCTACTCAAAGAATCGACCATTTAATATCCTTATGGAAAATGTCCTACTATTGACTTGTGACAATAACTAGAGGTTGTTATGAGACAGACTCACATACCCTTATCGCCCAACGGTTAACCATTCTAAACAAGCAGGTGGAGACAATAATACTAATATGGTGGAGCTTAGGATTCTCTACAAGTCCACAAATAACGAGAGAATCCAAACTAGCTAGCACACCACTAAGGACCCTCGAAATAACGTTTATGCACTAATGGTATCCTCCCACTAGGTCAAAGCATCACTCCCACTATTTTCGGCGATACCAAACCAAAAAGGATTTTAAAAAAATATTTGAAAATGGGCTTAAAGTTAAAAAAACAAAAAACACTTTTAATTCCTCAATTCCCCCACCTCGCCGAAAATATGAGTGATTTCATTACATTTTCAATGTGATTCTAGATCCCATCTCCAAATCTCACCATGCTCATGACGCCATCTAAAGCGATCTCCAGTTCGCGCAAAAGCACATCTCAACTAATAGGACATTAACTTAAAGATATAGGCAGCAAACAAAATACATGGTAAAACAATGCGCCATTATCTAATTAATTACTTAGAGTCTTTCCTATCCTCAGCATCTAATTGCAAGATATAGGAAAGATTCACCACTAAGCATTTAATACTTACATTATTGCAAATATGTGTCTTATGTCACTCAGGAAGAATCCCTATAGACTTATCCTGAAAATTACCTCAATATCTCTAACAGACGTTTTAGGTGAGCCTCAACTTCAAACTCTGCGAGAATTAAGTGTACCATCACATATTTAAATGGTGAGACAATTATGTCCTAGTGCGCTACTTTGGAAATTGGTTAACCTTATTAAAAGAAAGATGCTCTAATTGCCTCTCTAAGTCTCTAATTGACTTCATTTCATTTGTCAAGGAGATGGTTCATCTAAGCGAGATGGTCTCCATGACTTACTCGAGCTTATCAAAAAACCCATCATCTTGAGTCTATGCCTAGCGCCCTATAGCAAGCCAAGGCACAGTCAATTTAGAGATTAACTTAACTGACCATTGGATCCAATTATATCATATTTATAATAAAAAATGCCACTAGATTTAAGGATAAAAACTTGGACCACTAAGAACTACTAGCCATATCCTGTTTTGCCATACTCTAAGCGCTTATAGGATGTAACATGTGGTGCACAATCTTTGCGCTCCAATATGATGAAAATAGTGCGCAATCCTTGCGCTCTAACATGATAAAAATCCTTAAGCTGCTTCCAAAAATAAGGCAAAATGCCCCATTTCTTATTAACCTTGCAATTACTCCTATCACTTCAACTCCTTGAGGAGAGAAAAAGAAATAATTTAGGCCAGACACAAGTTAAACCATGTTCTAATTGCTCAAGTGCATCCACGAGCCAAAACACATGGATTAACAATTACAATAGCTAGTTGTCCAAACATTATCCTAAAGTCACTATGCTTCCTCCAAGGTGCACAATGCTACTTCCCTTTTCAAGGATATTATCCTCTAGCTATTCCTTATTGGAGTGCTATACCATAGTCCTTGTGCTAGGGCCTAAATGTCCACGCGAGCCATGTCTAGCAAGGACAAAGCCATGCCACTTGATGCTCTATCCTAAGTTCAAGATTATGCACAAGATCATTGAATGTGTGAATATCCTTCTTATGCATCACAATGAACTCTATATGCTCCAAAGAGTTAACTAAGGAATTTATATCGAGAAGTATTACCCAGCATATCCCGAATACGCTATTGTCTCATACAATGCATTATATCCATGAATGATAAGTGGAGCGCTCCAAATTAGTCCTTAAGCTTGGGCCTAAATGCCTCAAGTAGGCTAAAATGAGCAATCGACGCTAGTGCTACCAAGCACTTAGATTAGGCTCAAAATAATACAGTAATGCAATGTGCATCATGATGAGACTAATAAGCTCCCACTAAATGAGCATATTCAAATGCATTTGTCCAATGAGACTTAACTCACACGTTACAAAAATGCTCAACCCTAGCCAATTTGGGAGCAAACTTTTGTAACTGTCAATTCACACTCCCAAGTGTGCAACCCAAAAAGTCATACATTTAGTGCATTCCACACAGGCTAAGTGTTGTTTATTTATTGGATCTACCCTTATGATATTGTCATTGCAACTAATGCGCACAATATCTTAATTCACAATGGTCACGAGGCAATGAATTTTATCTTAAGTTTTACCATCCTAGTGTTCTATGCTCATGGAGGAGAAATTGAATTTGTGCCTTTAGAGGCCACAAACTATTGATATTCAACTTCTCTATTTACCAAGATCCAACATGATCTTAATTTCATAAACCACTACATCTATGCGCATCTTTACACTATTTAGCACACACAACTATGTTTTGCCGCATCCAACAAAAATTAAATAACAATAATTTTACACAAGACGTAAGATCGAAGACTTCGCTATGCTAGGAATCATCTCCCATGCACAAGTGTTACTTTTACTGTATCTAACTTCTCTAATGCGCAAAACCTTCATGGGAGGATCTAATCAACTCCACCATGGTCCCCATTTAATTTCTTTTTCACATGCCTCAAATAATTTTACACACAAAATTAAACTAAAAGCACTCTCAATTAAAACAAACATTATCAATTTAATTATCACTTGAACAGTTGTTTGTCAGGTATACCTCATAGTGACGAAATAAAATCTTTTGAGCATGTGACAACTCACATTCAGCATGAAACAATTTAAATGTCATTTTCCATATTTTGCCACCATCAAAATTTAATTCACAAATTTTCCAATCACTCATTTTATGCCTCTAAATACAACAAAAATATTAGAGTGCAACCAAAAATATGGAAAAAATGAATTTAAATACTTACTGTGTGTGGAAACACATTATATGGCTTCCTATAATTTTCCCCAAATTTTTATAATTTTCCATAATTTTTAATCATTCATTAAATACTCATTAAATATAATGAATATCATGGAAAAATTCAAAATTCATCCCAAAAATCTGGAAAAATTAAAATTTCATGCTTCCCATGTCTACACACAGAATGGTCCATCCATACACAATTTTCAGATTTTTAATAATTTTCTATAAATTTTTATTCAATTTCAAGAGACAATAAAAATGATAGAAAATTATATATTCCATAAAAAATCATGAAAATTGGTATTTTTGTTCTCTCTGTATATATTAACATACAAGTTCATCAACCAATATTTTTCTCACATATTTTTCAATTTTCAACAATTTTTAATTGTATACCAAGAACAATAAAAATTATTGAAAAATAAAGGAAACAATCAAATAATTCTGGAAAAATATTATTTTTGTATATTTTGAATCTATTAATATATTAGAATAGCTTTCCAAAATTTTCTACAATTTTCTGGAATTTTCCTCAATTTTCTATATTTAAATGCAAAATTAACAAATTTTGTAATAAATAATAGATGTTCCAAATAATCTCACCTCCCATACCAATAGGTTCTCTCAACTCCCAGAGGAGAGTATAAAAAAATTTAAGTCCAAAAACATATTTCATGCTCCACCACTCTCTCAGGTGATATTTTCTTCTTAATATATATATATTTTTATTTCCGAAAATTAAACAAATATATTTATTATTTGAAAAAATATATTAAAGATATTTATAAATACATAATGGCCGTTAGAAACTCAACGGTGCAATCTATGCATCGATCAGAGTTGGGGGTAGCTTTCACGCGCTTCCACGCGCATACAGCCGAGAGTGGGCGTGGCCCTAGGACACTATTCATCATCTTCTTCAACTAGGTTTCAACCAAAAACCTTAGCCGCCAGCCCACCTTTCCGACTTCGTTTCTCTCTCCATAGACCTCGGAATTGGTTTATCTTTACTCCATTGGAAATCTTATTCAGAGTACTCTAATTTAGAATCAAAAATCGCATTAAAAGGCTCAGATTTGAGAGAGATATTCAAGTTTGAAGAAACCTAGTTGCAAGTTTCAAACATAAACTTCAACAAGCCATAACTTTTCATACACATGTGCAAACGACGAACCGTTTGCGGCTGTGGACTCCTGGGACCGTGAGGAATCCATTGGTTCTAGTGGTGTTGCCGGAATCTCGCCGGCGGTGAGAACCCGAAATGGCCATTATGGCCAACAATGGTGGAAAAAATTGATTTTCTCCCTAAGGTCCTCTAAGGCTCTAAAAACATGAAGAAGAAAGCCTATGGCTCTGATACCAATGAAGGAAATATATAGGCATACAATGTACACACATATAATTGAGTTTCTAATGTGTTACCTCTTAGGTTTTGTAAGTAAAACCTAATATACCTCTTTGCAGCGGAATTAACGAACCAGCCTTCTTCCCACGTGCTTCGTGCTTGTGCCGGTCAAGTGAAGATACCACAAAGTCGAGCACTTCACCTACGTCCATAGACCAAATCCTAGGGTTCGTTGATGGAAACCCTAAGACAAAGAGAAAGGAGATGAGAGATAGTGTTTCATTAGGGTTTTTGTGTCTGCAACCGTTTAGCGTACATTTTCTGTCTGAATATTGCAATTTTATATTGCAATATTGTAAACCCTAGTCTTAGGGTTTTGTCTTAATGGGCTGCCCACATGGGCGCCTATTTGGGCCAGCCCAATGGCCCAAATGCCAACATCATAAATAATATATATATATATATATATATTTATATATATATATACCAATAACTCATTGCTTATTGTACGTTTATCACATTTTCACAAAGCATTTACCACTACTTGTTTGTAGGACACTTTTAGCGACATTTATTTGGGCATCAACCATTTTAGACAACTTTATTATGAGTTTTTAATAAATAAATAAATAATTTAGGGTGAGTAAATTGTGAGCAAATATGCGTTTTCAGACAAAAACGTGAATAACGTGTGTTTGGCATTGTGATTTTACTTGGAATTGCATTTTAGAAAACGCTAAAATGCGCGTTTTGAAATTGGAGGCACGACCAGCATTTTTGAAAACGCTGGTTTTGACAAAATAAGGAACGCATTTTTTTTAAGTGTGTTTTACAGTAAATATCCCCTCCAAAACTTAAAAATAACAAAAAACCCATCAACAACCCATATATATAAATAACGTGTGTTTTACAGTGCTGCTTCGTCGTCAGTAGAGTGAGGATTTGAGAGAGTGGCAATAGAGTGAGGATGGTAGAGAGAGAGAAATATCAAGCGAGAGAGACCTCAGACTTAGAGTCGAAAAAAAAATTTCTGGTAAGGTTTTATTTTTTCTGGAAAAACGACGTAGTTTTGGCTGCTTTTGTCCCCACCCGTACCTTGATATGTGTTGCGAATTTTAGAATGCACCCAAGTGCAGGTTTCGCAAGTAGTAATAAAATTTTGGTAAGTCCGATGTCAAACCACAGGGAATGGTTGACATAATATAAAAACTTCTACTATTATTATGAAAATGAAGCAAAATTAAATTTGATTTGGTTGTTTTCCACCTAAAGATGGAGCAAAATATTATGAAAACTAGAATTAAAAGCAGATAGATAAAATTGGTTGAAATTAATGGAGAAAGGCACTAGGGTTTTAAGGATCCACCTAAAATATATCTATGTGAACTTCGATTATTCTTTTACTCAACTAGGTTAGAGAGGCCACTCACCTAATCGGAAGATTCAATAATAAAACACTTGATAAGGGTAATGTAGATAGTATATGGGTTGATTTAGCTAATAAATTACAAAGCATGCTACAGGGGAGATTAAGCATTCAGCATATTTCGAATCATAACAAATCATGGCATTCATGCATTTGATATATTAAAATCATACTCAATCAAAATAACTTGTCAACACACAATAATTTCAAATAATGAATCAAACCCAATACTAATCATTAATTCAAGAAAATACATCCTCTAATCCAAGTCACACATGGAAGATATATTAGGATTCACCCTTAACCCTAGCTGGAGATTTAGCTACTCATAGTATTGAAAAATAATATTAAAGTGCAGAAAAATATCAAAGCACAAGATAAACTCATGATCTTGATTTTCTTCTTCTTCGCTTTTTCTGTTCAGCACTGCCTTCTCTCCTTTCTCTCTTGCAGCTAGACTGTCAAAGGAATCCCCTTGCCGCACTTCTCTATCCGTTCTCTTTTTACCTCCTCCTCAATTAATAAAACAAAAATCCCTTTTTCAATTCTCACACCGCCCCTCGTAAGTTCACGCTTTGCCCTTTTTTTATTCTATGCTTGCCGCGCACGTGCACATTGCTTGGTCCCTTTAGATTATATATGTATTGCCACTATTTGTTAGGTGGAATGATAGTATATATCTCCAAAATCATCACGAATTCACTTAGGACCAAGCATATAAGCATGCTGCTCCTTAGGCATATGGTAGTGTACTAACATAGTATATTACTAACATATATTTTCCACTACCACATGCTGCTCCTTGGGCTACTTCTTTTCTTTTTGTTTCTTCCCTTTATCAAGTCTGCCCAATTTTATTGTATAGGATCTCTACCTTGAATTCTCCTCAAAACAACCCATTAGGCAATCAATTGCATCCACTTGACACTTTGTAGATTTATATAAATGACTGAACTTTGCACCAATAGTCAAGACAATAAGAGTACTTCAGTGTGCTCCATTGAGAGTGGGTCTGCATTAATAAATTAAGTACAACTGAGGCATGTAGAATTTTTAATAAAATACTACACGTAAAAGAATAAATTTCATGTTATGCAATGGTATGAAAGAATTGTCCTAATTTACATGTAATTGAGAATTGGATGCAAGAAAATTCCATTAAAGTCATATGAAAATAAGGTTAATGAGTCATAATTCATGACTCATCAATATGTACTATATTTCAGAATTTCTTTTTCTTTTTCTTTTTTCCAAAGCATTATTTTCGAACAAATAAGGTAATTCATATGTTTGTATTCTACATATATACGAGTCGTACGGAGTTACAAAATTAGGTTGAGTATTTTATCTCTATGATGTTCATGCAATTCCTCAAGTCAACGCAGCTTCGGGTATTGCTGTGCATGATGACTGTAAGTTGAAGTTTTTGGAGCTTAAGGAAAAAAGGACCTATCACTTCATAGTTTTCAAGATTGAAGAGAAGTAAAAGCAAGTTATTGTGGAGAAAGTTGGTGAGCCAACCGAAAGTTATGAGGATTTCTCTGCAAGCCTCCCTGTTGATGAGTTTCGTTATGCTGTCTATGGTTTTGATTTTGTCACGATAGAGAATTGCCAAAGAGCAGGATTTTCTTCATGGCGTGGTAATTCTAATTATCTTGTCTTTAATTGATCTTTGATGCCCTCTTATTGGTGTTTGTATGTATTGATTCCTTTCCTGGTCTATGAAGGTTTCCTGATACATTAAGGGTTAAAAGCAAGATGAAAGATAAATTAAAGAGAGAGCTTGATGGAATTCAGATTGAATTTCAAGCAACTGATCCAACTGAGATTGGTCTCGAAGTCATTAGGAGCCATGCCACCTAAATACAAATCTTAGGCCTTGCCATAGGGAGTTCCTCCCTTCAGCCTTTCTTTATTGAAGTGAATTGTTTATAGTTTGTGAGATGATGAACTTTGTTACTCATGGTATCAATTTCCAAGTTTTGCCATCGAGTCTTTTATTCGTCTTGGACAAGTGTTTACCACCTACCGCCTCCCTGGCAGGTCTGGTTTTGTGTAAACAAACATCTCTAGTTTCTAGTATATCGTGTGATTTGTCTTCTACAGAACCTATGTACTGTAGAGTGGCCTTTCCTAGTTCTTATTACTACTAAGCTAATATGTAACTGTTTGTGGGGGGTTAGACGACACCTTTAGTTCATTTCAAGTTTTAAATTGATCCGTGTCATTTAACTTTGGAGTGCTAAAGGCAAATGGTTTTAAAACTTTAAAGTTGCTGATTTATTGGATTGTTTTGTTTTACATATGTATATATATCAAGAGAACTAATATTTTTCATTGCAAACTCTTCTAGATTTTTTTAACAATTTTTACTTTCCACTCAATAAAGATTCTTCTGAGTTATTGTGTGTTGCGGAGCAGGATTTCATTACTTGACACCCTTTGTGAACTAAATTATTTAAAGGTAAATGACAGCTTCATCCATAGTATCTACTCGATTATTGAGGGCCTAGGATGTTTAGGTCACTTTTCATATGCCTATAAGAGACAGTGAGGGGAAAGGTGAAAAAAAATAATTGGGGGGGTGGGGGTTGGGGTGGGGGTGGGGAAGTGTGTGGTATGTGGGTGAACGTGTCTGGTTGGTAGAAAAAGAGTGGGGGAAAAACAGAAGGGGAGGAATGTGTGGTATGGAGAAATTGTAAGGAGAAAATAAAGTACATTGGTCATTGTTTTATTTTTTTTTGACAAATAATATTATAGTGAGGAGAGAGGAATGGTATGGTATTGGGTAGAATGAATAATGTAGGAAAAAAAAGAAAAAAAGAAAAAAAAAGGGAGGAACTGAAGGAAGGAGAACAGAAAAATCGGATTGGGAAGACAAAAATTTATGTAAATATTATTAACAAGGTCAATTGATTATCTAAAAGAATGTCTACAAAATTATCTAATTAATATGATATCCTAGCTGGCACCTAAATCCAAACCGAAAAATAAAATAAACCAGCTTTAAGAAAAAATAATTTGATGAATTTATGGCTTCATGCCTATGATGAAGAGAGAAAAATAAAAATTTGAGCAAATGTTAAAATCAAATAATGTGACATGAAAATACCGCATTAGTTGGATTATATCAAAATTACTTAGCATTTTGTTTTGCTCACCAAAACTAAAAAGAAAGAAAAAAAGAAAGATGATTTTCAAAACATAATTCGTTCTTCATTCCCTTAATTATATCAGCAATTGAACATATACATATGGTTAGCCTCCACTTTCCGTTTTTTTTCATATGTCCAGCCCAACGGCCCAATAGCAAGGATGTATTACTACCTACAGGCTACAACTAGCACTGGCATTGTATATTAATGAATGGGCCTTTACCCAAAGATTATAAACTTTGAAATCAAATCCCACAAATCACTTTGGTCTTTTAACTTTTAAGCCTCCAAGGATTGCACAGGAGGAACGGCTATTTGTTTAGCTTCGTCATTCAAGGTACGCCAAAACCCTTTCAACTCAAAACCCTAATTCCTCTCTCTCTAATCTTAATGTGTTTAGTTGGTTATGAATAGGATTTGAATTTGAATAGTGTTTGGTCACTGAGAAAACGGAAGCAAATCTTTAGGCTATCTTAATTTGTATGCACATGTTCTGTGTACATGAGCTAAATCTTTTTTTTTATTTTTTCAATAAATTAGTATTGCTTATAAGAAAGCAAAAACAAAAGAAGAATTTTGCGGAGAAATGTTGCTATTTTTCTGCATTGAATGTCAGTGATGTAATATATGCATTTTTTTTTTTTGGTGCCTAAAAACAAGTTTTGAGTCTATTCTTTGTGATTGCTGAAATTTAGGGGTTTCCCGAATTGGGTCAAGTTTTTAAGTCTAGGAACCTGTAAAGAATGAAAAATTGCTGTATTCAAATGAATCTTCATGTATTATTTTCTAATTTGTGTACAGAAACTAGCCTCAGTATATAAGTGGAGGGTTTTAGTGGATTGAGCTTAAGCCATATTGAAGTGAAGTTGAGAATAAAAGTAGGTCTAATTTTTAGCAATGGAAGAATCCCCGACACTTGGAAAACGAAAAGAACCTGAAATTGAACAATCTGGAGTCACTGAAACTCCTAATCAAGGATCTACTCCAAAAAGACAAAGAGAACCTGAAGATTCAGAGCTTATTGCAACCCCCAATCAACAATCTGCCCCAGATAGACAAAGAGAACCTGATGAGTTAGAGGTGACCAAAACCCCCAATCAAGAATCCCTCCTAAATCAATCCAATTTGACGCGCACATGTATCCATGAGGTTGCGGTGCCAAGTGGGTACACTTCAACCAAGGATGAATCAATTCATGGAACCCTCTCGAATCCCATGTATAATGGCAAGATGGAAAAAACATACCAATTTACGTCAGGGCAGGCCTGGGAATTATGAGACCTAAGGCAGTACAAAAAAATAAGGCCTTCTATCTTTAAAAAAAAAAAATCATTGAAAAGTTACTCTATATATGGTTTCTGCTACAAAATTACTAATTAAACTTTTATATTCAATATTTTCTAACAAATCTTGTTCAATAGTATTTAATCTTTCTTATGACATAGTTGATCACAAGTAAGATTTTTATAATTTTAACTTTGAAAAACTTATTTCAATAGATGCGACTGTGACAAGTATAATCAATAATATTCTATATGATGCATTTGGAACAATTCAATTCCTTGATAAAATTTAGTATATTTGTCGCTGTCTTTTTTCTTTTGGTAAAATCTCTTGTAAGACTTTTAAGTCTAAAAATAAATCAATACCATCAAGATCAAAAAAAATTATCAGGTTTTAAAAAACTTTCAAGATTAACATAATTTAGCATAATTTAGTGAAGTTACCTTTTTCACATCAAATAAATACCAAAAATTGTACTCATAGTCTCATACATATTTGGGTTAGAGAAATAAATTATTATTAGGCTGAATTTAAAGGCTTGTTTTAAATATATGAGCCTTTTTAATTTTTGTATATATAAATATATTGAAACCTTTCAATAAAGGCCTTAAAAAAATTTAGGATGAGGCCTAATTTTGAGGTGAAGCCTAAGACGGTCGCCCACCTTATCTTTGCCCAAGGCCACCCTTGGTTTACACTAGACCCAGTTCAGTCGGTATATGTGGCAGGTAATGAGTCAGTTTTGGTGTCAGCACATACTTCGGGTTTCGGGTGGGCCAGGTTTTGAGTTTTTTGTCGGGTGGAACCCGCCCGCCCGACCATTAATATTTAAAGAAAAAAAAACTCCCCACTTCCCCATCTGTTGCTGAGTATGCAATTGCAATGGCTTTTAGAGAGAAGCAGAGGGTTATATATACTTCGCCATTGAAAGCATTGAGCAATCAGAAGTACAGAGAGCTTAGTGAGGAGTTTAAAGATGTGGGATTGATGACAGTTGATGTTACTCTGTCACCTAATGCTAGTTGTTTGGTCATGACGACTGAGTTTCTTAGGGTAATGCTTTATAGGGGTTCGGAGCTTTGAAGGAAGTTGTGTGCGTCATTTTTTATGAATCCATTATTGAAGGATTGTGAAAGAGGGGTTGTTTGGGAAGAGAGTATTATATTTTTGCCACCAGCTATTAAAATGGTATTTCTGTCAGCAACAATGTCGCATGCCACTGAGTTTGCTGAGTGGATATGTAATATTCACAAACAGCCATGTCATGTGGTCTACACAGATTTCCAACTGACTCATTTGCAGCATTATGTTTTCCCCATGGGCGGGAATGGATTGTATCTTGTGGTCGATGATAATGAACAGTTCAGGGAGGAAAATTTTGTGATGCTGCAGGATACTTTTTCAAAGCATAAACTGGGTGATGTTAACAAGAGTACTAATGGCAGAGGAAGTGGGAGAATTGCAAAAGGTGGGAATTCTTCTGGTGGTTCGGACATATCCAAAATTGTGAAGGTGAGCTTTCCAATTAGGTGCTACATTCCATTGCAATTTTATTAGCTGCTTGAATTATTGTTTAACCTATTCTGATGGCTTTTTTTTAATCCAGTTTGACTCGAGTGGTCTAAATCTTGGTACTGTGATCCATTCTTTGTTACTGTTGCATCTTTTTCCTGATGGCACCAATTGGCTTTATAATGGTCTAAGCCCTGCCTAAACACCCGATTTCAGGAGATAACCTAAAACGCCTCACCATGCTCTAAGGACTATTACATCATTCTCTGTAGAATACAACTATTGCTATAATCAATACAGGTATTGTAACCTAAAGTCGTAATATTATCACACCCTGTTGTCCTCATGATAGTATATCTACTCTTAGCATATCCAAAAGATCTCACACCTGCCTAAACTCTGTTACCATATAAGAAGGAAATAACAATTGTTAGATCAAAATACAATCCCATATATGAAGTACATCAAGCATTTGAACAAGCTAACTCGGACATCTTGGCTACACATTTTTCATACAACATTAACTGACGACGACTTAAGAAGCTAACCACATATTTTCTTTGAAAGAAATTTAGCTCCTTCAAAATCCAAATGACAGCATCATCAAGTCCATGCATTTGAAAGCAGCTTGTAAATAGCACACTTCTACAGGGCCTGCTTGTCCAGTATCATCTCTTGTTCAACCGGTCTTTAGTAAATCTATAAGCAATAGGATAAAGAGTTAATAAAGTGTAGGAGATAAATGTATCATGGAATTCAGTGCAGCTGAAATATATAGGAATCGCCCAGTGCAATCACATTTGCCTGACATGGCTAAGAACACTAAAATATTTTAAGTTTTCTCTCGAAATGATTCAACGTACCAATTTCTCTACTACATATGAGAAACCAAAATGTGGATAAAAAGCTGAAAGATTATTTAATTTTTGAACCCCAGTTTGACATGCGCACTCATATTGCTCCTAATTGTGGAGAAAGAATGCTACTAAATGAATCACATGTAAGGAAAACCATACTGAAAACATACCTCTTCTTTAGGAGGTTATAGTGGCCTCCATTGTTAAAGTGGACTTGCTTGGAGCTGTGAAAGTCGGATGTTCGGAAATTTGGACAGTCTCGAACATGCAAATATTCCAGAAAAGGGCACTCCGAGGAAGAATTTCCACCGTAGAAATTAACAAGATGTGCTAGATTTTGCAGTGCTAATGTCTTTAGTTGAGGTAATATAATCTTATCCATAGTAATATCATCATCTTTCTGAATAATTGCATCCCAAGTCCAAGCAATCCTCTACCCAGAGCTCTTCCAATTGCAAAAGACCTTGAGACATGGAGGGTGAGAAGAGATATTTCAATTTGTTGCATTTAATGACAATCACAGTTTTGAGATTTTTGAAATCTGCAAGTTGCGCAGGGCCTTTCCATATGTTTGCTAGTTCAGATAGATTGTCCAATCTGATTTCTTTTAATCTTTCCAAGTAACGACGTCCTTCATGTAGTCCTTCAAATCCAAACACCTCCTTAATTGAATTTTGATATAAGTGGAGTTTTTCTAGATTATAAAACCTTTGAATTATGTTTGAATTCAGAAGTGAATTCTCCAGAAATCTACACCGTTGCACGTCTAAGAATTTAAGTTTTTCAAAGGATCCAGGTGGTAGTTGGCCAATACATATCTCTTTCATAGATTCCATATCGTAAATGCATAATTCCTGCAAGTTCTCAAACACTGGGTTGTTTGGGATACCGTATGCTAAGTCTATTAAGCATTCTCCACTGCTAAGTTGAACAATGAGAGACTTCAAACCAAACAACCTCCCTTTCCCATATTCTACAACAATGTTATTGAGTTTCCTGCACCGAAAATAGATAATCATCTCTGCTTTCTCGGTCACAGCTTCAACGAACCAATCTGGTAAGGTGCTCATTGTAGTGTCGATGGACAAAGTCCTTGTATGAACCGGTACAATATACAACTGTTGTCTCATTATAAAGGACAAAATTGGGGTGCCAATATATATGCCAAACTTCTCCCACTTTGGAATAAATTTTACAGTTCGGGGCAAGCAATCAACATTTTTTATATCAATCTTCAAAATTGTTAGTTTAGGCAAGTTTATTACCTCTTCAAGGCTTGCATTCCTTTCTTCGTTGGTTCCCTTCACCCTATTACCCCATTCGAAGAAGCTTCCTTGCAAGTATAACTCCTCCAACCCATGTAATCTTGATATTATATTTGGCGGGATAGTTTGGACATCACAAGCCGTCATATCCAACAACCTTAACTCAGTCAATTCTGCTAATTCTTTTGGTAAAGTATTGATACGAGAATATGTAAGGCTAAGTATTTCTAGCTTCTTGAGTGCTCCTAATATGGATATATGGTTTATTGACCTGCATTGATCCATGTATAAGGTGCAAAGGTTCTGTAAGAGTGCAATGGATGGGGGAAGTCTTTTGATAGGCAAGTTACTTAAATCTAGCAACTTAAGAATCTTCATATTATTAAAGAACCCACTTGGAATCTCCTTCAATTTCTTATTTTCCCGCAACAACAAGATTTGAAGATTCGGGCATACCGGCTCATTAGGAAGTATTTCTATATTATTGAACATAACAGAGACTGCGGTGTATCTTTCAAAACAATTGTCCCTGTCCCGCGGCCACTGTTGTAAACCAGAGCCCGCTTTAGCCATAAATAGCCACTTGGAATCTCCATAAAAAAGCTGCTCGTCTCCAGATGATGTTATGATTATGGCTGTATCACGTACAACATCATGCATTTTTACCCGTTCCATCCTTATTACTTTTTAACAACAATCCTGAGTCTATGAGATTTTTTATGAAAGGTATCAACATCTCCTCTTGCTTGATCCAATGTTTCAGCATTTCGAAACAAGCCGAGCCCCATCGCATACCTTGCCAAGACTATCTTACTGATATTATGATCTTCTGGAAAGAGACAACATATCAAGAAGAATGCCTTGACTTTCGGATCTTTCAAGAAATCATAGCTCAATTTAATGCACTCAGCAACTTTGTTGTACAGATGATCAGGGTTTGCTGGTACTGACATTTGAAGTCGCCTTACTGCCTTTTTCCATTCTTCCACATCTTTGTCACCTAACGCCTTCGCAACTGTTTCCAGTGCCAAAGGCAGTCCCTGACATTTCCCAACAACCTGCCGAGCCACATCTTCGTATTCAGAGGAGTCAAGAACTCTGTTTGCTGTCTTTACAAATAGATTCCATGAATCTTCAGGGGATAAGATTTTGAGATGGATACTGCTATTTTCTTTGCATCCCATTGTATGGCATACATGTTCTCTTCTCGTGGTGAATAAGATCTTTGATTTGCAAGCCTCAAGGTCACAACCAAATGGAATTCCCACTTGGGATAGGTCAATCGATTCCCAGATATCGTCTAAAATGACAAGTATTGTTTTGTCTGCCAGATATCGTCTAAAATTTCGCCCTCAGTTGGTTTGCTCTCCCTTCTTCACTCTCCTTTTCCCATTTGACTTCACTTCCTTAAGTTCCCATTTGAGTTCTAAACCGTCCGCAATCGAATCTTGAATTTTTCTCAGGTTCACAGTCTGCGACACAGTCGCCAGCACCACCCGATCAAAGAGACCTTCGCTTATGACCTTTTCCGCTACTTGTTTCACCATTGTGGTTTTACCCACGCCGCCCATCCCGTGAATCCCGACAATGTTGTTTTTGTCATGTTTCAGCGCTTTCAAGACATCGTCCCTAGCATGTGTCCTGGATTCAAACAACATGAAATGACCGACTGGCGCTGGTGCTGTGGGCTTCGAAATGGGAGGTGACACCAACACAGGCAGAGAAACACCCTCAAAATTCTTTTCCCCATAAATCACGCCCATCTCTTTAGCAATACTTACAGCTTGCTTGCTTAGATTGTAACGTGAACGCCAATTAGGAGTACAGCAAGTGCTGAAGCATCTGTGGTTTTGGTTCGCTTGAATTTCATTGTTCAGATTTTGTGCCTCCAAGGCTTTATCTTTGGCTCTTCGAACCCAGTCTTCCACTTGATTTCTGATTCGTTCTCCACGACTAGCGGCTTGGTCAACTAAAATGTTGACGTCCAGCACGACAGCGTTTAGTTTTTGTGCTTGATCTCTGAGTTCCTTTATGTTTCTCCTGTAGTGAACGAGGTAATCAATATCTTGCCAAAGTGGTTTACAAAAGCAGTCTAGCGCGTCCCTGGAGAAAGATGCATAGTCCATGGTTGCTATCTTTTCTTTTCCCTGTCTTTGTCAATAAGTTTACAGAAAGTTCAGAAAGAAGAAGACAAGATACAGACTGAAAAAAATATGAAGGGTAAAAGTACCTGTAAATAGAGATAATAAATTACACGATCTTGAGCTCTGCTTCAACAAGAAATCCAGCCACCACTGAAATCTTTTTTTTTTTTTTAAATTAATAATCATCAAAACTTAAACAATACCACATCACATATATAATATGTAATGAGTTCATCTAGGTTGTGATCAAGCGAAGAAACCTAGGATTGCAAATGGTGTCTGATAGCTTGAAATGCTTTGGTGATGGACTCTAGAGGGAGAACAAATTAAGGACTTTAGAGGGTGAAGATGGAAGAAGAAGAAAAGAAAGTTCTTTTGAATTGGGGATGAGGTGTCATTTTCCTAGTGGTGGAGGGGATTTTATTAGGATAAGGGTGGACCGTCCAACCCGTGATCTTAGTAAAATTGTGATTTTAAAATCACACAAATATCGTGTTTAGAAACTAAAAAAGTGAACAGATGCTCTTTCATTACGCGCGATTTCCATCCCAAATTTTGTGTACGCACCGACTCTTTTGTTTTGTACAAATTTCTAAACTATCCTCAAATTTATTCATTATAACTAAAATATCAGGTAAAAACCCAACTCACATGTTCTCTTTTTCTCTTCAACGTTGTCCACCTCTGCCCTTCCATGCACGTCTCTGTCCTTTGTCGTGTCTGCCTCTTGATTTTACTTGGACTAACAAATGACTTCTTTGCTCCTCTTAAAGGAAGACCATGCCTGGTTCTTCATTAATTTTTTCTAGGACCATTAACTTGTTCGTTGGACTTTCTTGTACCAAAACTACTTCTTTGCTAGGATTTTCTACAACCAGTAACTCTTTCTTTTTTTTCTAGACTTGAGATTTGCTTTTTTGGCTTGGACTTTCTACTTTCTAGAACCAGTAGCTTTTTCTTTCAGAGTCTGCTACTTTCACACCAGGGTGTGAAATAGTGTTTTCACACCATGGATGTGGCAGCTTCTTATTTGTCCACAAAACAAATGGGTCTAGCGGGTCCCACAAGTGAAAAGGCAACTAAACAGATGAAAAATGCAGCTATCTTTGTTACCAAACGCACTAAAAATTGGGCATGGAAAGCATGTGAGGTCCAGCGTGTCCTTTCATTTTTTTTTTCCTCCGCCTGGTCTTCTTCTTCATCATGCATGGCCACTGAAACAGCCACTGAAACAGCAAGCACAAAGTAAAAAAAAAAAAAAAAAAATTAGCAACTTAGAAGAAGATCACGTCAGTTCTAAGGTTGGATTTTTGAAGTTTTGCTACTTATATTATTTCTTGCCAATAATTATGAAACAGTAATCCTAAACATAGAAACCTTTTTTCTGTAAAACAGTGTTGCTGCCATTGTTGGTTGAGCTTGAGCTTGAGCTTGAAACAAAGTCACCATTTGGAGCAGAGACAGAGACCAACATTTGAGATTTGGAGCAGCATTTAACGTGAGTTTTGGAGTTTTGGAGGTGCATTGCACTGGTGCATGACTGCACTGTTCACGTGGTATGCATTTTTTTTTTCTTTTTCTTTTTTGTTAGTTGTGTATATTATTTAAGTTTATTTTTAGTGATAATATGTACATATTGTTTTGTGTAATAAAAAATGAAAAAAAAAAAAATTATGCTTGTTTTAGGTGTAGCAAAATATTCATCATTATTGTATTATGGCTATAGATGTTTAATGGGTTTTTTCATGTTATTTTTTAATGATAATTTTACACTTTCTGTGAGTGTGTGTTGGTGTGTTTGAATGTTTTCCACACTGTTATTGATACTAGTCACAATGTAATACTTTAGGTTTAGGTTGTATATCATTATTGGTACATGATAAATTATTTGGTAGAATTTACATTACATGTTATAATTAACTTTGGTATTCGGCTTATAGGTTGTTGCAGTCATGAGTACACAAGAGATGGATGGTGTTAGATCATTTGGTGCTAGTAATAGTTTTGTAGTTATTTTTTAATGATAATTTTAGTGAGTGTGTGTTGGTGTGTTTGAATGTTTTCTGTTATTGATACTAGTCACAATGTAATACTTTAGGTTTAGGTTGTATATCATTATTGGTACATGATAAATTATTTGGTAGAGTTTATATTACATGTTATAATTAACTTTGGTATTTGGCTTATAGGTTGTTGCAGTCATGAGTACACAAGAGATGGATGGTGTTAGATCCTTTGGTGCTAGTAATAGTTTTGTGGAGGATTTACCACAGCCTGTTGAGGGAAACATGCAGGAGGATACACCTGAGAGTGTGAGGAATTCAATGATTGAACCAAGGGTTGGAATGGAGTTTGATTCACTTCAACAAATCATTGAATTTTATAAGAATTATGCTTATTCGAAAGGATTTGCAACAATGACAAGGAGTTCAAGAAAAAATAAGGGCTTTACTGAGACTTCTTACATAAACTTGAAGTGTAACCGAGAGGGAAGATACAGTAGTTTGGTTGATGATCCTTCCAAGAAGAGGTCGACAATAAAAAATGCGTGTGAAGCTGGGATCAAAGCTTCGTTGGATATTACCGATCATAAATGGAGGATATTGAGCTTTATTGAGAATCATAATCATGATTTGAGTCCAAGTAAATCCAGGCATTTTGCTGCTTTTCGACATATAAGCACGGATACAAGGAGGAGACTCTTGATTAATGATAATGCCGGTGTTAGGATAAATAGTAATATTAAGGCTTCCATCGTTGAAGCAGGGGGTTATGATGTTGAAGCAGGAGGTTATGAAAATGTGACCTATAATCAAAGAGATGTTCGCAACTTTCTCGAAAAGGAACGTCGTTTAAAGTGTAAGGAGGGTGACGGACAAGCCTTGCACGATTACTTCGTTAGAATGCAAGCTAAAAATTCTAACTTCTACCATGCGTTGGATTTGGATGATGAGTTACGTGTGCGGAATGTATTTTGGGTTGATGCGAGGAGTAGGGCAGCATACGAATCCTTCAATGATGTGATCACATTCGACACCACATATCTAACAAACAAGTATGATATGCCATTCGCCCCTTTTATTGCCATTCGCCCCTTTTATTGGATTAATCATCATGGTGAATCTATTATACTTGGTTGTGGGTTATTATCTAGTGAAGACACGGATTTGTTTGTGTGGATATTTAAGCAATGGTTGCAAAGTATGTGTGACATTGCTCCAAAAGCCATTATCACGGACCAATGTCAAGCAATGCGACGGGCCATGGAAATAGTTTTTGTGGAAACTGTTCATTGTTGATTTATTTGACATATTACAATGAAATTGCCGGTGAAGCTTGCTGGATTGAAAGCTTATCAAAATATAAAACATTATTTGCTTAAAGCCGTGCATGATTCAATGACAGTGGAAGAGTTTGAAGAAAAATGGAATCATACCATCACTTCACATCATCTTGAGGAGAATGAGTGGTTGGCTAAGTTATATGAGGAACAGGAGCGATGGGTTCCTGCATTTCTCAATTCCAATTTCTTTGCGGGAATGTCGTCAACCCAACGTTCGGAATCAATGAATGCCTTCTTTGATGGTTACTTACATAGCTCTACAACCTTGAAAGTATTCGTGGAGCAATTCGAGAATGCAATGCGGAATAAGGTTGAAAAAGAGATTTTATCAGATTTTGAGTGTTTCAAAGGCAAGCTGGAGTGTTCGTCATCATCTCCTATGGAGAAACAGTTCCAAGAAGCTTACACCCATGAGATTTTTAAGCGGGTGCGAATAGAATTTTCTGGGAGACAGGGTTGTATCGTAAATGAGCTTGTTAGAGGTGGTGATGAAGTGAAATACAAGATTGAAGACAAAGCATGCTCAGGGAAGCTTTTTGAAGTGAGATTCAGTAGTTCCGAATGCTTGGTTGGTTGTGTATGTCGCATGTTTGAGTTTAGGGGGATATTATGTAGGCATGCCTTATTTGTGCTTTCCTAGGAACGTGTGACTGTACTCCCTGACAGGTATATACTAGACAGGTGGAGAAAGGATATTAAAAGAAAACACACTTACGTCTCCACTTGTACAGATGATGTACAACATAATCTTGTTTTGGAAAGGTACGAGAAGTTGCATAGACTAGCAGTCAGTGTGCTTGAGATAGGGGCTGAGTCTGTAGAGAATTTCAATGTTCTAGAAAAGTTGTTAATTGATTTGAAAGACAACTTTCCTCGTTCATGTGATAAACAGCCCTCGTCTCAGAGAAAGAATAGTGTTGGAGCTGCTTCTAATGTTGTTAGGACTGAAGTTGTAAGGAGTCCTAATGTTGTGAAGCGTAAGGGTCGACCTAGGATGAAACGGCTAAAGTCATCAATGGAGGAAGCGGTTTCAAAACCGAAGAAGAAAATGAACACTGCCGCTGCTAGGAATCTTGCTCATTCTACATCAACTACTGGGGTACATAATTAAAAAACCACACTTCTTTTAATATCCTAGTCTATTATTGTTTATTAATTTTGGTTTAATTGTGATTGGATGGCCTAGGTTGGAGGTAGTGCTTATGGAGATGGCTCTACATCAAACATGGTAAGTATAGGTGATTTGCACTGTTATTATTCATATGTAGCAAAGATGTTATTTTGGGGCTTATGGTTGAATATATATATATATTTTTTTTGTATTGTAGGAATATCCAGTGTCCATGCCACATTCAAATGATGGAGTTATAGACTTAACAAATCCAATGCCTTCCTAGAGCTTTGTGTCAGAGGTAAAGATATTTGTAATGTGGAAAAATTGGTTATTAAATCCTATTTATTGTATACTTATTGTACCATGTTTTCTTTTACAGTCAATGTCACAGACTTAAGCTCATGGAAACGAAGACCAAGCCTTAAACCTTACTTGATTAGATATATGTAAATAATTTTTTTTTTTTTTGTTAAACGATCCTCCTTTTTTGTATTACGGAAGTATGCGTTGGTAGTTAGGTCATGGTGAATTTCATGAATATAGTGATTTTATGAAAGTTATGTTAGAGGTATACTGTGAACCAAGTTTGCAGAAATTGGCTAAGTTAAAACAGGTTTCTGGGTTGGTTTCTGGGTAAAGACAGGTTTCTGGGTAATATGGTACTGTGCACCAAGTTTGTAGAAAGTGTGGACAATTTTGTCCACACTTTAAAAAAATTGTCCACACTTTCAGGCCAATAGGAACACTGTTCACGTATACTGTTCACGTTACTGCTCACGTATACTGTTCACGTATACTGTTTACCATTGCTCTTCAAGTGTGGACAATTTTGTCCACACTTTGTTCAAATTGTCCACACTTTTTGTGGAAGAGTTTACTGTTCACATAAAACACTGTTTACGTATCTGATAGAAAGTGTGGACAAAATTGTCCACACTTTCATAAAATTGTCCACACTTTTATCAGAAAGAGTTCACTGTTCACGTAAAACACTGTTTACGTATCTGACAGAAAGTGTGGACAAACTTGTCCACACTTTTATCAAATTGTCCACACTTTCTGGGGATGAATTTTACTGTTCATGTTTAAAATGTTCATATGGAAAACTGTTCACGTGACTATTTAGTGTTCTAACGTGCATCAAATTGCATGAATTTGCATGGCCATTGCAAGAAAATATACACATTAATGTCCACACATTGATGCAAATTGTCCACAATTTCTGGACAGATTTAAATGTTAAAATAAACATTTTTCTGCTACACAACACATTTATTGAAGACATTTCAATACATTCATTCAAATAAGCATCCTCATTCATTCAATCAAATATTGTCTAATTACAAAAAGTGGTAATGACTACACTACACATTTATTGAATTTGATACCATAATACAACAATAAGGCCCACAATTACAACAAGTCCTATTGTTAACAACTTCTTCAACGATTGGATGTCATCACGATGTACTGGTTGGACCATATCACACATGCCACGCATCTTCTGACTGAAGTTGATGCAAGTCCAGTAACAGTTGTGATGCATCAAGCAATTGTGATGCATCAACCATGGATTTAGAACTGGTTGCTTGTGATACCTCATCCATTCTTTCACAGCCAGCTCGTTGGTTGATGGGCAAACACCAAGAAAAGAAACCGCATCGGTTGGCAGCACAACAATAATACAATTTGTTTTTGTTTAAACTTGATTCTGAAATCCTAACTGATGCTCTTTTGCCACAAACACAGTCTATATTTCTAAATCTCAGTCCATCTCTAATTGCACTATTTACTGATGAGGAAGACATCTTTGCTGCAAAGGTATTAAAAATTCATATATATTATTAGGTTATTAAAAAATCATATAATATATTAGTTTATGTCAAAAAGTTTAGGGTTTTGAATATTAAGGGTTTGAATATTATTTAAGTTGAATAAATCATAATTAGGGTTTTGAATATTAAAATTTTCAATATGATTTAATTTGAATAGAATATGATGTAATTAGGGTTTTGAATATTAAGGTTAATTGAGGAATTAAATCAAGAACAAAGAGAGAGAGAGAGAGAGAGAGAGAGAGAGAGCATACCGAGACCTGAAGGATTCACAAAGTTGAACAAATAAAGAGGAAAATTGAAAACAACCAGCACCCCCACTAAATTTCGGTCACAACCCAGTACAAATTTGGTCACAGCCTAGTAACAAAATCACATCCCACTGTTCAGACACCTAACACGCAGAGAAGATGGAGTGAGATTGAGAAGTCTTGTAAGCATTTAATGCTCTCTGCCAACCCAAAGACAGCTAACCCAAATTGAGAATGGAAGAAAGATGAAGAAAACGTAGAGGCAGACAGCTAAGAAGAAGAAGGACGATCGGGTTTTGTAGCTGAAGCATTTGAGGACTCTAACTTCTAGCCCAAGAACACAGCAGCAGGTTGGAGTATGGAGCAGCAGTAGGGACGTGCAGCTCCAAGAAGAGGAAAGTTCAGCTGATAGGATTGCCGTGTCCTTGTGTTCAGAAGATCACATCAGCTCGTGGTTAACATAACCAACTAAGATTGGGCTGTTAAAGTGAACTGTATAAAAAATCAGCTCTTTGCAAAGCAAGTATATGACGTGTGTTGAAATGGTAGTGCAATTGCAAATGCAAATTTTTATATTAGATAAGTGTATGGATGAGATTAAAAGTGAATGTTGAAACTTTTAATCTTAACCATTCATATTAGATAAGTGTGTAAAAATTAAAAAGTTGATTTAATAAATATTTATTTATTTATTTAATGGATGAGATTAAAAGTGAATGTTGAAACTTTTAATCTTAACCATTTGTTAATAAGTGTGTAAAAATTAAAAAGTTGATTTAATAAATATTTATTTATTTATTTAATGGATGAGATTAAAAGTGAATGTTGAAACTTTTAATCTTAACCATTTAAGAATTGCATGGGTGCAATCATGCAAATCCATGGTCTCAATTCAAGTTTTTTATGCAATTGCATAGGTTATTTAAAAAAATTTGCTGGTATTAATACAGTTCATAGAAGGATTATGAATACATTTTATATGATTTGTTTTTGTGGTTATAAACACTATTTTATGTTAGTATTATAAAAAGAACATTAGTATAAGATAACCTCAGTAGCATTAAATTTGTTATAAAGATTTGGTTGTTAATAATACATTTAATATTTATTGAGAAAAATTGCAAATATTCATTCAAATATTATTATCAATAAAAATATTGCAAATAATACAGTTAATAATTATTGACATAAAACGTAAAAAAAAAAAATTAAGAAAATGTGACTTCAGAAAGTATGTACAAGTTAGATTCAGAAGTTGTAATTTTAAAATATGTCAAAAAAATATTATGAAAATTAGAAAATGAAAAACTATTTAAAAAAAAGGTACAATAATATATTTTACGTATGTTAGATTCAGAAATTGTAATAATCATGGTTGAATATGTTAGATCAATATTTGTTGTTAACTAATTTACAAATTTCTTTATTACAATATAGAACTTTTTTTAACAATGTAACTTTAGAAAGTATTCTTAACTTATACAAGTAATATAATGCAATTTAGCAAAAATAATAATAACATAACAATTTTTTTTCTGTTATGTGTGGTATAATTGGAAAACATTGGTCATCCTAGTCATCCAGCTCTTCCCTATTAGGATAACCTCCTATCATGTGTCTACATCATCAATTATATCTCATACATTCAATGGTTAAATTATAGTTAGATACAAGGAAAGATATAGATCGTATGTTCGTCTTTTCCTCGGATCAACCCTAAGCATACCATCCGCTATAGATCGAGTGCTGATTGTAACCATTCTAGTCATCCAACACTTTCCTGTTTGGATCGGATTTGCTGTTCACATAGAAGATGGCCATTAGTATACTATCATATACTTTAACTATTAATGTTTGTTCAAATATGTCACTCAAATGTAATCGTAGTACCAAAGTGGTTCAAATATGTCACTCAAATGTAATTGTAGTACCAAGGTGGCCATTAGTAGAAAAACATTACAATTTGTTGTTTAAATACCTTACTCAAATGTAATCGTAGCACCAAGGTGGTTATCAAATGTAAACACGAATACGAAGAACATTGTATGACATACGTTTTTAATACGTTACTTTGTATAATTACATTACATAAAATATCAATGTTACTTTTTGATAACTAAGATCTAAATTACTCAATTCCAATGTTCTACTTATATTTTTGGAATTTAAATATTTTTATTATAATCTTTTAATTTTTTGTCTTTACTGATTTTAATATAAAAAAAGTTATTAGATCTTATTATATGTATGTATGTTAGTGTCGAATTATAATTTTGCCCCCCTAACTAAATTTCAGATATTATATATTTTGTCTTCCTTTTTTTTTTTTAATTTAAAATAGTTTAATAACTATTTTATTCATTAATATGTACATTTTTCTGGTAATTTATTGATTAATATTTACATGTAAATTAATTTAATTGATTAAATATTTAATTACTTAATATTTTAATACATACATTAATATATGAGGTTACAAAAAAAGCCCAAACCCATTGTCATATAATAACCCATAATATATACAGTAATATATAAGGTTACTTAAAAAGCCCAAACCCATTGTCATATAATAACCCATAATATATAATATCAGTTGTAAAAAAAGCCCAAACCCATTGTCATATAATAACCCATAATATATACAGTAATATATAAGGTTACTTAAAAAGCCCAAACCCATTGTCATATAATAACCCATAATACAATATTAATATCTGAGGTAGTAAAAAAAGCCCAAACCCATTGTCATATAATAACCCATAATATATACAGTAATATATAAGGTTACTTAAAAAGCCCAAACCCATTGTCATATAATAACCCATAATATATACAGTAATATATGAGGTTACTTAAAAAGCCCAAACCCATTGTCATATAATAACCCATAATACAATATTAATATCTGAGGTTGTAAAAAAAGCCCAAACCCATTTATCCACTGAAACCATAAAAGAAAGAAAGAATGGGCTGGTCCAACGTGGGAAATTTGGTGGGAAACTTGTTAATATAAAACGGCGTCGTGTTGGGCTTTTGGGATGAAAGTGGTCCCCAAAACGGCGCCGTGTTGGGCTTTTGGGGGGAAAGTGGTCCCCAAAACGCCATCGTGTTGGGCTTTTGGGGGGAAAGTGGTCCCCAAAACGCCGTCGTTTTCATTCTTGCATGTTTAAACCAAGCTTCCTCAACACGACGCCCTTCCTTCTCTTCCAAACTGAAACTAAAACTGAACCGTGCTATTTGACAGTCTTTCCTCTCCCTCTCTGAACGGTTTCCTTTTACAAACATCCCCAAGAACAAACTCCAGTCCTCTCAAACACTCAAACTGAAGCCAACGTGACCCCTTCCCTTGCACCCGTAGACAGAACAGCACAAGGAACTAAGAAACCTCCTACCAAAGACAAAGGTGAGTTTACATTTCCAAATTTGGTGTGATTTTTAATGTTTTTTGAGTTGATACTATGACTGGACTAACTGTGGACAATGTTTGGGTATTGTGTACAATTTTTCGGTTTTGTGGACAAATTTAGGGTTTTCTGTACAATGTTGGTCTTTATTTGTTGGTTTTCTGTGATTGTTGGGCTTCCTATGGACAATGACCTTTTAGTGCATTATAGGGTTTAGATATATATAAATCTGCAGTACTTGAAATAAATTATAATGCTTAGATGTATATAACAAGGTCTGAAGTAGATGAGAAAGATGATGAGGGTTGCAAATCTTGTGAAGACAATGGTAATGGTCTTATGCTTAATGAGGATGAAATGATGATTATATACTTTAGGATTGCATTGCATTGCTTATGTTGGCATAGAAGTCACTACTTACCATTACAGTGCTTTGTGGTCTTTGCCTTTTGGGTATATTTTATTTCAGCCATGTACTTCATTTTAATCATGGTTATCAAATATCATAGCTGTTTATATGATTAGTTGATCACTTGATTGTCCTATTTTCCATTGATAATTGTTTTCAAATTTACTACATTTTTTTTAATGTTCCCTTTAGAAGGCACTTGCACTTTTCACTTAAATGCACCTCACACTTTCACCAACACTGTTAATGTTAATCTTTATGATATCTTAGACACTATCAAGAGCCTTACATCTAAACTTGTGGCTTTCTGTTCCATAAATTTTTTTTCTTTAATTGTTAGATGCTATCACGGTTTAATGTATAAAATTCAAACTTTATTGTAACCTGCTTTGCCCATTTTAGTTGTGTTTAAATTTGCACCTTTGTGCAGATCTCTTGACCAAGGATTATTTCATTGTTCACAAGTTTACCCTATCGTTGCAAGGATCATCTGGGCTGGTATTGTGTCTGATCCTTCTTTCTGCTTTTAGATTCCTTGTTTATTTCAGAACTAATGTTTTTTGTTAGGGCTGTTTGTATAGTATGGTTAAAAGATTGAACATCTCTGCTGTAATTTGCTGTCATATCCAATTTTTTTAAGCAATGATTTTGGACAATCTTAAGGTTTTGTGGACAATCTTACATAAATTTGACTAAGTTTCTGAAATATTTTGACTTTGGTTGAGGCATTAGCTAAGTTTGGACAATCTTAAGGTTTTGTGGACAGTCTTAGGGTTTTGTGGACAATCTTAGGGTTTTACTGTGAGGTAGAACTAGGTTCTCTATGGGACCACATGATGTTAATGTTTTTGTTGTTCTTTTGTTAATCTGTAGCCTATGGTGTTCTACCAGTTCCCATTCCCATTGTACTTTGCATGATACTTTGCTGCTGTCAAGAATTCTGAATATTTGATGCTCAATTTCTGCCTTTTGTGATCTGTTGAAGCATTTGTAGAGAAGATGGACAAACATGATTCTGAATATGTAATCATAGGCAGTTGGTTAAACAATAACAGAAATGCAAGTTGAACAATAACAGAATTTTCAAACTAATATAGATGTTGAATTTAAACTGAAAAAAAGATCAAACTGGAAATATTCATACAAAACCAAACCCTACCCTAGCTTATTAAAGCTCTTGAAGAGCCAAGAGAAATGAAAATGGAACCTATAGTTCCTTGTACTCTAACTGCAGCTTCTGCTTAGAAGCCAGTTCTCTTTCTAATTTAAGCATTGTGTCCAAAGCAGCCTGTTTTTCTCTCTACATATGTATTATTGGAGTCAGTTTTGTTGTCAGTATTTATAAAGCTTTTCAGAGATAAATAGCATTGCATAACAAGCTGTGAAACATCATTTTTTTCAATGGATTTTGGATGTTGGTGATAGTGGGGCTGTGTTAGGGTTTTGTTGAGTATTTATGGGTTGGTTGGTGGTCCAGTGGGGTGGGGTCTGCTTGTGACTTAGTACTTAAGAGATTACATCTATCACATCCCAGGTTCAAGCAACAGTGGAAGCCAATTTTAACTTATAATGTTCCCTGACTTGACCAGTTAACCCAAGTGGGTTACTTGGATTTTCATTGGGCTGATTGATAGCCTTATTATCTTGCCTGACATTATCTACATAATGTGGTGTGACACTGTCATCATTAATATTTGATCAGATTCTTTATCAGGAAGAGAGAGAGAGAGAGAGAGAGAGAGAAAGAGTTATTTATTAAACTGAGTACAATGTGTTTGCTATGTGTTTGAGAATATTGTTACCTACGTTCTGCTATTAAACTGACTCTTTGTTTCATTCAAGATTATGTGAAGCTTTTCCATTTCATTGTTTTCGTAAAAACTTTTTTATATAATGCCATGCGTACCTATGGCTATGGATTTGCATATACTAAATCTTCTCTGAGGTGATCCTTTTGTGAATAAATTTATCACTTTGTGGATCATTAATATAGACAAAAAAATGATGATCTATAATAAGAAACAACAAAGACAATGTTACAAAAAGTTGTAACTAGAGTATACCACTAGGCTAATCTTTGCTTGAAGATAATTGTGCATACCATTTATAGAGTTTGGGCATTTGGGTGTTTATTTTTTTTGCATTATTATATTTATATTTTCCTTCATGCCTACTATCTTTTTCTTTATGCTCTACCTCCCATTGTTATTAATTTATTAACTTAGTCTTTTGGAGTTTTTTTGTGGGAATATTGACTGAAGGAGTGACAGAGTCAAGAAGGTTTGCTATCCAAGTATTGATGAAAACAAACTATTGATTGAAAATTATTGTTAGTCTATCTACTTGTCTGTGTGTTTAAATTTTAATGGCATCTGTATTATACATTATTACAATTTTTTAAAGTAGCCAAGGTAATTGAGTTTAACAAAGTTCTTTGATCATGACTTTGTTTTGTTTTTTATTTTTTATTTTTTGTGTGTGTGTGTGTGTGTGTGTGGTCATAGGTTGACTTAATTGACAAATATGTTTTGAATGACCACATGTTTAAACTGTGATTAAAGGGTTAGCATGTACTTACTAAGAATATCTGCAACTTCATTATCCAGTATGTATAGGTGAATGTTTCTGAAAAGGGATCTTTACGATGCATGCTAGGCTTTGTTATATATATAATACCTATGTATGCATGTATGTATGTTTGTATATGTCACCAAAATAATACTATATATGTAGTTATGTACTTGTATTATCCAATTTATCTGAATGTTTGTAACAACTAGCTAAGTGAGGACAATGTGAGGATTACAATGAGGATTTTCTGAACAATTTAAGGGTATTCTGGACAATTTTCACATTTTCTGTACAATAGTGCTTGAATTGGCATACTTTTTAAATCCTTGTCTTGAGATTACAGGCAGAAACATATAATGATTATTTATCTTCTTCTTTAAACCTGTTATGAACTAAGTGCATAGTTATCAAGAATTACTCTTCAGGAAATAAGTTGTATAAAAGTACATTTTTTTTTTGGTTTTGTAAAAGTGAGGCTTCCAAAAGTTGTACATAAGCTGAAGGTGAAAATAAGCAAGCATTTTAAGCTTAAACAACTAGGCCTTATTGATGTGTTTGTGGATGGAATATGGGAACTTACCTTTTTCCATTGTTAGCATCTATCCTCTATATATTGTTATTTCTTTTAATGATCAATGATTTTATGAGATATTCTAATTCTATGGATTTCCATTTTGCATGTGGCCAAGGCAATGGCGAGTATTGATGTCAACACACCCGCAGCCAACACAGAAGTTCAACCCCGTATTCGCCATCATTGCAATTGTCAGCAAGTTGATGGGATGTTAACAAGAGCCTATCTAAAGAATGTAAGAGGCCAGCTGCAAACCACTCCATTTGGGTGGTTGTTGAATCTCCACTGCAACATCGAGGCTAGTGGACGAATGCTTGAAGTGATGGTTGCAAGTTGGAATGCCGAATGAACGTGCATTCCAAGTGGGTGATAGGCTCATACCCTTTCACCCTATATGACATTGCCCTTATATTGGGGTTGCCTGTGAGGGGGGAGCCAATTGATCTCCAACCAGTCTCATTTCTGGCGGTGTCTTGGTGGAGAAATTGTTAAATAGGCATTTGAAGACAACTTTCACCAGAACGGACTAAATTGGTGACATTACTCATCAAACCTTCCATAAAAGTCCCAGATAGGGTTAGGTTGTATATTGCCCTAGTCTTAAGCTATTTTTTGTTTCCTACCACCTCCCAAAAAGTCACCACAAACCTCCTACCATTGCTTGATGATAGAGCCAACCTAGGTAGATATGCATGGGGGAAGGCAGTGTATGAGTTTTTGGTTAGTGGTTTAAACCGAGCAGCTGCATCGAAGCAAGCGAAAAAAGCTAAAGGCAACTTGCACATTCAAGGTTGCACTGCCTTGCTTCAGGTAAAAAAAATTTTATCCTCATTGTTTACTCCACAACCATTCTAAATTTTGTTTTATTCTTAAACTTACCATTGATGTCATCATTTATGCAGATATGGGCATGCGAGCACTTGGGGATTGGTCAGAAGAATGCTGAAATTAACCAACCTTTCCCAAA
>OU015766.1:29870232-29892937 GCA_907173295.1 Fagus sylvatica
TATTGATTATGGAGAGACTTATGCTCCAGTTGCTAGATTAGAAGCTATACGCATGTTACTTGCTTTTGCATGTTTTAAAAATTTTAAATTATTTCAAATGGATGTCAAAAGTGCCTTTTTAAATGGTTTTATTGCCGAAGAAGTTTATGTAGAACAACCTCCCTGGATTTGAAAATCATGAATTTCCAAACCACGTTTTTAAATTATCAAAAGCTTTATATGGTTTAAAACAAGCTCCAAGAGCTTGGTATGAACGACTAAGTGGTTTCCTTATTGAAAAGGGTTTTACACGTGGAAAACTTGACACAACATTATTTCTAATGTTTGATGGAAAAGACATGCTTATTGTGCAAATCTATGTTGATGATATTATATTTGGTTCTACTAATGAAAACTTGTGCAAAGAATTCTCTAAGACTATGCAGGATGAATTCGAAATGAGTATGATGGGTGAGCTAAAATTCTTTCTCGGACTTCAAATAAAGCAAACCGAAGATGGGATATTCTTAAATCAATCCAAATATGTCATAGACTTACTAAAAAGATTTGGATTGACAAATGCTAAAGCATATGGAACTCCCATGAGTCCTTCAACAAAGCTTGACAAAGATGAGAAAGGTAAACCGGTGGACGTTAAGCTATATCGAGGTATGATTGGTAGTTTACTTTATTTAACCGCAAGTAGACCCGATATAATGTTTAGCGTATGTCTTTGCGCCTCGGTTTCAATCTTGTCCTAAAGAATCACACTTAATTGCAGTCAAACGAATATTTCGATATTTGCTTGGAACCATTGATTTAGGATTATGGTACCCTAAGTCAAATTCATTTGACTTAATAAGCTACACGGATGCGGATTTTGCTGGTTGCAAAATTGATCGCAAAAGCACTAGTGGTACTTGTCACTTTCTAGGACACTCACTAGTATCATGGTTTAGTAAAAAGCAAAATTCTGTGGCCTTATCAACGGCGGAAGCCGAATATGTAGCGGCCTGGTAGTTGTTGTGCTCAATCTCTCTACATAAAACAACAACTAGAGGATTTTAAAATTCTTTTTGATCATATTCCCATAAGGTGTGATAACACAAGTGCCATAAGTTTAAGTAAAAATCCTATCCAACACTCTCGCACAAAGCACATTGAAATTAGATACCATTTTATAAGAGATCATGTGCAAAAAGGGGACATTGAACTTGAATTTGTAAGCACCGATAGTCAATGGGCGGATATTCTCACGAAACCTCTCATTGAAGAACGATTTTGCACAATTCGACGTGAAATAGGTATGGCTAGATACGTTGATATCAAATAAGCTTAAACTTATTATCCTTCTCTTTGATTCAACTATGTTAAATCTATATATACCTTAAGAATTGAATATAAAATGATTTTATGCATATCATGTTCATAAAATTGTTCATTTTATATCTTCCTAGTTATATTGTTTGAACATTAAATTATATGCCAGTTCTATGTATATTTGCGTATATGTTCATGCATAAAATAAGAAATAAAACTCATCATTTAAACAAACTTGAGTTTATTAAAAAGAAAGCCATAAAGGAGAAGTCACCACAAAAGGAAAAACCACTACACTTCCCACTACATTTATTTGGGGATAGAGCGAGAAGTCAATTCCTTCACCTCAGCTAGTAGCTTCTCGTACTGCTTCTGCAGCTTATTAGTGGTCTTGCTCTGCTCTGTGGACCGGATTACCAAATCATCGGCATAAGAATCCACGAGCGCCTTCAGCCTTTTGTTCTCCTCCTTGACCTCCCCTACTTTCTTCTTACTCTCCTTCAGCAACCTTTGTAAAATGGTGACTTGAGAACGCAGCGCTTTCACTTCCATATTCCTAACATGAAGACGACGTCCCATGTTAGAAACAGTGGCAGTACACTGAATCGTGAGTGCCAATGATTCATTTATTATTTGTGGGTCAGTCCTCCCAGCTAAAACCTTTGCATCCTCCGGAGTACAAAGACCGGCAGCTACTGCGGTGGCAGTCTCACCATTCAATATCACTGAATCAGTTACTGACACAGGGCCATTAATTGAAAGGAAGTAAGGACGCCAGACTTCTGGCATCACACTAGGTGTATCATTTAGATTAATTGTTTCTGGTTTGTTTTGAGAAGAAGAGGAAGCCATTCTAGAAAATCTAATAAGAGATTAAGCTAAGAGTTTGAAAATGATGAAGTTCATCGAAAATTAGTGTGTGTTAAATAAACCTCAGATTTTTGAACAACAGCCTGTACCTATCACCCGACTCCCGAGATTTTTCTTCAAAATTCAACGTTCAAATCTCGAGATTTAACGTATACGGAAATATCACTGACTCAGAACTCGATGCGTCGACAAGATCTTGTTTTCTGAAAAAGCAGAAAATTTTTTTCAAACTTCCTGATTTATCGGTGTCTATGGCGTGCGTAATTGGATAAGTCTGACACATAGCAAAATCTGAACCCTTCATTCACACTTACGACACGTAGCAAAATCTGAACCATTCATTCACACTTATGACACATAGCAAAATCTGAACCATTCATTCACACTTATGACACGTAGCAAAATCTGAACCATTCTTTCAAACAGCGCGTCTGTCCTATAAATTCGCTTCACCTCTCCACTACATACTCACACCTCTCCGATAATATTTTCTCTCATTCTTTAGATAACACTCTAAGAGGATGCAGCATCATTTAGAGATTCATAAAATCAAATACTTGATCTTCTCAGATAGAAGCAAAATTATTATTGATCAAGTTTCCACGAAGCAAGATTATTATTGATCATGCTTCTCGGTTGAAGTACCTCTCTCATACACCAGGTTGATGGGAAGATCTTTAGCATACACTCCAAATATATCTTCCTCATCCGAATCATCCCGTTCATACAACTGTTGATACACCTGAAGCTTTGTATGACAGAAGAGAGAGAGTACATAATATATGGGCTTCATCCCATGTCCTTTCCAGATTGCTTAAATCATCAGCATTTTAGGCATATGGCAAGGGACATCATATCCTTTCCTGAAGCATCTTCAACCGAACCCTCAATCCATCCGAACCACTAGGATGAAGAATCTTACAAATATGAATATATTTGTTTTATTTCTTTATGCCAAATAAGAGAAAAATATGATATGGTTAGTTGGGGTAGAAACCAAAAGGGAGAAATATATTTTTTGTTTAATTTTGGTTGTTTAAAATGTTGAGTGATGTTTGGAGATATTGAATATAATTATTATTTTTTTGATGATGCCAAGGGGGAGAAAGATATGACATTTTTTGAATGTATTGGTGAATTATCATATCTTGCAATAAAATGCGCATATATATTGATTGCTTGATAATGCCTAAATAAAAAAATTGATCTATGCATAAAGATAGGGGGAGATTTAAAAATCTCTAATATAAAGATATGCATTATTTTAGGGGGAGCTTTTCAAGAAAAGCTTCAAAATCATAAATCGTATAAAAATATCATATCATATGTGTCATCATCAAAAAGGGGGAGATTGTTAGCCTCAAGGTTTCAATAATTATTAATTGGCTAATTAATCCAAGGACATTCATGTAGTTTTGATGATAACCATGATTTTAAGTTGTTCATTAATGATATTTTCATATGAACTAATGATTTATGTTTTAAAGCTTAATTTTGACTATTGATTTAATTGGACCAAGATGGCCAATTCAAATATCAAGCAAATGCAAAGTTGACAAGTTGCAAATTCATTGAAGATCAAAGTCATCAAGACTCAAGACAAAGAAATCAAGCTCAAAGACAATGATCCGAGACATATGAGAAGTAAGAGTTAGGTTTTGTAAAGTTTATTAAGATTTGATCTTTAAGGCTCAACTTTAAAACAACCATATCAATTGAAAAATCTCTTAAAGTTTTCAAAGACAACTTGATTGGTTGAAATTCAAATATAAGACAACCATATCAATTGAAAAATCTCTTAAAGTTTTCAAAGACAACTTGATTGGTTGAAATTCAAATATAAGACAACCATATCAATTGAAAAATCTCTTAAAGTTTTCAAAGACAAACTTGATTGGTTGAAATTCAAATATAAGACAACCATATCAATTGAAAAATCTCTTAAAGTCTTCAAAGACAACTTGATTGGTTGAAATTCAAATATAAGACAACCATATCAATTGAAAAATCTCTTAAAGTCTTCAAAGACAACTTGATTGGTTGAAATTCAAATATAAGACAACCATATCAATTGAAAAATCTCTTAAAGTTGAAATTCACATGCAAGACAACCATATCAATTATGGTTGAAAAATCTTAAGAAGAAAAGTTTTCAAAGAAAACAACTTGATTGAAATTCACATGCAAGACAACCATATCAATTATGGTTGAAAAATCTTAAGAAGAAAAGTTTTCAAAGAAAGCAAATTGATTGATTGAAAATCAAGAAGAATGCAAGACAACATGATGGCTATAAATACTACCCTTTCTTCATTTCTAAACATCAAGCATACAAGAGAAATCAAAGATAGAAAAGATAACATCTTATACATCAATCCATCCTTCTCAAGCTTATATTTTCATATCATTCAAAATCCTTGATTGAAAATTTCTCTAAACACTTTTTGAGCCATATTGATCAAATCCTTGATATACTATTAGAGTGAGCATATTGTGTACAATTACTCTTTGAGAGAGCCTTATCTTGTACAACAAATACTTTGTTGAAACCATTGAGTATTTTGTTAGGGTTTTGGTATAAATCCTAAGGAGTGAAAAGGATTTTTCACTCGGTGGTTACTCTTCACTGTGTAAGGAAGTTTTGTAACGGTTTTGATCTTCACCCGAAAGAAGATTGTCAAATTAGTGAATTTGGGAATCCTCGAGAAGTGATCTTGAGGCGGGGACGTAGGCACGGGAAGCCGAACCTCGATAACAATCATCGTGTTTGATTTTCTCTCTCTCTATCTCTTACATATTTAATATATATATACTTTTTTTTCTATCTATCTTACCAATTGAATTGTGTTAAATTTGTTTTTGCTTTTGAAGGTTTTTAACCGCATTTAAATGAAAAGTTCCTCAAAAATCACCCCCCTGAGGCTATTTGAACCATTTGGCAGAAAAAGCCCACACATGGACCGGACCTAGTGCTACTGAGAGTACTAACCGGTCTAAACCTCACACCTCTACTTCTTCGAGTGGAGGGATTTACCAATTGAAAGAGGAGGATGGTTTGAGGGCTCAAATAGCCCAACTAACCAAGGAGATAGAGACCCTAAAAATGAGAGGGACTAGTGGTACCAAGCAAGGTTACCAAGTTGAAATGCATGAGGAATGTAGTGTGTGCCATGATCCGGAGCATCCTACCAAGGATTGCCCGATGTTGCCTAGTGTAGTGGGGGTTTTTGAGGAACATTGTGGAGCCATAGGGAACTTTAGGAAACCATTTTCACCCTACTCCGAGACTTACAATCCGGGATGGAGGAATCATCCTAATTTTGGTTGGAAGAATGACACTCACTCTTCCCAACAACCATCCATGCCACAAAGGAATTTTTCCCAATCCTATCCCTCCCAACATGCACCTCCACCACAACAATTCACTCCCACTCATGTGCCACACCAAGCACAACAACAATTTCCTTCTTCCTCTAATTCACTTGAAAGTACAATACATGCTTTTATTGAGGCACAAAGCAAGACCAATCAAAAGCATGATGCACTTTTAAATCAATTAGCCGAAGAGAATAAGGAAATGAAAAGCCACATTTCAAAGTTGACCAATGCTTTAACCGTAAATGAGAAAGGGAAATTTCCATCCCAACCTCAAATACCTCAAGGTCAACACATGGCTCAAGGTTCCCAAAATAAAAAGAATGTAGAGCATGTTAATGAAGTCACTACTAGAAGTGGGAAGAATGTTGATAGCCCACACATAGAAGAGCAAGAAAAGAGTAGTGACAATGTTGATTTGCCTACCACAAGTGAACCTCTTACTAGACCAATTTCCGTACCTTTCCCACAAGCTCTAAAAGCTTCAAGGAAGTTGGATTCTAGTCCTGAAATCCTAGAAAATCTTAGGCAAGTGAGAATTAATTTACCACTCTTGCATGTGATTAAGCAAGTACCATCTTATGCCAAGATTCTTAAGGATTTATGCACTATGAAAAGAAAGCACAATGTGAAGAAAACCGCTTTTCTCACCGAACAAGTTAGTGCTTTGATTCAACATAACACACCTCCTAAGTATAAAGACCCCGGTTGCCCAACCATTTCTTGTATCATTGGTGACCATGACATCGAGCAAGCTTTGCTTGATCTTGGGGCAAGTGTGAACTTAATGCCTTATTCGGTCTATTTACAACTTGGTCTAGGAGAAATTAAACCCACCATGGTGGTGTTACAATTAGCAGACCGGTCGGTAAAAAAACCAAGAGGTGTTGTGGAGGATGTGTTAGTCCAGATAGATAAGTTTTACTATCCGGTTGATTTTCTCATATTGGACACCGAATCTGTTGTGCATGCTAATTCAAAAATTCCTATAATTCTTGGTAGACCTTTCTTAGCTACTGCTAATGCATTGATTAATTGTAGGAATGGTTTGATGAAGCTTTCTTTCGGGCACATGACTTTGGAAGTGAACATCTTCAACATTGGAAAGCAATTGGTGGAAGATGATGAATGTGAAGTGGCCAATTGGGTTGATGTGGTTGTGGAAGACCAATTCCACAACACTTATTTTTCTGACCCTCTTGAATCTTGTATCGTAAATTCTTATGATTTAGATTCTTCCATTAACTCTGAAATTACTGATGTTTGTTCTTTACTTGATGATTTTCAGGTTATGGAGCTAAGTGGGTGGAGACCAAGATTTGAGGAGTTGCCCAAAAGTGAACTCAAGCCCCTTCCTTCTAGCATTGAGATTCCAAAGCTTGAGTTGAAGCAACTCCCAAGTGAGCTTAAATATGCATTCCTCGAATCAGGTGATACCTTTCCTGTAGTGATTTCCTCTAAATTAACTGTTGAACAGGAAGGTAGCCTAGTGCAACTCTTGAAAAAGCACAAAACCGCAATTGGTTGGACCATAGCGGACATTAAGGGAATTAGCCCTTTAGTTTGCACACACAAGTTACATTTTGAGGAAGAGGTTAAGACCTCTAGAGAGCCTCAACGTAGGCTAAACCCAAACATGAAGGAAGTAGTAAAAAGTGAAGTGCTTAAATTGTTAGATGCGGGTATTATATACCCGATAGCGGATAGCAAATGGGTTAGTCCTACTCAAGTGGTTCCCAAAAAGTCGGGAGTCACGGTTGTTGAGAATGAGCTTGGGGAATTAGTGCCCACTAAGTTAGTCACGGGTTGGCGGATGTGCATTGATTATAGGAAGTTGAATGCCGCCACCCGAAAAGACCATTTCCCCTTGCCCTTCATTGACCAAGTGTTAGAGAGAGTGGCGGGACATTCTTTCTATTGTTTTCTAGATGGTTATTCTGGGTATTATCAAATTGAGATTGATTTAGAAGACCAGGATAAGACCACTTTTACATGTCCCTTTGGCACATATGCATTCCGCCGCATGCCATTTGGATTATGTAATGCTCCAGCCACCTTTCAAAGGTGTATGATGAGTATCTTTAGTGATATGGTCGGAGAGTTTATGGAAGTTTTTATGGATGACCTTTCGGTCTTTGGTGATTCTTTTGATGGATGTTTGGAGAATTTAGGCAAAGTGTTGGCTAGATGTGAGGAAAAGAACCTTGTCTTGAATTGGGAGAAGTGCCATTTCATGGTAACTTCCGGGATAGTCCTAGGCCACATTGTCTCATCTAGGGGTATCGAGGTAGATAAGTCCAAGATAGAATTAATTTCTAAACTACCTACCCCTAAGACCGTCAAAGATGTTAGATCTTTCCTAGGCCATGCGGGTTTTTATCGTAGGTTCATACAAGGCTTTAGTTTTATTTCTAGACCCTTGTGTAGCCTCCTTCTTAAGGATGCACCCTTTATTTGGACGGAAGCATGTCAAGAAGCTTTTGCAAAGCTAATTGATAAGCTTACCTCCGCTCCTATTATGAGATCACCGGATTGGAGCCTTCCTTTTGAGCTCATGTGTGATGCTAGTGACTATGCCATAGGAGCGGTATTAGGCCAAAGGAAAGATAACAAGCCATATGTCATCTATTATGCTAGTAGAACTCTTAACTGTGCACAAATGAATTACACAACTACTGAGAAAGAGTTACTAGCCATTGTTTTTGCTTTAGACAAATTTCGTGCTTATTTGATTGGATCACCTATTGTTGTTTTTACTGATCATGCCGCCCTCAAGTATCTTTTTACCAAAAAGGATGCTAAGGCGCGACTAATTAGGTGGATTTTGTTATTGCAGGAATTTAGTCTAACAATCAAAGATAAGAAAGGAGTTGAGAACGTGGTAGCGGATCACCTCTCAAGACTCACTTTCGAGGATAATTCGGATCACCTCCCTATTAATGATGAATTTCCTGATGAGCATTTATTTGTTATTTCTGAATTGCCATGGTATGCTCATATTGTGAATTACCTTGTTGTAGGTGAAATTCCGAAGGAGTGGAGCGCACAAGATAAGAGAAAGTTTTTGGTTGAGGTACGTAATTTTTATTGGGATGATCCCAATCTTTTTAAATATTGTCCCGACCAAATTATTAGGAGGTGCGTTCCTAATGATGAAATCACTAGTGTCTTAAACTTTTGTCATTCTGAAGCTTGTGGTGGGCACTTTTCTATAAAGAAAACCGCTGCAAAAATCTTGCAGTGTGGATTTTATTGGCCCACATTGTTTAAGGACACTAATGATTTCTGTAGGACATGTGAAAGATGCCAAAAGTTGGGAGCCATTTCTCGTAGGAACATGATGCCTCTTAACCCCATTCTTATTATTGAGATCTTTGATTGTTGGGGTATAGACTTCATGGGCCCATTTCCCCCATCTTTTGGTAATCTTTACATATTAGTTGCTGTGGACTATGTGTCCAAGTGGGTAGAGGCCGTGGCGTGTAAAAAGAATGACCATAGGACCGTTGTAAAATTTTTGAAAGAAAATGTCCTATCTAGATTTGGAACGCCACGAGCCATCATAAGTGACCAAGGAACTCACTTTTGTAACAAACCCTTTGAGTCCCTAATGTTGAAATATGGAGTAATCCATAAAGTAGCTACATCGTACCACCCTCAAACAAGTGGTCAAGTGGAACTAGCCAATAGGGAGATTAAACAAATTTTAGAAAAAACGGTTAGCCCCGACCGAAAGGATTGGTCCTTACGTTTGTTGGATGCACTTTGGGCTTACCGTACTGCTTTTAAAACTCCCCTTGGTATGTCCCCTTACCGACTTGTTTTTGGTAAACCTTGCCACTTGCCGGTAGAACTTGAGCATAAAGCCTATTGGGCTATAAAAGCTTTTAATTTTGATTTGGATGAGGCCGGCAAGTTGAGAAAACTCCAATTGAATGAATTAGAGGAGTTAAGAAACGATGCGTATGAGAGTTCTAAAATCTACAAGGCAAAGATGAAAATTTTTCATGACAAAAGGATTTTGAGAAAAACCTTTGAAGTGGACCAAAAAGTGTACTTGTATGATTCTAGACTCCATAAGCATCCGGGCAAGTTGAGGTCTAGGATGGGATGGTCCGTATGTAGTGAAGCGTGTTTTTGAAAACGGGGCCATTGAGGTAGAGGATCCTAGGGATGGGCGGATTTTTAAAGTAAATGGACAAAGACTTAAGCCCGCCTTAGATAGGTTTGTGCCTGAGGAAGAAACAATTTCCTTGGAGGATCCCGTTTATCGGGATGAGTAGATTTTTCGGAGTCTACCTTTTACTTGTACCATATTTTGCTTTTGTTTTTGTTTGGTGGAAGCTAACATTTTGCAGGAAATATCATTGGAAGTTTCTACGTCACGATTGAGGTGCCCTCTAAACCTTCTTATACTATCATGTTCTACATTTTTGAAACATTGAGGACAATGTTGAATTTAGGTTGGGGGGTGGGATAGTAATTTTTTAGAGCTTCCCATACATATGTTGAAGTGTTGAAATTCTTGCATGCTTGTTGTGTTTCCCCTTCATTGACATCTTTTTGCTTTTGGTAAATAAAAAAAAAAAAAAAAAAAAATCTTTTTGATGTTTAATGTTATGCAATATGTCTTGAAATAATGAATTCATATGCTTTGATTGTGCTATCCTTGAAGGATGTATTAAGCATTAGCTTTGATTTGAATGTCATTAGTGAGCTTAAAGGCTTGAACGCATGATCATTTGATTGAGAAATTTAAATTCTGTCCTTTGATGCTTGATTTTTGGGTAGTGAGATTCCACATGTTTCTTTGAACTTCACAAGCACATTAGTACATAGTTGTGGGGTATGAAAGCCAAACATGAATGTTTAAAATCTTAATTGGCCATCTTGAGCTTATACTTAACCGGGCCTCTTGAGCAGTGAGTGTTCGCGCCATCTCAAAAGGTGGCTTATACTGAGTAACCGGGCCTCTTGTCAAGTGAGTGTTCGCGTCAAAAGGTAAAGGTTTGGAATGGTCAATATGGTTGGGTAACTAGTTTAGCTTCGTAGCCTTTTTAGTAAGCCCTTAGGGGTGTCTTTAGGGGTGTCTTTAGTGCCCATTGCCCAGCCACTTGGTTTGGGAGTTACTTCAAACACTCGATACACGGGTCAACTAGAAAGCTTAAAGCTAAATTGAAAACAAAAAAAAAAAAAAAAAAAAAAAAATGATGATGCAAGTGTATATGAGCAATTTAATAATACTTTCTATGCCTTGGTTGTTTCACCTGACAAAGAATTTTAGAAAACTTTGAAGGACTAAGCCATTTATGATGGAATTGTTTGAAGCCCCATAACCATGAGCTAACTCACTTTACACTAAGGATGTGTGTGGCGTTTTACTATTTGAGTATGAGCAAATTCGGATAGAGTTTAAATTTTTCATAATTTTGGAGATGAAGTTTGTGTTTTTAAGCTTGCTCATGACTGAAAACCATTGCTTTTGTGATATTGCTTTCCCTTTGATAACATGATTGGCATTGTTTGAAATAAGTCAAGACTGAGCACGTTACTTGAGAAACAAAACGTTTGTGGGTATCGTTCTGGTAAGCCCTCACGAGACTATAACTCGTCCACTAGGGACACCTAGGGGTTTAAAGGCTTGTTGCATGAGCTAAATGCAACCGAGAGTGCCAGCGAAAGTGGTATAGTTTAGGTTTATTTTCTTTTGAATTGTTTTTAGGTTTGCTAGAGACTAGCAAAATTTAGGTTGGGGGGTGTGATAAGTCATGAAATATGACTTATTAAGCCCATTTTCTAAGGTTTTTAATAGAATTATTTTGCATTTTATTTTTAGTTGTATGCAAATCATTGCATTTATTTTATTTCATTACGTTGTATAAAAATAATTTATTTACATGCATTATTTTAATTTTATAAAGTCTAAATTTTATGTTATGTTTTAGGTGCAAACTAGTGCTGAAAAAGAAAAAGAATAGAAGAAGAAGTGGGCCAGCAAGTCCACAGGGCCAGCAGCAAATCCACAGGGCCAGCAGCAAGCCCAGCAGTCCCATGGATTGCATGCTGTCTCCTTCCTCCTGCGCAGCACAGGATTATTGCTCATTAATGAGCTCCACGTGACCAGCTTACTTGACTGAATTGCATGCCATTTTTTTACCCGCAACACACATGATTATTCCTTTATTAGAGCCCTAAATGAAGAGGCGTGCAGCAGCAAAAAAACAGCACAGAACAGTGCCGCCTGGGAGCAGAAAAACTCCATTTTTTTCTTTTACTTTGTTCTTCATGTTTTCTCTCTAGTTTTTTTTTCTCTTGCTTATTTATTTCTTCTAGTTTCTTTTGTAATTTCTTGGCCATGATTGGCTAGACTTTTAGCTTGGGCTAAGGGGGAATCCAAATTTGTAAGGTAACTAATTTCTTTTAAATTCATTTTGAGTTTCAATGTTTAAGATTTATTATTTGATTGTTCTCATCTTTTTGTCATTTCTTTTATTTGTGGTTCTATAATTTGAATCTTTTCATGAGTTCAATCATGTTTTTCTCATAGTTAAGTAAAGATTTTAGTTCCATTAAATCTAAGAACTCTTAATTTCATTGGATATTACTTTTTACTACATTGTTGCTAGATTAATTAGTACAATGTCGATTTTAGGTTTTTCCAATGTAGTTATTTATTATGTGTTTAAATCAATGAACAATCAAATAGTATTTCTAATTTAGATTTTATTAAAAATGGTTTTTATTGCAAATGTTCCAATTGAGGGTTTGGGATGTGAAACCCCCAATTGTGTAATTTCATGGATTTAAATTGAATTAGTTTACCTTAGCAAATTTGAGGAACCCAAAGCCTTAGCAATTTTTAGATTTGAGTTTCTTTACCTATTTAAATTGTGAGTTTTCAAAACAACCAAAACATTTTCTTGATTTAATTTCTAGTGTTACGTGTTTATTTAAAACCCCTCTCTCCGTGGTACGACAACCCACCTTACCATACATACTACCATTTTACCTTATACATCCACACATATATTCATACATATCAAATTTGATTAGTCTCCATTAAAGAACGACGTTTTGGAGGCCGACCAGGTGCCAAGCTTGATAGAATAGAAAATAAAATTAACCCCATCAAACCAACTACAAAATTAGATATTGAAAAACCTTTGTTCACACCACACGAAATACCCCCAAAATTACGAGTCTCCTTCAGGAAAGATAATACTGACCTATTAGAAGAAATCTTTAAAAGACTCCAAAATTTAGATATGACAAGCCTAGCCTCATCATCACAAAATAATCAAGTTAAAATAGTTAATACCATAGAAAAGAAAAAAGAACGTTCAAAAGTAGAAGAATACATTGAAAATTTACAAAATCAATTCAAAGATTTAAACGTTAATAAAATTGCAAATGAAAGAGATTTTCATGGTAAACCTTTAAGGAGTCGTATTGCAAGAACAAGATACCCTGGAAATGTTTCAATTACAAGAAATTTTTATTCTAGACCAACTCCTCCAGATTTACAATTTGAAGAAAGAGAATTAACTGTTAGAAATGCTTATAATGCTGAATCCTTATATGAATGGAATATTGATGGTATGTCACAATATGAAATTTTAAATGAATTACATGAAATGCTTATGGTTTCAAATGTCTACAAGGGTAATAATAAAACTGATCATCAAATTGCAAGTATAATTATTACAGGTTTTACTGGTCAATTGAAAGGATGGTGGGATAATACTTTAACAGACAATGATAGAAATTGGTTAACTTATGCTTACAAAAGAACTCAAAATGGAACTCCCATAGTAGATGAAAATGGTTTACAAATTCAAGATGCTGTTAATGCTTTAGTTTTTGCCATAACAAAACATTTTGTAGGAGACCCAGCAGATTATAGAGAAAGTGCTTATGATAGTTTAGAAAATTTAAAATGCTATACTTTGTCAGATTTTAGGTGGTATAAAGATGTTTTCCTTTCAAAAGTCTTAATTAGACCTGATAATGCTGAAGCTTTTTGGAAAGAAAAATTTATAAGTGGATTACCTCATTATTTTGCTTACAAGGTTAGAGAGAAATTATTTGAAAAAGGTCACACAGATTATGCACAAACTACTTATGGAGAGATTATTTGCACAATTCAAAAAGTAGGATTAAATTTATGCAATGATTTAAGAATGACTCATCAATTAGAAAAAGAGAAAAAATATGCAAAATTAGAATTAGGAAATTTTTGTGAACAATTTGGTTATTCTCCGTTAAAAACTATTGCTCCATCTAGACAAAGAAGAAAACAACAAAAGCTTTACAAGAATAGTTATAAAAATTACAATAGTAATAAAAGAAATAAACCTTACAAGTTTTATAATAATAAAGCCTACAAGAATTCTAATTTTAGGACACAAGCTAAAAATGTTGGAAAACAAAAAGATAGAACTCCTGTTTGCTACAGGTGCGGAAAATCTGGTCATTTTCAAAAGAATTGCAAAGTCAAGAAAGAAATTAATAAGATAGATATTAGCAAATATAGTACAGAACAATTAAAAGATAAGTTTTTACAAATCTTACAAACTGATTCTGAAAATGAATCAAATGACTCTTTAGTAGATAATGCCTCAGACAATGAAATTTTCCAAATTGAAAATTCTTCCGAGAGCTCTTGTTCAGAAAATTCTAGTGAAGAAGGAATAGAATTATGTCATTGTAATAACAAAGATTTTTGTTAATGTAAGAAAACTATAAATGTCTTAAGCAAGTCAGAACAAATTATTTTTGAATTAATTGACAAAATAGAAGATCCACAAATTAAATTTGAATATTTAAAGAAAATTTCCCAGATAGATTATTCATCAAAATTTATAATTTGTTAGTTAGGAATCTTTCATATTATAAGCACATATCAATCTTAATATTAATAATAATAATAAGCTTACACTTGTATTTTGAATAATAAATAATAGAAATATGAAACCTAAAGAAAAGTGAATCACATCAGCAGGAGTTTTAAAAAAAATTTGAAGTGACCAAATTGCCCATAGTGTAGTAAACTAAAAGTTCATACACCCCTATCCTAATTAAATCTCCTCAACCACTAGAAAAATGACAACTCACCCTTTTAACCAACCAATCACTTCCTTCTCTTTCTTCTTTCCTTCTTCTCCATCTTCACCCACGGAAATTTCTTTTTTCTTTAAACTCCATGTCCAAAGTCCCATGACCAAAGAATCTTCCTTCAAGTTCGGTAAAAAGAAAGACAAGACGATAGTCAATAGATACGATGATGGCATGGATATTGGCGACAATGTTTGTGCATAAATAATGGAAAATTGTTGAGGATGCACTGTAAAGGATGAAGCCTCCACCATGGAAGTAAACTTTGAGAAGCAGTTTGGAAGATGAGGAATTGGCCGGGGACGACGAGGGAGGAGCTGGAGGTGAGCTGGTCGGAGATGTGGGGGAGCTGGAGGCGAGCTGGACCGCTGCAGTGAGCTCAGTTTCCCCTAAAAAGTAAACCGGCCGAAATTGGCCGAAATGATCGAAACTCGTCGAAATGGGCCGAAATTTTTTCCGAGGTGAAACAAGGGGGTTTTTCGTTCCAGTTTACACACCAGTACTAGATTTTTCGACTGTTCCGATCGAAACGGAACGGTATATACAACTTTGATTTAGATAGAGGGGTAGAGGCATTCAATTGAGTCCAATTGAGAGTAAGTTGTTCAAATTGAAAAATGAGTCAAAATATGAAGCGTAATTTCCAATAAATATTTTGCATTGTTCTAAAGAGATCAGGACATGCATCTTGCGCCGCCCGCCCGCCCCAATGACCCGCTCCATCCCTACCTAATAAAATCTCCCACCACTAGGAAATTGACCCCTTATCCCCTATCCAAAACAACTTTCTCTTTCTCTCTTTCATTTCTTCTTCACCCATTAAACTCCATCACCAAACTATTTTAAGCTATCAGACACCATTTGCAGTCCTACATAGGTTCGTTCACTTGAGATCGTGTCATTTATTATCTCTATTTTCAGTACTTCTACCATTCATTTTTCTTTTCCAGTCCGTATCCTGTATTCTTCTTTCTGAACTTTCTGTAAACTTGTTGACAAGGACAGAAAAAAGAAAAAGAAAAAAACGCTGTCACATAGCGACCATGGAGTATGCATCTTTCTGCAGGGACGCTGCAGAGTGCTTTTGTAAACCTCTTTGGCAAGAGATTGATTATCTCGTTCACTACAGGACAAACATAAAGAAACTCGAAGATCAAGCAAAAAAACTAAACCCGGTCGTGGTGGATGTCAAATTTGCTGTTGATGAAGCCCAAAAACATGGAGAAAGAATCAAAGAACAAGTCCAAAACTGGCTAGAAAGGGCCACGGAGGCAGAAAATCTGAACAATGAAATTCAAGCGAACCAAAACCACAGATGCTTCAGCACTTGCTGTACTCCTAATTGGCGTTCGCGTTACAATCTAAGCAAGCAAGCTGTAAGTATTGCTAAAGAGATGGGCGTGATTTATGGGGAAAAGAATTTTGAGGGTGTTACTCTGTCTGTGTTGGTGTCACCTCCCATTTCGAAGCCCACAGCACCAGCCCCAGTCGGTCATTTCATGTTGTTTGAATCCACGACACATGCTAGGGACGATGTCTTGAAAGCGCTGAAACATGACAACAACAAAATTGTCGGGATTCACGGGATGGGCGGCGTGGGCAAGACCACAATGGTGAAACAAGTAGCGGAAAAGGTCATGAGCGAAGGTCTCTTTGATCGGGTGGTGCTAGCGACTGTGTCGCAGACTGTGAACCTGAGAAAAATTCAAGATTCGATTGCGGAGGGTCTAGAACTCAAGTGGGAAGAATGGGACAAAGCGAGTGAAGAAGGCAGAGCAAAGAAACTGATGGAAAAAATAATGGCAGATGAAAGAATACTTGTAATTTTGGACGATATCTGGGAATGGATTGACCTATCCCGCGTGGGAATTCCATTTGGCAGTGACCTTGAGGCTTGCAAATCAAAGATCTTACTCACCACTAGACGAGAACATGTATGCCACATCATGGGATGCAAAACAACTAGTAGGATCCATCTCAATATCTTATCCCCCAAAGATTCTTGGAATCTGTTCGTAAAGACAGCAGGCACAATTTTTGACTCCCCTGAATTTGAAGATGTGGCTCAGCAGGTTGTCCGTGAATGTCAAGGATTGCCTTTAGCACTAGAAACAGTTGCGAAAGCCTTAGGTGACAAAGATATGGAAGAATGGAAAAAGGCAGCCAGGCGACTTCAAATGCCAGCACCTGCAAACCCTGATCATGAGTACAACAAAGTTATTGAGTGCATTCGGATGAGCTATGATTTCTTGAAAGATCCAAAAGCCAAGGCACTCTTCTTGATATGTTGTCTCTTTCCAGAAGATCATAATATCCGTAAGGAAGTGTTGGCAAGATACGGGATGGGACTCGGCTTGTTTCAAAATGTTGAAACATTGGAACAAGCTAGAGGAGATGCTGATACTTTCATAAAAAATCTCATAGATTCAGGATTGTTGTTAAAGAGTGATGAGGATGGATGCGTAAAGATGCATGATGTCGTACGTGATACAGCCATAATCATAACATCATCAGAAGACGAGCAGCTTTTTTATGGAGATTCCAAGTGGTTTTTTATGGCAAAAGCGGGCTCTGGTTTACAACAATGGCCGCGGGACAGGGACAATTGTTTCGAAAGATACACTGCAATCTCTATTATGTTCAATAATATCGAAACACTTCCTAATGGGCCGGTATGCCCGAACCTCCAAACCCTTTTGTTGGGGAAAAATAGGAATTTGAGGGAGATCCCAATTGGCTTCTTTAATAGTATGAAGGCCCTTAAGGTGCTCGATATAAGTAATTTGTCTGTCAAAAGGCTTTCCCCATCAATTGGACTCCTCAAGAACCTGTGCACCTTATATATGGATCGTTGCATTTCAATAAAAGATATATCCATATTAGGAGTACTCAAGAAACTGCAAATACTTAGCCTCAAATATTCTTTCATCCATACCTTCCCAGAAGAATTAGCAGAATTGATTGAGTTAAGGTTGTTGGATATGACGGGTTGTTATATCCAAATTATATCGCCAAATATAATATCAAGACTACATAGCTTGGAGGAGTTATACTTGGAAGAAAGTTTTTGCAAATGGGGTGATAGGGTGGAGCCAATGAGCAAAAAAAGGAATGCAAGCTTTGAAGAGGTAATAAACTTGCCTAAACTAAAAATTTTGAAGGTTGATATAGAAAATGTTAATTGTTTGCCCCAGAATGTAAAATTTATTCCAAAGTGGGAGACGTTCTTTATATATATAAGCCCCTCAATTTATTCCAATCAAATGAGACACCTATTGTATTCTGTACGGGTACATGCAAAGATCTTGTTGATTGACACTACAATGAGCACTTTACCAGAGTGGTTTGTTGAGGCTGTGACTGAGAAAGCAGAGATGCTTATCTATTATGGGTGCTGGAAACTCAATAACATTCTTATAGAATATGATAAGGGGAGGTTGTTTGGTTTGAAGTCTCTCATTGTTCGAAATAGCAACAGCGGACAATGCTTAATACCCTTAGCAGACGGTATCTCAAAAAACCGAGTGTTTGAGAACTTGCAGGAATTACACATTTACAATATGCAATCTATGAAAGAGATATGTATTGGCCAAGTACCACTTGGATGCTTTGAAAAACTTAAAATCTTGGAGGTGCAATGGTGTAGTTACCTAGAGAATTCACTTCTGAATTCAAACATAATTCAGAGGTTGAATAATCTGGAAAAACTCCACGTAAAAGAAAATTCAATTAAGGAGGTGTTTGGATTTGAAGGATTGCAAGAAGGACGTGGTTACTTGGAAAGATTAAAAGAAGTCAGATTGGACAAGCTATCTCAATTAACAAACATATGGAAAGGCCCTGCTAAGCTTGCAGATTTCAGAAATCTCAAAACTGTGATTGTCGTTGAATGCAACAAATTGAAATACTTCTTTTCACCCTCCATGTCTCAAGGTCTTTTGCAATTGGAAGAACTTTGGGTAGAGGATTGCTTTGACTTGGATGAAATTATTCAGAAAGATGATGAAATTACTGTGGATAAGATTACATTACCTCGACTAAAGACATTAGCACTGCAAAATCTAGCACATCTTGTTAATTTCTATGATGGAAATTCTTCCTTGGAGTGCCCTTTTCTGGAATATTTGCATGTTCGAGACTGTCCAAAGTTCCGAACATCCGACTTTCACAGCTCCAAACAAGTCCACTTTAACAATGAAGGCCACTATAACCTTCTAAAGAAGAGGTATGTTCCCAACATGGTTTTCCTTACATGTGATTCATTTAGTAGCATTCTTTCTCCACAATAGGAGCAACATGAGTGCGTATGTCAAACTGGGGTTTAAAAAATTAAATAATCATTCAGCTTATTATCCACATTTTGGTTACTCGTATGTAGTAGAGAAATTGGTGCGTTATATCATTTCAAGAGAAAACTTTATTTTAGTGTTCTTAGCCATGTAAGGCAAATGTGATTGCACTAGCGATTCCTATATATTTCACCTGCACTGAATTTCATGACACATATATCTCGTACAATTTATTAACTCTTTATCCTACTGCCTATAGATTTGTTGAAGACGGGGAGAAACAGATGATTTTTCAATTACATTGGAAAAGAGATGATACTGGATAGGCAGCCCGTGTAGAAGTGCGCTGCAAGCTGCTTTCAAATGCATGGACTCGAAGATGCTGTCTTTTGGATTCTGAGGGAGCTAAATTTCTTTCAAATAAAATATGTGGTTAGCTTCTCAATTCTTAATATTATATGAAAAATGTGTAGCCAAGATATCTGAGTTAGCTTGTTTAAAGGCTTGATGTACTTATAATATGAAAGACTTAGACCAATTTATTGTGGTTAGTACCCATCACATCTTGGTTTACCAAAAAGAGCATAAGTAACACCCGAGAGTGGTGCTACAAATTCTAAGGGAGAAAAATACCTTTATGCCAAATTAAATAAGTGTGAGTTTGGGTTGGATCTGGTTTGCTTTCTGAACAAGTCATTTCCAAGGTTAATAACAATCATCATGAAAGTGTAGCTTTAAAAGAATAAATTATTTATATGAACCTTCTTTAAGTCTTAAGGGAAATAGGCCTCAATGCATTTACAGAAAAAGCTCTTCTACTGAAGCTGAAGATGATTACAGGTTGGAATTTCCGTTCCATAATCATCTGAAATTCAAAAAAGCTCCAACTCAAGCAATAAGATATGTTGTATAAGATTTCATGCTATACAAAAGCAGCAAAAAGTCTGTCTGGAGATCTGCCTGCCTACCATAAAAAATTCTAGTATAAGTCTCCAAAAAAAAAAAAAAAACTTTGTTGATGAGTGATGACTGATAAGTAGCAATACAATCTCCATCTAAAAATAAAAAATGAGAAGTGGTGGCAATCTAGATATGAGAACCTAATTAACTCCTAAACTGCTGCAAGGGCAATGACACTTCTAAGAGTACCATGTAGCAAAACAAAGAAAATTTATTGATACTTCTAAATATTGACTTCCCCTATATCCTCATACCAATTACCATCAGCACAGACATCAAATATGTTGGCTACTGTGCAACCCAAGAAAACTTTGTTTCCCAAAATCCCCCTCTTCAAGAGGTTCCTTAATAGCATGGGTCAAACAGACTACTTGGTGTGGACAAGTGACAACAAGTATGCCCGTTGACCTAATTGATGCTGATTGATTTCGTTGAACCTGATTCATTATAATTAATGTTGATTGATGTTAATGGATGCTAAGAATGTTCAGCATTAATTTTATTCACTTTTATTTTGTGTTTAATGTAATAAATTAAGAGTTATTTCCTTTCCTTCTATGATGTAATTTGTGAACCAAAATCACTATTGTAGACGGACAATTGATCAATGGTGCTGATGCTGAAGCCAGGCTCCTATCCCTCTCTCTACTGCTTGGTGGTTTTATCCCTTATTCCTAGGTACTATCTGTCTAATTCTTTTTGTTTCACAAACACAAGTCACCTTTTGAAAATTCGATCGTCTTGCAACACTCCTAAGTAAAATATTTTGCTCTTTGAGAATCTTTCAAAATGGCGTAACTGCTCTCTAATCTTGCTTTATATATGACCAAATAATGAACGAACAAGTGTATATATATTACAAAAACAATACTTTCATGAACTGAGCTACTAAATGCTAAGAGTTTTTTAGAACTAATCATGTTTTACTTGGCCATAAACTCGTTTTATAGCATTAGAAGCACAAGTGACCTTGAATCAGTTGAATGACCAAGAGAAACGGTTAGTCGTTCTTTCTGTAAAATCCATTCCAAAGAGGCTTGACCAAATTGAATCGTGGGGTTTGATTTCAAGGTTTATAATTTTTGGGTCGAGGCCCGTTCATGAATATGCATTGGCAGTGCGGTGGTACTAGTAGTAAGCTAGATAGTAAACTAGTAATACATCTTTGAATATGGGGCCGTTGGGCTGGACTAATGGACAATTCACCTACAACTACAACATTCCTCTTCACGTGTGAGATCCACATAACTCCACCCTTGTGTGAGAAGTATGTTGTATAAGACAAATATAAATTTTTTATTCCACCAATTTTGCTCCACTAATAAAATTATAACAGTCTTCTTTTATTATTTATTTTTTGAATGCTTAATAGCGATCTAACGGAGACTAATGTGAGATTTCAAGAATTCAAAACAATTTTTGCTTTCCCTAAAGACAGGTGGGCCCCTCATTTATGAGAAACACACATTTTCATTTTTTATAACATTCGCATAGACTCAATAAACCAAACATTTTGCTACAATAGAGCTATAAACACACATTTTGCCTTGATAGTTGAGTAAGATCACCTAACTGTTGCTGTGATTGCATAACCGATCCTAATGGATTCAATGTGGAAGGTAGCTTTGGGAGTTGGTCAAGCTGTTGAGCTTGCTGAGGTAGCCTCTGGACATTGAATTGCAAGTTGTTTGACTGAGTTATTTGTGGTGCTGACAACTCTAAATGACGGGAAAGATCTGCTCCAGCAAGGTTGTGCAGAACCCCTATAAAGCATTGCCCTAAGAATCTCAGCCGTCATGACCAAGCAACTAGCATTAGGAGACAGAGTAACATCACCTGTCATCAATCCCACATCTTTAAAGTCCTGACTAAGCTCACTGTACTCCTGATTGCTCAATGCTTTCAATGGCAAAGTATATATAACCCTCTGCTTCTCTCCAAAAGCCATTGCAATTGCATACTCAGCAACAGCAGTTTTACCTGCTGAAGTATGTGCTGACACCAAAACTGACTCATTCCGTTCTAAGCATGACACAGATACCGACTGAAATGGGTCAAGCGTAAACTGGTATGTTTTTGCCATCTTGCCATTATACATGGGATTCGAGAGGGTTCTATGAATTGTTTCATCCTTGGTTGAAGTGTACCCACTTGGCACTGCAACCTCATGGATACATGTGCGCGTCAAATTGGATTGATTTCGGAGGGATTCTTGATTGGGGGTTTTGGTCACTAAGGCTCTAACTCATCAGGTTCTCTTTGTATCTGGGGCAGATTGTTGATTGGGGGTTGCAATAAGCTCTGAATCTTCAGGTTCTCTTTGTCTTTTGGGAGTAGATCCTTGATTAGGGGTTTCGGTGACTCCAGATTGTTCAATTTCAGGTTCTTTTCGTTTTCCAAGTGTCGGGGATTCTTCCATTGCTAAAAATTAGACCTACTTCTATTCTCAACTTCACTTCAATATGGCTTAAGCTGAATCCACTAAAACCCTCCACCTATATACTGAGGCTAGTTTCTGTACAAAAATTAGAAAATAATATATATGAAGATTCATTTGAATACAGCAATTTTTCATTCTTTAGAGGTTCCTAGACTTAAAAACTCAGACCCAATTTGGGAAACCCCTAAATTTCAGCAATCACAAAGAATAGACTCAAAACTTGTTTTTAGGCACACAAAAAAAAAAAGGGCGCTGCTGCTTTCACACCAGTGTTTTCACACCATGGATGTGGCAGCAAATTACTGGGCCACAGCAGCAAGTCCATCTGCGGGTCCCATAAGTGCAAAATCAGCAATTT
>OU015766.1:29893037-29914342 GCA_907173295.1 Fagus sylvatica
GGTGCCGAGAAATTGTGTCCAAAACCATTTTGATCACAATATAGTTCAATATCTTGATTATCAAATTCTCTACCTCTATCACTTCTAACATTGTTAATTGTATAACCTTTTTCATTTTGAATTCTTCTACAATGTTTAACAAATGCTTTATGAGCTTCATTTTTATGAGCAAGAAATAATACCCATGTATAGCGAGAGTAATCATCAACAATTACAAATGCATACAATTTACCACTTAAACTAGCGGTTCTAATAGGACCAAATAAATCCATATGCAAGAGTTCTAGAGGTCTTGAAGGTAGAAATGACTTTCTTTTTCTTAAAGGATGATTTAGTTTGTTTACCTAGTTGACATGCATCACATATTTTATCTTTAACAAATTTAGTAACTGGCAAGCCTTTTACTAAATCAAGTTTAGACAATTTTGAGAGTAATTCCATATTGGCATGTCCTAATCTTCTATGCCACAACCAACTATTTTCATTTATGGCAGCAAGGCAAATTGATTCTTTTGAAGTCATATTATCAAAATCAATAGTGTAGACATTTTCATTTCTAAATGCCACAAATAAAACTTGATTATCAATTTCATTTACTATAATGCACATGATTGATTTAAATATTACATTATAGCCTTTATCACACAATTGGACTAATACTTAGCAAGTTATGTTTCAAGCCATCAACCAAGAGAACATCTTCAATAACAAGAGAATGTGTTTTACCAATATTACCTATACCGATGATCTTTCCTTTTGAGTTATCACCGAATTTGACATTTCCTCCATCTTTTAGAGTAAGAGAAGTGAACTTGTTTTTGTCACCTGTCATATGCCTTGAACATCCACTGTCAAGAAACCACTTCTTCTTGGTAGATTTGGATATCAAGCATACCTACAAAACAATTTTAAGTAACTTTCTTTGGTACCCAAATCTTCTTGGGTCCTCTTGGGTTAGTTGGTGGTGAGGTTCCTTTAATAATCCAAATCATATTTTTCATAGGACATGTATGAATATTATGCCCTATTTTTCCACAATGTTTACATATGGGAGATTTCAAGAGGTTTTCATTAATGAAAAATTTTTGATAATGTTTTTCTTTTATTTTCGGGTTATATCCAATACCCGCTTTGTCAAAAACACATCTTTGATTACCCAACAAATTATCCAAATTTTTCTTTCCATTTGTAAAGTTAGTCAAAATTTTAGTTAAGTTTTCAACCTTGAGTTTTAGTTCTTTATTTTCATTAATCAAAAGATTTGAATTGTGAACAATTTCTGATGATGTTTCCACATCATTTGCTTTCATTTTCTCAGTAAAATTTTGTGACTTAACTTCCAACTTAATTATTTCTTCTTCTAAAAACAGATTTTTATCATTCAAAGAATTAATTTGTTTTTCTAGAATTTCATTTTTGTTTTTCAAATCATTTAATTCGTTTGAAAGAGATGTGACTTTCTTTTTAAAAACTTTATTTTTCAAAACATTTTTCTCAAATTCTTCAACCAATTCTTCAAAAGCATTTTGTAATTCATCATAGCTATAAGATTCATCTTCTAAAGAATTAAGTTTAGAAGTTACCTCATCTCCATGTGCCATTAAGCAAAGATCTTCAGTGGCGCTTTCATCATCATTAAATGCTAACGGACAAAAGCTCGCGTGCTCATCCTCACTTATGTTGGATTCATTTATGTATCCCAAAAGACAAAGATTTGCCACTTCATTATCACTTGAGTTGTTATCCGAATCACTTTCATCGGAGTCATCCCAAGTTACCTTTAGAGCTTTCTTTTTGTACTTCATTTTCTCTTTGTTTACTTGAGGACACTCATTTTTGTAATGCCCCTGCTTCTTGCATTTGTAGCAGGTAGGAGTTTCAGTTTTGCTTGATTCTCCTTTATTTTCTCCTTTCTTAGGGAATCTTCTTCCAAACCCCTTTTTCTTCTTTAAGAACTTTTTGAAGTTTCTAGTCATCAGGGCAATTTCTTCTTCTTCATCTCTTTCCTCTTCACTATTGTCGTGGTCATGATGAGAGGATTTGAGGGCGAAGTTTTTCTTTGGTTTGACTTCTTCTTCCTCCACTTTACTATTCATTTCAAGCTCATACGTCATAAGTGATCCGAATAGTTCTTCTAAGGTCAATACCTTAAGATCTCTAGCTTCAGAAATTGCTGTCATCTTTGCTTCCCATCTCTTTGGTAATGACCTGAGAATTTTTCTCACATTTTCTTGGTTAGTATAAATTTTTCCAAGGGCCTTCAAGCTATTCACAATATTAGTAAACCTAGTAGACATTTCACTAATATTTTCATCTTTCTTCATAACAAACAATTCATATTCATGGACAAGCATGTTCATTTTAGATTCCTTAACTTGATTAGTTCCTTCATAAGTAACTTCAAGTTTGTCCCAAATTTCTTTAGCCGAGTCACAACCCGAGACTCTATTGTATTCAATTGGGTCAAGAGCACAATATAAAGTACTCATAGCTTTACAATTTAATTCAATGAGTCTTACATCAGCCTCATTCCATTCACTTTCTAATTTTGCTAAGGTTGCTCCTTCCACAGTTTTTGTGGGAATATGAGGACCATTTGCAATGATTCTCCAAACATGATAGTCTTGACCCTTAATATACATGATCATTCTATTTTTCCAATAGCCATAATCACTACCAATGAATAGAGGTGGTCTATGAGTAGATTGACCTTCAAGCATTTGAGGTCTAGGTGTGTTTGCCATGATCTTAACTCTAAGATTGTTAAATCTATATGTAGAGCCTTGGCTCTGATACCAATTGTTACCCAAATATCAACCTAAGAGGGGGGGTGATTTAGGTTGAGGCAAACTTTTTCGATTTAAATGCGGAATTAAAAACTATCTTCAAATAGCAAATGTTGATTTAGCAAATGTTAAGAATCACAATTCAATTGCAATATAGATATGATATGAAATCAAGCACAAGTATATATATAAGCAATTAAATATGTAAGAGATAGAGAGAGAGAAAATCAAACACGATGATTGTTATCGAGGTTCGGCTTCCCGTGCCTACGTCCCCGCCTCAAGAACACTTCTTGAGGATTCCCAAATCCACTATTTGACAATCTTCTTTCGGGTGAAGATAAAACCGTTACAAATCTTCCTTACACAGTGAAGAGTAACCACCGAGTGAAAAATCCTTTTCACTCCTTAGGATTTATACCAAAACCCTAACAAAATACTCACAGGTTTCAACAAAGTATTTGTTGTACAAGATAAGGCTCTCTCAAAGAGTAATTGTACACAATATGCTCACTCTAATAGTATATCAAAGATTTGATCAATATGGCTCAAAAAGTGTTTAGAGAAATTTGATTTTCAATCAAGGATTTTGAATGATATGAAAATATAAGCTTGAGAAGGATGGATTGATGTATAAGATGTTATCTTTTCTATCTTTGATTTCTCTTGTATGCTTGATGTTTAGAAATGAAGAAAGGGTAGTATTTATAGCCATCATGTTGTCTTGCATTCTTCTTGATTTTCAATCAATCAATTTGCTTTCTTTGAAAACTTTTCTTCTTAAGATTTTTCAACCATAATTGATATGGTTGTCTTGCATGTGAATTTCAATCAATCAAGTTTGTCTTTGAAAACTTTAAGAGATTTTTCAATTGATATGGTTGTCTTATATTTGAATTTCAACCAATCAAGTTTGTCTTTGAAGACTTTAAGAGATTTTTCAATTGATATGTTGTCTTATATTTGAATTTCAACCAATCAAGTTGTCTTTGAAGACTTTAAGAGATTTTTCAATTGATATGGATTGTCTTATATTTGAATTTCAACCAATCAAGTTTGTCTTTGAAAACTTTAAGAGATTTTTCAATTGATATGGTTGTCTTATATTTGAATTTCAACCAATCAAGTTGTCTTTGAAAACTTTAAGAGATTTTTCAATTGATATGGTTGTCTTATATTTGAATTTCAACCAATCAAGTTGTCTTTGAAAACTTTAAGAGATTTTTCAATTGATATGGTTGGTTTTAAAGTTGAGCCTTAAAGATCAAATCTTAATAAACTTTACAAAACCTAACTCTTACTTCTCATATGTCTCGGATCATTGTCTTTGAGCTTGATTTCTTTGTCTTGAGTCTTGATGACTTTGATCTTCAATGAATTTGCAACTTGTCAACTTTGCATTTGCTTGATATTTGAATTGGCCATCTTGGTCCAATTAAATCAATAGTCAAAATTAAGCTTTAAAACATAAATCATTAGTTCATATGAAAATATCATTAATGAACAACTTAAAATCATGGTTATCATCAAAACTACATGAATGTCCTTGGATTAATTAGCCAATTAATAATTATTGAAACCTTGAGGCTAACAGTTCAAATACTCAATAGCCTCATCGGGGTCTTTTTGCAAGAACTCCCCATTACACATCATCTCTACAAATTGGCGGTCCCTAGGGAGCAACCCCTCATAAAAACAACTAACCGTACGCCAACTCTCATACCCATGATGAGGACACAAACTCAAAAGGTCCTTGAACCTTTCCCAAGCTTGGTAGAGAGATTCACTCTCTCTTTGTTCAAAGGTTGATATTTGCCGCTTAAAAGCATTGGTCTTGTGCTCGGGAAAATATTTTTTAAAGAAAATATGTGTCATCTCACCCCATGAAGCAATAGACCTAGGTCTCAAAGAATACAACCAACTTTTCGCCTTATCTTTCAAAGCAAAGGGAAAGAATTTAAGCTTAACTGTATCTATTGATCCTAATTGGCTATGGAAAGTGGCAACTACCTCCTCAAACTCTCTAATATGCACATATGGATTTTCACTATCCATACCATGAAAGGTAGGAAGGAGTGGAATCATTCCGGGCTTAAAATCAAAATTTTGTTGGTTAGCCGGAAACATAATGCATGATGGTGAACTATTCCTAGTTGGGTGTAGGTAGTCATGTAGAGTCTTGATGGGTTGATCTTCCTCGTGATCACCCATTGTGTGTGATGATGTGAGTGAAAGTGTATCGGATGCAATAGGTGAGTCAAATAGATTTGGAAAGTAAGCTTCGGAATCCGAAGAATCCGTGTCGGGTTCTTTTGCAAATCTACCTAGACTATCACGATACCTTCTACTCATGCAAATTCAAAATTAAAATTCAAAGCAAAAATAAATAAAACAACTAACTAACAATAATATATACAAAAAAAAAAATGGTATTGACAAAGAAAGGGTTGGAACGAGTTTACCGCCTTGACAAGTCAATTGAGCAAACCAATCCCATGATGGTGTTCCTTCAAATACGCCTCTCCCCGGCAACGGCGCCAAAATTTGGTCGGCCTCCAAAACGTCGTTCTTTAATGGAGACTAATCAAATTTGATATGTATGAATATATGTGTGGGTGTATAAGGTAAAATGGTAGTATGTATGGTAAGGTGGGTTGTCGTACCACGGAGAGAGGGGTTTTAAATAAACACGTAACACTAGAAATTAAATCAAGAAAATGTTTTGGTTGTTTTGAAAACTCACAATTTAAATAGGTAAAGAAACTCAAATCTAAAAATTGCTAAGGCTTTGGGTTCCTCAAATTTGCTAAGGTAAACTAATTCAATTTAAATCCATGGAATTACACAATTGGGGGTTTCACATCCCAAACCCTCAATTGGAACATTTGCAATAAAAATCATTTTTAATAAAATCTAAATTAGAAATACTAATTGATTGTTCATTGATTTAAACACATAATAAATAACTACATTGGAAAAACCTAAAATCGACATTGTACTAATTAATCTAGCAACAATGTAGTAAAAAGTAATATCCAATGAAATTAAGAGTTCTTAGATTTAATGGAACTAAAATCTTTACTTAACTATGAGAAAAACATGATTGAACTCATGAAAAGATTCAAATTATAGAACCACAAATAAAAGAAATGACAAAAAGATGAGAACAATCAAATAATAAATCTTAAACATTGAAACTCAAAATGAATTTAAAAGAAATTAGTTACCTTACAAATTTGGATTCCCCCTTAGCCCAAGCTAAAAGTCTAGCCAATCATGGCCAAGAAAATTACAAAAGAAACTAGAGAAATAAATAAGCAAGAGAAAAAAAACTAGAGAAAAAATGAAGAACAAAGTAAAAGAAAAAAATGGAGTTTTTCTGCTCCCAGGCGGCACTGTTCTGTGCTGTTTTTTTGCTGCTGCACGCCTCTTCATTTAGGGCTCTAATAAAGGAATAATCATGTGTGTTGCGGGTAAAAAAATGGCATGCAATTCAGTCAAGTAAGCTGGTCACGTGGAGCTCATTAATGAGCAATAATCCTGTGCTGCGCAGGAGGAAGGAGACAGCATGCAATCCATGGGACTGCTGGGCTTGCTGCTGGCCCTGTGGATTTGCTGCTGGCCCTGTGGACTTGCTGGCCCACTTCTTCTTCTATTCTTTTTCTTTTTCAGCACTAGTTTGCACCTAAAACATTACATAAAATTTAGACTTTATAAAATTAAAATGATGCATGTAAATAAATTATTTTTATACAACGCAATGAAATAAAATAAATGCAATGATTTATATACAACTAAAAATAAAATGCAAAATAATTATATTAAAAACATTAGAAAATAGGCTTAATAAGTCATATTTCATGACTTATCAGCACCTATTACTTTTAAATATATATTTGAATAATTGTTTTGTTCAATAATTTTTTCAAAGTTTTTAGCTTCATCACTTAAACTTACCTTTTTTATGGGGGAGGCAACTAGTTGGTGGTTTCTATGATTTACGACAATGGATTCGTATGGAGGAAATTCTTCATGAACAACTTCTTTAGTTTCAACTTTTAATCAATTTTGTGTAGTTCTATTAATAGTTTGTATTTGTTTTTCATCTAAATCTTTATTGTCTTGTTGGTTTGCATTATTGATGACCATGAGAGTTTGTCTAGGGTCAGAGGGTTCACGTGAATGAATTTTGGTGCATGGGAAGTTAGAAATGTTAGAGATTTGATGACTACAATTCTTGTCTTTAGTGTTTAGGCTTTTATGACTAGTTTTATATGCATGGCTATAGCTATACGTATCACTTGCATAGATTTTAGTCAAGGGTTGACTATTAGGTGAAATATTGATTGTAGGCTTGTTTTGGCTTGTTAGGCTACTTTCTTTTGAAACTAAAGTGTCGGTGAATGAAATGGATGAAGGCAATTGTGAGAATGAATTGTTTATGACTTCTTTTTCCTTTTGTAGTAAAGAGTTGTCAGTTTTTGTTTTTAGACTATCAGGCATGATTTGTTTGTATTTGTGTAGGAGAGAATTATTGTTTCTACCGGCTAGAATTTTTGGCTTAAAATAGTGATCAAACCATTCAAAGAAATTTACTTCAGTTTGTATATCATTCATAAACTCATAATACTTGTCTCTTATATAATTTCTTAAGAATTCTGAAAAAGTTGCAAAAAATTCTTTTCTTCTATTTTCATATTTTGGGGAATTAAAATCTTGTCTTAATTTTTCTTTGTTTAATACAAAAGGTTTCCTAATCATATTAATTTGTGGGTCATACATATTAGGAGGAAAGAATCCCATATCAGAATTTGTAGGGGAATTTGGTCTTTGTTGAGGAGGTTGAGAATACGTGGAGTGATAAGTGGGAGGAACTTGTGAGACTTGTGAAGATGGGGAGTAAAAAGGAGTATTTATTACATTACCTTTAATTATTCCATCTAAGTTTGGATTTGTATAATTTGAGTTATTACTTGATTTTCTAATTTTGTCTAAATCTAATTTTTGTGATCTATCTTCTAATTCAGCAAATCTTAAATTCTCTAATCTATCTACACTATGTCTTAAATCATCATCTACTCTTGAATTTTCTTGTGATTTTAATTTACTAAAACTACATCTTGGTGGAGAAACTATTTTTTCTTTGAAAGGGTTACTATATCTAGCAGAGCAACAACTTGAACTTGTAGATTTTCTAAAGGGCTGAAAATTAATACTAACAGTACCATCTGGATGTTGATCTATATAATCTAAATCATCTTCTAAAGTATTTTGTACTGGAATTGATTCAGTAACATTTTTTAATAACCATTTATTGGGTAATTTTACATCTTTCCATTCAATTTGTGTGGGGACTTTAACATGGGAATCACTTGAACTAGCTTGTAATAATAAAGTTTTACCTTTCGGACTTCCATCAAAGCTTGAGGTTCTAAAGTAGTTTTCATTAGCTTGTAATATATTCTATAAACAATTACTAAAGGTTGTGCACCTTCATACATATTATAACCTGAAGTTTCTATATCTAATTCTAAAGTTTTTAACACAGTTTTATCTTTTAAAGATACAGCAAAATTTGGATAACAGTCAAAATAAATTGGACCTTTGTAAAGAGAAGATTCTACCATTCCTAATAAAGCATCTTGATAAATCTTAAATCTACCATCTCTTAATCCTAGGAAAACACTTGTATTTAATCCTTGTCTTGTTAGAGGTTTGACGGCAACTTGAACTAAACCAATATGTATAAAAGAAAAGTTGTTTATATTCTTGTCTATTTCTTGACGGCTTAATAATTGAATTGTTTCAAAACTTTGTTTTAAAGAGTAAGTTCTTTCTACAGTTTTTATTGTATAATTTGAAAGAAATGTAAGATTTGAAAAAGTTGTTTTCTTGTAAATCTTGTCTCGTGGAACTAAAGGTAACTTCCAATTCTGCCAATTATTCTCTGGACTAACATTTGTTAAGCTAATTTCTTCTTTATTAACTGTATTATCACTCATGGAGGACATCTGAGATCTAGAGCTAGAACTTCTAAGGTTATCCATTTTTAAACTTACCAATTCTAAAGATTTCTGAGCTATTGCAGGGATTGTGAAACTTTCTTTCGTCCTAAAGGCTCTACGGGAACACTACCGGGAACACCCTCAAACGCCTATCCTCGGCTAACACGGGCTTACCAACGGCTTTACGCTTGCCAACGCAGACGGCTCTCAGACTAGGACTTGCACACAGTCACTACTCTAGCACAAAAAAGCTTGGAACGGGCAAATCTAACAATGAACATACCTACGAAGACACTTGGCTCTGATACCATAATGACACCCAGGCACAGATTAACAGTATGATAAAGATGAAATTGCTAGAAATGGACAGAGTAAAGGCAGTATGGAATAAATATGCTGCAAATAAAATTACAGTAACAATAATAAAATCTTGAAAAGCAATGATTGAAACTGAAATATATTTGATAAACTTTGAAAACAAACTTACAGAGATGCCTTTGGAAATAACTTGAGAAATACAAGAGAAGGTTTCGTTTGCTGGAAGGGAAGGAAAGTGTTTACAAGGGATTTGCTTTGAGAAACTAAAGAGACTGACTTAAGTTGTAATTTGAGACGTGCCTTCTACAAGCCAGAAGGATAGCTTAAATAGAACTTGGAAAAGTAAAATAAACAGTGAAAAATAATTTAACTGGGACATTTAAACAGTAGTCTTGGTAACTTGAAAAGTGAGATCTTGAGGAAATCTGAAGGAGTTTGTCTGGATTTTTTGCCGAAAGTAAACTTGTCTGGAATCTTGTCACTATTTGTCACTTTAAAACTTGTCAGGAATCTCTTTTGAACTTGTCTTGGAACCATTCTTTGAATTTGTGCTGAAAGAATCTTGTCTTCTTTTGGTCTTATTGCATCAGGAATCTTCTGAAATTTGATCTTCTTGAAACGTGTCTTGAGACTTGCTTTTACTGAAGGTGTATGGGACTTGTCCAAAGCTTGAAATTTGCATTAAAGAATTCTTCGTCTGTCTTCTAGTCAATGTCTTGAACTTTGCACGTGTTATCTTGAAATGAAATTGTCTTCTTTAGTCTTTGGTCAGGAAGGAAAACTTGATTTTACTGAATTATCCTTTTTACATCTCTAGGGAATCTCTAGGTGTTGAGATTATGAATAGCTTCTTCATCAAAGTCATAATCTTCATCATATTCTTCATAATATGCATAATCTTCATCTTCTAGAATTTCATTTGCATGGAGTTTCCAATACTCAATATATTCTCTTGTAGTTGGACTATTCCAAAGTTGGGGTTCTGGGAAAGAGAAAATTGTACTTCTTATTTCAGAACAGACAGTCATGTGGGAAGTTTGGGCTAAAATTCTTGGGATAAGATCATCTTGGAATCTCATTTGGATTGTGTTGTACATATGGGCTCTACATTTCTGGATGTCTGAAATGGAAAACTTGTAATTGATTGGTTCAACCCGAGGATAAAAACGTTCATTATCATTTAAAGAGGAGGAATGTAAACAAATAAAATGGTAACTTGGAAGGAGCTTGTAAGAATAATTATTTTTATTGACCCATTCAGGGGGAATTGAGTCAATATCTAAGTAAAGAGATTTGTTTAGGGACATATTTGTTTCACAAGATCTTTTGAGTTTGTAAGGAAAATTTGCAAGTTTGGTTTTATCTGAGACCCAAATTTGAGAAATCATACCATAATCTAAAAGTAGTTCTACAGTAATTGGAGTCATACTATCTATGGGAATTGGCAAGGGATTGGGACATATGTCTAAATTAACACCAACGTGGACAAATTGGAATAATAAGTTTTGTTGATTTCCTAAATATCTATCAGAAATGTGGGAAGATAGACCTGGAATTATAACTTTGTGGTCAAAAAAGTATTGTTGTAACTTGATTAATAGGCCTTGGGATCTATCTTCAGCAGTTTGGAAAATCTTATCTTTGAGTTCTTGTGGTAAACTAAGAATTTTTGCTTCTACACTTTTTTCTTTATCCAGTGGGGATAAAGGCTGTCTATCAAGAGACAAGCTTATCAACTCACACTGCTCACCTTTGTCTTTTACCAGTGGGGTAAAAGTCTCTCGGCCCAGTGGGGGCATCTCTAATAATTTTGCTATTTGAGTGGAACTACTCGAATCTTGAAAAGTAGATTGGACACCTGCAAAAGAGGAAAATTCACTGCTGTCTACTGAATTATTTAGCTGGCTAAAGTAATATGTTAAAGCATTAAGGCTGTCTAAAAATTGTCTTCCATCATTACGAGTATTCCAGAGAGCATCTAAAAGACACTGCTGTTCCTCGTTGATGGAGCTGGCTAAATTTTTAAGTACTCTGAATTTAAAATTTGTTCCTTTTGGATAGAGAGGGAGACTGACTTTTCCGAACTCTATCTTCTTCATCCTGAAAAATACAATTGGTTAGTACTTGATGAAAATTGGAAAGAATAATTATTCTAAATTTCTGAAATTGAATTTAATTCTTTTGAAAATGAAGATTTCTTTTAACAAATTTATATCTTGTGTCATAGATGGCATGACAAAAGGAAAAATAACTTCTTGATCTAGAATTTGTGTAGTGAGACCCTTTTCTGAAATTTCTCTAATGGGATATAATAAAGTTATAAAAGGGTTTCCTAATATTACTTTATTTGTTATGTTCTTGACTAAGGCAAAAGTTGTTTGAATAAAAATACCATCTCTATGAACATGTGCATTTGGTAATCCAAAATCTATACTTAAACTTGTTCCACTAGCTTGAGATAATCCTTCAGTGGTTTTTTCGTAATATTTTGCTGGAATTAATTCTTCTTGAATACAGTTTGAATCAGCGCCTGAATCTAACAAAGCAACAATAGTAAAATAATATTCTTTGTTTACTACAATTTGAACTTCAGTATACCATTTTTGAAATATCACTCTTTCTATTAAATTTATGAAAAGATCAGTGGAACTTGATTTAGGTAAGTATTCTATATCATCATTGTCTTGCAACTTGTCTTCTATTTCTGAACTACTGGGAATTTGGACTTGTTTATTATTTCCTAATTTCAAAGCAGATATTTCTTGACTGAATTGTTCATAAGCAGTTTGAGAATTTACCTTAATTTCTCTAATTTCTTGTTTTATGGAATTTATTTCTAATTGAAGATCTTGACTTGTAACTTGAGCTTCTTTTTTTTAAACATATCTGAAATATTAGTATAATTATATTTTGTTTTATCTGGTAAACCCGAAACAGAACGCCAGTATTAACCGGTACCGAAATATCCTATTCCAATGGCCAACCCGAAATGGGTGCCGAAACGGTATATACAACTTTGATCTAAATTGCTATTAATTTGAACACAAAATTGAGTCACGTACCCAATACGTGACACACTTGCCTTGGAAAATACAAAAGTAGTGAAGTACTTAAATAAAATGATTATATATTTTTAGGCTTCGTTTGTTTTGTTGTAAAATATTTTACAACGTAAAATGTTTGCAAATACAAATGATTTCAAGGAAAATGATTTTTTTTTTTTTTCCGAATATTTTACGGTATTTGGCTCAACGTAAAAAAAACAAAAACAAAACCATCACAAATCCAACAATATTCTCCAGCCACCACAAACCCAACAAAGCTCAACCATCTCCTCCACCAGCCACCACCAACCACCACAAACTAGCAAAATCTCATCACAACTTCAACAACAAAAAAAACCACCAAACCCACCACCAGCCACCACAAACCCATAAAAAAACCATAAACCCACAAATCATCACAACCTATAATCACAACAAAACCCACTCAATCAAAACCAAGAACAACCAAACTACACTATTTCAAAACCCACAAAACCCACAAACCATTACAATCGCGAGTCCACCGCGAGGATAGTCACAACAAAGCTCCTCAACGGCAAGGAGTGCGGCGGCGAGATCAACGATGGGTGCGGCGTCCAGATTGGCGATGGGTGCGTCTAGATCGGCGTCCAAATCAGGTGCGAGAGAGACGAGATGAAGGGGGTTTGTGCGAGAGATTTTTGAGGGGTGGGGTTGTGCGAGAGAGACGAGAGGGGGGGGGGGAGTTTCAGTGACAATTTTGAGGGGGAAGGGAGTCTGTGCGTAGCTCCTCACTTTTGGAAAATGGTTTAAGAAAATAACATTTTCCAAAAGTTTACACTGTATTTTCCGGTCAACTAAAAATATTTTCAGTTTGACTATATTTTACAAGCAAACAAAAACCTACAAATACTGAAAATATTTTCCGAAAAACATTTTACAACGAAACAAACGGAGCCTTAATAAATCTTTATCCCATCCCACGCAGTTACAAAAATAACCATGAAGTTATAAAAAAACCAAACCAACATGTATAAATTATAGCTAAAAGAAAATGTGAACAAAAATAAATAAAGAACAACTTCCACAACTTCCAAAAAAAAAAATTTAGTACACGATAAATTAGCACATGATAAAAAATTTACTACACAGAGCAAAACAAAAAATTAGTACACAAGCAAAAAAATAATTTTGTACACGAGCAAAAAAATTTGTACATGATAAAAAAATAAACAGTGAGTGAAAAAAATAGCAAATAAGATAATTATGATTTAAAATTTATATGATAAAAGTATGTGATAAGATTACCATGAAAGAAAGTAAAGAAAGAAGATTGAATCAAATAAATCCGGTTAAGAAAGTAGAGTACTTATTCAAATAGAATTCTGTAATTATTGTATAAATTAGCTAAGTGAAAATGTGAAAAAAAAAAAAAATAACAACTTCCAAAAAGAAATTTAGAACACGATAAATTAGCACATGAAAAAAAATTTAGTACACGAGCAAAAGAAAAAATTAGTACACAAGCAAAAAAATAATTTAGTACACGATAAAAAAAAAAAAATTAAGTGAAAAAATAGCAAATAAGATAAATTATGATCTAAAATTTATATGATAAAAGTCATATTGTGTGATAAGATTACCATGAAAAAAAAAAAAATTGAATCAAATAAATCCGGTTAAGAATGTAGAGTTCTAATTCAAATAGAATTCTTTAATTATTGTATAATTTTTTTGATATATGATAGTGTGAGAACCTCGCCACTTTTCTCAAACCCGAAGCGAAAACCCCAAAATTTGTTTCAAGTGATTTTGGTTTCGATTTGGAAATAGATAGGTAACGTGTCTCAAATGTAGGGAAAAGTACATAAACAAATAACCGACTCTCTAAATCGAAAGTCGGTGTGCCAATGTTGTATGTGGAGTCGCCACTTAATTTGATTAAGAGAAAAACTAAGAAAACTCAAAGATAAGAATAGTATAATCCACTTTTATTCCATTATAGAATTTGTACAATTGCCAAATGAAATTTGTATGTAAAAATGTTACAAATAAAATTCCCCTAGAATACAATCTAAGAAAATAATATTGTATGAATTTCCTAGTTACAATCTATGTAAAAAGAAAATCAAATATTGTTGTAAGACACTATGTATGCAAACTAAGATTTTGGTTCGGAGGCTTGGTTACAAAATGGGAAGGTGTTAGTCACCCCATTTTGCCCAGTTTATATCGGTCCTCTTATATTAAAAATGGCCAAACATGTTGTAATGTCAATGCATGTATGTGTATGTTGTGCAAACAAATTAATTTTAATTGTCCGTGTTGTTATTATGTTGGTTGCAATATGATGTTCATGTTATAGTTGTAAGCTTAAACACATAATCATAATGAACTTGTAATTATAAACACAAGAAATTAAAACATAATGTAAGAACAATAAATTAAAGCATAATGTAAGCACTGATGTCGCTCAATAATAAGCGGTACCTTGTAGTACGTGTAAAGGATTGTCGATCCTCAGGGAGTTTGTGTTTTCAAATGACAATGTAATTTAATATGCAAGAAAGGTAAGATAAATTTGGTTTATGAAAATTTTGTAAGTAATTTATGTAAAAAGGCACTAAGGTTTCGGGGTGTTTCTCTATACCAGTATGATTCCTTGTAATCCCAGTTAAAAACCTTGTTCTAATAACAGTTTACAAGTTGATTATTTTCCTTTTAAAAAGCTCTTGACATGGTTGAACTAATAAAACTCAGGAACACTATATTACCGGAGAAAATAAAGTGGCTAGAGTAATAATTAGAAAGACCTTTCAATTTATAAATCACAATACCTAATTAAAACCATGTAATATTCCTCCTTAATCATAAGAAAAACATGATTGAACTTATAGAAAGTATGGAATAAAACATACATCAATTATGAATTAATAAATTAACAATCAACTGTAATTTAGCATTAAAAATAAAAGGGACTACAAGTATTCATACCGTTATGCAGAAAACATAGCCCCTAGCCCTAGCAAGAGGCTTAGCCAATCATGGCTAAGAAAAAAGAAAATTAGAAAAAATAATAATAGAGAGAAAACTAGAAAATAATAATAATGCTTCTTGGCGGCTACTACTCTCCAATTACTATCCACGCTTCTTTCATTTAGGGCTCCATTGGAAAAATAATCTAGTGTGATGCGGGTAAGTGTTGAGGATGTACAATCCATAGCCAAAGTAAGGCTCCCACGTGAATTTCATTAAAGCTCCTTTGAGTAGTGATCTTGTGTGATGTGAATACAATGGATAATGTGAGCTTGTGGGCTTTAATGGCCATGTGGGCCTTTTGGGCTTATGGGCTTTGTTTTTCTTTTTCTTTTCAAATATTAATTTGCACCTATTTTCTTCTCTTTTGCTCATTCCAGCTTGTGATATTTAACTCAAATTTGATCTAGCTTGTGCCTACAATCAAACATAGCCCAAATTAACATATAAGGGATTAAATTAATACACTTAAATGCATAAGTCATGTAATTCAATGAATTGAACAACAAACATCCATTTAAGTGTAATTAGACATGAAATGCAATACAACCCCAATAAAATCTCTCCAAAATACATGTAAATAAGTCATATTTCATAACTTATCAAGCACACAAAAATTAAAGCATAAGGGTTAGAGAACTAACCCCCCATGCAAAACAAAATTGAAATCAAGTATGTGCTTCACAACTTGTGTGGTTGTGAGTTTTGTGACTCAATGACTTTAAGGATGTGTATACAATTTGTAGGTTGTATGGGTAATCCTAAGAAGTGTTTGAGTATGTGGGTTGGTGGAAAAATAATTCCAAACCTAAGTGGTAAAGATAATGAAGGGTGAACAAAATCAAATTGATTTTATCAACCTTCAAAAGCTTTAAGACTTTTGGGAAGGAATTTTGGTTTAAGAAAACTTAAGTGCAAAGGTTTTCCAAATCTTGATTCTAAAGACAATGAAGAGTGAGATTTCTCAACCTTCAAGGGCTTTAGAACTTTGAAGAGGAGAGTTTTGCTTCAAGTGAATTTTCTGTACTTTTCTCTACCAACTTTTCTCTACCAATTTCTCTCTATCTTGGAACCCTCTTGCCATGAAGACCATGGTTGTATTTATAGAGAAAGAAGGTATCAAAGGGTCAAAGAGAGGTGGAAGGGGCTACTTTTTTGCCCCCCACGAGCTGCCTCACGGGCATGCCAGCCATGCCTTGTCCCCCTTTACTGAAAAAAAGACAAAAAAAGTGCAGAAAGTTGTCCAGGGACATAGTGTCGGCCAGCACTGTGTTTTAAAATCCTAGTGCCGGTCGGCATTGTTTTGAAAAATTAGAATGCCGTCCGGCACTGCATTTTGGGTTATTTAAAACATTCTTTTTTTGACTTTTTTCAACTTACCTCTTTTGGCCATGCATTGTGGAACGTGCATGGGCAGAAAAACTGATTTTTCTGCCCTTAAAAAAGTATTTTTGGCATACATGAGTGAGATATAATCCTATGTATGCATGCATATTTAAGCTAATGTGAACCCGAAATGTTAAAACTTCGATTAGCGATAACTTTCTTGTTTGTGGTTCGATTTGACTGTATGACGCGTTGTTTTGATTGTGTTGACCTAAGAACTTATTTAAAATTATTTTGGTGTCGATCAGATGTCCCAAGAAAAATTGGGCCAAAACCCTAGAAATGCACGGATTTCCGTGCCGATACGCCCAAAGTCTAAATTGAGTGCAAGTTGTGTCGTTGTGATCGCGTTGACCTAAGGACTCATGTGAACGCATTTTCATGTCAATCGAATGCCTGTAAAAAATCGGGTTGAAACCTTAGAAATGCACGGATTTCCGTGTCGAAACGCCTGGAGTCCAAATTGAGTGCAAGTCGTGTCGTTGTGATCGCGTTGACCTAAGAACTCGTGTGAATGCCTTTTCATGTCAATCGGATGCCCATAATAAATTGGGATTGAAAACCCTAAACGTGCATAGATATCTGTGTCGGGGTCCCCTTTTTTTGGATTTTTAGTCCTTAAAACTCCTATGCATGTTATGAATGGAATGTAGATGGCAAAATAGGGTGTCTACAGATAGAAATCCTAATCTAAACTCACATACACGTATATTTTGGGAATCGAACCCACGCTCTCATAGAGAGGTAAGACTCTCTGGGAAGATAAATTACCATTGGACCAAATGCCCAATTGGAAATTATTGTATAAACTAGACTATAACCCGCGCAATGCGCGGCTCTTTTTCATTATTTTTCTAAAAATATGTTTCTAACAAAGCAATTTAACTAAGAAGAAGGAAAAAATAATAACAATAATGAAAAGTAAAAAATAAAAATAAAAAAATTAAGAAAGAAAAGAAAAGAAAAGTGTAAAATAGAAAATGTAAATAATTTTTCTTTGCGCTTAAAAATAGAAATGATCATTTTTATTATATCTCATCAAATGTATTATACTGATTTTTATTATATTTCATCAAATGTATTATACTAAGTCTATAAAGATAACTACCAATAACTTTCTAGCCTAGTTGTATCGATTCCTTTCAATTGGGGTTTATATCTCGGGGTTGTATTCACTTAGCAAAAAAAAAAAAAAAAAACTCACTTCACATCGTTTATGAATTTCAATCACTTTAGTAAACCTCAATTGTTCCATATAGAGATTCTAAATGTTCAGAGGTTTCTCATTTTTGTTTAACTTACATTACTTTGATAGTACAAATAAATAATACAATCTGTCACATATTTATCTCATCTTTATCTTTTTTTTACTTTCTTTTGTTTCTGTTTTCATCTTTTTTTGAGCAATTTATCACTTATTAATAATCACATAAACAATATATGTGATCTTAGAAGTCCATCATATAACAAATTGGTCCACAGAGATAAAATGATAATGTCATGTTAAGTCAGTGAATTACGGCTCGGATTGGGCCAACAATTTTTTTTAGCCCAATTTGAAAATTAGCCCATATAATATTTTTGGGCTTTTTTTGGCTAATACACAACAAATCACCAAAACAAGTAGAAAACCAACTGGAGAATCCAGTACTCAACTGCTTGCTTGAATTTAAACATGCAAAATTTACATATTCTATATTTGTGTTGAAAGCCCTATTATGAATGCCCAACGGCCCAAAATCAAGGATGGTTTAGTTACCTATACGGCACTGCCATTGTATATGTATATTAATGAATGGGCCTCGACCCAAACATTATAAACTTTGAAATCAAATCCCACAAATCATTTTGGTCTTTTAATTTTTAAGCCTCCAAGGATCGCGCAGACGGAACGGCTATTTGTTTAGCTTCGTCATTCAAGGTACGCTAAAACCCTTTCAACTCAAAACCCTAATTCCTCTCTCTCTAATCTTAATGTGTTTAGTTGGTTATGAATAGGATTTGAATTTGAATAATGTTTGCTCACTGAGAAAACGGAAGCAAATCTTTAGGCTATCTTAATTTGTATGCACATGTTCTGTGTACATGAGCTAGTTCTTATTTTTTTTCAATAAATTAGTAGTACTTATCACAAAGCAAAAACAAAAGAAGAATTTTGCGGAGAAATGTTGCTATTTTTCTGCATTGAATGTCAGTGATCTAATATATGCATTTTTTTTTTTTGGTGCCTAAAAACAAGTTTTGAGTCTATTCTTTGTGATTGCTGAAATTTAGGGGTTTCCCGAATTGGGTCAAGTTTTTAAGTCTAGGAACCTGTAAAGAATGAAAAATTGCTGTATTCAAATGAATCTTCATGTATTATTTTCTAATTTGTGTACAGAAACTAGCCTCAGTATATAAGTGGAGGGTTTTAGTGGATTGAGCTTAAGCCATATTGAAGTGAAGTTGAGAATAAAAGTAGTTATAATTTTTAGCAATGGAAGAATCCCCGACACTTGGAAAACGAAAAGAAGCCTGAAATTGAACAATCTGGAGTCACCGAAACCCCTAGTCAAGGATCTACTCCAAAAAGACAAAGAGAACCTGAAGATTCAGAGCTTATTGCAACCCCCAATCAACAATCTACCCCAGATAGACAAAGAAAACCAGATGAGTTAGAGGTGACCAAAACCCCCAATCAAGAATCTCTCCGAAATCAATCCAATTTGATGCGCACATGTATCCATGAGGTTGCGGTGCCAAGTGGGTACACTTCAACCAAGGATGAATCAATTCATGGAACCCTCTCGAATCCCATGTATAATGGCAAGATGGCAAAAACATACCAGTTTACGCTTGACCCATTTCAGTCGGTATCTGTGGCATGCTTAGAACGGAATGAGTCAGTTTTGGTGTCAGCACATACTTCGGCAGGTAAAACTGCTGTTGCTGAGTATGCAATTGCAATGGCTTTTAGAGAGAAGCAGAGGAGTTATATATACTTCGCCATTGAAAGCATTGAGCAATCAGAAGTACAGAGAGCTTAGTCAGGAGTTTAAAGATGTGGGATTGATGACAGGTGATGTTACTCTGTCACCTAATGCTAGTTGTTTGGTCATGACGACTGAGATTCTTAGGGCAATGCTTTATAGGGGTTCGGAGCTTTTGAAGGAAGTTGCGTGGGTCATCTTTGATGAGATCCATTATATGAAGGATCGTGAAAGAGGGGTTGTTTGGGAAGAGAGTATTATATTTTTGCCACCAGCTATTAAAATGGTATTTCTGTCAGCAACAATGTCGAATGCCACTGAGTTTGCTGAGTGGATATGTAATATTCACAAACAGCCATGTCATGTGGTCTACACAGATTTTCGACCGACTCCGTTGCAGCATTATGTTTTCCCCATGGGTGGGAATGGATTGTATCTTGTGGTCGATGAGAATGAACAGTTCAGAGAGGAAAATTTTTTGAAGCTGCAGGATACTTTTTCAAAGCAGAAACTAGGTGATGTTAACAAGAGTTCTAATGGCAGAGCAAGTGGGAGAATTGCAAAAGGTGGGAATGCTTCTGGTGGTTCGGACATATCCAAAATTGTGAAGGTGAGCTTTCCAATTAGGTGCTACAATTGATTGCAATGTTATTAGCTGCTCAAATTATTGTTTAATCTATGCCAATGTTTTCATTTCTGATCCAGTTTGACTTGAGTGGTCTAAATCTTTTTTACTCTGACCCATTCTTTCTTACTGTTTCATCTTTTTCCTGATGGCACCAATTGCCTTTATATTTTTATCAATTACATTACAATTAAAGATTAATTGAGAGTTTTCAGATTTTGTATGGCTATGCATTGAATTCAAAAGAGGGCGGACCTTGGTGTGATTGGCAAGTTGCCCTCTGCCCAAACGATGTGTTGTGGGTATGATGGTGTATAGCAAATTTTTTTTTTGAAGGTCTTAAACAAAAAAAGAGTGCCGTACTGTGTACTTCTTTTGGTAAAATATTGAGAAGAACACAATTTTACGTCAATAGTGTAGGAAATGATATCTAGATGGTCACTTTTGCTTCTAATGCGACAAAACGATGGCCAAGTAAAACATGATTAGTTCTAAAAAACTCTTAGCATTTAGTAGCTTATTTCATGGAAGGATTGTTTTTGAAATATATATACATAGACTACAAGGGGGGATTATTCGCTTTGATTGTATTGCTATCAAACTGTTGGTAGGATCCTCAAATTCGGATTTTTGGCATGTCTTTGGTGGCATTTGTCATGTAGTTATCACTGAGCTTACAGTCTTTGTTATAGAACTATCAATTGACGTTTGGATGATTTTACAGGCCCATTGTCGAGTTGAATAGTCCCAAAGTATCCCCCAATGTTACTTTTACACTTGTTTGTTCATTATTTGGCCATATATCATAATATTAAGCAAGATTAGAGAGCAGTCAAGCCATTTTGAAAGAGTCTCAAGAGCAAAATATTTTACTTAGTAGTGTTGCAAGATGATCGAGGTAACTTGTGTTTGTGAAACAAAAAGAATTAAACAGATAGTACTCAGGAATCAACATTTAGATTTAGGGTTGCTTGGTGTTAGCATTAACCTGTGGAAAGAGGGATAAAACCTAGGAATCAACACCTAGGGTTGCTTGGACTCAGCACCAAGCAGTAGAAAGAGGGATAGGAGCCCTGGCTTCAGCACCATGATCGTCTGTCTACAATAGTGATTTTTGAGGCCTTTAAATAGGTGTACAAATTACATCATAGAAGGAA
>OU015766.1:29914442-29952655 GCA_907173295.1 Fagus sylvatica
CTGCTCATTTCGGCATGCTCAACATAGAGAAAAGGAAAGGAAACATACTGGTGCACATGTTGTCCGATCAAAGCTCAGTTCGGCCTGCGTGCTCGGCACGTCCATTGGGCGGTCAAAGGCCACCTCGGCCTCTTCATTGCTCTTCTCGGCTCCTCGAGCCTTAGTTCGGCCTTGTCTCGGCTTCATTAAGCCACATGCCGAGCTCAAGAGTTCTTTACAGAAAAACTAGCCGAGTTCACATATCAGAAAGGAAAGAAACTCACCAAAGCACATGTAGTGCACCTCGGCTGCCTCAAAAATCTCCTCAGCTTCGATACGAGCCTTCTCGGACTTCTCCTTGGTTCAGTAGGATCTGTTCGGTTTCGGTCTGGTCCACTTCGGCTTGGTCTGGCCCTCTTCAATCTGTCTCGGAGCGATCTGTCTCAGCTCCGTCAAGCCCTCCTCGGCTTCAATCCGACCTGCTCGGCACCTCCATGAACAGTCGAGTCTCTCCTCGGCTCCGATCCAATCTGTCTCCTTCGAGTTCGGTCTGCTCGGCATCTCCAAGAACAGCCAAGTCTCTCCTCGGCTTCAAATCGATCTGTTCAGAATTTCCAAGAACAGCCAAATCTCACCTCGGACTAGATCCACTCTGCCTCGACTCCGTCAATCTTCCTCGGCCCCGATTTGCACTCCTCGGCCTGAAACGATCTGCTCCTCGGCCTGATCTGATCTGTCTCGTCCTCGATCTGCTTCGTCTCGGCTCATTCGAGCTCACCTAATTTCGATCTCAGCATCATCAAGCCGCACCAGTTGAGCTCATGAGTTGTTCGCAAGAAACTCACCAGCCAAATAAAAGAAAAGCAAAGCAGAACACTTTCGGAGGAATAAGTGGCACGTCCACATAACTCTTTGGAAAAGAAAGAAGAGAACAATTGCGTGAAAGCTCCAACTTGCAGAAGAAATTAGCAGGTATGTTTTTAATTTTTGGGGAAAGGCTTAGAAAGCCTGGATCTTCTGGCTCATCACGGGATTTTGGTCCCAAAAGCCAGCACAATATATATGTTTTATTCTACTACACAGAGCCTTTGAGAAGTAGGCAATAGTGAGTCCCACGTTCATGAAAGGGAAGTGTAGTAGTTTTGAGGAAAAGACAAAGAAACTTCATTTTCTTTTAACTTTCCAGCTAAGTCTAGTGAAAAACAAATATATATAGCTTGTATTTTTGGTGTCAGCAGATGGCATGTGCTGCCATGTTGGTAGTATTTTTAAAAGACAGAAAAATCTTAAAGAAAGAATGGAGATAGCTGTTCGGTCAAGCCTTGTGCTGGTAGTATTTTTGAAAGACAAAAAAAATCTTAAAGAAATGATGGAGATAGCTGTTCGGTCAAGCCTTGTGCTGGTAGTATTTTTGAAAGACAAAAAATCTTAAAGATGTATTCGGCCAAAGCTTGATAGCATGTGCTGGAAGTCCTTTTGGTTAAAACAAAAATCTTGGGAAAAGATGGTCTAACTTTAATGACTTGAGCTACTAGTCTTTTTGGGAAAAGACAAAATCTTAGAAAAAATGGACATGTTCGGTCATGCCTTAAGCAAGAAACAAAAAATCTTAAAGAAAGAAGGAGACTTTCGGTCAATGTTCAGATTAGTCAAAATATTGTGTTTTGATATTGGAGAAAGTGGGACACAATATTCACGTAATTCTTTAATTTGTTTAAAAGTAAGTTAGATTATTTTTAACAACTGATAAGAAAAGATAGATAATATCTTCTAATGTTTAAAAAAGAAGGGTAGTAGGTGCCTCATTTATTTTCCTTAACAGTTTTATAGCAGTGCAATTTTTATCTCGGGCAAACTATGGGCATTTGTGTCTTTTATGCCATTTTTCTAGGAAAGTCTCGCTTGCCTTATTTATTTATTATCTTAAGCTTATCTTTCATAACTGGATAACACTATTTGTTTGATTTGTTGGGATCAATTGATAGGATGTTCGGCTAGTTATAATTATCTTATTATTATTGGGTAAAAAATGATGGCAACTGGAGCCCATTATGTTGGTTATTGCTGCGTTGCTTGGCTGCCTATTATATAATTGATTTATTCTTGTTGGCTCGTTGCACTTGCAACATCAGCATCATATACGTTCATGGGTTTATTTTTGCAACTTGAGGTTGATATCTATTTCGATTTGTTGGATCAAACGCTCTTAAGTTCTATAACTGTCTAATTATACTTAATATGGCCATTATCTTAACCTGACAATATAGTTTGAGTGCACAGGGGGGTGAACACTTATTAAGATTGAGCTAGTCATTTTTATAAGATGTCACGTGCAAATATCAGGAATGAGCTTTTCACCAAGGAAGAGATGTGTTCGGCCTTCTTCAAGCTTAATGGATATTCATCGCAGGATGGTAAGCATAAACACTTCAATCAACTGATGTTTACTTACGTTCTCTCCTGGTTTATTTTTGTCATCAGGAAACCAAAGTATTCAAAATTGACATCTTGGCAAAAATATCTCTTATCTGGAGCACAAAAATCATAGCGGGGGATATGCATGGTATTGCCAACTGGACAAGGAAGGCTCTAAGGCCATTTTCAAGACAAGAATTGAAGGCAAAAAGTAGCAAGCCTATCTCGTCCGGGGGCGAGATGAGGTCAAGTAACAAACGGACATAACTTATCACTTCTGGGGGAGTGCTTAAGCATCCTATCAAAGTAACAAGCCTATTTCGTCCGAGGGCGAAAGTAGGTCAAAATACCAAGCCTAACTCGTTTGCGAACGAGGGTAGGTTAAAATAACAAACCTAACTCGTCCGGGGGCGAGGGTAGGTAAAAGTAACAAGCCCATCTCGTCCAGGGGCGAGATGAGGTCAATATCACCAGCATAACTCGTCCGGGGGCGAGAGTAGATCAAAGTAACAAACTTAACTCGTCCGGGGGCGAGGGTAGGTCCAAGTAACAAGCCCATCTCGTCCGGGGGCGAGATGAGGTCGAAATAAAAAACGTATCTCCACCAGGGGAGATGGGCTCGAAAGGAACTTATCACTTCTAGGGAAGTGCTTAAGCATCCTAACTCAAAAATTGTTATTCAGAAGGAACTTATCACTTCTGGGAAGTGCATAAGCATCTTATCTAAATTTTATTATTCGGTACCATACCAAACAAGACCGAGCAATTATCACCTAATTACTGGGGGGTTTTAAATCAAGATCTCCTCGTGACTTGGAAGCATTTAGGTCTCAACCTAGGAATAGCAGTTCAATAATTCACCTTGGACTTATCATTCAAATTTGAGAGGATTATCCTGAATTCATTGGTATCATCTCTTGATTATTTATTATGCATTTCCTTATGTATATCTATGAGTTGTTTGGTCTCCTATTTGAGTAATAGGGAGGACATTTGATTTGAAATCATGGTCATTTTGGACTCCGCGGCCACACCTCGACCTCAAGGGTCTTATCTTAATTTGTTATTTTCATAAGAGCGCAGGTCTACTTTGTCTCGGATTGAGTTTTAGTCTTCACTTCCCCGGCTGCGCTCGGGAAAGCGAAGACTGGGGGGTAATTGTGTGGGAAAAAATTAATTAAGACACATACATGGTTACAAATAGAAGGGGAAGCATAATTAGGTTTGATCTTCACTTTACAGCATATTGCAGCTGTAAAATACAGCTGGGTAAAACAAGAAATATCTACAAAATATCATATACATGTTCTGTGAAGTTCTACCATATTCTTGGACAAACGGATTTTATAAAAGAGAAGGGAAAAGCAACGTAAAAGAAGGTTGACAGAGAAACAGAAATTTGGAAAAAAGACTGGAGAGGGGTATCACTTAGAGTGTTCAGTCTATGTATTTTACTATATTTACAACTATATTTGATATATTATGGATCTGGATGTGGACATAGGCAAATTGCCGAACCACCTAAAATTATGTGTTTTGTATTTTACTCTATTTTATCATCCAACAGTCTCCAAACGGACTGAGATTCATCGTGCTGTGAGTTTTAATACGGTTCCATTATTATCCAAAAAAAATCCCACCTACAGTTACTGTTGCATCTTTTTCCTGATGGCACCAATTGGCTTTATCATGGTCTAAGCCCTGCCTAAAGACCCGATTTCAGGAGATTTATAAAGCAACAACTGAATTTGTCAAACCTAAAACGCCTCACCATGCTCTAAGGACTATTACATCATTCTCTGTAGAATACAACTATTGCTATAATTAATACAGGTATTGTAACCTAAAGTCGTAATATTATCACACCCTGTTGTCCTCATGATAGTATATCTACTCTTAGCATATCCAAAAGATCTCACACCTGCCTAAACTCTGTTACCATATAAGAAGGAAATAACAATTGTTAGATCAAAATACAATCCCATATATGAAGTACATCAAGCATTTGAACAAGCTAACTCGGACATCTTGGCTACACATTTTTCATACAACATTAACTGACGACGACTTAAGAAGCTAACCACATATTTTCTTTGAAAGAAATTTAGCTCCTTCAAAATCCAAATGACAGCATCATCAAGTCCATGCATTTGAAAGCAGCTTGTAAATAGCACACTTCTACAGGGCCTGCTTGTCCAGTATCATCTCTTGTTCAACCGGTCTTTAGTAAATCTATAAGCAATAGGATAAAGAGTTAATAAAGTGTAGGAGATAAATGTATCATGGAATTCAGTGCAGCTGAAATATATAGGAATCGCCCAGTGCAATCACATTTGCCTGACATGGCTAAGAACACTAAAATATTTTAAGTTTTCTCTCGAAATGATTCAACGTGCCAATTTCTCTACTACATATGAGAAACCAAAATGTGGATAAAAAGCTGAAAGATTATTTAATTTTTGAACCCCAGTTTGACATGCGCACTCATATTGCTCCTAATTGTGGAGAAAGAATGCTACTAAATGAATCACATGTAAGGAAAACCATACTGAAAACATACCTCTTCTTTAGGAGGTTATAGTGGCCTCCATTGTTAAAGTGGACTTGTTTGGAGCTGTGAAAGTTGGATGTTCGGAAATTTGGACAGTCTTGAACATGCAAATATTCCAGAAAAGGGCACTCCGAGGAAGAAGTTCCATCGTAGAAATTAACAAGATGTGCTAGATTTTGCAGTGCTAATGTCTTTAGTTGAGGTAATATAATCTTATCCATAGTAATATCATCATCTTTCTGAATAATTGCATCCAAGTCCAAGCAATCCTCTACCCAGAGCTCTTCCAATTGCAAAAGACCTTGAGACATGGAGGGTGAGAAGAGATATTTCAATTTGTTGCATTTAATGACAATCACAGTTTTGAGATTTTTGAAATCTGCAAGTTGCGCAGGGCCTTTCCATATGTTTGCTAGTTCAGATAGATTGTCCAATCTGATTTCTTTTAATCTTTCCAAGTAACGACGTCCTTCATGTAGTCCTTCAAATCCAAACACCTCCTTAATTGAATTTTGATATAAGTAGAGTTTTTCTAGATTATAAAACCTTTGAATTATGTTTGAATTCAGAAGTGAATTCTCCAGAAATCTACACCGTCGCACGTCTAAGAATTTAAGTTTTTCAAAGGATCCAGGTGGTAGTTGGCCAATACATATCTCTTTCATAGATTCCATATCGTAAATGCATAATTCCTGCAAGTTCTCAAACACTGGGTTGTTTGGGATACCGTATGCTAAGTCTATTAAGCATTCTCCACTGCTAAGTTGAACAATGAGAGACTTCAAACCAAACAACCTCCCTTTCCCATATTCTACAACAATGTTATTGAGTTTCCTGCACCGAAAATAGATAATCATCTCTGCTTTCTCGGTCACAGCTTCAACGAACCAATCTGGTAAGGTGCTCATTGTAGTGTCGATGGACAAAGTCCTTGTATGAACCGGTACAATATACAACTGTTGTCTCATTATAAAGGACAAAATTGGGGTGCCAATATATATGCCAAACTTCTCCCACTTTGGAATAAATTTTACAGTTCGGGGCAAGCAATCAACATTTTTTATATCAATCTTCAAAATTGTTAGTTTAGGCAAGTTTATTACCTCTTCAAGGCTTGCATTCCTTTCTTCGTTGGTTCCCTTCACCCTATTACCCCATTCGAAGAAGCTTCCTTGCAAGTATAACTCCTCCAACCCATGTAATCTTGATATTATATTTGGCGGGATAGTTTGGACATCACAAGCCGTCATATCCAACAACCTTAACTCAGTCAATTCTGCTAATTCTTTTGGTAAAGTATTGATACGAGAATATTTAAGGCTAAGTATTTCTAGCTTCTTGAGTGCTCCTAATATGGATATATGGTTTATTGACCTGCATTGATCCATATATAAGGTGCAAAGGTTCTGTAAGAGTGCAATGGATGGGGGAAGTCTTTTGATAGGCAAGTTACTTAAATCTAGCAACTTAAGAATCTTCATATTATTAAAGAACCCACTTGGAATCTCCTTCAATTTCTTATTTTCCCGCAACAACAAGATTTGAAGATTCGGGCATACCGGCTCATTAGGAAGTATTTCTATATTATTGAACATAACAGAGACTGCAGGTGTATCTTTCAAAACAATTGTCCCTGTCCCGCGGCCACTGTTGTAAACCAGAGCCCGCTTTAGCCATAAATAGCCACTTGGAATCTCCATAAAAAAGCTGCTCGTCTCCAGATGATGTTATGATTATGGCTGTATCACGTACAACATCATGCATTTTTACCCGTCCATCCTTATTACTTTTTAACAACAATCCTGAGTCTATGAGATTTTTTATGAAGGTATCAACATCTCCTCTTGCTTGATCCAATGTTTCAGCATTTCGAAACAAGCCGAGCCCCATCGCATACCTTGCCAAGACTATCTTACTGATATTATGATCTTCTGGAAAGAGACAACATATCAAGAAGAATGCCTTGACTTTCGGATCTTTCAAGAAATCATAGCTCAATTTAATGCACTCAGCAACTTTGTTGTACAGATGATCAGGGTTTGCTGGTACTGACATTTGAAGTCGCCTTACTGCCTTTTTCCATTCTTCCACATCTTTGTCACCTAACGCCTTCGCAACTGTTTCCAGTGCCAAAGGCAGTCCCTGACATTTCCCAACAACCTGCCGAGCCACATCTTCGTATTCAGAGGAGTCAAGAACTCTGTTTGCTGTCTTTACAAATAGATTCCATGAATCTTCAGGGGATAAGATTTTGAGATGGATACTGCTATTTTCTTTGCATCCCATTGTATGGCATACATGTTCTCTTCTCGTGGTGAATAAGATCTTTGATTTGCAAGCCTCAAGGTCACAACCAAATGGAATTCCCACTTGGGATAGGTCAATCGATTCCCAGATATCGTCTAAAATGACAAGTATTGTTTTGTCTGCCATTATTTTCGCCCTCAGTTGGTTTGCTCTCCCTTCTTCACTCTCCTTTTCCCATTTGAGTTCTAAACCGTCCGCAATCGAATCTTGAATTTTTCTCAGGTTCACAGTCTGCGACACAGTCGCCAGCACCACCCGATCAAAGAGACCTTCGCTTATGACCTTTTCCGCTACTTGTTTCACCATTGTGGTTTTACCCACGCCGCCCATCCCGTGAATCCCGACAATGTTGTTTTTGTCATGTTTCAGCGCTTTCAAGACATCGTCCCTAGCATGTGTCCTGGATTCAAACAACATGAAATGACCGACTGGCGCTGGTGCTGTGGGCTTCGAAATGGGAGGTGACACCAACACAGGCAGAGAAACACCCTCAAAATTCTTTTCCCCATAAATCACGCCCATCTCTTTAGCAATACTTACAGCTTGCTTGCTTAGATTGTAACGTGAACGCCAATTAGGAGTACAGCAAGTGCTGAAGCATCTGTGGTTTTGGTTCGCTTGAATTTCATTGTTCAGATTTTGTGCCTCCAAGGCTTTATCTTTGGCTCTTCGAACCCAGTCTTCCACTTGATTTCTGATTCGTTCTCCACGACTAGCGGCTTGGTCAACTAAAATGTTGACGTCCAGCACGACAGCGTTTAGTTTTTGTGCTTGATCTCTGAGTTCCTTTATGTTTCTCCTGTAGTGAACGAGGTAATCAATATCTTGCCAAAGTGGTTTACAAAAGCAGTCTAGCGCGTCCCTGGAGAAAGATGCATAGTCCATGGTTGCTATCTTTTCTTTTCCCTGTCTTTGTCAATAAGTTTACAGAAAGTTCAGAAAGAAGAAGACAAGATACAGACTGAAAAAAATATGAAGGGTAAAAGTACCTGTAAATAGAGATAATAAATTACACGATCTTGAGCTCTGCTTCAACAAGAAATCCAGCCACCACTGAAATCTTTTTTTTTTTTTTAAATTAATAATCATCAAAACTTAAACAATACCACATCACATATATAATATGTAATGAGTTCATCTAGGTTGTGATCAAGCGAAGAAACCTAGGATTGCAAATGGTGTCTGATAGCTTGAAATGCTTTGGTGATGGACTCTAGAGGGAGAACAAATTAAGGACTTTAGAGGGTGAAGATGGAAGAAGAAGAAAAGAAAGTTCTTTTGAATTGGGGATGAGGTGTCATTTTCCTAGTGGTGGAGGGGATTTTATTAGGATAAGGGTGGACCGTCCAACCCGTGATTTTAGTAAAATTGTGTTTTTAAAATCGCACAAATAACGTGTTTAGAAACTAAAGGTGAACATTCAAAATCACAATAACGTGTTTAGAAACTAAAAAGGTGAACAGATGCTCTTTCATTAAGCGCGATTTCCATCCCAAATTTTGTGTACGCACCGACTCTTTTGTTTTGTGCAAATTCCTAAACTATCCTCAAATTTATTCTTCATAACCAAAATATCAGGCAAAAACCCAACTCACATGTTCTCTTTTTCTCTTCAACGTTGTCCACCTCTGCCCTTCCATGCACGTCTCTGTCCTTTGTCGTGTCTGCCTCTTGATTTTGCTTGGACTAACCAATGACTTCTTTGCTCCTCTTAAAGGAAGACCATGCCTGGTTCTTCATTAATTTTTTCTAGGACCATTAACTTTTTCATTGGACTTTCCAAAATAGCAGGCAAAAACCCAACTCGCATGTTCTCTTTTTCTCTTCAACGTTGTCCACCTTTGCCCTTCCATGCATGTCTCTGTCCTTTGTCGTGTCTGCCTCTTGATTTTGCTTGGACTAACCAATGACTTCTTTGCTCCTCTTAAAGGAAGACCATGCCTGGTTCTTCATTAATTTTTTCTAGGACCATTAACTTGTTCGTTGGACTTTCTTGTACCAAAACTACTTCTTTGCTAGGATTTTCTACAACTAGTAACTCTTTCTTTTTTTCTAGACTTGAGATTTGCTTTTTTGGCTTGGACTTTCTACTTTCTAGAACCAGTAGCTTTTTCTTTAACATATAGACTTTGACATTTGCTTTTGGTTGGGTTTCCAGGAGCCACGTGAAGGTGCCTGATGCATTCTTTTGAGGAGTCATGTATATCGCGAACATAATTTTAGAGCAAATCTTTTCTCCAAAGCGAGAAACTTTTATTCGGATGTATTTTTAGAATTTGTTTCTCCCCTCCTTTTGTTGTAAGCCAATTATTAGTAGATATTTGAGGTGTTTTGTACCCTAGACTATTGTAATCCTGCTTTTATTTTAATGCATATTTCCTTTTCACCAAAAAAAAAAATTTATTTTGATATTAAAAGTGATGTGTTGCATCTTTAGTACATTGGTTTACTACATAGGAACATAGGCATAGCTAAGTATATTATTATTATTATTTGTTATTATTACAATTTGTAACATTCACAACATTTGAAATATAGCAAGATAACTTAAAAGTATAGTCAAGTCTTTTTTGGTTATTTGTACCCGAAACAGTAGTTTTAGACTGAAATTATCCAAACGCTTAATTGACAGAAACAACATTTTTTCATAAGTTTTGCCAAACGCTTAATTGTGATTTTCAAAATCGTGTTTTTTAAACACACCTTTTAGAATCGCACCTTTTAAAAAACACACTTTTTCAAACAGTTAACCCAAACGGACCCTATCTGATACCTAACTCCAAACTAAAAGATAAAATAGACCAGCTTTAAGAACCAAAAAAAAAAATTGATGAATTGATGAATTGATGCCTATGATGAAGAGAGAAAAATATAATTTTGAGAAAATGCTAAATCAAATAATGTGATGTCAAATAGCGCTCTTAGTTCTATTATTTCAAAATTACATAGCATTATGTTTTGCTCACTAAAACTACCCAAAAAAAGAAGAAGATGATTTTCAAAATAATTTTTTTTTTCTTCGTTTCCCTTAATTATAGGACAAGGTTTGGCTATAAACCAGTTTGTAGCCTGTTTTCTACAACCCACTACGTGACCGCTTATAAGACCATCCACATATATTATTTAAAGAAGTCACATAACTCATTAAATAAGACATGTGACTAAAGTACACGTGGATGATCTTATTAATTGACACATAGTGGGTTGTAGTAAGCTGGATACAAACCAGTTTGTAGCCAAACTCTGTCCCAATCCCCCTCCCTTTTTATTCTTATAGATGATTTGGGATTCTTGGAGTGACAATACCAATTAGTTTTGTAATTAGAAGAATATTGAACATACAATGAATATGAACTTTATTTTATTTGTAGTTGATGAAACCAACTACAATATTTTACTTTTACAGTCATGCATATTATCAAAACTAAGATTCGTAACAAATTGAAAGATGATTTTCTAACAAACTCTTTGATTTTGTACATTGAAAGGAAAATTACTACAAAATTTAGTAAAAAATCAATCTTAAATGATTTTGAGGATTTATCATAATATTGTGTTCCATTTAAATAGATAATTGAATTAAAATATATTACTAAACGACTATTTTGTGCCTTTTCTTTTATTTATATTACATCGACAGTCACTGCATGAAGTTTAGATTTTCACAGGTGCTTAAGAATAATAATAAAAAGTCAATTAAGTTATCGTTTAATCTGGAGGTCCCAAGTTTAACACCCTTCACTATCACTTATTGGGGATTGTGTACTTTCTCAAGGGAGAAAGAATTAGTTTGGCCGCACAAGCAATGACCAAGATACCATTCCTATTTAAATAAAATAACAAAAAACAATTAAGTTGTTAATTCTCACTAGTTCAATTTAAAGCTTACCATGATCACCTTGCATGTATGGGAAGATCTACAAGATAATTGTCGAATTTCAATTGTCACTACTCAAACCTTTGATTCTCATCCTCAGAAACAACATAAAACAACTTTTCAAAGGTTAAATGGTTGTATGGTTCCCAATTATAAAGTAGTTTATATATTCTCAAACAACCATTTTTCGCCTTCGCCAAGATACGTGATTAGTGCTCACACTTAATTACGTGGTCATTTTGGAAAAAAATAATTTAATCTTCAAGTGTAATGCTTCTTCCTCTCATTATCTTGCATTTTTTTTTTCATAAATTTAATTAGTGAAATTAATTATCGTGCAAGAGAGGAATACTGAAAAATTATAATTATTCGTTTAATTAGGATGCAATAACACATTGGCTATCTTAAGTCTTAAGTCTTATCCAAGATACGTGATTAGTGCTCACACTTAGGCTCCGTTTGTTTCGACGTAAAATTTTTTCCACCGTAAAATATTTGCAAATGCAAATGATTTCAGGGAAAATAATTTTTTTCCTGTGTTTGATTGCATTTTGGAAAATAGTCTGAAAAATATTTTCCAATGTTTGGGGCAACGTAAAATGAAAAAAAAGAAAAAATCAGAAACCACTGCAAATGCAAACCCTCCACCGTAAATCCACCGCAAACCACCATGAAAAACCCACAAACCAACCATCACAATCCCACCGCAATCAAACCCACCGCAACCCACAGCAAAACCCACTCAATCAAACCCACCGCAATCCATCGCAAAATCCACCGCAAATCATCAATCATATGAGCAACACCGGTTCTTGGCGCAGGAGCATGTCCTAGCTCGAGTCCACCGTGAAGCCCAGTGACACAGTCAGGCGAGAGAGAGATCGGCAAAGCCTAGATCCGCTTGTGACCGCCGCGAAGTCCAGTGACCTACAACCCATCGCCACCATCTCAAGACCACGCCAGTCGTAACCACCGCGAGAAAAAGACGAAAGGGGAGGGGGATTGTTGCGAGGGAGACGAAGGACATGGAGGGTGGCTCGGGGAGAACAGAGGCTTGTTGGGTGAGAGAGAGAGCAGAAAGAGAGCAGAGGGGGAGAGCAAGACGCGTGAAATTTTTTGGAAAATGGTTTACGGAAAATTTTTCCGTAAACCGTTTTCCTAAATTTTGTTAAGGATTTTCCGGTCAAACTACAAATAATTTCCTTTGACTTTATTTTACAGCGAAACAAACACCCGTAAATAATGAAAACGTTTTACGAAAAATATTTTACGTCGAAACAAACGGAGCCTTAATTACGTGGTCATTTTGGAAAAAAATAATTTAATCTTCAAGTGTAATGCTTCTTCCTCTCATTATCTTGCATTTTTTTTTTCATAAATTTAATTAGTGAAATTAATTATCGTGCGAGAGAGGAATACTGAAAAATTATAATTATTCGTTTAATTAGAATGCAATAACACATTGGCTATCTTAAGTCTTAACTCTTAACCAAGGATGGACGGAAATTATGTCCAGCCCAACGGCCCAAAATCAAGGATGTATTACTACCTACTGGCTACAACTAGTACTAATGAATGGGCCTCGACCCAAAAATTATAAACTCTGAAATGAAGTCCCACAAATCAATTTGGTCTTTTAAGCCTGTTAGGATTGCACAGAAAGAACAGCTACCTGTTTAGCTTCGTCATTCAAGGTACGCGAAAACCCTTTCAACTCTAAACCCTAATTCCTCTATCTCTCTCTCTCTAATCTTAATGTTTTGTTTTGGTTATGAATTGGATTTGAACTAGAGTATGTTTGGTCACTGAGAAAATGCAACCAAATCTTTAGCCTATCTTAATTTTGTATGCACATGAGCTTGTTCTTATTTTTTCAATAAATTAGTAGTACTTATCAGAGAGCAAAAACAAAAGAAGAATTTTGTGGAGAATAGTTGCTGTTTTTCCGCATTGAATGTCAAGTGAAGTAATATATGCATTTTTTTTTTTTTTTGGTGCCTAAAAACAAGTTTTGAGTCTATTCTTTGTGATTGCTGAAATTTAGGGGTTTCCCAAATTGGGTCTGAGTTTTTAAGTCTAGGGACCTCTAAAGAATGAAAAATTGCTGTATTCAAATGAATCTTCATATATATTATTTTCTAATTTTTGTACAGAAACTAGCCTCAGTATATAGGTGGAGGGTTTTAGTGGATTCAGCTTAAGCCATATTGAAGTGAAGTTGAGAATAGAAGTAGGTCTAATTTTTAGCAATGGAAGAATCCCCGACACTTGGAAAACGAAAAGAACCTGAAATTGAACAATCTGGAGTCACCGAAACCCCTAATCAAGGATCTACTCCCAAAAGACAAAGAGAACCTGAAGATTCAGAGCTTATTGCAACCCCCAATCAACAATCTGCCCCAGATAGACAAAGAGAACCTGATGAGTTAGAGCCTTAGAGGTGACCAAAACCCCCAATCAAGAATCCCTCCGAAATCAATCCAATTTGATGCGCACATGTATCCATGAGGTTGCGGTGTCAAGTGGGTACACTTCAACCAAGGATGAATCAATTCATGGAACCCTCTCGAATCCCATGTATAACGGCAAGATGGCAAAAACATACCAGTTTACGCTCGACCCATTTCAGTCGGTATCTGTGGCATGCTTAGAACGGAATGAGTCAGTTTTGGTGTCAGCACATACTTCAGCAGGTAAAACTGCTGTTGCTGAGTATGCAATTGCAATGGCTTTTAGAGAGAAGCAGAGGGTTATATATACTTCGCCATTGAAAGCATTGAGCAATCGGAGTACAGTGAGCTTAGTCAGGAGTTTAAAGATGTGGGATTGATGACAGGTGATGTTACTCTGTCACCTAATGCTAGTTGCTTGGTCATGACGGCTGAGATTCTTAGGGCAATGCTTTATAGGGGTTCTGCACAACCTTGCTGAAGCAGATCTTTCCCGTCAATTAGACTTGTCAGCACCACAAATAACTCAGTCAAACAACTTGCAATTCAATGTCCAGAGGCTACCTCAGCAAGCTCAACAGCTTGACCAACTCCCAAAGCTACCTTCCACATTGAATCCATTAGGATCGGTTATGCAATCACAGCAACAGTTAGGTGATCTTACTCAACTATCAAGGCAAAATGTGTGTTTATAGCTCTATAGTAGCAAAATGTTTGGTTTATTGAGTCTATGCGAATGTTATAAAAAATGAAAATGTGTGTTTCTCATAAATGAGGGGCCCACCTGTCTTTAGGGAAAGCAAAAATTGTTTTGAATTCTAGAAATCTCACATGAGTCTCCGTTAGATCGCTATTAAGCATTCAAAAAATAAATAATAAAAGAAGACTGTTATAATTTTATTAGTGGAGCAAAATTGGTGGAATAAAAAATTTATATTTGTCTTATACAACATACTTCTCACACAAGGGTGGAGTTATGTGGATCTCACACGTGAAGAGGAATGTTGTAGTTGTAGGTGAATTGTCCATTAGTCCAGCCCAACGGCCCCATATTCAAATATGTATTACTAGTTTACTATCTAGCTTACTACTAGTACCACCGCACCGCCAATGCATATTCATGAATGGGCCTTGACCCAAAAATTATAAACCTTGAAATCAAACCCCACGATTCAATTTGGTCAAACCTCTTTGGAATGGATTTTACAGAAAGAACGACTAACCGTTTCTCTTGGTCATTCAACTGATTCAAGGTCACTTGTGCTTCTAATGCTATAAAACGAGTTTATGGCCAAGTAAAACATGATTAGTTCTAAAAAACTCTTAGCATTTAGTAGCTTAGTTCATTAAAGGATTGTTTTTGTAATATATATACACTTGTTCGGTCATTATTTGGTCACATATAAAGCAAGATTAGAGAGCAGTCACGCCATTTTGAAAGATTCTCAAAAGGTGACTTGTGTTTGTGAAACAAAAAGAATTAGACAGATAGTACCCAGGAATAAGGGATAAAACCACCAAGCAGTAGAGAGAGGGATAGGAGCCTGGCGTCAGCACCATTGATCAATTGTCCATCTACAATAGTGATTTTGGTTCACAAATTACATCATAGAAGGAAAGGAAATAACTCTTAATGTATTACATAAAACACAAAATAAAAGTGAATAAAATTAATGCTGAACAGTCTTAGCATCCATTAACACCAATCAACATTAATTATAATGAATCAGGTTCAACGAAATCAATCAGCATCAATTAGGTCAACGGGCATACTTGTTGTCACTTGTCCACACCAAGTAGTCTGTTTGACCCATGCTATTAAGGAACCTCTTGAAGAGGGGGATTTTGGGATACAAAGTTTTCTTGGGTTGCACAGTAGCCAACATATTTGATGTCTGTGCTGATGGTAATTGGTATGAGGATATAGGGGAAGTCAATATTTAGAAGTATCAATAAATTTTCTTTGTTTTGCTACATGGTACTCTTAGAAGTGTCATTGCCCTTGCAGCAGTTTAGGAGTTAATTAGGTTCTCATATCTAGATTGCCACCACTTCTCATTTTTTATTTTTAGATGGAGATTGTATTGCTACTTATCAGTCATCACTCATCAACAAAGTTTTTTTTTTTTTTTTGGAGACTTATACTAGAATTTTTTATGGTAGGCAGGCAGATCTCCAGACAGACTTTTTGCTGCTTTTGTATAGCATGAAATCTTATACAACATATCTTATTGCTTGAGTTGGAGCTTTTTTGAATTTCAGATGATTATGGAACGGAAATTCCAACCTGTAATCATCTTCAGCTTCAGTAGAAGAGCTTTTTCTGTAAATGCATTGAGCCCTATTTCCCTTAAGACTTAAAGAAGGTTCATATAAATAATTTATTCTTTTAAAGCTACACTTTCATGATGATTGTTATTAATCTTGGAAATGACTTGTTCAGAAAGCAAACCAGATCCAACCCAAACTCACACTTCTTTAATTTGGCATAAAGGTATTTTTCTCCCTTAGAATTTGTAGCACCACTCTCGGGTGTTACTTATGCTCTTTTTGGTAAACCAAGATGTGATGGGTACTAACCACAATAAATTGGTCTAAGTCTTTCATATTATAAGTACATCAAGCCTTTAAACAAGCTAACTCAGATATCTTGGCTACACATTTTTCATATAATATTAAGAATTGAGAAGCTAACCACATATTTTATTTGAAAGAAATTTAGCTCCCTCAGAATCCAAAAGACAGCATCTTCGAGTCCATGCATTTGAAAGCAGCTTGCAGCGCACTTCTACACGGGCTGCCTATCCAGTATCATCTCTTTTCCAATGTAATTGAAAAATCATCTGTTTCTCCCCGTCTTCAACAAATCTATAGGCAGTAGGATAAAGAGTTAATAAATTGTACGAGATATATGTGTCATGAAATTCAGTGCAGGTGAAATATATAGGAATCGCTAGTGCAATCACATTTGCCTTACATGGCTAAGAACACTAAAATAAAGTTTTCTCTTGAAATGATATAACGCACCAATTTCTCTACTACATACGAGTAACCAAAATGTGGATAATAAGCTGAATGATTATTTAATTTTTTAAACCCCAGTTTGACATACGCACTCATGTTGCTCCTATTGTGGAGAAAGAATGCTACTAAATGAATCACATGTAAGGAAAACCATGTTGGGAACATACCTCTTCTTTAGAAGGTTATAGTGGCCTTCATTGTTAAAGTGGACTTGTTTGGAGCTGTGAAAGTCGGATGTTCGGAACTTTGGACAGTCTCGAACATGCAAATATTCCAGAAAAGGGCACTTCCAAGGAAGAATTTCCATCATAGAAATTAACAAGATGTGCTAGATTTTGCAGTGCTAATGTCTTTAGTCGAGGTAATGTAATCTTATCCACAGTAATTTCATCATCTTTCTGAATAATTTCATCCAAGTCAAAGCAATCCTCTACCCAAAGTTCTTCCAATTGCAAAAGACCTTGAGACATGGAGGGTGAAAAGAAGTATTTCAATTTGTTGCATTCAACGACAATCACAGTTTTGAGATTTCTGAAATCTGCAAGCTTAGCAGGGCCTTTCCATATGTTTGTTAATTGAGATAGCTTGTCCAATCTGACTTCTTTTAATCTTTCCAAGTAACCACGTCCTTCTTGCAATCCTTCAAATCCAAACACCTCCTTAATTGAATTTTCTTTTACGTGGAGTTTTTCCAGATTATTCAACCTCTGAATTATGTTTGAATTCAGAAGTGAATTCTCTAGGTAACTACACCATTGCACCTCCAAGATTTTAAGTTTTTCAAAGCATCCAAGTGGTACTTGGCCAATACATATCTCTTTCATAGATTGCATATTGTAAATGTGTAATTCCTGCAAGTTCTCAAACACTCGGTTTTTTGAGATACCGTCTGCTAAGGGTATTAAGCATTGTCCGCTGTTGCTATTTCGAACAATGAGAGACTTCAAACCAAACAACCTCCCCTTATCATATTCTATAAGAATGTTATTGAGTTTCCAGCACCCATAATAGATAAGCATCTCTGCTTTCTCAGTCACAGCCTCAACAAACCACTCTGGTAAAGTGCTCATTGTAGTGTCAATCAACAAGATCTTTGCATGTACCCGTACAGAATACAATAGGTGTCTCATTTGATTGGAATAAATTGAGGGGCTTATATATATAAAGAACTTCTCCCACTTTGGAATAAATTTTACATTCTGGGGCAAACAATTAACATTTTCTATATCAACCTTCAAAATTTTTAGTTTAGGCAAGTTTATTACCTCTTCAAAGCTTGCATTCCTTTTTTTGCTCATTGGCTCCACCCTATCACCCCATTTGCAAAAACTTTCTTCCAAGTATAACTCCTCCAAGCTATGTAGTCTTGATATTATATTTGGCGATATAATTTGGATATAACAACCCGTCATATCCAACAACCTTAACTCAATCAATTCTGCTAATTCTTCTGGGAAGGTATGGATGAAAGAATATTTGAGGCTAAGTATTTGCAGTTTCTTGAGTACTCCTAATATGGATATATCTTTTATTGAAATGCAACGATCCATATATAAGGTGCACAGGTTCTTGAGGAGTCCAATTGATGGGGAAAGCCTTTTGACAGACAAATTACTTATATCGAGCACCTTAAGGGCCTTCATACTATTAAAGAAGCCAATTGGGATCTCCCTCAAATTCCTATTTTTCCCCAACAAAAGGGTTTGGAGGTTCGGGCATACCGGCCCATTAGGAAGTATTTCGATATTATTGAACATAATAGAGATTGCAGTGTATCTTTCGAAACAATTGTCCCTGTCCCGCGGCCATTGTTGTAAACCAGAGCCCGCTTTTGCCATAAAAAACCACTTGGAATCTCCATAAAATAGCTGCTCGTCTTCTGATGATGTTATGATTATGGCTGTATCACGTACGACATCATGCATCTTTACGCATCCATCCTTATCACTCTTTAACAACAATCCTGAATCTATGAGAATTTTTATGAAAGTATCAGCATCTCCTCTAGCTTGTTCCAATGTTTCAACATTTTGAAACAAGCCAAGTCCCATCCCGTATCTTGCCAACACTTCCTTACGGATATTATGATCTTCTGGAAAGAGACAACATATCAAGAAGAGTGCCTTGGCTTTTGGATCTTTCAAGAAATCATAGCTCATCCGAATGCACTCGAGAACTTTGTTGTACTCATGATCAGGGTTTGCAGGTGCCGACATTTGAAGTCTACTGGCTGCCTTTTTCCATTCTTCCAAATCTTTGTCACCTAACGCTTTCGCAACTGTTTCTAGTGCTAAAGGCAATCCTTGACATTCACGGACAACCTGCTGAGCCACATCTTCAAATTCAGGGGAGTCAAAAATTGTGCCTGCTGTCTTTACGAACAGATTCCAAGAATCTTTGGGGGATAAGATATTGAGATGGATCCTACTAGTTGTTTTGCATCCCATGATGTGGCATACATGTTCTCGTCTAGTGGTGAGTAAGATCTTTGATTTGCAAGCCTCAAGGTCACTGCCAAATGGAATTCCCACGCGGGATAGGTCAATCCATTCCCAGATATCGTCCAAAATTACAAGTATTCTTTCATGTGCCATTATTTTTTCCCTCAGTTTCTTTGCTCTGCCTTCTTCACTCGCCTTGTCCCATTCTTCCCACTTGAGTTCTAGACCCTCCGCAATCGAATCTTGAATTTTTCTGAGTTCCACAGCCTGTGACACAGTCGCCATCACCACCCGATCAAAGAGACCTTCGCTCATGACTTTTTCCGCTACTTGTTTCACCATTGTGGTCTTGCCCACGCCGCCCATCCCGTGAATCCCGACAATTTTGTTGTTGTCATGTTTCAGCGCTTTCAAGACATCGTCCCTAGCATGTGTCCTGGATTCAAACAACATGAAATGACCGACTGGCGCTGGTGCTGTGGGCTTCGAAATGGGAGGTGACACCAACACAGGCAGAGAAACACCCTCAAAATTCTTTTCCCCATAAATCACGCCCATCTCTTTAGCAATACTTACAGCTTGCTTGCTTAGATTGTAACGTGAACGCCAATTAGGAGTACAGCAAGTGCTGAAGCATCTGTGGTTTTGGTTCGCTTGAATTTCATTGTTCAGATTTTGTGCCTCCAAGGCTTTATCATTGGCTCTTCGAACCCAGTCTTCCACTTGATTTTTGATTCTTTCTCCACGTTTTTGGGCTTCATCAACTGAAAATTTGACGTCCACCACGACAGCGTTTAGTTTTTGTGCTTGATCTTCGAGTTTCTTTATGTTTGTCCTGTAGTGAACGAGATAATCAATCTCTTGCCAAAGAGGTTTACAAAAGCAATCTGCAGCGTCCCTGGAGAAAGATGCATACTCCATGGTCGCTATGTGACAGCGTTTTTTTCTTTTTCTTTTTTCTGTCCTTGTCAACAAGTTTACAGAAAGTTCAGAAAGAAGAATACAGGATACGGACTGGAAAAGAAAAATGAATGGTAAAAGTAGTGAAAATAGAGATAATAAATGACACGATCTCGAGTTCTGCTTTGTTCTTTTCTTTTTAATTAATAATCACCAAAACTTAAACAATAACAATATCACATATATAAGATGTAATGGGTTCATCCAGGTTGGGATCAAGTGAACGAACCTATGTAGGATTGCAAATGGTGTCTGATAGCTTAAAATAGTTTGGTGATTGAGTTTAAGGGTGAAGAAGGAATGAAAGAGAGAAAAAGAAAGTTGTTTTGGATAGGGGATAAGGGGTCTAAGAGCATTCTTATCAGAGTTAACAATTGGGCGAAAAACACAAAAAATAAGGAAAAGGCAGCAAAAGTGGGAAACATCAGCCTCCCTGTACCATTGAAAATGGGCAATTGATGAACAGTCGCTCCCCCACCTTGAGGAGCCACTGTTCATCAATTGGGGGAATAAAAAAGATTTTTTTTTGTAGTGTAGTAGTGTTTTTTTTAGTGTAGTATTTCGGGAGTTGTGAAAAAAAAAAATAATAATAAAGATATATTAAAGAATGGAATAGTAAAGTTAAAATAGGGAGTCTGGTGTAGTAGTGCTTTAGCTATTTGAGCAAAAGTGGGTTTTTTAGAACCAAATTCGCAAAAAAAATAGAGAGTCTGATAAGAATGCTCTAAATTGTGGTGGGAGATTTTATTAGGTAGGGATGGGGTCATTGGGGCGGCGCAAGATGCATGTCCTGATCTCTTTAGAACATTGCAAAATATTTAGTGGAAATTACGCTTTATATTTTGACGCATTTTTCAATGTCATCCAAACTTTCAATTTGAACAATTTACTTTTTAGTTTGACCCAATTATATGCCTTGTACCCCTCCATCCAAATTGCTATTAATTTGAACAGAAAATTGAGTCACGTGCCCGTGACACACTTGCCTTGGAAAATACAAAAATAGTGAAGTACTTAAATAAAATAACTCTATTTTCTTAATAAATCTTTATCCCATCCCACGCAGTTACAAAAATAACCATGAAGTTATAAAAAAGAAAACAAACCAACATGTATAAATTATAGCTAAGAGAAAATGTGAAGAAAAATAAATAAAGAACAACTTCCACAAAAAAAAAAAAATTTAGTACACGATAAATTAGCACATGATAAAAAATTTACTACACGAGCAAAAAAAAAATTAGTACACGAGCAAAAAATAATTTAGTACACGATAAAAAAAACAATTGAGTGAAAAAAATAGCAAATAAGATAATTGATTTAAAATTTATATGATAAAAGTATGTGATAAGATTACCATGAAAAAGAGTAAAGAAAGAAGATTGAATCAAATAAATCCGGTTAAGAAAGTAGAGTCCTTATTCAAATAGAATTCTTTAATTATTGTATTCATTAGCTAAGTGAAAACGTGAAAAAATAAATAAATAAATAACAACTTCCAAAAAGAAATTTAGAACACGATAAATTAGCACATGAAAAAAAATTTAGTACACGAGCAAAAGAAAAAATAGTACACAAGCAAAAAAATAATTTAGTACACAACGATAAAAAAAAATTAAGTGAAAAATAGCAAATAAGATAAATTATGATCTAAAATTTATATGATAAAAGTCATATTGTGTGATAAGATTACCATGAAAAAAAAAAAAATTGAATCAAATAAATCCGGTTAAGAATGTAGAGTTCTAATTCAAATAGAATTCTTTAATTATTGTATATATATATATATAATATATATATATATATATATATATATATATAATTATATATAATAGAAATCCTAATCTAAACTCACACACACGTATATTTTGGGAATCGAACCCACGCCCTCATAGAGAGGTGGTACTCTTTAGAAAGAGAAATTACCACTGAACCAGATGCCCAAGTGGCAATTATTGTATAAACTAGACTATAACCCGCGCAATGCGCGGCTCTTTTTCATTATTTTTCTAAAAATATGTTTCTAACAAAGCAACTTAACTAAGAAGAAGGAAAAAATAATAACAATAATGAAAAGTAAAAAAAAAAAAAAATAAAAGAAAAGAAAAGAAAAGTGTAAAATAGAAAATGTAAATAATTTTTCTTTGTGCTTGAAAATAGAAATGATCATTTTTATTATATCTCATCAAATATATTATACTGATTTTTATAATATTTCATCAAATGTATTATACTAAGTCTATAAAGATAACTACCAATAACTTTCTAGCCTAGTTGCATCGATTCCTTTCAATTGGGGTTTATATCCCGGGGTTGTATTCACTTAGCAAAAAAAAAAAAAACTCACTTCACATCGTTTATGAATTTCAATCACTTTAGGTAAACCTCAATTGTTCCATATAGGGATTCGAAATGTTCAGAGGTTTCTCATTTTTGTTTAACTTACATCACTTTGATAGTACAAATAAATAATACAATTTGTCACATATTTATCTCAACTTTACCTTTTTTTTTTACTTTCTTTTGTTTCTCTTTTCATCTTTTTTTGGGCAATTTATCACTTATTAATAATTACATAAACAATATATGTGACCTTAGAAATCTATTATATAACAAATTGGTCCATAGAGATAAAATGACAATGTCATGTTAATCGGTGGATTACAGTCAGTTGGTCGGATTGGGCCAACAACTTTTTTTAGCCCAATTTGAAAATTAGTCCATATAATATTTTTGGGCTTTTTTGGCTAATACACAACAAATCAGCAATACACAACAACAAATCACCAAAACAAGTAGAAAACCAACTGGAGAATCCAGTACTCAACTGCTTGCTTGAATTTTTTTTTTTGATAATTCTGCTTGCTTGAATTTAAACAAGCAAAATTTACATATTGTATATTTGTATTGAAAGCCCTATTATGAATGCCCAACGGCCCAAAATCAAGGATGGTTTACTTACCTACAGGCTACAACTAGTACTACGCCACTGCCATTGTATATTTTTATTAATGAATGGGCCTCGACCCAAACATTATAAACTTTGAAATCAAATCCCACAAATCATTTTGGTCTTTTAACTTTTAAGCCTCCAAGGATCGCACAGAAGGAACGGCTATTTGTTTAGCTTCGTCATTCAAGGTACGCTAAAACCCTTTCAACTCAAAACCCTAATTCCTCTCTCTCTTATCTTAATGTGTTTAGTTGGTTATGAATAGGATTTGAATTTGAATAATGTTTGCTCACTGAGAAAACGGAAGCAAATCTTTAGCCTATCTTAATTTGTATGCACATGTTCTGTGTACATGAGCTAGTTTTTTTTTTTCAATAAATTAGTAGTACTTATCAGAAAGCAAAAACAAAAGAAGAACTTTGCGGAGAAATGTTGCTATTTTTCTGCATTGAATGTCAGTGATGTAATATATGCATTTTTTTTTTTTGGTGCCTAAAAACAAGTTTTGAGTCTATTCTTTGTGATTGCTGAAATTTAGGGGTTTCCCAAATTGGGTCAAGTTTTTAAGTCTAGGAACCTGTAAAGAATGAAAAATTGCTGTATTCAAATGAATCTTCATGTATTATTTTCTAATTTGTGTACAGAAACTAGCCTCAGTATATAAGTGGAGGGTTTTAGTGGATTGAGCTTAAGCCATATTGAAGTGAAGTTGAGAATAAAAGTAGTTATAATTTTTAGCAATGGAAGAATCCCCGACACTTGGAAAACGAAAAGAGCCTGAAATTGAACAATCTGGAGTCACCGAAACCCCTAGTCAAGGATCTACTCCAAAAAGACAAAGAGAACCTGAAGATTCAGAGCTTATTGCAACCCCCAATCAACAATCTACCCCAGATAGACAAAGAAAACCAGATGAGTTAGAGGTGACCAAAACCCCCAATCAAGAATCTCTCCGAAATCAATCCAATTTGATGCGCACATGTATCCATGAGGTTGCGGTGCCAAGTGGGTACACTTCAACCAAGGATGAATCAATTCATGGAACCCTCTCGAATCCCATGTATAATGGCAAGATGGCAAAAACATACCAGTTTACGCTTGACCCATTTCAGTCGGTATCTGTGGCATGCTTAGAACGGAATGAGTCAGTTTTGGTGTCAGCACATACTTCGGCAGGTAAAACTGCTGTTGCTGAGTATGCAATTGCAATGGCTTTTAGAGAGAAGCAGAGAGTTATATATACTTCGCCATTGAAAGCATTGAGCAATCAGAAGTACAGAGAGCTTAGTCAGGAGTTTAAAGATGTGGGATTGATGACAGGTGATGTTACTCTGTCACCTAATGCTAGTTGTTTGGTCATGACGACTGAGATTCTTAGGGCAATGCTTTATAGGGGTTCGGAGCTTTTGAAGGAAGTTGCGTGGGTCATCTTTGATGAGATCCATTATATGAAGGATCGTGAAAGAGGGGTTGTTTGGGAAGAGAGTATTATATTTTTGCCACCAGCTATTAAAATGGTATTTCTGTCAGCGACAATGTCGAATGCCACTGAGTTTGCTGAGTGGATATGTAATATTCACAAACAGCCATGTCATGTGGTCTACACAGATTTTCGACCGACTCCGTTGCAGCATTATGTTTTCCCCATGGGTGGGAATGGATTGTATCTTGTGGTCGATGAGAATGAACAGTTCAGGGAGGAAAATTTTGTGAAGCTGCAGGATACTTTTTCAAAGCAGAAACTAGGTGATGTTAACAAGAGTTCTAATGGCAGAGGAAGTGGGAGAATTGCAAAAGGTGGGAATGCTTCTGGTGGTTCGGACATATCCAAAATTGTGAAGGTGAGCTTTCCAATTAGGTGCTACAACTGATTGCAATGTTATTAGCTGCTCAAATTATCGTTTAATCTATGCCAATGTTTTCATTTCTGATCCAGTTTGACCCGAGTGGTCTAAATCTTTTTTACTCTGACCCATTCTTTCTTACTGTTTCATCTTTTTCCTGATGGCACCAATTGCCTTTATATTTTTATCAATTACATTACAATTAAAGATTAATTGAGAGTTTTCAGATTTTGTATGGCTATGCATTGAATTCAAAAGAGGGCGGACCTTGGTGTGATTGGCAAGCTGCCCTCCGCCCAAACGAAGTGTTGTGGTCTAAATCTTTTTTACTCTGACCCATTCTTTCTTACTGTTTCATCTTTTTCCTGATGGCACCAATTGCCTTTATATTTTTATCAATTACATTACAATTAAAGATTAATTGAGAGTTTTCAGATTTTGTATGGCTATGCATTGAATTCAAAAGAGGGCGGACCTTGGTGTGATTGGCAAGCTGCCCTCCGCCCAAACGAAGTGTTGTGGGTATGATGGTGTATAGCAAATTTTTTTTTTGAAGGTCTTAAACAAAAAAAGAGTGCCATACTGTGTACTTCTTTTGGTAAAATATTGAGAAGAATACAATTTTACATCAATAGTGTAGGAAATGATATCTAGATGGTCACTTGTGCTTCTAATGCGACAAAACAAGTTTATGGCCAAGTAAAACATGATTAGTTCTAAAAAACTCTTAGCATTTAGTAGCTTATTTCATGGAAGGATTGTTTTTGAAATATATATACATAGACTACAAGGGGGGATTATTCATTTAATAAGGTAATCCTCAAAACGGAGTAGGCTGTCTTTTGGCAGTCGGTTATCACTGTTAGCTGTACTCCTCGGCGAAACAGGCCCGATTTCTGTCGGTGATCCCCCCCCCCCCCCCCCCCCCCCTATATATACACTTGTTTGTTCATTATTTGGCCATATATCATAATATTAAGCAAGATTAGAGAGCAGTCAAGCCATTTTGAAAGAGTCTCAAGAGCAAAATATTTTACTTAGTAGTGTTGCAAGATGATCGAGGTAACTTGTGTTTGTGAAACAAAAAGAATTAAACAGATAGTACTCAGGAATCAACATTTAGATTTAGGGTTGCTTGGTGTTAGCATTAACCTGTGGAAAGAGGGATAAAACCTAGGAATCAACACCTAGGGTTGCTTGGACTCAGCACCAAGCAGTAGAAAGAGGGATAGGAGCCCTGGCTTCAGCACCATGATCGTCTGTCTACAATAGTGATTTTTGAGGCCTTTAAATAGGTGTACAAATTACATCATAGAAGGAAAGGAAATAACTCTTTATTAATTAAATTAAATACAAAATAAAAGTGAATAAATTTAAATGCTAAACAGTCTCAGCATATATTGACATCAATCAACATTATTTACAATGAATCAGGTCCAATGAAATCAATCAGCATCAATCGGGTCAACGGGCATATCTGTTGTCCACACCAAGTAGTCTGTTTTACCCATGTTATTAAGGAACCTCCTTGAAAAGGGGATTTTGAGGATACAAACTTCTTCTTGGGTTGCACAGGAACTCATGCCAACATATTTGCTGTCTGTGCTGATGGTATGAGGATATAGGGGAAGTCAATATTTAGAAGCATCAATAAATTTTCTAAGTTTTGCTACATGGTACTCTTAAAAGTGTGATTGCCCTTGCTGAAGTTTAGGAGTTAATCAGGTTCTCATATCTAGAATGCCACCACTTCTCATTGTTTGTTTTTAGATGGAGATTGTATTGCTACTTATCAACACAGTTTTATTTATTTATTTATTTTTATGGAGACTTGTACATTACTAGAATTTTTTATGGTAGGCAGGCAGATCTCCAGACAGACTCTATATTGTTATTTAGTAAAATCTTAAATTTTTTTGCTGCTTCTATATAGCATGAAATATTGCACATCATATCTTATTGCTTGAGTTGGGAGTTTTTTTTTTGAATTTCAGATGATTATGGAACGAAAATTCCAACCTGTAATCATCTTCAGCTTCAGTAGAAGAGAATGTGAACAACATGCAATGTCCATGTCCAAGCTTGATTTTAATAACCAAGAGGAAAAGGATACCGTGGAAGAGGTTTTTCGTAATGCAATACTCTGCTTGAATGAGGAAGACAGAAATTTACCTGCCATTGAGTTGATGTTGCCACTACTTAAGCGAGGTATTGCTGTTCATCATTCTGGCCTTCTCCCCGTTATCAAGGAATTGGTCGAGATTCTTTTCCAGGAAGGCCTTGTAAAGGCCCTTTTTGCCACAGAAACAGTAAGATTATCTCCACACACCCCCCCCCCCCCCCCCCCCAAAAAAAAAAAAAAAAAAAAATCTTTCTTTGTATTAAAATTCAGTTTTTATTGTTGCCTTTGTCTCTGGCTTAAATGATGATTGATGAGATTCATACTAACTTCCCATTGTGACAGTTTGCCATGGGTTTAAACATGCCTGCAAAAACAGTTGTTTTCACAGCTGTCAAGAAGTGGGATGGTGATAGTCATCGTTTCATTGGATCTGGTGAATATATACAGGTGACTAAAGATTTCATTGCTTTTTTATTATTATTATTTTTTTGCATCCTGCAACTTTGTACGCAAGCTTGTATAACAATTTTTAATGATATTGTAGATGAGTGGACGGGCTGGGCGTCGTGGCAAAGATGAGCGTGGTATCTGTATTATTATGATTGATGAGCAGGTTATTCTATGGCTAGTTATCTCTCTTATTACGTGATCATACAAAACTTCTGTAACTTCGCTTCATCAACCCATATAAAACCCTTTCAAAGTGAAGTTTTTCCATTTAACTTTGATCTTGTGGGATCCATTTTTGCTTTGATTTCAACCTCAATATTTTAAAAGCAACATTGGTATATCATGTCAAGCCTCAATAATGGTGTCTGGTTATATGGCCAGTAGTTAGCTTTTCATAATCTCTTGTTGGATTTTCAAAAACAAGTGAGGAAACAATCTGTTCTTTAGTTTTATCAAATCAATGGTATGTGGTTATTTTTTTATACAGATGGAGATGAATGCTCTCAAGGATGATCATACAAAACTTCTGTAACTTCATTTCATCAACCCGTATAAAACCCTTTTAAAGTGAAGTTTTTCTATTTAACTTTGATCTTGTGGGATCATTTTTGCTTTATATCAACCGTAATTTGTATTTCAAAGAAACATTGTCATATCAACCTCAATATTTTAAAAGAAACACTGGTCTTTCATGTCAAGCCTCAATAATGGTGTCTGGTTATATGGCCTGTAGTTAGCTTTTCATAATCTCTTGTTGGATTGTCAAAAACAAGTGAGGAAACAATCTGTTCTTTAGTTTCATCAAATCAATGGTATGTGATTATTTTTTTTACAGATGGAGATGAATGCTCTCAAGGAAATGGTTTTGGGTAAACCTGCTCCATTAGTTAGTACATTCAGGCTGAGCTACTACTCAATTTTGAATTTAATGAGTCGTGCCGAAGGCCAGTTTACTGCTGAACACGTAATAAAGAATTCATTTCATCAATTTCAGTATGAGAAGGTTTTTGCCGAACCTTTCCTTTCATTTTTATCATTACTTGATGCATAATGATTGGTCAATTACAAGTTTTCCTTCTGCATAGGCCTTGCCTGATATAGGGAAAAAGGTCTCCAAGCTGGAGCAGGAAGCTACCATGCTTGATGCTTCAGGAGAGGTAACTTTTGTCATTTGGTCTTTAGACTCAGTCCACAAAATCTTTTCTTAATTTTGTGTTTATTCATATCTTTTTGTTTTTTCTGTAGGCTGCAGTTGCTGAATATCATAAGCTAAAATTGGATATAGCCCAACTTGAGAAGAAGTTGATGGGAGAAATAACGAGGCCTGAAAGGGTCCTCTACAATCTTCGTCCTGGTCGACTGGTATGTGATAGAATAGAATATTGTTGTCATCTTTTCTGTTTTTTTTTTTTTTTTTTTTTTCAATAGCCCAAGGGTTCTTTTAGTTTACATGGTCAATGCAAAGCATTTTTTTTTTCCTTCTCTTGAACTAGAACTGCTTATTGACACATGTAACTTGATTTTTGCTACTCCACTCTCTCTCTCTCTTCTGAGTTTTTTTTTTTTTTTTTGAACAATGAATTAGTTGATAAATAATTGACTTTTGGGTTTTTTCTTTGTATAGCTTTGCTTGCAATTTTCTTCTTGCATTTAATTCCTTCTGTTTTTCTGTATGTGCTAGTTTAAGTTATATGGTTGGCACATTTTTGCTTCTTGTATTTACTTGGAAGCACTTTTCTCATTGTAGGTCAAGATAAGGGAAGGTGGAACAGATTGGGGTTGGGGAGTTGTGGTTAATGTTGTTAAAAAGCCCTCCACAGGGGTAGGTTCATTGCCTTCACGTGGGGGTGGCTATATAGTTGATACTTTACTTCACTGCTCACCTGGTTCAAGTGAGAATAGTTCACGGCCAAAACCATGCCCGCCCCGTCCTGGAGAAAAGGGTGAAATGCATGTGGTGAGTTGAGACTTATGTTACAGCAGTATTATTAATATTACTATTTTTAGTTGTGGTTCAGAGTAGTTAGTCATGCCAAGTATGTGAAATGATTGTTTGGAGTTTAATTTTGATTTATATTTTCTTTAGGTCCCTGTTCAGTTGCCCCTAATTTCTGCTCTAAGCAAACTGATGATATCTATTCCTTCTGATCTCCGGCCATTGGAAGCGAGGCAAAGTATATTGCTTGCTTTACAGGAGCTGAAAAGTCGCTTTCCGCAAGGCCTTCCAAAGCTTAATCCTGTAAAGGTATCCACTTAGCCATATTCTTATATTATGATGTGCTTGTTGTTGTCACTAAATTGTTTCTATTTTCCCACTTCCTCTTCTTGTTCTTCCCCACTTCCAAAAAAATAAAAACACAAAATATAATAAGACATGTTTTGGTACATACAATCATGGGAATGAGGGATTTCATGTATTCCTTCATGACCATGGTTCCGGTAAAAGTAACCATTAGCCGTTTTTCGATATTATGATGTGCTTGTTGTCATTAACTGTTTTCTCTTCTTCCTCTTTTTGCTCTCCGGGGAAAAAAAAAAAAAAAAAAAAAAAAAAAATCCAAAGATAAAAATAAGACCATCTTTTGGTACATGCAGGCATGGGAATCAGGGATGTCATGTATCCATTTGTGACCATGGTTCCTACATGACCTGTCCTTGAGGTGGTATGCTAACTTACCAATGGGTATTTGGAAGGATTTATTATGCACTCAATTGAGTAGTTCCAATTCATTTTCATTGTATGACAGAATCTTAAATATTTGATAAAATTAGACTGGTTTTATTTTTTATTGTTATATTGAAATGCAGGATATGGGCATTGAAGATCCAGAAATTGTTGAGTTGGTGAACCAAATCGAGGAACTTGAACGAAAGTTATATGCTCATCCACTTCATAAGGTTTGTCCTATTTTTCAGAATGAACTCTCTGCTATTCTATTGTTTCATGAAGTTTTTTAAGGTAGTGTGCTGCTTACATTGTTCTTTGCTATAAGCAGTTTCCATAACCATTTCATTGTGCAAATGCAGTCTCAAGACGTGCATCAGATGAGATCTTTCCAAAGGAAAGCTGAGGTGAACCATGAAATTCAACAACTTAAGTCGAAAATGCGTGATTCCCAGGTAATGCCTTTGTTGGATGCTCCTCTTCTTAACTTGATATGACATTGAATCTTGTAGCGCGGGTCATGAACTCAATACTGGATTGAGGGTCAACCACATCCAGTGTGTACTACATTGCAAATCTTGTTCTGTTTGTAATTTAGATCTACCAGGCGAGAGTTCCATTTGGTCCTTCACCTCCCCCCTCCCCATCCCCGTCCCTCTTTCTTCCATCAAAAAAAGAAATTATTCCACCTGTTTTAACTGTTACTATCAGCATAGTCAAAATTGTCCTGTGGAAGGAACTTGCTGATTCTGGCTATGGTATCTTATTTATTTCACTCTGTTCCTTAAAATGTGGAGAACATGCTCATGTTCCAAAAGAGTGAGGAAGATCATGCAGACTTGCATATTGATAGTTGGATTCTAATGTTGAATGGTGTTTTCTAACATGCCCAATTGGTTAAGCTGCTCTTTTCCACTTGTTTTGTTTTTTAATTTTGATTTACCATCAATTTTGCAGCTTCAAAAATTCCGTGATGAACTTAAGAACCGATCACGGGTCTTGAAAAAGCTTGGTCATATTGATGCTGATTGTGTCGTCCAGTTGAAGGGACGGGCAGCGTGCTTGATAGACACAGGCGATGAGCTCCTTGTTACTGAACTGATGTTTAATGGTGACTTTACATGCACTGTTCCTTTTTCGGTCTTCAGAATCCTATAATTATTTCATGCTGGAAATTAGGCAGGCTAGGTTGGACTTGGCTGGCCAAATTTAATTATGAACATGTCATAAGATCAAGGCTGATTTGGCCACATTAGGGCTTTTAGGGCTGACCCCAATCTATGAGAATTTAATGTGCCCATGTCTGTTCTCATTCAGCCCTGAAGAATTAAGAAAAATATGTTCTTTTATATACAACAACTACTTATGTACGAACATTATATTTTTACAAGGTGGACTTCACAAAATTGTTTGTGAAGAATTATGATGTCCCACATGAGGCAAGTGTGAGCTGGACCTAGAAGCTAAATAGGCTAAACACTTCCTGGGGTTAACTAGGCATAAGGACCCTTAAAGCTGGTCTGCACACCTTAATCCACAATTGCCACTGCTGCCCCTATGTTGATAATCAAATTACTTAGTGAGAATGTGCATTCTGATTGTTTCTTTTGATCAGGTACATTCAATGATCTTGATCATCACCAAATTGCTGCTCTTGCAAGTTGTTTTATACCAGGAGATAAATCAAGCGAGCAGATACAACTACGAACGGAGCTTTCGAGACCATTACAACAACTCCAAGAAAGTGCTAGAAGAATAGCGGAGGTGTTTCATCATTTAGCAATTTAGCTTGATTTCTGGTTCATGTATGCAATTTACTGAGTGAACGGTTATAAACTCTTTTATATGTTGCAGATTCAACATGAATGCAAATTGGATATAAATGTGGAGGAGTATGTGGAATCCACAGTAAGGCCATACTTGATGGATGTGATTTTTTGTTGGTCAAAGGTTAGTCTATTAAACTGAACTTATATTTGTTATTTCTTTCTTTTTTTCTCCTAATGTATTAATCATACCTTTTGACAAAACTAAAATGATGCAACAATAAAATTGAAAGAACAGAAAATGAAAATTTAGGAGTTAGTCCCTAGGCTTACTTGGAGTCATCATGAAGCAAGAGAGAACAAATCTAAAAGTCAATACCTAGGGTTGGCTGGAGTCAACATCAGACCATTGTAAAATTCCAAGAGAAATCTTATTAATCAATCAAACTGTAAACTGTCTCCATAGAAGTACAATAGTTTGCTTATATAGACTATGACTTAACCCTAATTCTAATTGGCTTGGGAGATCTCAATTATTGAACTACAAAAATACCTTGGTCTCTAGAATATTAAATAAAATACAAATAATATATTTAAACTAATAAGACCGGAAATGAAATTCAGTTGACCAATTAAAATACAATTGATAACTAGTTTATCTATCCTTAAATTCCCATTTGTCAATTTTATTGTTATGTCGTTTTGGTTTTGTCATCCGTGGCCCTGTTTTTACCTCTCCCCACTTTCTCCCATTGTTTGTTAAGTACTAAGCCATTCTGCTCACAATTCTTTCAGGGAGCAAATTTTGAAGAGGTTATACAAATGACTGATATTTTTGAGGGTAGTATTATTAGAAGTGCTAGAAGGCTTGATGAGTTTTTGAATCAGGTAAATTGATCAAATTTCTGGATATCTCATTCTGTTATATTGTGAATTGTGGCCGTATAAAGGGGAGGTAGTGGTTGGCATTGGTGCTCTTCGATTTTCAGTTTTGAGTTTGGGTCTTGCATCACCTAGTATGATGTTATTTGATTTTTGGTTTTGAGTTTGTGCTCCGTGTGCACGAGCATAAATTGTTTAATCCGTTAGGGGTGAATGTCTTTGGATTACCTGGCAACTAGTTCGGGCGGGTGGGGTTTGTTGCTTGTAGGTTTTTCTGCCTAGAGGCGAGCCCGAAGAACTTTTCTTTAGAAAGGTTCCCTAAATTTAACATGCATCTCTATGAGAAAAATGCTTTTGTCTGAGGCTTGATATGGCCTTCCCTCTCCCCCCTCCCCCCCTCGCCCCTACCTTCAACCCAAACACCATCTCTTTCCCTCCCCCTCCTCCCTCATCCAATCTCCCTACCAAACACTACCCAGACCCTATCCTCCACACACCTCCCTGCTTTGGCTCCTTCCCTTCCCACCACACCATAGGTTGGCCAATCCCCCATTACCAATATCTTTCCAAAACCTCTACCATCCCCCCTCCTCAAACCTACCACCAAACCAATCATACGACCACCCCTCCCCAAACACAACCTCTTCCGACACCTCCTCATCCCAAATGGGTTAGTGCGAAGAGAAATAAAGGGGGCAGTCACCGTATTATGGGTTCTCGAATATGCTCCTTTCGCGTGGGTGCGAAGCAATTCTCACTTGACTTTGATGGAGGCCGTACAGCCCCATATCATATCATTGAGAAGAGGGGGAGGTTTGTAGGATCCCTATGGCTGGGACTGAAGAGCCTTCACTGGTTGATCAATACATGGGGCTTATTACGGCAGACAGAGGATTTGAAAGGTTTCTTCAGATTTCTGAGGACTGAATACAGTACCTTAGAACTGAGCTGCCTGCAAAATCCAAAGGGCAGATTTGTGGAAGTCTGTGAATACCATGGTGGGGCGCAGCGTGGTGGAATACGCATACCGGAGGGGTTTCGGGGTAAACATTGGGATAGATTCGTGAAAGAATTACATTCATTCTTTCCCGATACGGCCTCGCCGGCGAAGCACCAAGTCGGGAAATCACGTAACGGTAATAGAGAATCCAATTTGGAAAAGCGAGAGTTTCAGGCTGGAATAAAGCCTTCGGTTTCGGAAGTGCGTATTTCGAATCTGAGTGATACCCGCGATTCTACGAAGCAATCAATAGGGCCTATTAACGCTGCTTTACCGCGTGCTAAAATGGATCCGAATGCCCTTCGCCCGACCCGCCTGCATGAATTTGAATGGAAAGCTTCAAATAAAACGCTGCGTATAACTAAAGGACCTGATGAGAAAAGACGGGCTGAATGGGTGGGCCTTAGGTCAAAGGCCATTGGTCTGGCCCAAGAAGTTGCTCGGGCTATAACACAAGCCCATACCGTAGCTAATGGGTCGGTTAATAAGGCACACGGTCAGGGTAATTTTGACCTGAATCTGGAAGCTTCCCCCACCGACAACGAGAGGAGCGATCAAACGGAGGAAAGTGAGCTTTATTCCTCGGATGACGAGATCCAAGTCGACGACGTCGATCCTCCTCGTGAGTCCCCGGAGATGGTGGTAGCTTGTTTGGATTTGCCGTCTCCGTCATCGGTATGGGTTGATTTGGCATCGATGGAGTCTGATGTTCGACTCGAGGTGCATCCCGAACCTCAGGATGATTCTCGTCTTGTGATTTTTGAACCTGGAGAAACGTCTCAGTCTTGTGAGCAATTCGAAGACCCTATGCCAGTTCTTCCTATAATTCCCGTCGTGGATCCGATAGGGGAGGGATCACCTCTTTGCTGTGAGCCACTGGCGATGATTGGCTCTGATGTGCAGAAAGAGTTTGAACAGGGTGTTTTTATGGAGCCTTCAGTTTGGGTGAAGCAACGACATCGGGGATTTTGCAAACTGGTGGGCTTCCCAATTGAGAGCCACGAACAAGAATGTCTGGCCTTATTACAGCGTATTGAAGCGGACCGTTTTTTGCATAAGGAAAAGGGTGGTGTACGTCGTCAACCTCCATCTGGCACTAAAGGTGCTCGTGAGCTACGCAGGTTAGTTTCTACTGTTAACTATGATGGACGTCAGTCTGTATGCTGATGTTTGTCCGTTGTATGATTGTGGAAGGGACAGTTTGTTTTTTTATGAATCTACGACTAATCTCTTGGAATGTAAGGGGTTTAAACAACCCTCAGAAAAGGGAATCAATCAAATATTGGCTTAGAAGCTGGAAGTGTGATGCGGTTTGTTTGCAGGAGACCAAGTTAGAAGTGGTGGATCTTCAGCTGGTCCGGAGTTTATGGGGTTCTTCTTATGTTGATTGGGACTTCCTGCCAGCTATCGGTTCGGCTGGCGGGGTTCTGATGATTTGGGATACTAGGGTGTTGGAGAAGTTAAATTCTATGGTTAAAACCTTCTTTGTTTCTTGTCACTGGAAGGGTGTAGCTGATGGTTTGGAATGGGTTGGGTCTGGTCTTTATGGTCCGACAAATGATTTACTTCGTAGCGAGGTGTGGGAGGAGCTGAAGTTTGTCCATAGCACCTGGAGCCTTCCCTGGGTTGTTTTTGGGGATTTTAATGTGATCCGTTTTCCGAGTGAAAGGTTGGGTTGTACTAGAATAACTCCTCACATGTTGGCTTTTTCAGATTTCATTGATTCATCTCAGCTGATTGATTTACCTCTAGGAGGTGGTCCTTATACTTGGAGTAATGGGGCAGTGAATCCATCAATGTCCCGTATTGATAGATTTTTGATTTCATCAGATTGGGAGGATGTATATCCTGATGTTACTCAAAAATTGTTGCCTCGTCCTTTATCGGATCACTTTCCTCTTCTTTTGGAAGTTGGTAGCATGAGACGAGGTAAGTCTCCCTTTCGGTTTGAAAATATGTGGCTGCAAGATGTTGGTTTTGTGGATAGAGTTGCTACCTGGTGGGCCGGTTATTCCTTTATCGGTCCACCTAGCTTGGTTTTAGCCCGGAAATTGAAGGCTCTTAAGGAGGACTTGAAGCAGTGGAATTACCATGTCTTTGGGAATGTGGGTGTGAAGCAGCAACAACTTTTTTGTGATTTGGAGGTCTTGGATCGCAAAGAGTGTTGTGGGGGTCTTTCTCTCTCTGAAAGAGATCTTCGGGGGACTTTGCTTTTGGAGTTGGATAAGCTAGCTCACTTTGAGGAGACCTCTTGGCGTCAGAAATCCAGAGTCCTTTGGCTGAAGGAGGGTGACAATAATACTAAATTTTTTCATAAAATGGCGAATTCCAATCGACGCCGGAATTTTATGGAAAAATTAGAGGTGGATGGTACTTTATATACCTTGGATTCGGATATTCGGAATAAGGCGGTGGATTATTATACTTCTCTATATACAGAGAACGAAACATGGAGGCCTGTAGTTGATGATTTGCCTTTCTCTAGGATTGGTGATATGGATCGGAGTATGTTAACCTCTCGCTTTGAGAAGGATGAAGTTCTTCAGGTCATTAAGGATCTTCAAGGGGACAAATCTCCAGGGCCTGACGGATTTACTATGGCATTCTTTCAGAAGTGTTGGACAATACTGGAGACTGATGTTATGGGTTTCTTTGATGAGTTTTTTGAGAAAGGTACTTTCGCTTATTCTCTTAATGCTACGTTTGTCACTCTTATCCCTAAGAAGCAGAATGCGGTCAACATTCGGGATTTCAGGCCCATTAGTCTTATTGGGAGTGTCTACAAAATTCTGGCTAAAGTCTTGGCTAATCGGTTACGGAAGGTGCTGGATGGTTTGGTGTCTGAGTCTCAAAACGCCTTTGTGGGTGGTAGACAGACTTTGGATTCCGTCTTGATTGCTAATGAATGCCTGGATAGTAGAGTCAAGAGTCATATTCCAGGCGTGGTTTGCAAGTTGGATATCGAGAAGGCATATGATCATGTAAATTGGGATTGCCTTTTGTATCTGTTGCATCGTATGGGTTTTGGTAGTAAATGGATTCAGTGGATTAGAACGTGTATCTCCACAGTTCGGTTTTCTATCATGGTGAATGGCTCTCCCTCGGGTTTCTTTGAGAGTTCTAGGGGAATTCGTCAAGGGGACCCTCTATCCCCCTTACTTTTCCTCTTGATCATGGAGGTTTTGAGTAGGATGCTTCATAGGACAGAGGAGGCAGGGCTCATTACTGGTTTTAAGGCTGGATCTCATCAGGGGGAAGGTATCTCTGTGTCTCATCTTTTATTTGCAGATGACACTATTGTTTTCTGTGATGCGGATCGAGAGCAGCTTCTTCATCTTCGTATGGTGTTGACTTGCTTTGAGGCGGTGACTGGATTGGGTGTTAATATGGGCAAGAGTGAGTTAGTTCCTGTGGGGACGGTTCCTCATCTTCAGCATCTGGCAGAGATTCTTTGTTGCCGTACAGGTACGCTTCCTTTGTCGTATCTTGGCCTGCCTCTTGGTGCCTCTTTTAAAGCTTCCTCGATTTGGAATCCTATCCTAGAAAAGATTGAACGCCGGCTGGCTGGCTGGAAGAAACTCTATTTGTCGAAGGGTGGTAGATTGACTTTGTTGAAGAGTACTCTTTCAAGCCTCCCCACTTACTATCTTTCTCTTTTTACAATTCCGAAGCATGTGGCGATGAGAATTGAGAAGCTTCAACGGGACTTCCTTTGGGGTGGATTAGGGGATGGGTTTAAACATCATCTTGTTAATTGGAGTACTGTTTGCTCCCCGGTAGCTCAGGGTGGTTTGGGGGTGCGAAAGGTGGAAGTTGTTAATAGGGCCTTATTAGGAAAGTGGTTGTGGAGGTTTGGGAGAGAGGAAGCTCATCTTTGGCGAAGGGTTATTGTTGCCAAATATGGGGAGGAGTGGGGTGGTTGGATTTCTAAAAAGCCTAGAGGGGCTCATGGATGTAGTTTGTGGTAGGGTATTATGTCTGGTTGGGACTTTTTTCATCAACACGTAAAGCTGGTTGCTGGTTTGGGTAATCGGATTCGGTTTTGGCATGATAATTGGTGTGGGAATGGTCCGCTTAAAACTCAGTTTCCAGTGCTCTTTGCGTGTTCCTTAGATAAGGATGCATCCATTGCCTCTAACTTAGTTAACTCAAGTGGTAATGGGGGCAGAACTTGGGATATTTTGTTCATTCGAGATTTCCAAGATTGGGAGGTTGATCAGGTTCTTACTTTCTTTAACTTTATTCAGTCTCGGATTCCTATTTCAGTTGATCTAGACTCCATGCATTGGAGGCCTCGGCAACATGGGGTTTTTGATACTAAGTCCTTCTATCATGTTATGGATGGTACTCAAGAGATAAAATTCCCTTGGAAAGCCATTTGGCGAGTTAAGGCGCCAAGACGAGTTTCTTTCTTTGGGTGGTCAGCAGCTTAGGGAAAGATCCTTACTTGTGACAATCTTATGCGTCGTGGGTACACCATGGCTGGTTGGTGTAGTATGTGTCGTTTGGATGGGGAGACAGGGGGTC